>CM057087.1:21408205-22608205 GCA_029959045.1 Taenioides sp. WSHXM2023
CATGTTTTGAATTGATGGGGAAATCAGAGCGCCCAGAAAAAAAAACACCCAGACACAGGGAGAACATGCAAACTCCACACAGAAAGGCCCGGGGATCGAACCCTGAACCTTCTTGGTAAACGGTCACATTTTTAAATAGTCCTTTTCCACCTTCAAGGCACTCAAAGCGCTTTACAACAAGGAACCACTTACCCATTCACACACACATTCATACACCAGTGTCCGCAGACGTTAAGTGTCTTGCCCAATGACACAACAACAGCATTCATCTGTGGGAGCTCACAACAGCCAATCTGTGGGTCAGTGGATTTGACCGCTCACCAATGATGTTTACATCGAGAGCTTGATTCGGGTCAGTGGACAAACGCTTTACCAACCGACCTACTGCCGCCCGGTCTTCCTTTGAATCATTTTGCGCTAACCACTCTGCCACCGCCTAACGCAGAAGATCGGGTACGTTCAAAGGAAAGACACAAAAACGAGACAAAACTAAATCTGATGGAGCGGTGCAAGGAACACAAACGTCCAAATGATTTCATATTGTCCACAGAAATCGAGGAACCAAAACCTTCACTAAAAGCAAAGTACTGAAGTACAGTTGAAGTACATGAGAAGTGCAGTTTCTTTAAAAAGTTATTTGACGTTATACACAGATTGATTGATGGGTCAAATGCACTGGTCAAATATCCTTACAGTAAAATCTACCTGAACCTTAATAACTTACAGTCTGAAATAATAATAAATAATTCTGTATTTATGACATTTCCTATAGAGTCCTTGAGTGTATACAGGGCCCTTTGGTTTGACTCCAGCTGAAGCCCTCCGTCAGCTCTTTCCACGGTCCACAGTGAGACCGGGGGCCAGCTCAGCGCTCGTCAATCACACACACGCACACGATAAATAACTATAATTAAAAAATACTGCTGATTGCATAAACGGGGGTAATCCATTAGGGCGGCGCTGGTGTGCACGCTGACGGCTGGCTGAGTTATGGATCTTCAGCAGAGCGAGGACGGCTTCCTGCTTGAGAGGGGCTTTAAGACCAATCAGGGGAAGGGTAAATATTAGTTTACGGCAGTACAAGGAGATTAAAACATAACAAATGTACTTTACTTGAGTCACTTTTTAACAAATTTGTATTTTTCAGAGGGGTTTTCAGCAGAGTAGCTAAAACTGTACTCAAGTAAGAGTAACGTTACTTCAAAATAATATTACTTAAAGGTCCTATATTACATTTAAACTGACTCTTGTGATCTTTAAGCCATATAATGTTGTTACCTCCTCAAAAACACACCTGGAGTTGTGTTTTGTTTCATTCACGTGTTTGAGTAACACTTTATTATTAGTCCGTCTATATCCACAAAGCTCAAAATGCTCTGTTCCACCTTGTGATGTCATGGAGCTGTAGTTTTTTCTTTTACCTTTAGTTCAGTAGCGATTGGTAATTCCTGAGCTGAAATCATCTGATTCTAGAGATGATGTATGGAATTTAAAAACACAAAGCTCTTCCTGTATTACCACATGACGTCATAACGTGGAACAGAGTGTTTTCTGTTTGAGAGAAGAACTAAATATCTAAATACACAGGGTTTGTGTGTTAAATATGTGTGAATAAAACAAAACACAACTCCAGGTATGTCTATAAATAAAAAATATATACATATATATGTACGGGCCCTTTACAGCAGATCTATTGTACTTGTGTCTGCTCTGTAGTTATAATCTATGACATCTGTGGATCATTATGTTTTAATCTGGACATTTTAAGTCACAATATTCATCTAAAACGACTTAATCATTAATGAATGAATAAATAATTAAAACGACTTAAAGGTGCACTAAGTAACTTTACACTGTACAGTATATTATGTATGAAAAGTACTCTGAAAAGTACAATTTCTTTAAAAAAAAAAAAAAAAAAAAAAGTTAATCATCTAAATGTGAGTACTACCCACCTCCGATTTTCGTACATCCAACAGATGTTGATGTTGCCACAGCAACACGTTTGCAAACAGAGGTACATTTTTTGTTCTGTACGCCATGGAGGATGTGACAAATTCTGTTTGTTTACAACAAACAAAATCTTTTGAGCCCCATAGGTGGCACCACTGAGCAATTTCTGAGATTTTTTTTCTCATGGACTTAAAAAAACAAACTTTTCTCTAGACCTGAATGTTTTGTCAAATAAAATTGAGTTTAGAAGGTCAAAATGGCCTCAACCCAACCAGAAAAATAATAAAAAAGATAAATAAAAAAAAATAAAATCAAAGACCATAGGTCGAGTTATCCCTAGTGATCTCATCCCGTGACCGTACGCTTTATTCTCCCCATTTGACAATGAAGTTCTCTGTATTTGACCCATCTTTCAAAGCCACTGGTTAAACCGGTCAGGAGCAGTGGGCACAGTGCACTGCTCTTTCAGAAATGATTTAGTTTTTTCTTAAATTATAAACCAGATTTCTTGTCCAGGCAGTTTTTCCTACAGTTACTTTTACTTGAGTAGCAGTTCCCCATGTCATGTTTTACATTAGTACTTCAGTAGTACCTGGGAATAAGTTCACATTTTAAAGCTCGACTCCAAACGTCTGAGGTCCCAGTGAAGAGAACAGAACACTGCAGCCACTGTCTGGGGACATGTTTACTCCACGCAAACACAAGCACTGGATTATGGACATGAAAAATAAATAAATCAATAAAAATGACAAAGAGAATAAATGCACAAGTCATGTCCACATTAAACATGCACAGATCCACAGAGGGACAGAGGGAGGGACAATACTGACATGGACTATCCTGGTGGAGTTGATGTAAATGTCGATGTCGATTCGTTCTATTCTATATATTCAAAGTATTTATTCCTTCCTTATCTCACCCCCGGACACTTTTACATCTGCCTGCTACTAACTCACAAAACTAGATACTCATTTAAGCAGGTTTCAATACTAAAAAAGTACAATTCACAGGATGGAAATGAACCTTTTACTCACACAGAACAAGTATAAGAGCAAAAAGACTAGTATACGCCCAAGGACCACTGAGGGACTACACAGTCATATAAAAGAAAGTACTATGATTTAAAGAGAGCTTTTTATTATTGTGGTATCAGAATCGGTATTGAGTATCGGGTGTATTCCTTAGTATCAAAAAAAGTTTCGAATTTTAGTATCGAGGCAGCACTAATGTAAAGTGGGCCTACGTAGTGAATGAGTCGCCTGAGCTGCCAGTCCCTTCTGGAATTGGACCACAGACCGTGAAAAACCTCCGTCCAAACTTCAGACGATCCGACCACAGCTCGTTTGTATCTCGTGGTTCTCAAATGCAAAAGACGTCTCCTCTTGAAAATTCTCTTAACATTCAGAACAAAATATATAACTTTTTTTTTTTTTTACCTGAGATAAGTCGTAGATTTGCAGAAGATTTTTGGAAACGCGGGTGACGACTTCCTTCGGGCTCTGTTGGCGATAGTAACTCTGACAAAATCTGGGAAAACTGAGAAAATGACCCAGTTTTCTTCATCTAGATGTCATTGTATTCTTTCTTTTTTCCTTTTATAAATTGCCTCTTAATTTGTGTGTTATAATTTGTCTTACTTAATAAATAAAAATAAAAAAAGATGTCATTGCAGCGTTCCGTTTGTTCGGCAGATCAACAGTTACAACTACACTACAGGAGAATTTGCCCGATTTTGGCTGCGATTTGCTTCTCCCCAAGTTCAGGGAGGCGTGACCGGACATTGTGTCTTCGTGTGCGATTTTGAAGCCTCTGCGCTCCTCATGTGTGTGTCAGTGTGAGATCGGAACCACCAAACATCAACAACGCTACGATAACAGCCAATAAAACAGAGCGTCAGGGGCAGAGGAGTGACGGACACAGAGACGCAAGAATCAAACTCAGGAAACGGCGAAAATAATGAGAAGACTTTATTACTCACCTCTCGTAAAGTGGCAAATAATGACCCCAGTCCACAAACCAACACTATTAATCCAGTTTAAGGTGTTCTTTAAAAGTAAAAAGTCCAGAGTCGTTCCTCACGTGTGTCTGTTTACGTCAGGGTGAAGCTGCAGATTGGCGATAGTGACTCTACTTCCTGTGGACTTTATTGCCGATCTTTTATGCTTTAAAAATCATGTATCTGAAGTATTGCACCACATTTCACTAATAATAATAACACAGTTTTGACTTGTATCTAAACTCTGATCTTTTGAACACTTAAGAGTCTCAAAGTGAGTCGTTTTACTGTAGACAGGAAACAGCTGATGCAACTTTATAGCCTGTGGTCCTGCAGCCATATCCCGCTGCAGTCTTCGCGATCGGAGATTTTATAGCTCGTAAGATTCTCGTAAAAGAAATAGTGAAAAAGAGGGAAAAATCCTGTAGTGTGTAGCGGTCTTTAGCGACGCTGAAGATGCGATCAGAGTCTCGTCCCCCATGGAAAGCTTTGGCAGGTTGTGAAGACGCTGCTGCTGAATCCGCGGTTTAACTCCCCCGGAAGTCGTCGTCCGCATGTTTCCAAACGTCTTCCGGTAAGTGTGAATAGCGCCTATTGTGTATTCTGCAAAAATCCACGCTGTTTCTCAGTCTCTTATTTTGTTTTCCCTCTTTTTTACATGTACAAAAACAGCATGCAGTTTGTTTTTGTTTCTTTTAATCTGCCTGTCCATCATGCCCTCTGAAATCAGGGAGACAGCACAGCTCCGGATCCACTCGTCTTTGGAAAGTTTTGTCAAAGCGCTCAGTTCTGGTAAGTGAATGAAGGGTTAGGGACCAGGGTGGACATGATTCAGCACATAATGAATCAAACTTGGGTTGAAACTGGCTGCTGAGATCGGCAGCCCTTTGCAAAATTACTTCCTTAAGCTGTGTCCACGTGGGTTTCATCAACGTCTTGTCTTCACAGTTCTCATCATATAAAATGTCTATTTAAACGCTACATGACGGCGTCTCCGCAAACTTTTCGCAGCA
The DNA here is from genome assembly GCA_029959045.1 of Taenioides sp. WSHXM2023. NCBI lineage: Eukaryota > Metazoa > Chordata > Actinopteri > Gobiiformes > Gobiidae > Taenioides > Taenioides sp. WSHXM2023. Next base: position 21,413,168 of record CM057087.1, read on the forward strand.
GCAGATTGGTTAAGTTTCATTATCAGCAGGCTTATTATTACTTTAGCGCAGACGGAGGAGACGGTGACAGGGAAATGGCCGACCACAGCTGTTATGAGGACCATATGCTCCGGTTTGATGTTATCTATAAAAAACAGAATCCCCCGCCCGTGTTGGCGTAGCGTCCCCTCCTCTGAAGCCCATTAGCGGCTGGAAGATAAAGATCACTGATAGCTCTGTGTAATGGTCTCAGGAAGCATTAGCGTATTAGCCTGTTAGCGTATTAGCTCAGTTAGCTCGGGGCCATTATCTCCCACCAGAGTTCATGTGTTTATGAGCTAGCATGTGTCCAGGGGATCTGTATCTACAACTATTATCAATGACACCACTCTCCTTAGAGACGCTCCAACCTGGACTCAAGCTTTAGGCCTATAGCGCCCCCTGTGGTTATCAGTGGTCAGTTTAACTTCCTTAGTTTGCATGGACCTAAACATGAGGGGAAAAAAAGTGTTTTTCTAAAAATGGGAAGTAATAATTGTCAAAACAGAAATAAAAGATTAACTGCTAGCACATAATACTTTAAGATCACCTTTTATTGTTTTGAAAATGGTATAGTTGCTCAAAGCAACATATTAACATGTTTTATGTGTGTCGCTTTTGTTTTTGAGCTCCCCTCTCTCTGCTCTCCACGCTTAGTCTCTCCCCCTTCAGAGCACAACACAACACAATCAGTGTGCATCCCACTAATGAAATTACTGCACATCACATCAAGGTTTGTGTACATTTTTGTATATTTATGTGGAATTGTCGTGTGGGAGCGTGGGTAATGTAGGCTTGTGGGCGGAGCCTCATACAGAATCTTACAGTTAACAGTAAGGGGTTTGAATAGGGCCCAGGAGAGATCACTAGATTACTCAAAACATGCATGGATGACTCTAAAACCTCTTCAGGTGTGTTTTTGGTGAGGAAACAAAGTCATAACATGGGAGAAAGCTCCAAAAAGTGGATGTTGCTCTAGTTTAACCGTTCTTTAAGTAAATCTTCTGACGTTTCATAAAATCATCCAGACAAAGTCCATGAGAAGCAGCTGCTCCTCCTTCACGTCTGATTCTGTTTTTTCATAATCTGATCCAGGGCAGTTTAACTTGTTTAGGACGTTCTGTGTTCAGGAGTCAGCGCAGCCATCGTTAACCTCCCGACGCACTAACGAGGAGATAATTATACAACAGTCACACGCACACAAACACAGACACACACACACAAATAGACACGCACGCACACAGACATACACACACACAAACACATGCAGACACACACACATAGACACACACAGACACACACTCATTTAGACACATTCAGGTTTGTAGCAGACGCTCTGATGTCGGTGAAGCAGAGGAGGATCAGGAGTTTGCCGATCTTCTGGACAGAATTCCCAGTGTGACGTCATCAACACGTTTTAGAACTTTCCACTTCCTGGAATCTTCAACATATTTTTTCAACATATTTCCTTCACAAATTGCCTCTGGGCTGGTGTAAAACTATAATTTATCTGAAGAATAGTTAAAGTCCAGCCAATTAAAGTCAAAATGTGTCATACGCCTTTGTTTGTGATCTTCTCTATGTTCCTTCTCTAAGTCTTCTGAAACTTTCATATCCAGATACATCTGAGCACTTTTCATCCGTTTCACTCGCTTTGGTTTTTGCGCCGGATAGAAGAATGGAGAGTGGGACTGATGCTCACAGTTTCCGTTGCAGAGTTATGGTTTTCATCTCACTCACTCGCTTCATTTTGCCAAAAGCAAAGCAGCTTTCCCTTTATCTATTCGCCCTCGCTCATAAACTTCCTCCTTCAATAAAAATCAGGTACTCCAGGTTTAAAGCGGACATAATGTGCTCGTGTCTGTTATAGAGTTATAATCCATGACACCCGTGGATCATTATGTTTTCATTTTAAATCACAATATTCATCTAAAACGACTTAATAAAAGAAACAAGACCAAGGACTTCCACAGTAGAAAGCCCAGTGGGAGCTGACTGTGGATCTACAACCGGATAAAAGTCTCCACCTCTGTCCTGGGGCGAGAACAACTAGTGGTCGCTCCATGTACTGCAGCTCCTGGGACTTCCTGGGACTTCCGATTCTTCCATATTTTCACAACATAAACGCTTAAACAAGGGGGGAAAAAAGATTGATTGATTGATTGATTGATTTATGTGGAGCCCAGGGAGGGAGTTTTTTTTTTTGTTTTTTGTTTTTTTAATTGATTGATTTTTTTATTTATTTTTTTTTTTTTGGGGGGGGGGGATTAAAATGTAATTTGATTTTGTCTGATTACAAATTAACATTTAAACATTTTTAAATCCTCAATATGCCTAAATGCTCGTTTGTAAGACTTAGCCTGATCCAGCTCTGAGCCCACAATCGCTCCATTCTTGTAGCTTTTGCTGTGATTGGTCAGAATTGATCACATGATGCACATTCCTGCCATCACACAGGTGGGAGGAGCTAGTCCACGTTGAGGAAGTGATGCCGAAGAGAAAATGCGCCAGAGAGCACAGGTCACTGAAAACAATACGACGCCTTCTTGGGTTCACCATTCGTCCATTTTCTTCCGCTTTATCCGGGGCCGGGTCACGGAGGCAGCAGTCTGAGCAGGGACTCCCAGACTTCCCGCTCCACGCACACTTCCTCCAGCTCTTCCGGGGGGATCCCGAGGCGTTCCCGAGTAGAGACTAGCTTTTACATTTGTACCAAAATGACTACGCAGCTGCTGAAACCTACGCGTATCACTGATTAAGAAAATAAAACTGGAGAAAGAAGGAAGTACGTCACGTGTAGCGGCGGGAACTGGAAACCGGGGTAGATTGGAGCAATGACATCTTGAAAAAGGAAAATAAAGATGACCAAAACATGAATGAATAAGTCCAAATAAAACTTCAGAGGGTCGGTGAGAAGAAAACTACTACGACATGGAGAAAAGTTCTGAAAAATCGATTCTGCAGAATAGTTCCTCTTTAAAAGTGCACTGTGTAACTTTTCGCCAACTGCTCGTCTCCATGGAGTTTGTCTGGAATGTTCCACAGTCCAGTCTGTGTCTATGGAGATGAGCAGATACAGGTCAGATCTGTGGAGAGGCGTCTCAGTATGTGGAAGAATGCCTGTTTCTCTTGGTATTTTAAGCAAAAAACACTAGTAACTGAATATACTGTATGCAAAATAAGCAATCACATCACCATGGAGACAAGCAGGTGATGGACACTTTACCAGAAAAGTTACAGAGTTCACCTTTAAAGTAAGTCACAAAATGGATTGGTGAGAAGAAAACTACCAAGACATGGAGAAAAGTTCCTCTTTAAAAGGGCACTGTGTAACTTTTCTTATGGAGGGTTCACCAACTGCTTGTCTCCATGGAGTTTGTCTAGAATGTTCCACAGTCCAGTCTGTGTCTATGGAGATGAGCAGATACAGGTCAGATCTGTGGAGAGGCGTCTCAGTGTGTGGAAGAATGCCTGTTTTTCATGGTATTTTAACCAATAAACACCTGTAATTGAATAAACGTAAAATAAGCAATCACATCACCATGGAGACAAGCAGGTGATGGACACTTTACCAGAAAAGTTACAGAGTTCACCTTTAAAGTAAGTCACAAAACGCATATGCCTGCACAGTAGAATAAATGCAGATTTCTGAAGATATTAAACTCAATTTTGCGGTAAAATTGCATCATGTAAAAGAAGAAAAAAGTAATAACCTTTCCTCTGTTTCCAGTGCAACACAACAGCTCTCTGCCGTCATCAGTCTAATATTTAGCCGAGTCATTTTCTTTTAGCATTTTGAAAAGTTGCTAAATTAAAAATCCGTTCCAGAGCTCCCCGAAATTGATGAAGAATTTGAATAAAAGCATATTACAGCCCCTCTAAACCCTCCTTGTTTTTCTCTTGACACAAATAGCTGCAGGCACATCTCGCCTCCAAGACACTCGTCCTTGGACTCCTTGCTTCCTCGTTTCCTCGTCTCCTTGTCATTACTGCACTTTTTAATTACCCACTCCACCTCAAGGTCACCGGTCCCCTCCCTCTCCCCCGAGTTTGTAGTTTAAGCGTCACTTTTCTCCCAAGTTTTCCCGTTGACTGGCTGCAGGATCGCTCACGTCGCGCGGTATGCTAATGCGGCTAATGCGCGGAGGTGCGGTGTAAGCTAATGGCTCATCTGCATACGCGGCTCTTCATCTGGAAAAGCTTGTCTCCGGAGTGGCATTAAAAGTAAACAGTAGAAGAAGAAAGAGCGAGGGAGGGAAGGAGAGTGAAGGAGGGCAGAGCGATTGGAGGAAGAGTGAGTCGTGGTTGAAAAGATTTTGAAAAATGAAAAATGTACAGGGCCTATATTCCGCAATTTTAACACACAAACCCTGCGTATTTAGGCTGAGTTCTTCTCTCAAACTGAAAACACTGCGTTCCACCTTGTGATGTCATGTGCTCCACTGTGTTTTTAAACTCCAAACACTTTCACTAGAATTACCTGGACAATTTCAGCCCTGGAATTACCAATCTCTACTGAACTAAATGTTAAAGGACGTTGTTAACTTGAAAACTACCACTTCATGACATCACAAGGTGGAATAGAGCATTTTGAGGTTTGGAGATGTAGACAGACGAATAATAAATGAATAAATGAATGAAAGAAAACACAACTCCAGGTCAATTTTCGACGAGGTGACACTTATAACGTGGCTTAAAGCTCACAAGAGTCCATTTTGTGTTGTAATTTTGTCAATTTTCTGTTTTAAATGTAAATAAATCTCTCTCTCTGCTCTCCTCTCTCTATCTATCACTCCTCTCTCTAGCTCTCCTCTCTCTCCTCTCTATCTCACCTTTTTCTCTTTATCTCTATCTCTCCTCTCTGCTCTCCTCTCTCTCTCTCTCTCCTTCCTTTCTCTCTCTCCTCTCTCTCTCTCTTTACCTCTCTCTGTCTCTCCTCTCTTTATCTCTCTCTATCTCTCCTTTCTCTCTCTCTCTCTCTTTACCTCTCTGTCTCTCTCTTCTCTCTCTTTCTGCCTTCCTCTCTCTCTATCTCTCCTCTCTCTCTCTGCTCTCCTCTCTCTATCTATCTCTCCTCTCTATCTCTCCTTTCTCTTCATCTCTCTCTATTTTTCCTCTCTCTCTTTACCGCTATCTATCTCCCCTCTCTCTCTCTTCTTTCTCTCTTTACCTCTCTCTATCTCTCCTCTCGTTATCTCTCTCTTTCTCTCAGGCCTCACTTCTCCTCAGCAGGGTACAAACTGTGGCATTAGTTTTACTCAGAACAACACGAGGCTCCTGCTGCGACTGTCCATGTGCACTTTATCTCCTCATGCACACTCCTGTCTCTCCATCTCTCCCCCTCATGCACACTCCTGTCTCTCCATCTCTCCCCCTCATGCACACTTCTCTCTCTCCATCTCTCCCCCTCATGCACACTCCTCTCTCTCCATCTCTCCCCCTCATGCACACTCATCTCTCTCCATCTCTCCCCCTCATGCACACTCCTCTCTCTCCATCTCTCCCCCTCGTGCACACTCATCTCTCTCCATCTCTCCCCCTCATGCACACCCCTCTCTCCCTTTTTCCCCTCCTCAGAAATGCCCTTGACTCTCTCCCTTCCTCTTGTGCACACCTCCTCTCCCTCTCACTTCCTTGTGTATGCCCCCCTAACTCATCCCTTCTCTCCTTTCTCCCCTTTCTTCACTCCCTCGTTTCCCTCCTCCCCTCACCCCTCTTTCCCCTCTATCGTTTCTCTCCTCCCCCTCCCTCTCTTCCTTGTGCACATCACTCTCTCCCACGCTCTCTCTCTCACCTGTCCCTTTCTTCCCTTGTGCAAGCCCCTCTCTCTCTCTCCTTCTGTCCTTTCTCCTTTCCCACTCTCTCGTTTCTCGTCTTCTCCTTTCTCCCCTCTCTCCCCTATCCCTCTCTCCCCTTGTGCACACCCTTCCTTCTCTCCTCCCTCCCACTCCTTTGTTTCTTTCTCTCCTCCCCCTCCCTCTCTTCCCTTGTGCACACCACTCTCTCTCTCCAATCCTCTCCCGTCTCCTCTCTCTCTCCTCGTGTAAACACCCTTTCTTCTCTAATCTCTGCCACTCCCTTGTTTCTCTCCATCTCTCCGTCCTTTCCTCTCTCCCTTTCTCAGTCTCTCCCTCTCTCCGTCTCTCTCTCTCTCCCTCTCTCCCCCTCCCCTCTCCGTCTCTCTCTCTCTCCCCCTCCCTCTCTCCGTCCCTCCTTTTCTCCATCTCTCCCTCTCTCCATCTCTCTCCCTCCATTCCTCCATCTCTCCCCCATATCTCTCCCTCTCTCCCCCTCCATCCCTCAGTCTCTCCCTCTCTCCCCCTCCATCCCTCCGTCCCTCCCCCTCCATCCCTCCCTCTCCCCCCTCCATCCCTCCCTCTCTCCCCTTCCATCTCTCCCTCTCTCCCCTTCCATCCCTCCCTCTCTCCCCCTCCATCCCTCCGTCTCTCCCCCTCCATCTCTCCCTCTCTCCCCCTCCGTCCCTCCCTCTCTCCCCCTCCATCCATCCATCTCTCCCTCCTCCCCCTCCATCCCTCCCTCTCTCCCCCTCCATCCCTCCGTCCCTCCCTCTCTCCCCCTCCATCCCTCCGTCTCTCTCTCTCTCCCCCTCCGTCTCTCCCTCTCTCCCCCTCCATCCCTCCGTCTCTCCCTCTCTCCCCCTCCATCCCTCCCTCTCTCCCCCTCCGTCTCTCCCTCTCTCCCCCTCCATCCCTCCCTCTCTCCCCTGTAGTGCTGCCTGGTAGGGGACAGGCCCAGATGGCGCAGTCACGGCTGTCAGTGCGAACCGCGTTTCCCACAATGCACCTGTGACAGCTGCCGCGTGTTCAGCAGCGCGGCTACACCGACTAATTATCACCAGACGGACCTCACAGCGTCGCCACGGAAACCAGAGACAGGGACCGGCAGGGACAAGTGAGGCTTTACCACGGGGCGTTCATTACACTTACAATACTAATATGAAGCGCACTATAGGAGGTCAGAGCACAAGTGGAAGTACTGGGAGTAGCAGCAGTAGTAAAGACAGTAGTATCCTTAGATGTAGAGGTAATGCAGTATGCAGTAATGGAGTAACAGTAGTAGTAGTAGTAGTAGTAGTAATAGTAATAGTAGTAATAGTAGTAGCAGTATATACACAAACAGTTTTATCTTCTCATCATGGCTCCCGCACAGGAAATCTTTGTAGTTTCACTTTAAAGTTGAGGAAGTGCCCCTCCCTCACTGTGAATAAACACATCTGTATAACTTAAGTCAGGCTCATTAAACCAGATGCCCCGGTTTAATGAGTCAGACTCATCAAACCAGAACATCTGAGGACCACACGCAGGTTCAGATCTGATTTAAAGAGCCCATATGACGCTGTTCTCTGTATGTTCTAATGTTGTTTCCTCCTCACAAACGCACCTGGAGTTGTGTAAGTAAGTTGTGTAAGTAAGTAGGGTTTGTGTGTTATGTTTGTGTGTTAAACGTGTGTGAATGAAACAAAACACAACAAGGAAACGACATTATAACAGATCAGAAAATAACGTAATATCGGACCTTTAAAACTGATTAAAAATTGAACCAAAACAACAACAACAAACATTTAAAAACATTTGACATCGTAACAACAGCTCGTTTTTCAATGATTAATATTGTAGTGAAACGTTTTATTCAGATTTTCATCATTTCTAAGGGTCAACACACTCCCACTCTCAGTTTGAACCGTTCGCTCTTTTGAACGGCTCTTTCCCAAAGATTCAGATCACATAAAAGAGCCGCGAGTCCCATCACTACTGACGATTGTTTTAGAATTTGACCGATTATTTTGATAAATCTGCTAGTCAAACCATTATTTCTACTGTACAATGTGAATTTTTAAAGCTGCATTGCGTAACTTTTCTGCTTGTTTCTATGGAGATGTCATTGCTCTGCTTAGAATGTTCCACAGTGTGACTTTAAGCAGCTGTACTCTGCTGTACTTTTATTACATTTTATAGTTTTACTGCTCAAAAACACCTAGAAAAACAGGCGTTCTGACTGTGGCCTCTCCACAGATCTGACCCGTAACTTTGGCTGGTTTGGTCTCCATGATGATAGAAAGGTTAAAAGCCGCACTGCGAAACATTCCAGACAAAGCAAAGCAGTGTTTTAGCACCAAGCACCCTGTTTGAAACATGTTCTGTAAAAAAATAAGAATATTAATTACAATTTTCATCATGTAAAGTTTTCATATAAAGTATTTTATCGTTAAACACTGGTCAGGCTTAAAATACTTAGTTAATTTTGACATTAGTATTTGAGTAACTTGATTTTATTAAAGGTAAAACTTGAGTAAACCAGGATTTGTATTAGATATTCACAAATCCTTCAGTACATTCCGTCAAAATGTTGTGTGTAGGTGCGACTTTAAGGTGTTTGTGTTCCTATAGGAGAAAACAGCCTTTGGTATTACAAAGCTCCATACGGGCGCAGGGTTAAATGAAATAATAAAACATCTTTAGGAGCAGATTGGGCAGTTTTGTTGTTTCCAGGCGAAAGCTCATATGATGAAATGACAAAAAAACAAAAAAAAAAGGATGGATTCTGCCTGTAAAGTCTCGGCTGATCCCATGAATATTATAAAACTACTTCAACCACATCTGACCCTGTGTGTTCAGAGCTTTTACCTGCAAACAGAGGACATTTTAGGTTTAAACGCACTGGATTTCAGCTTTGAACCTGGCAACCCAAATGAGAGAATCATGTGAGGCTCATTCTGCTTTCTGATTTGACAATAATCTTGAAATAAAACACCAAATTATAACATAAATAAATGAAATATCATGTCCAGTGTGTGTGTAACTAAGATTAAATCAGCATTACAATTGCTATCTGTAGTGGACCAAACAAAAAAAGGCAAAGACAAGGTATAAAAAATAGGTTTAAATTTAATAAAAGGCTCAAATTAAATAAATCATTAACAAAAAGTAAAGTCAGGCCCAACTGGGGAAACTTAAATCCAACTAAACAGAACAAAAACTGACCCCTAGACAGAGAACAGGCGCGTTTAAATAGACGAGGGCGACTAAACTGAACACAAGAGAGGGGGAAATTACATTAAATAAATAACTAAAGCTACTAACTTAAAGTAACAAAAAGGCAAATACTTATAATACAGAAAACAAGCGATAATAAAGTAAAATCAAACAAACTAACAGCAAAATTAACTAAACAGTGCTCCCCCTTTGTCAAACACTCAAACAAAAAAACAAGTGTAAGTAATAATTCAGACTTATATTAACTAAAATGTGTGTGCCCAAAATTAGAAAATATAAATCTAAATAAAGGATTAAATTCAACTGAAATTAAATACTAACACTGTGGAGCGGTGGCAGACGGATCCACCATAAAAGTACAAGTATTTGAACACGGTTTACCTCATACTTCATATCACTTTAAAGCTTTAACTTTTTGGGTAGAGAATTCGTTATTTGCTTGTCTCCATGGAGATGGTATCACTTTGTCTGAAATGAAATGTTACCTGTCTTCCATTCATTCAGTTATGAGCGTTTTATTGCTCAAAGAACAGCCCGCCACACAGATCTGACCCGTATCTTGGTCTGGTGGTATCTCCTGCCTGTTTCCATGGAGACAGTTAAGTTTAATACTTAACTGTATTTACATTATTTTACATATACATAATTTTCATATGTGTATGTAAAATAATGTAAATCGCTTACTTGCCCAAAATAAATAAATAAATAAAAATATAATAATAATAATAATAATAATAATAATAATAATAAATAAAACAAAAAAAACTATACTGTGAAACAATACATAGCATTTACATCGTCATGGAGATAAAAATGTAGGCAGACTTACATAGTGCACCTTTAAAGATGTTTTTACTGGTTTAATATACTTTTGTTTTCAGTATTTTTCCATTATTATGATATTTTGCTTAAAGTAATAACATGGGATTTTAAAGCATTATAAAGTTACCGAATCACAGAAAAAACAAATGACATAAACCAGTCAAGACAACTTAAATTTTCCACCTCATTTAAATTCCAGTGCACATACTTCTCTTTTAAGTGGCATTAGTTTAGCATCTGTCAACTTCTCTGGCCCTGCGCCTGCTCCTGTCCCTGCGCCTGCTCCTGCTCCTGTCCCTGTGGTGTTTTTAAGAGTCCTCCTCTCTCTCTTGTGTTTAACATTCACAGTACTGCCTGAATAATTCTCATTGTAATAATTGATTTTTAGGGGATTGCTTTGTAAATAATGGATGTGTTCATCAGGGAATAACGGCACCAGAGAGACACGCAGAGACAAGCGAAGTAAAACAATTTAAGAGGAGGAAAAAGTGAGTCACAATGTCCATGAGTTCTTTTGAAATGTTTTTATATGGACTCAGATATACACAGGTACAGGTGAAACGTCTCTAAATGTCCTCAAACATACAAACGTACAGGTGAAACGTCTTTAAATGTCCACAAATATACACAGGTACAGGTGAAACGTCTCTAAATGTCCACAAATATACACAGGTACACGTGAAACGTCTCTAAATGTCCACAAATATACACAGGTACAGGTGAAACGTCTCTAAATGTCCTCAAACATACAAACGTACAGGTGAAACGTCTTTAAATGTCCACAAATATACACAGGTACAGGTGAAACGTCTCTAAATGTCCACAAATATACACAGGTACAGGTGAAACGTCTCTAAATGTCCAAAAATATATACAGGTACAGGTGAAACTTCTCTAAATGTCCACAAATATACACAGGTACAGGTGAAACGTCTCTAAATGTCCTCAAACATACAAACGTACAGGTGAAACGTCTTTAAATGTCCACAAATATACACAGGTACAGGTGAAACTTCTCTAAATGTCCACAAATATACACAGGTACAGGTGAAACGTCTCTAAATGTCCTCAAACATACAAACGTACAGGTGAAACATCTTTAAATGTCCACAAATATACACAGGTACAGGTGAAACATCTCTAAATGTCCACAAATATACACAGGTACAGGTGAAACGTCTCTAAATGTCCAAACACACACACACACACACACACACACAGGTGAAACGTCTAAACTTCCTCGGACATCATTCTGTTCTCCATACATTATATATAGTTATAGAGTCATGAAATAGAACTGCATTATCCCTATATACCATAAAAACAACAAAAGTAGAATGTTATAGAATATAAAAAAATACATATAAATAAACAGAAAATCATCATCACTGTACTTGCATTTTATATAATTATAAAAAAAAAAAAAACCATTAACGAGGGATTATTATGCTAAATCGATGTTTTTGAGCGTCCATTTTATAACATTGTTCCCTCATCAAAAACACGTTTTAGAGTCATCCTTGCATGTTTGAATAATCTAGCAATCTCTCTGGGGCGCTATTGAAACTTTCTTTACATTTAGCTTTAAGATTCTGTACAAGGCTCTGCCCACAAGCCTATGTCACCCATGCTCCCACACGACAATTCTGCATAAATATACAAAAACATGACACAAAATGGTGCACTACAACTTCACAAACCTGGTGAGATGTGCAGTATTTTCATTAGCGGGACGCACACACGCTGATGGTGTTGTGATAGCGCTCTGAAGGGGGAGTGACTTAGTGCGGAGAGCAACGAGAGGGAAGAGCGTCAAAACCGAAAGTGAAGTTCATAAAACAAGTTCATGTGTTGTTTTCGGACATTTTTAGCATTTTTAAAACAATAAAAGGTAACATGGTGATTTAAATAAATTATCCTTTAGCAATTACTACCCCATAGAAGTAAAATACCATCTCTTAGCATAGCATAGTATTTTTATTATTTTATTTTCACATTTTTTATTATTTTATTTGCACATTTACTCACGCACATGCCTTTCTTTCCATTTTTTATATTTATTTATTTTTTTATTTTATTTAGATAGCAGTTCACTCACTTATATTTTCCTCCCAGTTAATCCTGACGCGATGTGCAGTAGTTTTATTAGCGGGACGCACGCTTATTGTCATGTGACTGCAGCGTTCTGAAGGGGGAGTGACTTAGCACCGAGAGCAAACAGAGGGAAGACTCAGAACGTCAAAACCGAAAGTGAAATTTTCAAAACAATAAAAAGTAACATGGTGATTTAAGTATATTATCCTTTAGCAATTAATACCCCACAGAAGTAAAATACCCCCTCTTAGCATAGCATAGTATTTTTATTATTTTATTTTCACATTTTTATAATTTTTTATTTGCACATTTACTCATGCACATTCCTTTCTTTCCATTTTTATTTTTATTTTTTTTTTATTTAGATAGCTGTTCACTCCCTCACTATTTCCATGTTTTCTTTTTTTCTTTTCTTTTTTTTTAAATTTTATTTAGATAGCAGGTCACTCACTCACTATTTAGATAGCACTTCCTCCTAGATAATCTTGATTGTAATGTGGCTATAGCGCTCTGAAGGGGGAGTGACTTAGTGCCGAGAGCAAATGTAGGGTTTACTCAGACCATCAAAACCGGCAAATATAGCATTTCAAAACAATAAAAGGAAACATAGTGATGTAAATACGTTATATTTTTAGCAATTAATACCCCATTTAAGTAACATACCACCTCTTAGCATGGCGTAGTATTTTTATTTATTTTTCCTCATTTCAGTTGCACATTTGCTCACACACATTTCTTTCTTTCCATTTTCTTTTATTTAGATAGCAGTTCACTCACGTATATTTTCCTCCAGTATAACTACTGCATTATTAATTAAAAGTATATAGATTGAAAAGCAGTCTGACATGATTGGGCCGTCCCTGTTGGCCGCTGCCTCCATAATAAAGCTGTTATAGAGAGATATGGAAATGTGAGCGTTATTAAATATTCATGTTTCTGGAGTGGGGCCTAATCACACAGGGTTGAATAATGCATGCCGCTGTGATTGGCCCTCGCAAACCCCCCCGAAGGACCCCCACCTCGACTCTCAGCCCGGCCATCAAAATAAACTATACTGCTAAAAATAAGAAAGTAGATATTCGGGATTCACGCCGTTTTGTGTCTTTAAAGGGCCCGTGTTACGTTATTCTCTGATCGATGTTATAATGTTGTTTTCTCGTCCAAAACATAGCTGGAGTTGTGTTTTGTTTTGTTTTATTCACACATGCTCGACACGTAAATGCTGCATATTTAGGCTGAGTTCTTCTCTCGAGCTGAAAACGCGCTGTTCCACCTTGTGATGTCATGTGGTAATACAGGTAGGGTGACCATTCGTCCGGATTTCGGCTGGACAGTCCGGTTTTAGAACTTTCTGTCCGGACCTCTGTTATGCGTCCTCATTTTTGACATTTTTTTGTCCTCATTTCGGACCCTCGGCCGCCGCTGTTGCAGCTGCATCACCACAAATCCCCACCCATTTTCACCTGCGATGCTGCGATAGTGACGTTTGAAACTGTCTGCCACACAACCAAAGCAAAAACCAAAAAGGAAGACATTCTTCTAACATCCTTCAAACATCCTTCAAACATTCTTCAAACAGCCTTCAAACATTCTTCAAACAGCCTTCAAACATTCTTCAAACATTTGTCAAACATTCTTCAAACATCCTTCAAACCTGCTCGGTGCTCAGAACATCATTTTGCCAGAGCACCAAAGGAGAACACTTTGCCTTCTGTAAACTCCACCGTTTTCACACTGATGTGAGTAGCCGAGGTAAAGGTTCGTCAGAGCGACACAAAGACACAGAACGACATAAGGAGAACGTTGCGCACTCTTCTTTAACATCTTTTTTTTGCCCCACTAACAAACAGATGACAAAATTATGACAAAATTGGTATTATAATCATAATACTAATAAAATATAATTAATAATAATAATAATAATAATAATAATAATAATAATAATAGTGATAAGCAGTTGTACAGGACTGTTTTTAGCCATTTTGTTGTGTCCTCACTTTTGGGCCTTTGTCCTCACTTTTGGACCTAAGTGTCGTAATTTTCAGAGTCATGCCGGTGGTCACCCTAAATACAGGAAGTGCTCCACTGTGTTTTTAAATGCCATACAATTTCACTAGAATCATTTGGATCATTTCAGCCCTGGAATTGCCGATCTCGACTGAAGAAAAAGTATGTTTCTGAAGACGTGACGTAAAGGTGCATTGTGTAACTTTTCTGGTAGAGGGTCCGTCACCTGCTTGTTTCCATGGATATGTAATTGCTCTGCCTGGAATGTTCCACAGTGTGACATTAAACAGCTCTACTTTACATTTATTCAATTACAGGTGATTTTACAGCTCAAAAATACCTAGAAAAACAGGGATTCTGACTGTGAGCAGGCATCGCCTCTCCACAGATCTGACCTGTAACTTGGTCTGGTTTGGTCTCCATGGTGATAGAAAGGTTTAATGCCATACTGCGAAACATTCCAGACAAAGCAATGGCATCTCCATGGAGAAAAGTGTTTGACGGACCCTGACTGAATAACCCAGGAGCATTAGACTGTACGCATCCCCAGCTCAAAATGCTCCGTTCCACCTTGTGATGTCATACAGTGGTAGTTTTATGGTTAACAGACAATTTTTTAGTCTCATTTGAACTGCTACAGCTGTTACTTTTATTTTATTTTTTTATATATATGTTTGTTTTACCTTTTGTACAGTTGAGATTGTCAGTAGAACAGTACTATAAATAGAAAGAAGGAAGTACTATAAAATTAGAATACCAAATATTCTGTCAGTAGAAAGGTAAAAAGTCCTCAAAATGGCGCCCACAACAGGAAAATAACATTGTGTCCAAATAGGCTCGTGTCTCAGATTTTCCAAAATGAGACTGAGGAACCTAGAACTGCAAAAAGCCAGGACTAAACCAGGACTAAACCAGGACTAAACCAGGACTACAGCAGGTCTAAAGCAGGGGAAATCCTGACAGCGCCCTCTGCTGGTGTTTTACGCTCAATGATCTTGACGTACCAATGCAATTTTATACTTTATTCAAAATACTACAGGGAAAATGGATAAATAAATGTTCAGAAAAGGTCAGTAAAACATTGTTGGCGAGTCTGTGTTTTTGGTTGAGATTTGGTCCTGTGGTGTTTGATCAGGTTGTTGGTTCAAATCCCTCAGAGTGGCAGAGGTAAACTGTGGTCTGTTGGTATAACCCTGGTGCACGGTGAGTCTGGACCAGGTCTGGACCGGGTTTGGGCTCCGTTTGGTGTTTGTTGGCAAAGCTGCAGAGATCCACGGGTCCTGTGTGTTTACTCAGCCTGTGTCAGCTAGCAGCGCTAAGCTAACAGGTGAGACAAATACAAGCAGAGAGAGAGAGAGAGAGAGAGAAAGAGGGAGAGAGAGAGAGAGGTGACACCAAAACTGTGTGTATGTTTACAGGGAGAGAGAGAAAGAGGGAGAGGGTGAGAGAGTTAGTGAGAGAGAGAGAGAGAGAGAGAGAGAGAGAGAGAAAGCGCTGATACCAAAATTGTGTTTATGCTTACAGGGAGCGAGAGAGGGAGTAAGAGAGAGAGAAAGAGGGAGGGGGGGTCCACCAAAACTGGACTCAAGTTTACCAAGAGAAAGAGAGAGAAGGGAGAGAGAGAGTGAGGGGGAAATGAAGAGAGAGAGAGCAAGAGAGAGAGAGAGAGAGAGAGAGAGAGAGAGAGAGCAAGCGGTGATACTAAAACTATGCTTTAGTTTACCTGCAATGAGAGAGAAAAAGAGAGGAAGGGTGGGATAGTGAGAGATGGAGAGAGAGAGTGTTTGAGAGAAAGAAAGCGAAGGGGGAGGAGAGAATGAGGGGAGAGGGGGCGAGAGAGAAAGCGGTGACACCAAAACAGGCCTTAAGTTTACAAAGAGAGAGAGAAAGAGAGGGGGGAGGAAAAGAGAAGAAGAAGAGAGAGATACAGGGAAAGTACTGACACCAAAACTAGGCTTATGTTTACAGAGAGAGAGAGAGAGAGAGAGAGAGGAGGCAGGAAAGATGCAGAGAAAGAGAAGAAGAGGAGAGAGTGAGAGAGGGAAAGCACTGACACCAAAACTGGCCTCAGGTATACAGAGAGAGAGAGAGAAGGGGGGAGGATAAAGAAAAAGAGAAGTAGAAGAAGAGGAGAGAGAGAGCGATACAGAAAGAGAGGGAAGCACTGACACAAAAACTGGCCTCAAGTATACCGAGAGAGAGAGAGAGAGAGGGCTGGGGAGGGAACGATACAGAGAAAGAAAAGAAAAGGAGAGAGAGAAAGAGAGATACAGAGAGAGAAAGAGAGAAAGCACTGACACCAAAACTGGGCTCAAGTTTACTAAAGAGAGAGAGAGAGAAAAAAAAAAAGGGGCAGTGAAGCCACAAGGCCAACGTACATGTCAGATCTGCGGAGAGGCAACCCCACTCACAGTAAGAACCTATTGTCATACTGTGGAACATTGCGGACAAAGCAATAGCATCTCCATGGAGACGAGAAGGAGTAAACTTTGGTACAGTCTAAAGATGAAGATGAAGTGAAGGACTTTGTGTAAATACGGACAGTGTTTTGAAGTAACTAAATACACGAACTGTGAATATGTGTTTGGAGTAACTGATTCAGGTACAGTTACTTTTTCATTTGGTGGAGTAACTTTTCTAAAATCAAAGGAATAAAGGCTTCCGTCAAATGCTCACATGTTTCACAGTGTGGGATTAAAACCTCTTTATCTTCATGGAGACCAAACGAGACCAAGTTACAGCTCAGATCTGTGGAGAACGCCTGATTTTCTATGTATTTTTGAGCTATAAAACCACCTGTAATTGAATACATGTAAAGTAGAGCTGTTTAATGTCACACTGCGGAACATTCCGGGCAGTATCTATAAACAAAACTAACCAAAAAGTTACACAATGCACTTTTAAATGCAACTCTATTCCAAGTACAGTTCCAAATACAGTACTCTGATTGGACCATATATCACACGTTACAAAAAACATTTTAAAACAAGTATTTGTTCCTGTGAAACTAAATACTCTTCCGAAGTATTCTCTCCATCCCTGTACAGATGAAACTTTGTGGTGTTGTCAGCAGTAGTGTCCAGTTGTCACGGCAGCACAGACTGAGGCAGGAGGCAGATGGACCAGCCTGTTTGTGTTTATCCTCGAGAAAAGGTGAAAGTCCCACAATGCACCATCTGCTCTGTACCAGCTCTCAAAAATATACTATGATACGCTACTATGACAACCAGACGTGAAATATAACGGAAAAACTGCACCGAGACAAACATCTTCTAAAATGTGATATGCTGTAAAAATCCTATAACTCAGACATGAACTTTTAAGGATTTTAAGTCTGTTTTTTTTATCCATGAGTTCGGGGAGGTGTGGCTCACGTAGACGTACGTGGAAAGGTCCTTCTCCCATGATGCACCTGCCTCATATCGATCCTCGTGTGTTTTCATTACCTCATTCGACGACTTTTACAAAATAGTTGCCTGAGCAGTGAGTCCTTTTTGTGTTTTGAAACCAGAAGGGGCTGAAACTGGACCATAGAACCTGAAAAAACTCCAAACTTGAGATGATCCAACCACAGCCGCTCATTTGCATCTCTCAAATCTCTCAAAATTCGATAAAATCTGTAACTTCTTTTACCTGAGATAAGTCATAATTTGGTGCTTCGATGGTTGATTGAAATGAACACAATTCAAACAAATCTGGACTTGCTGAGGTTTTATACTTAGACAAACTTTATTGATCCACAAGGGAAATTATTTGGACACAGTCGCTCAAACATCACAATATAATATAATAACAGAGTAACAAAAATAGATGGTGTAGCAAAAAGAGCAAGAGACACGTGTCAAATGAGACATAATTATAAAAATAAAAATAAATGTATATGTACAAGTCAAAATAAAATAGAAAAATAAGTAATAAAATATAAAATAAACTATAAAATCACAGCTATAAACAAGAGACAAATACTCTGCTGATTGACAGAGCATAAGGTTACCCGTTACTTGAGATTAAGTTGTTGTACAGTTGTAGGGAGTATTATATGAGTGTTACATAAGGGTGAGTTGTTGTACATCTGTATGGAGTATGGTATGAATGTAGTCCTGTAGCTGTTTACCTCTGACGTGACAATACTGGGAAAATTCAAGTGTTTGGTGACACTATTATCTCTTCTTCTCTCTGCAAGTTTCCTCTCTCCTTGTCTCCTCTTCTCGTCTTCTCTCCCCTTATTTCCTCCTCCCTTTCTCTCTTTTTCTCCCCCTATCCTTCCCTCTCTCCTTCCATTAGCAGAATAAACTTGTGGAGGTTGGACAAAACTGCATTTGTGCGCATGATTTCTCTAGCCCTCCCTCTCTCTTTCTTTCTTTCTTTCTTTCTTTCTTTCTCTATCCCTCTCTGCTCCCTCTCTCCCTCCCTCCTCTCTCTCCCTCCCTCCTTCGCCTCCTGCATTGCTCTTAATGAGATTTTAAGAACAAACTCCTCCTTCTGAATCCGCCGCTCCAGCAGTCAAATATATTTTTACATTTCTGGACTAAATTCTAAATGAAACTGTACTTCCTTAAACGTACTTCCTGTACTTCCTTAAACGTACTTCCTGTACTTCCTTAAACGTACTTCCTGTACTTCCTGAAACAAATTCTCTGTAATAATCTGCGAGGGAACGGTGAACAAGACCCAGAACATGGTGGACAACAAAAAAGATACACTATGGTACATTTCAGATCGAGGGTTTCATTCCAGATTATTGCTTAATCTGGAATGTCACACTGGCTAGTGTTGCATGATGTTTCTTAATTCCGAATTATTTGTTCTGAAATAGTTTGGAATTAAAATATTAAATTAAATTATTAAATTAATTCGGCTTTAAAATTGGGCCGAAGTTTAATTCCGAATAATAATTTTCATTAGGAAATAAGTGTTTACATGTTTTTTTAAAAAAGCGGAATAAATTTTTATTCAGAATTATTATTATTATTATTATTTTTTATTTTTTTTTTTTTAGAATTAAAGCTCTCATGTAAACTTTGCACTGTATGGCATTTAGTGTATCTGTCTCCATGGTGACGCAACCAGGCCAAGGCAGAGGTCAGATCTGTGGAGAGGCAAGTCTGCACGCAACAAGAATGCAAGTTAGTTTTGAGAAATAAAAACATGTAATTTAATACCTGTAACATAGATAAGTTAAAGGTACATTATGTAACTTTTCCATGCTTTGTCTGGAATGTTCCAGAGTATGGCATTAAACAAATATACTTTATATTATACTATAAAGTATACTATACTTTATATATTTATTCAATTACAGGTGTTTTTATCTTTCAAAACTACCTAAAAAACATGCATTATTGTTGTGAGCAGGCGCACTTCTTCACAGATGTGACTTGTAAGTTGGCCTGGTGAGGTGGACTGCTTGTCTCCATGGAGATAGTTAAATTAAATGCCATACTGTAGAACATTTCAGGAAAAAATATCAACGTGGAGTCAAAGTGGTGGACCCTCTTCCAGAAAAGTTATGCAATGCACCTTTAAACGACTTTAAAGTGTGGAACATCTCAGGCAAAGCAGTAAGATCACCATGGAGACAAACGAGCGACAGACCCCTCACCAGAAAAGTTACACACTGAAACTTTGATTTGGGTTTGGATGAGAGACGGCTGGGTATAGGTGGAAAAAAGCCAGTAATTTTACTTAAGGGTGTGCTACATAACTTTTCAGCTGGGGGTCCGTCACCTGCTTGTTACTATGGAGATGTCATTGCTCTGCCTGGAATGTTCCACAGTGTGACATTAAACAGCTCTACTTTACATTTATTTAATTACAGATGGTTTTACAGCTCAAAAATACCTAGAAAAACAGACATTCTGACTGTGAGCGGAGTCGCCTCTCCATAGATCTGACCTGTAACTTGGTCTGGTTTGGTCCCCATGACGATAGAAAGGAAATACCATACTGTGAAACATTCCAGACAAAGTAATAACGTCTCAGAAATGGGTCCTTCACCAGAAAAGTTACATAATGCACCTTTAAGTAAGAGTAACATTACTTCAATAAAAATATTACGTAGCAGTACTTAAAGTAGGAGTCAAAGTACGCAGCTTGAAAAGTACAATTCCAGATGCAAACTGTTATTGTGTCCTTAGGCAAGACACTTCAACCAAATTCTTCAGTTAAATTTGAGCTGAAATTCAAGGTACATTGTGTAACTTTTCTGGTGGAAGATCCGACAAATGTTAGGTTTTTTTCTCCGTGGAGGTTTTTTCTCGCTTTGTCTGGAATGTTTCACAGTATGGCATTAAAACTTTCTATCTTCATGGAGACCCCGCTCACAGTCAGAACACATGTTTTTCTAGGGATTTTTGAGCTATAAAATATTCCAACCAGAGCAATGACTTATCCATAGAAACAAGCAGGTGACGGACGCCCAACCGAAAAGTTACATAGTGCAACTTTAAGTGATTAACAAAAAAAAGATTCATTTTCAAATCTTCATGTCTTTGGGGCAAATTCTGTTTTGAGTTTTCATTTTTTCTCCAAATAAATCAAAAGCTGTGTAAAGGTCAGATTTCCGCTTTGTTTTCGTCGGTGGATCTTGGTTTTCTTGAGTCATTGGTGCGCTCCTTTTGATTTTATGAATGAATTATCAGCTCCGACCGCACTGGACGCTGGAAACATGTTTTTACTCCTCGGGGATTTACTGTGGCGTAAAATCAAATCAACAACAATGTGTTTGAGCGATTCTCCACAGCCCGACTACTGCATGCTAATGATGCTAGCCAAGGACGAGGGACAGGCTAACCACTCTGCCACAGGAACACTGGGGCTGCATCACATTTCCATTTCCTCGCTCACATCTCCTGGATTCAGTGAGCGGAGAGGAACAGAGGAGAGGAGAGAGGAGGGAGGAGCAGAGGAGGAGAGGAACAGAGGAGAGGAGGAGAGGAAAGGAGAGGAGAGGAGGAGAGAACCAGAGGAGAAAGGAGGAGCGGAGGGAGGAGCAGAGGAGGAGAGGAACAGAGGAAAGGAGGAGAGGAAAGGAGAGGAGAGGAGGAGAGAACCAGAGGAGAAAGGAGGAGCGGAGGGAGGAGCAGAGGAGGAGAGGAACGGAGGAGAGGAGAGAGGAGCAGAGGAGAGGAGGAGAGGAAAGGAGAGGAGAGGAGGAGAGAACCAGAGGAGAAAGGAGGAGGGGAGGGAGGAGCAGAGGAGGAGAAGAAAGGACCAGAGGAGGAGAAGATAAAGGAGGAGATGACCAGAGGAGAGAGAAGAGGAGAGGACCAGAGGAGAAGAGGAGAGGAGAAAGGAGGAGATGACCAGAGGAGAGAGAAGAGGAGAGGAGAAGAGGAGAGGAGAAAAGAGGAGGGGACCACAGGAGAGAGAAGAGGAGAGGACCAGAGGAGAAGAAGCGAGAGGAGAAGAGGAGAGGAGAAAGGAGGAGAGGACTAGAGAAGAGGAGAAGAGAAAGGAGGAGATGACCAGAGGAGAGAGAAGAGGAGAGGACCAGAGGAGAAGAGGAGAGGAGAAAGGAGGAGGGGACCACAGGAGAGAGAAGAGGACCAGAGGAGAAGAGAAAGGAGGAGAGGAGCAGAGGAGTTTGCTACTGTCTGTGAAATTTTGTAGCTGTAACAAAATAAACTCTTCACTGTGAGACAAATACAGTTTTATGATTTTATCTGAAATCTTCTCCTGAATCCTCCTTCTGGTTTCCTCTGTGGTTTCTTCCTGTCGTCTCCTCTGACCTTTGGGACACCACTTAATAAGGCGCGTTTGACTGACAGATGAAAAATGGAGGATTGAGGAGCGGAATCAAGGAGAAGGAAGTGAGGAAGAAGAAATGAGATGCAGCCAGTCAGGAGTCTAACCCACAACCTCCTGACTGAGAGGAGACAGTATAGCCACAGTACTGGACTAAAATACTCTGAAGATAAAGTGTGTGTACTAGTATTTGCATGTTGCAGTACTTTGTGATGCAAATGTACTGTATAGATTAGAGTGAAGTAGGTCAGTCTCCTCTGTTACACTTCTCAGGGATAAAGTCAAGACTCTATTTATTCTCCGATAGTTCACAAAATAAATAATTCAACTAAACTCTGTGGTTTTTAATCAATAGTGGGTGCTCCCTGGTGGTAGATGAGATGTACTGTCATGTAAGGTTCCAGGTTTGAGGGAATGAACTGTTTTTCCTGTATCCATGGAAACAAGAGGTTGTCTGTGCAAGAGCTATGGACATTTGAGATGCTACAGGCATTTTACACCATATGTGTTAGCAAATGTAGCAGAAGACCTTCTAGAGGAAATACTTTGAGGGAATTCACCATTTCAACACCAACCAAAACACCAGAGCGGAGTAAGAGTGAGGCCTTTCCTGTTGTGTTCACCTGGCGCCCCCTGGAGGCTGCTGTGACGTTGCAGGACACAGAGGAGGGACACTTTTGTCTCTTCCTCTCCTCAAACTGCCCTGACACAGGATCTGCTGACCGTCCCTGACCAGTCCTCCTTAAACTGACCTGAGACCTTTGACTGAGACACAAAGGGACTGAGAAGAGCAGTGGAAATGTCACTGCAACAAAACTTAAATTTGAAACTCCACAAAATCACATTTCTCTCACCTCAGATGAGCAGAGTTTAGTGGTTTACTCACTGATTCTGCAGAAATCTGCCATGTTTTTTAGTCTCCTTTAGTCCTGGTTTAGTCCTGGTTCAGTCCTGTTTTAGTCCAGATTTAGTCCTGTTTTTTATTCCTGGTTCAGTCCTGGTTTAATCCTGTTTTAAATCACCTTTAGTTCTGGTTCAGTCCAGGTTCAGTCCTGGTTTAATCCTGTTTTAAACCACCTTTAGTTCTGGTTTAGCCTCGGGTCAATCCTGGTTCAGTATGGGCTCGGTTTTGGTTCAGTCCTGGTTTTGCCCAGGTTTAGTCCTGCTTCTTTAGTCCTGGTTTAGTCCTGGTTCAGTCCAGATTTAGTCTTGCTTTAGTCCTGTTTGTCTTAGTCCTGCTTTGGTCCAAGTTTAGTCCTGTTTCAGTCCTACTTTAAACCCTTCTCAACTCCTTGTATTTTCGAGTGCTGTTTTCTTGAGCATCTCTTCACCCACAGACAAATCATTTCACCAAACGCCAAACTTTTAATTAACCTTCTCTTTCCACTCATTACTCTTAACTCACAAATAATTAGGATACACGCTGTATTGTCTTATTTTCATATCTTCGCTGTCAAACCCACACGCTGTATTATTATTAAAACAGCTCCAGACTTCATTTCCTTCTCCCAGACGCTCCTTCAGATACGCTCTCCTCCAAATGTTATTCCAGTTTTGTTGTAATTACTGTGCTTTTACGGCGGGCAGGTACATGTGCTAATTACAGATTAGTCTAATGAAGTTTCTATGTCTAGGATTTCAAAGTCGCTAAAAGAAAGAGCACGAGTTTCAGAGTTATGTGAGTCATATTTATAAAGTTTGTTTAAAAAGGACTTTGTGAGGAGTATGCAGTGGTGGAAGAAGTACTCAAAAGTGTCAATGTGTGTACTCAAATGTCTCATGAGAATCCCTCTTCAGGTGCTCCCGCTGTACAGTTTAAACTCGCCCCGCAGTGTTCGGTCCAATCACAGGGCTTCTACGGCAGGGGGAGTGGTTTCCGGGGAGGGGTTTCAGGCAATATATATATAGGGATCGCTCTCAGTGCTGCATTCACATCTTCTAGGAGACTTTCAGATGCTACTTCACTTAGCCTCTGTAACTGGCGTCAGGGTTGCCTTGTGTTCTTTCGGCCCATGATCTTATCTTTCAGGTTAGTCGCTGCCTCGTTCATTTGTGATACTTATTGGGGCTTCGTACCCAGTACTTCGGAGTTGGTGTTACCTCCGTCCTGGCTCCCCCTTGCCGTAGCATTTGTGTTGTACCTCGTCAATCTCTAGTTGTGATAGCAGTTGCCGTTGGTGGATGTTGGAACACTGAGCTACTAGTTGTTTGGCCGTCAGCTTGGACTGTGGGTATTGAAGTAACCGTTTCTCCCACATCCTGTTCATATAACCCTCCTGACTAGGGTTACTGGAGTAGAAGCATTCCAACAGAGCCTTGTTCTCGCATCTCGCCCATTTCCGCCTTGTTCCAGTAGCCGATTTATTTAAAAAAATGTGTTCTTCACCTTCCACGGTGGTTGGTCTCCCTCACCCTCATCCAGCTCGAGTCCTCTACCAGAGGCCTGGGAGCGTGAGAGTTCTACGCAGTATCTTTGCAGTTCCTGTGCTGCACTTTTCTGGACTGAGATGTCTGATGTTTTTCCTGGGATCTGCTGTAGCCACTCCTCCAGTTTGGGGGTTACAGCCTCGAGTGCTCCGATCACCACAGGCACCACTGATACCTTCACCTTCCAGGCCTTCTCCAGCTCTTCCCTGAGCCCCCGGTATTTCTCTAGTTTCTCATGTTCCTTTTTCCTGATATTACCATCGCTTGGTATTGCAACGTCCACCACCACGGCTTTGTTCTGCTGTTAATCCAACACCACTATGTCCCACAGGATCTTGGCTCAATCTTTCTCTGCAACCTTCAGAGGTGTTTCCCACCTTGACCTTGGGGTCTTCAGCCCGTACTCGGCACAGATGTTTCTGTACACTATGCCGACCACTTGGTGATGTCGCTCCATATGCAGCCTATGACCTACACGGAGCAAAACAAACATGGCGGCAGCAGACAGTGATGGTGGCTTATAACACCCTTAATGTACAAATTTGTATTACAAAAAAAAATGGTTTATGGACGTCTTCCCTCTCCAGCATGACACTTGTTTTGTTTTCCCTGTCGCAAGTTGGATTCATCATTTTTGACAGGTTTGCCGTGATTGGCTAAAAAGAATCTGATGGTTGAGGTGGTTTGCCCAATCAGCTCGAGGCATTCTGCTGCAAGTCCCGCCTTTTTCTAAACACTTTCAGCGAGAGCCGTTCCAGATGGAGAATGTGTAGAACTCAATTCAGAGTAATACACTTACCAATCTGCCGTGAGCCAGTTTATCTGCCACCCACTTGTCTCCATGGAAATGTTATTGCTTTTTTTAGAATGTTCCACAGTATAGATTAAACAATCATACCACCACCAAACTACTTCAAAATAATACTACAGGAGTAGAAGTACAAAGTCGTGGTCCAGAGAGAACAGTTCTCCTCCTCTCCCATTCCCTCTTTTCACCTCCCTTCTGTATCTCCTCCTATCCCTCCTCTCCTTTTCTCTTTCTCTCTCCTCTTTGCTATTCACCCCGCTCACTCCTCCTCTCCCCTTCTGTCTTCACTTTCCTTCTCCCCCTCTTCTCTGATCTCTCTCCTCCTCTCCCCTCTCTCCTCCTCTCCCTCCCCTCTTCTCTCTTCACCTCCTCTCTCCTCCCTCTCTTTCTCGTGGTGACCTTTTGAAGTGGCTGCTCTCAGAATAGAGTCTGGATTAGCGCGTGCTCTGGTGAGAGTCGTGTTAAAAATCCATCAAAGCCTGATCTCACCTGGGCTTTGTGAAGTCAGGCTCATCTGAACTAGCTCAGTGTGAGAGCGGAGGAGGAAAAGAGGACACTCCACTCGTCTGCAGGTTTACTCTGGGGTTTCAACTTTTTATTTACTTTAAAGGTCCTATATTAAACAAAACTGACTCTTGTGAGATTTAAGACATGTTATAATACTGTTTCCTCATCAAAAAACAGACCTGGAGTTGTGTTTGTTTCATTCACACGTTTGAGTAACTCTTTATTATTCATCTGTCTTCATCCTCAAAGCTCATAATGTTCAGTTCCACATTGTGATGTCATGTAAGGTCAGTTTGTCAGGTTATAGCTTCATTTTACCTTTAATTCAGTAGAGATTCTCAGTTCCATGATTCTAGTGAAGGTGTTTGAAGTGTAAAAACTCATCGGGGCACTTCCTGTAACACTTGAAGACATCACAATGTGGAACAGAGTGTTTTCCGCTTGAGAGAAGAACTAAATATGCATGAAACAAAACACAACTCCACCTATGTTCTTGATCCATGTTGTATCGTTGTTTTCTCGTCACCAACACACCTGGAGTTGTGTTTGTGGAGTTTTGTTTCATTCGCACGTTTAACACACAAACATACCTGCATATTTATAGGTTATAGGTATAGTTCTTCTCTCAAACCGAAAACGCTCTGTTCCACCTTGTGATGTCATGCGGTAATATAGGAAGTGCCCCACTGTGTTTTTAAACTCTACACACCTTCACTTGAATCACTTGGATAATTTCAGCCCTGGAATTTCCCATTTCTACTGAACAAAAGGTAAAAGGTAACTTGAAAAATGACATCACAAGGTGGAACAGAGCATTTTGACCTTTGGAGATGGAGACAGACTAATAATAAAGAGTTACTCAAACAACTCCAGGAGTGTTTTTGAGGAGGTAACAACATTCTAATATGACTTAAAACTCACAAGAGTCAGTTTTATGTAATATAGAATCTTTAAAGGAAAGTGGCCTCTGATCTCGAGTTCATTTTGATACAGAATAATCAGGATTCAAATAAAAAAAAAGTCTGGTGCGTTTCAAAGTTGACCTTCATTTGGCCTCCATTTCCCACAATCCTTTGCTGATGTGAGGCTTGAAACATATCTATCAAAATCAATAGAACATTTTAGTTGTCTATAAAAGAGACGGACATGAGCTGGCACTAAAGATTACATCTGAAAGAACAAAGATAAAACATACGACGTGTGCGTTTGAAAATAAAATTATCTGTACTGAAGAACAAGGAAATATGGAACGATTTTGATGAAGTTTGAGTCTTTTGTTTTAGAAGCTGTATGAAATTTAAATATACGATGAACATAATAATTAAACTCTGCTCGGTTTCAGCTTTTGTACGTTGGATCTTCAGTAAAAAATAAATTAAAGCAGGTCTATTTTCAGGTCTTATTCCGGAAGGTGCCGTGGGAGCCGCCATCATCATTACGGTTGTATTGTTTTGTATGGGGCCGATCTTGACAGTAAATAAGTTCAAAATGGACGATAAAGCCGTTTTAAAGAGAATCAGTGAGGTCTTTACTTGTTGGTGCACATGAAAATTTTGAGTCATTTTTATTCTGCTGTTTTTAACATAATTTCTCTGATCTACTGCCAATTTTATTTTCTTAATCAGTGGGAATGGCACAAGATCTCGTGCACACATGAGAAAAATTATCTTGTGAGATTTTTTTTCCATGTGTTTTACATTTGAATTAGACAAAAAAGGGTTATGGTTTGGTGAGTTACAACTCTTCTTCAAAACAGCAGTACTAGAATGGAAACAAAAATAAAATGATAAACAATAATAAATAAAATAATAATATAAAAATAATATAAAAATAATAATAATAAAAAATTAAAAATTGTGAGGCCAAAATTGGAAAATGAATCGTAAAATGTTTATATTAGGAATTATGTTAAAATCTCATCTTGTCTCGTTTGTCTTGTAGTGATACACAAAAGGATTCAGAAGCGTTGTGGCGTTTTGGTACAAATTCCACAGTATTTAACTTATAGACTTCCATGGAAACAACCAGGTCACAAGGCCACGTTACAGGGCAGGTCTGCGGAGAGGCGAGCCCAAACTTTTGACCGGTCATGCATGTTTAAACAGCACCAGTCAAATGTTTGAACTCACCCTCTTAATCAATGTTTTTTTTTTTTTTTTTTACTACTTTCTACATTTTATTTACAAACAGAAGACGTTAAATATATGGAGGAATATATATGGAATTATTTAGTAAAGAAAAAACTTTTAATAACTTTTAATACTAAACATTTTTCAACAAAGAAAAACGTGGATAATTGGCTCTATTCACGCTTACTGGAAGACGTTTGGAAACATGTGGATGGCGACTTCCAGTGTAGTTACCGACACTGGGAATGTGATAAAACTGAGGGTTCAGCAGCAGCGTCTTCACAACCTGCCAAAGCTTTCCATGGAGAACGAGACTCTAATCTCGTCTTCAGTGTCACTTACAGGCATCTGGTTGGAACACAAATGAATAGGCAAATGTATAAAAGGAAAAAAGAAAGAAGACAATGACAGCTAGATGAAGAAAACTGGGCCATTTTCTCAGTTTTCTCAGATTTTGTCAGAGTTATTATTGCCAACAGAGCCCAAAGGAAGTCATCATCCGCATGTTTCCAAACGTCTTCCGGTTCTGTGATTTAAGTGTGAATAGAGCCTATTGTTTTACGGCATTTTTGTATGTATTATATTGTACTTTTTGGCAACCCTCCCTCCACCCACCCTCTACTTGCCTCAAGTGGAGGAGTTCAAGTATCTCGGGGTCTTGTTCACGAGTGAGGGGAGGATGGAGTGTGAGATTGACAGGCGGATTGGTGCAGCGTTGGCAGTGATGTGGTCGCTGTATCGGACCGTTGTGGTGAAGAGGGAGCTGAGCCGAAAGGCAAAGCTCTCGATTTACCGTCAGTCTACGTTCCTCCCCTCACCTATGGTCATGAGCTTTGGGTAATGACCGAAAGGACAAGATCGCAGATACAAGAGGCTGAAATTAGTTTCTTCCGCAGAGTGGCTGGGCGCTCCCTTAGAGATAGGGTGAGGAGCTCAGTCACACGGGAGGAGCTTGGAGTACAGCCGCTGCTCCTCCACATCGAGAGGAGCAGCTGAAGTGGCTCAGGCATCTGTTTCGGATGCCTCCTGGACGTCTCCCTCGGGAGGTGTTCCGGGCATGTCCCACCGGGAGGAGGCCCCGGGGAAGACCCAGGACACGCTGGAGGGACTATGTCTCTCGGCTGGTCTGGGAACACCTTGGGGTCCCCCCGGAGGAGCTGGAGGAAGTGTCCAGGGTGAAGGAAGTCTGGGAGTCCCTGCTTAGACTGTTGCCCCTGCGACCCGGTCCCATATAAACAGAAGAAAATGAATGGATGGATGGATGGATATTGCACTTTGTATTACCTTTGTACAGCACTTTGGGCAGGAGTGGTTGTTTTTAAATGTGCTTTAT
Source organism: Taenioides sp. WSHXM2023 (assembly GCA_029959045.1). Classification (NCBI taxonomy): domain Eukaryota; kingdom Metazoa; phylum Chordata; class Actinopteri; order Gobiiformes; family Gobiidae; genus Taenioides; species Taenioides sp. WSHXM2023. Next base: position 21,442,073 of record CM057087.1, read on the forward strand.
AAGTAAACCTGATTTGACTAAAGAAAAAAAGTTTAATAACTCTACTAAATATTTTTCGACAAATGAAAAGATGGCTAATTTGAGGATTTGGTTATAAAATACACATACGTATACAAAAAGAGTTAATTAATTTTTTGTCTTTGCTACAAACTTCCATATACAGTATCTTACGTCATATATTTGATGTTTTCTGTTTGAATATCGAATGTCAAAAGTCGTAAACACAGAAAAACACATTGAATGAGAGGGTCCAAACTTTTGACTTTTGACTGGTCTTGTACTCAGGGACTCTGGTACTTTCTTGCTTCGAGGAGACTGTTCCCCATTCCTCAACCATGCGTAAAAACTATCACCTTCATGCAATCTTTGATAATTACATTTCTATGGCCAATCCGAGCATAAAACAAAATAGAAGAAGACAAAATTGGCCAATTGCAGCACCCGAAAGTTCCAAAACCCACTCAAAAGTTTCATAAATCCAAAACTTTTTCCAAACTTTGCCCAAATTCCAGGGTTGTTTAAATACATCTCATTTCTCTCCTTGACTGGCTCCATATTCCTCCCTTTCAGATGGTCATTTGTGTCTTTGGTGGTGGACATCGCGTGGAGCTGGAGCGTGACCTTTGGAATGCGCCCGTCACCGTGGTTACGCGTTAAGACACAGTACCAGACGGTCACGCAGACAGGAGTCCAATCTGAGGACCTGTTTGAGAACCACGCAGCCAGGACGGAGGGACGGAGGGATGAGAGGAGGGGAGGGTATGCACGGAGGGGAGTAAGGACAGAAACACATGGAAAAAAAGCAAAAAAATAAATAAATAAATAAGCTAAAAAAATTTATATAAAAAAGCTTATTATTATTATTATTATTATTATTATTATTATTATTATTATTATTATTATTATATTATTATATTTTATATATATTTTTATACAATAAAACACTCAAATTAAGCAGCCAGGGGAGATTTTATTTATATATATATATATATATATATATATATATATATATATATATATATATATATATATATATATAACTTTTTTTTTTTTTTTTTTTTTTTTTATTGCAAGTGCAATTTTCTGGTTTAACAGTAGACAATTTAGTTTCATAATAAATATTGAAACTAGAAAGAAAACTATTAAAACAAGAACAATGTATGTATAAAATAATAATATAATATAATATAATATAATAATAAATTTTCACTCACAAAAATAGAATATAGATCGAATTCTTGTGAGACACCGAACAAAACAAAAAAAAAAATGTGTAAAACAAAACAATTTCAGTAGAATGTTTTACTCATTATTTTAACTTATTACAATTTTGTATATTATTCATATAAAAGTAAAATTTTAAACTGGACAGAGCAGCTGGTCAAATGAGTCTCCTGTGAACTTTAAGTCATGTTCTAATGTTTTTCCTCCTCAAAAACAGACCTGGAGTTGTGTTTTGTTTTATTCACACATTTGAGTAACTCTTTATTATTAGTCTGTCTACATCTCCAAAGCTCAAAATGCTCTGTTCCACCTCGTGATGTCATAAAGTGGTAGTTTTCAGGGCTGAATTCATCCAAATGGTTCTAATGAAGGTGTGTGGAGTTTAAAAACCCAGTGGAGCGTTGTTTTCACTCAGTCTTGTTTTCTCGTTGTTTAGATTTTCAGAGTGACGTGAGCCTCTGTTTTTGCAGACGGTTCATTAAAAGTTGGGATTTTCAGATGGGGCTCAGTGGAACATTTGTGCTGTTCAAAAGTCTGTGTGTTTGTGTTTGTGTTTGTGTTAGTGTTGTTTGTGTGGAGAGTCGGGGCTGAAGTCTGTCCTTATCACCACACACCAGACGCCATGTTTACACACACACACACACACACACACACACACACACACACACACACACGATTAGTTCAGCAGAGATCGGCAACTCCAGGTCTGAAATGATCCAAATGATTCTAGTGAAGGTTTATGGAGCTTAAAAATACAGTGGAGCACTTCCTGTATTACCACATGACATCACAAGGTGGAACAGAGTGTTTTCAGTTTGAGAGAAGAACCCTAAATGTGCAGGATTTGTGTTTTTAAACATGCGAATGAAACAAAACACAACTCCAAGTACGTTTGTGATGAGGAAACAACATTAGAACACACAGTAGCTCAGGAAACAGAGTACGGTATGTAACATGTTCCCTTTAGATAAACGAGTTTAAAGCCGTACTGCGGAACATTCCGGACAAAGCAGCAGCGCTAACTCTCTCTTTGTCTGCGCGTGAAGTTGCTCCGACAGGCTCATCTTAATCAGGAGACAAATGGAGCGAAGGTGAGTGATTTGTGACGATTATTTTTGCATAATTATCCTCATTAAAAGAGTGTGGCCCCGTGCTCCGGTGCCTTCAGTGTGTTCGCTCACACTCGCACTTTAATGGCGCCTGATTGCTCGCATAGATTATAAATTCACATAATTACGAGCGGCGTTCGAACTCTTTCTGTTACACAAAGCAGGTTAAAAAGATCGCCGTCAAGTCCTGGAGATCACATTTAAATGATTTGTGAGTTTCATTTAAGTTTTTTTTTTTTTTTTTCTGTTTTTAAGTGAGTGCGCGTGACAGGTTTGGGTGATTCTCTAATTTTGATTTCATTTGCTGGGTTAATATCGGCTGTAAATATGAATCATAGTTTTTGCACCATTCGAGAAGCAATTTGTGAAGAAAGTAGAAAGAATTGTTGGAAATTACGGGAAGCGGAGTTCTGTTTTAGAGAGTTCCAGACAGACCGGATTAGAAGAGAAAGAAAGGAGGGGGTAGAAAGGAGAAAAGGAGGAACGAGGGATGAGGTAGAGAGAAAGAAGGAAACAAGAGAAAGAGGACCAATCAGAGCGCGGCGTGGAGCGTTTGGACCAATCAGAGCGCGCCGTGGAGCGTTTGGACCAATCAGAGCGCGCCGTGGAGCGTTTGGACCAATCAGAGCGTGGCGTGGAGAGTTTAGACCAATCAGAGCGTGGCATGGAGCGTTTGGACCAATCAGAGCGCGGCGTGGAGAGTTTAGACCAATCAGAGCATGGCGTGGAGCGTTTGGACCAATCAGAGCGCGGTGTGGAGCGGTTGGACCAATCAGAGCGTGCTGTGGAGCGTTTGGACCAATCAGCACGGCGTGGAGCGTTTGGACCAGTCAGAGCACGGCGTGGAGCGTTTGGACCAATCAGAGTACGGCGTGGAGCGTTTGGACCAATCAGAGCGCGGCGTGGAGCGTTTGGACCAGTCAGAGCGCGGCGTGGAGCGTTTGGACCAATCAGAGTGCGGCGTGGAGCGTTTGGACCAGTCAGAGCATGGCGTGGAGCGTTTGGACCAATCAGAGTGCGGCTTGGAGCGTTTGGACCAATCAGAGCGCGCCATGGATCTTTTGGACCAATCAGAGCGAGAGCTGCTAGAGCGGAGCGAGCGCGGGCTCAGAGCGGGGCGAGGCTTCCCTCAAACAGAAAACACTCCAACTTGTGATGTCATGTGGTAATACAGGAAGTGCTTCACTGGGTTTTTAAACTCCAAACACCTTCACTAGAATCATTTGTATAATTTCAGTCCTGGAATTGCCAAAAAAAAAAGGTAAAAGGAGATGTTAACTTGAAAACTACTGCTTCATGACATCACAAGGGGGAGCAGAGCATTTTGAGCTTTGGAGATGTGGACAGACTGATAATAAAGTGTTACTCAAACATGTGAATGAAACAAAACACAACTCTGGGTATGTTTTTGACGAGGTAATAACATTATAACATGACTTAAAGCTCACAAGAGTCTGTTTTGTGGACCTTTAACCGTCACATAAATGAGTCTCTTGGTTTAACACTGAAGTCATGTGACGAGGATCTCCAGGCCTCTGCTAAACTGTAACCTCCACAATCTGACACTACATCTCCCAGCATGCCCCGGGGCCACCGCCTCTATCTCCCAGCATGCCGCGGGGGAGCGTTTGATGTGGTCGGCGTGACATGGAGGAGATCCTGGACGCGGGCGGAGCTTCAGGCACGGCTGTGATACTCTGTGTTACATAGTGTTTACAGCTGATGGAGGAAGAGATGATCAGAGCTGACAGGACATTTTCGTACAAATGAAAAAATATCTGCTACTTACTGCCGTGATGTGCAGCGATCCACAGGAGGGACCCACAGCACGCGGCTCTTTGTTGTGACGACGTTTATGCCGACGTCAGCTCCCATTAGACACCTCAGAAATGAGCTCACTTGTTTCTTTTTTAAGTCATTTTAGATGAATATTGTGATTCAAAATGTCGAAATTATATCATAAAGATCCACATGTGTCATAGATTCTAACTCTAGAGCAGACACAAGGACAGTAGGTCTGCTTTAACTCATAATGCAGCTTATTTTTTACATATTTTCTTTTCTGTTGCGCCAAATGAAACCTGTACTTTTAACCTAGTGAAAAGTTTAAAAATACTTTATCAGACAGTTTCCACACGCCGCTGCGAGACCATCTGAATGTGAAATCATTAGCACATTACAGCTAAACACCTTCCTCTTTCATGTGTCTGCGACGGGCCCGCAGTGCCTCTATCTTGTTAAAACTACACCAAACTTCTGTGTGTGTAAGCCCAAACATGAGCTCAAGTCATTATTTCAGGAGAATAATTTGTGGCAGAGAATAATGCACGGGACAACGCAGATGCTAAATAAAGATAACTGCTGGGAGGTTAGCCATTTGGAACGACAGGGCGCGACGCTAATGAGGAACCTCCGCAGACGGCTGCAGCGGTTTTGGATTGGGACATGCTAACTATGCTATACTTTATGATCAGGATTAACACTTTGTGGTGTTAAAAGGGTAAAAGGGGAGTGGTCACATTTTATAATATCGTTTTTAAAGCTCCTATATTATGTAAAATGAACTCTTGTGAGCTTTAAGGTGCGTCGTGTAGCTTTTCTGGTGGAGGGTCCGTCAAATGCTTTTCTCCATGGAGTTATTTGTTATTGCTTTGTCTGGAATGATCCACAGTATGGCATTAAACCGTTCTATCTTTATGAAAACCAAACCAGGCCATGTAAAAGGTCAGATCTGTGGAGAGGTGACCCCGCTCACAGTCAGAATGCCTGTTTTTCTAGGTATTTTTGAGCTCTAAAACCACCTGTAATTGAATAAATGTAAAGTAGAGCTGTTTAATGTCATACTGTGGAACATTCCAGGCAGAGCAATGACATCTCCATAGAAAGAAGCAGGTGAAGGACCCTCCAACCAAAAATGTAGTGCGGAAATTATCCAAATGATTCCAGTGAAGGTGTGTGGAGTTCAAAAACACAGTGGAGCACTTCCTGTATTGCCACATAACATCACAAGGTTTTCAGTTTGAGAGAAGAACTCTGAAATCTGCAAAGTTTATGTGTTAAACGTGTGAATGAAACAAAACACAACTCCAGGTGTGTTTTTTGATGAGGAAACAACATTATACGATCCGAAAATCAGAAACGATCAGAAAATATAATATGGACCCTTTAAATTCTAATCATGTGAACATACAATCGTCTTGCCATAAGCTCAGGTTAAAATAAAACACAGGCGCGTTCATGTGGCAGTGTAAGAGAAAGGAGTCACCGGGGAGCTACAAACAATTAGCGTAGTTAGCTCTACACTTAACGACTAAGCAGTTAAATGAATCAAGACCACTAAAATGGCCATCCACTGAGACGAAGGAGGAATTAAATTTTGTCAACCGGACAAACGTTTATTTAGATTTCACCTAAATAAACGTTTGCCCAGTTGACAAAATGATTCCTGGACGACTGAGGGATTCTACACACATCCACCGAGAGTTTGTGTATTAAAGAGCTACTGGAGTGTTATGCAAAGAGGACGATGAGGTGGGAGGGGTTAAGTGGGAGGGGGCGGGGTCAGGTGGGGCGGGCAGAATCCAGAGCGCACTTTTTTTGAGGGAGGAAGTCATTAGATGTTCTTAAATAGTGATGCCCTACTATAGACTGGATAAAGAAGTAGACTAAGGGAGTGTGACGTCACCCGTAGCGTTCAGCTCCAGTCAAATGAAGCTCATCAAAGCTGGCAGTTATATTTGGGAACAGCAATTTATTTACGGACAAAATAGCGAAATAAAAACACCTGGATCATGTAGAGCGGGTAAAAAATTAACATTTTAAGACCAAAACAACGAGGCTCACAGCAGCAGTTACAGAGAGAGGGGTGCCGATTTTTCAATGTAAAGTCAACTGGAGCCAGAGTCAATGGAGCTGGAAACACTCCCATTAATGCTTCCTAGTTGCGACAAGGTGGCTAGCACTTTAACTGTGTCCCAGATCTGATTTAGACCTGGTTGAGATATGGGTTTGACTTGGGTGTAGACCTGATTTAGACCTGTCTGAGATCTGGATTTGACTTGGGTTTAGACCTGATTTAGACCTGTCTGAGATCTAGATTTGACTTGGGTTTAGACCTGATTTAGTCCTCATTTAGACCTGTTTGTGTCTGGATCCGACCTGATTTTGTTTAGATCTTGTGTGGTGTTTGCTGTCTGCAGTAATAAGTTTTAAAAACATATATTTAGGTCCATACGTCTCTCCTCACTGGTGCTGGTTAAACACGTGCGTCTTGTGTATTCACTAAACGGGTTTCAAAGGGAAGCTGCTGCCGTATCAGTGCTGCCTGATCTGTGGCACTTCCTGTCTCCTGCTGAGAGCGTTTAGTGTGGGCCCCAGAGGACTTCCTGTTCCTGTCTGTGAACTCCAGCTCAGAGGGAAGGAGATATCTCACATCTGTGGGGCCAAACTTTTACAAGCCTGTGGGATCAGACGGGGAAATGGGCTTTCAAAGTAGGATTTATGACAGATCCAAAACAAGGCCAAAACCAGGACTAAACCAGGACTAAACCAGGACTAAACCAGGGTCAAAACAGGACATACTGGAACAAAAAGTAAACCAGGATTTTATCAAGACTAACCCAGTGCAGAGTTTAAAAAAAATGTTATATATCTGAAAATAAACAAGAGTGAACCAAAACTAAAGCCACGACCTAACTAAACCAGGACTAAAACCAAGACTGAACTGGGAATAAACTATATATAAACCAGGACTAAAATCAAGACTCGGGTGAGACTAAACGCTGAGCTGAAATCAAGACTGAACCAGAAATGAAACAGGACTAAACTGAGACTAAACCAAGACTAAACCAGGACTAAATTGGGACTTTCACCATAAATAAAACAGGACTAAAACCAAGGCTAAAGAACTGAACCAGGACTAAAACTGACTAAGACTAAACTGGAAACTAAACCATAAATAAAACATACCTGGAGTTGTGTTTTGTTTCATTCACACAAGTTAAACACAACCTAAAACCTCCCAAGAGTCATTTTTGCGTAATAAAGAACCTTTAAAACTAAAATAAGAAGCAAAACTAAACCAGGATGAAACTAGTTCTTAACAATCTGCACCTGGACTAAACCAGTACTGTAACAGACTGGACCCCTTTGTCTGTCCATCAGGTCCTCATTAGTCCTGGTCTTTGTGTTGGACCAGGATTAGTCCAGGATTAGTCCAGGTGTCACTCATGTCCCTTTCCCAGACGATGTAATCCTTAATAATGATTGGTCCATTGTTGGGTGTGCGTCTGTAAATGTCTTCCCCCCCTCCGAGCTGGTTCGGTCATGAATCTTTTGTGAGCGCTGTAAAAAACGCATTAAAATGAGTTATTACAATGGGAGGATTATAATTGTTCAGGCTGCAGAGGTGTACAGTGAACGAGGGCATTTAACACAGATAATTAGTGAGGATTACAGAGGGGAGACTGGACTACAGCAGGACTAAACCAGGACTAAGGCAGGACTCAACCAGGACTAAACCAGGACTCAACTAGAACTATAGAACTATATCACTAATTGTCATTTAACACAGACAATTAGATAACCTGGTCGGCAGGACTAAGGTAAAACTGAACCAGGCCTAAAACAGGTCTACAGTGAATAAGTGAGGATTACAGAGAGAAGATGGGACTACAGCAGGACTAAACCAGGACTTAACCAGGACTAAACCAGGGCTAAAACTAAAGGCATGAACTAGGACTACAGTGAAAGAAGGTGTTTAACACACAATTACTAAGGATTACAGGGAGGAGACAGGACTCAACCTGGACTGGAGGATTTAACCAGGACTAGAGAAGGACTCAACCAGGGCCAAATCTAAAGGACTGGACCAGGACTCGAACTAAAGGAGTAAACCAGGACTAAAGCAGGACTAAAGCAGGACTGGAGGACTGAAAATAGAGAAGAGGATTGGGGAAGAACTGGATCAGGATGAACATAGAACCAGGACTAAATCTTAAGGACTAAAGCAGTACAAAAAAAAACTGACTTGAGGACAAAGCAGAACTGACGCAGGTCTAAAGCTAAAGGACTAAAGAAGGACTGAACCAGGACTAAAGCAGAACTCATCCAGGACTCAGTGGAAGAGGGAATTTAACACGGATAATTAGTGAGGACAAAATGGACGAGGCAGGACTGAATTAGGACTAAAGCAGGACTGACCCAGGAATGGAGGACTTAACCAGGACTAAAGCCGGACTGAACAACGACTGAACAAGGACTGAACAAGGACTGACTCAGGACTGAAGCCGGACTGAACAAGGACTGAACAAGGACTGAACCAGGACTAAAGCCGGACTGAACAAGAACTGAACCAGGACTAAAGCCGTACTGAACAAGGACTAAACCGGGGCTGAAATAGGACCAAGAAATGAGGATATACAGTGGAACAAGTCGTATAATAAAGGTTATATAATAATTTATTCAGATTTATTGTTCTAAAATCCAACATATTTTTAAAGAGGAAAAGATGATGTGATTTGATAAAAGTCTGGTTTCTTCTCAGTCCTGGTTTAGTTCTTATTTGGACCTGGTTCTGTCCTGGTTTAAACCTTTCTTTCCATGATTTTTGTCTTTCTCTCCGTCCCTTTGGCGTCTGCTGGCCCCGCCCCCCTGGATCCTCTCCCAATTATCAAAGTCCCGTAATTAGCCGAGATCAGAGCGCGTTAGCACACGGTCGCCGCGCCAACCCACTTCTGTCGCTAACAGGAAACAAGAGGTCAAAGGTAACGCAGGGAGCCATTTTGGATCAGACGCTGCTTCAGTGAGAATGGAGACAGGTTTAAGATAAGGCCATATGGACAGAGTAAAGCTGTCTGCGATAACAAGAACAGAAAAAAAGAAGTTAAAAGTGGATTTAAATAACAATTTCATTTTTTATATAATATATTTGACTAAAACACAGAGGTGAAGCTTTTAACCGCATCATTTAAAACTCGGTGTCAATGTTTCTGGCCTTAAAACCTCTTGAAAATATCTTCAGACTTATTTTTTAATAAAGAGGACAGTGACATTGTGTCCTTGTCAAAAACATTACATTTGAATCTCTCCTTGTCTCCTCTGTCCTTGTCTCCTCTCTCCTTGTCTCTTCTTCCTTCATCTCCTCTCTCCTAGTGTTCTCTCTCATCATCCTCCCTCTCCTTATCCTCTCTCCTTGTCTCCTCTCACTTCCTCTCCCTTGCTTTTTTGTCCTTGTCTCCTCCCTCCTTGCCTCCACTTTTCGCGTCTCCTCTCTCCTCTCATTTTGTCTCCTCTCACTTCGTCTCCTCTCACTTCATCTCCTCTCTCCTCGTCTCCTTTCTCTTTGCCTCATCTCCTCTCTCCTCATCTTTTCAGCTCCTCTGTCTTAGTCTCCGCTTTCCTCATCTCCTCTTACCTCTTCTCCTCTCTCCTCGTCTCCTCTCTCCTCTCATTTTGTCTCCTCTCACTTCGTCTCATCTCTCCTCATCTTTTCAGCTCCTCTGTCCTAGTCCCCTCTTTCCTCATCTCCTCTTACCTCTTCTCCTCTCTCCTCCTTTCTCCTTCTCTCCTCTGGCGTCATCTCCTCTCTCCTCCTTTGTCCCTCACTTCTAGTCCCCTATGTCCTTGTCTCCTCTCTCCTCTTTCCTCCTCTCTACTTGTCCTGTCTTTCCTCTCTTTGTCTCTTCTCTCCTTGTCTCCTTTATCCTTGTCTCCTCTGTCCTCATCTCTTCATCTCCTCTCTCCTCCTTTCTCCCTCACTTCTAGTCCCCTATGTCCTTGTCTCCTCTCTCGTCTTGTCCGGTCTCTCCTCTCTTTGTCTCTTCTCTCTTTGTCTCTTCTCTCTTTGTCTCTTCTCTCCTTGTCTCCTCTGTCCTTGTCTTCTCTTTCCTTGTCTCCTCTCTCCTTGTTCTCTCTCTTTGACACCTCTTTCCTCCTCTCTCCTTCTCTCCTCTGTCCTCATCTCCTCATCTCCTCTCTCCTCGTCTCCTCTCTCCTCGTTTTCTTGTCTCAGCTCACCTTGTCCTCTCTCCCTCTCTTCTTTGTCCTTGTGTCCTCTCTCCTTGTTTCCTCTCTCCTCGTACACTCTCTCCTCGTCCTCCGTGTCCCCAGAGATGGTCCCTGTCATGGCGTCCTGTCCTCTCGTCTCCTGTACATATGTGTCCTGCTAAAAATGGCCACACTTTGGGGGATTTCCTCTGTTTGTCTGGCACCGGTTTAGTCCTGGTTTAGTCCTGGTCTAGACTTTGTCCTGGGTTAGTCCTGATTTAAACATAAACTTGATCTGGTTTAGTCCAAATATTGTCCTGGTTTGTGGTCCATGTTAGTTTAGTCCTAAATTAAAGCATAAATTACCTTAAAAATGTAAATATTTGTAGAATCTTTTTTTGGTTTTCCCGTGTCTTTGCTGTGAGGGCGAGTAGCCAGCAGCAGATGTGTAGGTTGTGGGACAATGGGACCTCACGCTGGCCTGTGATTGGCTGGTTTGGGATAAGCCCCGCCCCTCAGTGTCCTGATGGATCACCTGTCTCTGAGGTGGACTGTCCTCCATTTTGTCCTCTTCACCCTTCAGTCTCATGTCAACAGAAGAAAAAAAGACTCAAAGGGTAAGTTTGGGACTGGTTTAGACCTGGTTAAGTCCTAGTTTAGACCTGTGTTGTTGTTGTTTTGTATAAATATTTAGCATCCAAAGATTACCCAACCAGGTTTAATACTCCACAGGATGTAAACCAGGACTAAAACCGGGCTAAACTGGGACTAAACCAGGATTTAACAAGAACTAAACCAAGAAATTAGGATTTAAGTAATAATAAACCAGGACTATACCAGGTCTAAACCCGCTGGACTAACCCAGAGTTATAGCAGTAAAGTTGGACAGTAGGACTACACCAGAACTTAACCAGGACTAGACCAGGATTAGACTAGGGCTAAACTACAACTAACCATGAAATAAACCAGGCCTAAACAATACTAAATATAGCTGACTAAACCAGGACTACAATAGAACTACACCAGGACTAAACCAGGACTACAGTAGAACTACACCAGGACTAAACCGGGTCTAAACAGTCTATATTTCCTGTGTGTTTGACCTTGTTTATGTCTGAACCCGCTGTGGTTTCAGTGACAAACGCCTTGTGAATAAACCAGGTCCGTCTCTCCCTTTGTCTGTGTTCTGAGCGCCGCCATATTTATTATTGACATTTTATTTAAACATAAATGACTCTGGCTCCGGCTCACAGTCTGAACCAGTCGAGATTCTTTCATATTTCAGCTGGGCCCAAGTTAGAACAGACCGAACAAGAGGCTGTTTGAGGTCTGAAAGATGCACCAGTGTGTTGGACACGTTTATTCATGGATAGACTTGAAGAAAAAGGACTTTTGGGGATGGTGATGCTAACTGTAGGCTCTGCTCTGTCTGAGGGTTTCTTAAACTTTAATTTGAGGTTTGTTCTTACACAATCTGACTCAGCTGGAACTACAGCAGGTGAGCTGTTTAGTCCTGTTTTAATCCATGTTTAGTCCTGGTTTAGACATGCTTTAGTCCTGGTTTAGTCCTCATTTTGTGCTGTTTTAGTCCTAGTTTAGTTCTGGTTTAGTCCTGACTTAGTCCTGCTTTAGTCCACGTTTATAGTCCTGCTTTAGATGGAACAGGTGAGCTGTTTAGTCCTGCTACAGACCATGTTTATTTCATGTTTAGTCCCTCTTTAGTCCTGGTTTAGTATTTTTTTTTGTCCTGCTTTAGTCTTTTTTTAGTTTTGCTTTAGTCTTGCCTTAGACCATGTCTAGTCCTGGTGTAGTCCACGTTTTTAGTCCATGTTTAGTCATGGCTTAGTCTTTTTTTTAGACCATGTCTAGTCCTGGTGTAGTCCACGTTTTTAGTCCATGTTTAGTCATGGCTTAGTCTTTTTTTTAGTCCTGCTCTAGTCCTGTTTTAGTCTTGGTTTAGTTCTGGTTTAGTCCTGCTTTAGTTCACATTTATATTCCTGCTTTAGTCCATGTTTAGTCCTGGTTTAGTAAATTTTTGGTGATTTTTGGCTAATTCGTTCTTCCCTTCAAAGTCTTGTTTAGTCCTGTTTTAGTCCTGTTTCAGTCCTAGTTTAGTGCTGCTTTACTGCACATTTGGATGCAGATTTAGTCCAGATTTAGTCCTGCTATAGACCATGTTTAGTCCCTGTTTAGTCCTGCCTTAGTCCATGTTTAGTCCATTTTTAGTCCTGGTTTAGTCCATGTTTATAGTCCTGCTTCAGTCCTGGTTTAGTCCTGATATAGACCATGTTTAGTCTACGTTTAGTCCCTGTTTATTCTTGGTTTAGATGTGCTTTAGTTTTAGTTTAGTCCTGATTTTGTCTTGGTTTAGTCCTAGACCATGTTTAGTTCATGTTTAGTCCTGCTTTAGTCCATGTTTATAGTCCTCCTTTAGTCCTGCTTTAGTCCACGTTTATAGTCCTCCTTTAGTCCTGCTTTAGTCCACATTTAGTCCAGATTTTTTTCTAATTCATCCTCCGTTGGACATTTTAACCTACATTTCCACTTGTATTTGAAACTGGCTCCTTTGTTAAAACTCTGTATATTTAAAATTCTGAGTAATCCGCGTCTCAGTCGTCAGATTCTGATGTTTTTAATCCAAACGACAAAGGCAGCAGCTTCAAAGTGCGTCTGTGTGGATCAGAGCAGAGGAGGGAGACGGGCCTTTGAAACAGAGAGCGAAACTCTTCTGTTCTTAAAGAAGGTGCAAGGTCAGTCAGAGGTAAAGACGCACTGTGGAACTTTTCTGGTGAAAGCTCTCCCACCTGTTTATCGTCAAGGAGATGGAGTTAATTGATTTACCTGGAATGTTTGACAGTATGGCTTTAAACTCGCATACAAATTACAGGTCAGATTTGCAGAGAGGCAAGTGTGAGTCTCTTCTTTCTTCTTTCTCTCTGTCCTTTTTTCTGTCTCTCTTTATCGCTATCTCTCCATCTCTCTTTCTTCTTTCTTTCTTCTTTCTCTCCTCTCTCTCTCCCTTTCTTTCTTTCTGTTCTCTCTTATAACCTCCCCCTTCACTCTTTTATACTCTATCTTTCTCTCTCGTTTCTTTTCTTCCCCTCTCCATCTCCATTTCTCTCTCTCTCTCTCTCTCTGTCCTTTTTTCTCTTTCTCGTTCTTCTTTCTCTCCTCTCTCTCTCTCCCTTTCTTTATTTCTGTTCTCTTTTATAACCTCCCCCCTTTACTCTTTTATACCCTCCCTTTCTCTCTCTCTTTTCTTTTCTTCCCCTCTCCATCTCTCTCTCTCTCTCTCTCTCTCTCTCGCTGTCCTTTTTTCTCTTTCTCTTTGTCGCTATCTCTCTGTCTCTCTCGCTCGATCAGTCTTCCATGCCTTCTCTTTCTTTCTTTCTTTGTGTTCTCTGTGTTCATCTCCCCCTCTCTCTCTCCCCCCTTCCTCCCTCTCTCCCTCCCCCTCTCTTCCTCTCTCTGAGTGTTGTATGTGTGTTTATCTCTCCTCTCTCCCCCTCTCCCTCTCTCTCACTCCTCTCCCTCCATCCATCTCTCCTCCCTCCCTTCTGTGTGAGTGTGGTGTGTATTTGTCTCTCCTCTCCCTCTCTCCCTCTCTCTCCCCCTCTCCCTCCTTCTGTTCTCTGCATGTGTTTATCTCTCCTCTCTCCCTCCCTCTCTTCCTCTCCCCCTCTCCCTCTCTCCCTCTCCCTCCCTCTCCTCTCTGCGTGTGTTTATCTCTCCTCTCTCTCTTCCTCTCTCTTTCCCTCTCTCACTCTCTCCCTCTCTCCGTCCCTCTCTCTCCCTCCCTCTGTTCTCTGCGTATGTTTGTCTCTCCCTCTCTCCCTCCCTCTCTCCCTCCCTCTGTTCTCTGCTTGTGTTTGTCTCTTCCCTCTCTCCCTCCCTCTCTGCATGTGTTTATCTCTCCTCTCTCCCCCTCTCCCTCTCTTCCCTCCCTCCCTCCCTCCCTCCCTCTCTCCCTCCCTCCCTCTCCTCTCTGCATGTGTTTATCTCTCCTCTCTTCCCTCTCTCCCTCCCTCTGTTCTCTGCTTGTGTTTATCTCTCCTCTCTTCCCTCTCTCCCTCCCTCTCTGCATGTGTTTATCTCTCCTCTCTTCCTCCTCTCCCTCCCTCTCTCCCTCTCTCTCTCCCTCCCTCTCCTCTCTGTTTGTGTTTATCTCTCCTCTCTTCCCTCTCTTCCCTCTCTCCCTCCCTCTGTTCTCTGCTTGTGTTTGTCTCTCTCTCCCTCCCTCCCTCTCTCCCTCTCTGCATGTGTTTATCTCTCCTCTCTTCCCTCTCTCCCTCCCTCTGTTCTCTGCTTGTGTTTATCTCTCCTCTCTTCCCTCTCTCCCTCCCTCTCTGCATGTGTTTATCTCTCCTCTCTTCCTCCTCTCCCTCCCTCTCTCCCTCTCTCTCTCCCTCCCTCTCCTCTCTGCATGTGTTTATCTCTCCTCTCTTCCCTCTCTCCCTCCCTCTGTTCTCTGCTTGTGTTTGTCTCTCTCTCCTCTCTTCCCTCTCTCCCTCTCTGCATGTGTTTATCTCTCCTCTCTTCCCTCTCTTCCCTCTCTCCCTCCCTCTGTTCTCTGTTTGTGTTTGTCTCTCTCTCCCTCCCTCCCTCTCTCCCTCTCTGCATGTGTTTATCTCTCCTCTCTTCCCTCTCTCCCTCCCTCTGTTCTCTGCTTGTGTTTGTCTCTCTCTCCCTCCCTCCCTCCCTCTCCTCTCTGCATGTGTTTATCTCTCCTCTCTTCCCTCTCTTCCCTCTCTCCCTCCCTCTGTTCTCTGCTTGTGTTTGTCTCTCTCTCCTCTCTTCCCTCTCTCCCTCTCTGCATGTGTTTATCTCTCCTCTCTTCCCTCTCTCCCTCCCTCTGTTCTCTGCTTGTGTTTGTCTCTCTCTCCCTCCCTCCCTCTCTCCCTCTCTGCATGTGTTTATCTCTCCTCTCTTCCCTCTCTCCCTCCCTCTGTTCTCTGCGTGTGTTTGTCTCTGGAGAGTTTTCGCAGTGAGACGATAAAAGTTTGCTGTGGTGTAGTTAACCTGCTGCTCGTGTCATAAATCACACGGTTTTACTCTGTTCTGACAGCAGCCCTCTGCTCCGAGCGCCGAGCTGCTGTACCGGGGTTTAGTCTGCGGTTTAGGCTTAGTTTGGGGATTTGTTGAACCTGTTTTAGACCATGTTAAGTCCAAGTTTAGAGAGGGGGTATTAAGCTTTTTTTTTATTTATTTATTTATTTATTTATTTATTTATTTTTATTATTATTTTTTTTTATTTGTTATAACGTTCTCTCATGTTAGAAGTCATCCATAAATCCCTCCTTACTGTTTGCAGTAAAGGCCGATATAATGCCAAGGTCACCCAGGCTCCCGCACGACAATTCTCCATAAATACACAAAAACATGACACAAAACTGCACACAACTTCACAAACCTGATACGATGTGCAGTAGTTTCATTAGCGGGATGCACGCTGATTCTGTAGTGATAGCGCTCTGAAGGGGGAGCGACTTAGAACAGGGAGCAAAGGGAATGGAAGCTCAGAGTGTCAAAAACGAAAGTGAAACTTAAAACATGTTCCCACAAGTTTTTTGGGGGATGATTATAGCAAGAAAAGGTAACATGGTGCTGCGGTAGTCCATGTTTAGTCCAGGTTTAGTGCTAGTTTAGTCCTTGTTTACTCCTGCTTTATTCCCGGTTTAGTCCTGCTTTAGTCCTGCTTTAGTCCTGCTTTCGTCCTGCTTTAGTCCTGCTTTAGTCCTGCTTTAGTCCTGCTTTAGTCCTGCTTTAGTCCTGCTTTAGTCCTGCTTAAGTCCCGGTTTAGTCCTGCTTAAGTCCCAGTTTACTCCTGCTTTAGTCCTGCTTTAGTCCCGGTTTAGTCCTTCTTTTGTCCCTGTTTAGTCCTTCTTAAGTCCCAGTTTAGTCCTGCTTTAGTCCTTCTTAAGTCCCGCTTTAGTCCTGCTTTAGTCCTGCTTTAGTCCTGCTTTAGTCCTGCTTTAGTCCTGCTTTCGTCCCGGTTTAGTCCTCCTTTAATCCTGCTTTCGTCCCTCTTTACTCCACGTTTTCTCCTGATTTGTTGCTCGTTCATTCCCAGTTGGAGCCCTCCTCGATGCCGGTGTGTGTTTCCTGGTAACATCTGTTCGTGCTGGGCTAACTCTTGTACCACACCAAGATGGCCGCCGGGGTTCCATTAGCGCTGGACGTTAGCGACAGCTGCTGTTAGCCACTCAGAGGGACAGGAAACAGACTTAGTGCAAACACGTCCAACAGCTCCTCGGGACAGGACGAGGAAGAGCCAGGGAAAAGTTTGGAAACAACTTTGTTCACTACAGAGAGTGAAAGAGAGGAGGGAGGTGAAGAACTTTACTCCAGACTCTTCAGATAGTCTCTAAAGATGTACTGTGTAACTTTTCTTCTACATGGTCTTCCACCTGCTTGGTTTAGATCTGGTTTAGTCTTGGTTTAGTCTTAGTTTAGATCCGGTTTAGACCTGGTTTAGACCTGGTTGAGTCGAGTACCACATCTTTTACTCGATTTCTTTTTCTTTTCTTTCCTCTGTCTCTTTCATTCACCACTCACGCTGCTTTAGCTGCTTTTCCCTGTTTTTAATCCAAATATTTTAAAGTACTTTCTGGATGCACAGACTGATTGGAGCTGCGATAATTTGGGATTTAGTGCAGGCTAATTAGACAATCTCATTACTCCAAGGATCAGATTAAAGAGGATTTAACAGCACAGATCCGACTGATGAGTTTAAGGATGTACAGGCCTGTATAAGATCACATGTTTATAATGTGGAACTATTCTCCATAAATATACAAAAACATGATACTAAACTGCACACTACAACTTCACAAACCTGGTGTGATGGTTTCATTAGCAGGACGCACACACGCTGATGGTGTTGTGATGGTGCTCTGAAGGGGGAGTGACTGAGCACAAAGAGCAAATGGATGGGAGACTCAGAGCATCAAAAAGTTTGGTTTTAGTGAATATAGCATTTTCAAAACAAGACAATGTAACATGGAGATCTGAATAAACCAGGACTAAACCAGGTCTAAACCAGGTCTAACCCAGGTCTAACTCAGGTCTAATCCAGGTCTAACCCACGTCTAAACCATGTGTAACCTAGGTCTAAACCAGGACTAAACCAGGTTTAACCCAGGTCTAAGACTAATCTTGGTCTAACTTAGGTCTAACGCAGGCAGACCTAAACCAGGTCTAAACCAGGTCTATACAGGACTAACCTTGGTCTAACTTTAGTCTAACCCAGGTCTAACTCAGGTCTAAACCAGGCAGACCTAAACCAGGTCTGACTCAGGTCTAAACAAGGTCTAACCCAGGTCTAAACCAGGACTAATTCATGTCTAACCTTGGTCTAAACCATGTGTAAATCAGGTCTAAGCCAGGTTTAACTCAGGTCTAACTCAGGTCTAACCAAAGGACTAACCGGCTTGTCAAAGCCTGATCCCGTCAGATCTCAGAAGCTAAGCAAGGCCGGGCCTGGTTAGTACTTGGATGGGAGACCACTGGGAAAATCAGGTGCCATAGTGGGGCGCCAGTCAAAAAAGCTGTCGTTGTGTCCTTAGGCAAGGCACTTCACCCACATTGCCTAGTATGAAAGTGGTGTGTGCGTGAGTGATGGTGGTGGTCGGAGGGGCCGATGGCGCAGATTGGCAGCCTCGCTTCCGTCAGTCTGCCCCAGGGCAGCTGTGGCTACAGTAGTAGCTTACCATCACCAAGTGTGGAATGAATGAATAATGCCCTGTAAAGCGTCTTTGAGTGTCCTGAAAAGCGCTATATAAAACTGATGCATTATTATTATTATTATTAACCCAAGTCTAACCCATGTCTAAACCAGGACTAAACTAGGACTAAACTAGGACTAACCCAGGTCTAAACCAGGACTAAACCAGGTCTAGATTTCCTCGTCTAAACCACCTTTTGACATTGAACATATCCTCTTTACACTTGCTTTACTTGTTTCCATATTTCTCTCTCAGATATTACCATGCATCCTCGCACACCTCCGCACCTGCCTGCACCCGCCCGCACCTGCCTGTCCCTGGTGGTTTTGTGGCACCTGCCCCATGTCACCTGCCCAGTGTCACCCAGGCAGCCGAGCGTTGCCATGTTGGGCTAAAAGCAGCAGCAGAGGGGGATAATTGGGCGAAAGTTTGATGTAAATGTAACCCGTACACGGAGCTGTATGCTGTGTGCAGCGGAGCGAGAGACAAGAGCCAAGATGGAGGACAGAACCAAGACTGTAAGGGGAGGACAAGAGCCAAGATGGAGGACAGAACCAAGACTATACAGAGGAAGGACAAGAGCCAAGATGGAGGACAGAACCAAGACTATAAGGGGAGGACAAGAGCCAAGATGGAGGACAGAACCAAGACTATAAGGGGAGGACAAGAGCCAAGATGGAGGACAAAACCAAGACTATCAGGGAGGGGCAAGAGCCAAGATGGAGGACAGAACCAAGACTGTAAGGGGAGGACAAGAGCCAAGACGGAGGACAGATCCAAGACTATACAGAGGAAGGACAAGAGCCAAGATGGAGGACAGAACCAAGACTATAAGAGGAGGGACAAGAGCCAAGATGGAGGACAGAACCAAGACTATAAGAGGAGAGACAAGAGCCAAGATGGAGGACAGAACCAAGTCTATAAGGGAGGGACAAGAGCCAAGATGGAGGACAAAACAATTCTTTTGTGCTCATGACTCAAGGAAAACCGACCTCCACCTCGAGAAAGTGCAATGGAACAGCTAATCAAACCGGGGTTCCGAAACACAAACTTGGGCTGGTTTGGAGATCGAGTCGGTTGGATTTACGTCACAGCAAAAATGTCAGCTCATACAGTAAACATTTAAAGTCTCAAATGGAGCCGAGTAAACACAGAAACGATTTTTTGGCTAAACATTGCAACACCTGCATAGTAAAAAAACTTCTCCTTTAAATATATTTTACTGGAGTAGTTTATGTACGCTGATATGTCTTACTTATGGTATTCATAAGCGAACAAAATAAACATTAAACTTCCTCGGGCTTCCACATTTTCCCCAACTGTTGCAATGGAATGCATTTACAACGGATGTCGGGAAAACTGACTCGGATTCATCGACTACGTCATTTTAGGGGCGTCCGAATGACCGGCAGGTGAAAAAGTGATGGAAAAGTAGTGTTCAGCATTTGTCACTAGACCGGTCGATATAGACCATAATGCACTGGGAGAGTTGGGAAAACACCAGCAGACGGAGACAGTCTTTAGCTGGATAAAACACAGCAGATTGAAGCACTGGTTTATGACTCTGTTGATCCCGATTCTCAATAAAAACACTCTTAAATGGCACATATGTTTTGGTCATGTCTTCAACTAAAGCATTTCTGGGAAGCCATTTGCACCTTGCTGATGGTCTGGAAGTTGCCTTGACCCTTTCTGCTGATCTAGCGATATTTGGAATACTCCCCAACCAATACAAAAGACGCGACATGGACATCGTCTCCACATATAGAAATACATCCATCCTCCCTTTAATACAGAAAAATCATAAATATTACCACAAACAAAAGTACTCTAATAACAATCTCCCAGCATAGGTAGAAAATAAAAATATACATTTTATATTCACAAAACGAAAAAGTCACCTGACGTTCCTGGTGACGTCACATGCGCGCCCTACGTGACTCAATAAAATGCGGAAGACCATGACACTCGAGTTGGCCGACTGACACATGCACCACAGAAAAAAAACATTTATCTTGATTTTGATTGCATGCTCTTATTCTAAAAGAAATATAAAAAACAAAACAAAACAAAACAAAAACACTTAAATAAACCATTATGGTGTGAAAGTGCAGGCATTACCCGCTTAGCTTAGCTCCAGCTGTTAAAAGATCGATAATTTCCACATTTTAGACAAAAATCGAATAATCCAGCCCATTTCCGTGTGATCCAACGTGACAAAAAGACGAGACCGTCCTCCAGGTCCAATAAGGGTGAGGTTTGTGGAGATGCAAGCCCCTTTTCAGTGCAATAAACTAAACCAAAATGAAAAGAGCGTCATTTTTATCTATGTTTTGTCTAAAAGTTACACACTGTGGCTTTAAATAAACACATGTACCATACCACACACTTACAGCATTGAGCTCAACATCTCAACCCATATTTCCTGATCTTCCCCTGAAATCTGAGTGCTGATATGAGACCTGGGATCAGATCTGGTTGTGATCCGGTCTCAGGTCCAAAGTCCTGGTTTTAGTCCGGATCTGTGCCTTGGATTAAGTTCTCTGTGGTTTTATCGCCTCCGTTTAGATTTGACACTCAATATGGCCGCCTTATGAATATGTTATGACATTATAGTAAACCGGATATTTACCTCAAGATCAAGTCTCCTTCACCCCGAATTATCCTGTTCTGTCAGATGCCCTCCCATCCTCCTATAAGCCTGAGTGTTAGATGACTCCAATCCTCCTATTCTCCCTGTATGTCAGATGCCCTCCCGTCTGCTTGTATCCATGTGTGTCAGATGCTCTTATATTCCATGCTCTTATATCTACGTGTGTCAGATGCCCTTCCATGCTCTTATATCCCGCTTTGTGTCAGGTGTCCTCCCGTCCTCCTGTATCCCTGTGTGTCAGATGCCCTCCCCTTCTCAAACGCTGGTATCGGTTGTGTTTATTTAGAGCGTGTTTTGCCTGTGGAGCCATGAACCCAACGTGAACCAGGATCAGAGCCAGACTAAGTCCCGGTCTAAGGTTTAAGTCCGGGAGCTGTTTGAACATAGTCCCAGTGACCCAGCTGTGCTCTGCCTGAAGGGGACGGTAACAGGAGAGCACAGAGACAGCATGGACGGACGAACCGGGACTAAACCAGGACTATAACAGGGCTGAACAAAGACTAAACCAGGACTAGATTAGACCTAACCAGGGCCAGGACTAGAACAGGACTGAACCAAGACTAAAACAGGATTAGAACAGGACAAAAACAGGACTAAATCAGAATTAGAACAGGGCAAAGCCAATACTAAACAAGTATTAAACCAGGACTAAACCAGGGCTGGACCAGGACTACAACAGAGCTGAACAAAGACTAAACCAGGACTAGTTTAGACCTAAACAGGACCAGGACCAGGACTGAACCATGGCTAAAACAGAATTAGAACAAGACAAAAGCAGGACTAAATCAGAATTAGAACAGGACTAAACCAGTACTAAACAAGTACTAAACCAGGACTAAACTAGGGCTAGACAAGGACTAAACCAAAACTAAATTAGAACTAAAACCAGTACTAAACCAGGACCTGACCAGTTCTATATATGGACTAGCCCAAGACCAAACCACAACTAAATCACTACTAGAGCAGGACTAGAACAGGACTAAACCAAGATTAAATCAAGGACTAAACCAGGACTGAACTTAACTAGATCTTAACCTAGCATGCAAGCGTAAAAATGGACTAAACCAGGACTATATCAAGACTAAAACGGGACTAAACCAGAACTAAACCAGGACTAACCCAGCTCTAACCTAAGACTACATCAAGTACTGACGCAGGTTTAAACAAAACGTAAACCAGGATTAAACCGGGGAAAGCTGATCTTGCGTTCTCACATTTTGGGGATAAATTGTGGCTTGAAGTGTTTTGCCCAGAAGCACAACAGCAGAATGCACTTGGGCAAGTTTAGAACCGATTGTTGTGTTAATACTCAGCTGTTTACTGGATTATTTTGGTCATTAAAACTATTGTTATAATGAGTAGAAGTGTCTGGAGTGGTCAGCGGAGCGGTCAGGGCTGTGGCGGTGATGTCATACGCGGTTAGGTTAACGAGGCTCTGATTGGCCGAGGAGCGGAGTCTCGGAACGCCGCTTCACATCACATTAAGATAACTAGCTAACGATGAGGAGCTAACAGAGACTCAATCGGAGTATCGAGCTGGACAGTGTGTGGGAAATGAGCTCACTCCACTCAATAATACAAAATGTTTTTTTATTTTAACCTCATTTGTGAAAGGAGGAAGTGGGTTTTCAAACAAGGCTTAATTTGATCATTCAGTTTATTTTATTTATTTATTTAAAGGTCAACTATGTCACTTTTCATTTTGAGGGTTCCGCCACCTTCTTGTTGCTATGGAGATGTCATTGCTCTGCCAGGAATGTTCCACAGTGTGACATTAAACAGCTCTACTTTACATTTACAGGTGGTTTTATAGCTCAAAAATACCTATAAAAACAGACATTCTGACTGTGAGCGGGGTCGCCTCTCCACAGATCTGACCTGTAACTTGGTCTGGTTTGGTCTCCATGAAGATAGAAAGGTTTAATGCCATACTGTGAGACATTCCAGACAAAAATAATTTCTCAACTGAGACAAGCATTTGATGGACTCTCCACCAGAAAAGTTACTCAATGCACCTTTAGGATGATGAGGGTAATGGCTAATGCTATTGCAGGTTTTTTTGTTGTCTTTTTTATTTTTATCTGTTTGTGTCTCTGTCTGTGTCCTGTGTCCCGTGTCTGTGTCTCTATCTGTGCCCCGTGTCTGTATCTGTATCTGTACATGAACTAAAATCTAGCCAAGTTAATATGACTTGAATTAAGAAAGTTTTGTCACGATTTGAGTAAATTTCACTTCACAAGCAAAATGATCTTCCAGTGGAACAAGACTTTTTGTACTTAAAATATGAAAAAACATCTTGTAACACTTAAGATAAGAAAAACAACAACTCTTTGGACTTAAAATAAGAAACCGAATTTGATGTTGCCTGAATTAAGAAAAACACACTTATTCCATTGGTAGATCAGTTTAGTGTCAAGTTGAATCTACTCATATAAAGTCAAATGTTCTTAATTTAAGTCATTTTAACTTACCTAGATGTTTCTTCTTGCAGTGTGAAGTCAGATGCACTCAAATAGATCATTATTACAGTTAAATACATAAATAGGACAGTTTCAGCACCACGGACAGCACCCAGTCCTTCTTTCACTGTGATGCTGTAAATACCATACACCTCCAGCGAGCTTCTTTTACAAAACAGAAACACCAGAGAGCTGCTCGTTTTAGCGATCGCACGAAGTTGAGTAAATATACGAGCCACGATGAGCCTTGGGTGGGAACAGTTAGAGGCCTATAAAACATAAACCATTATCCAGGTATTAGTCAGAGGTGGAAAAAGTACTGAAAAATTGTAATTAAGTAAAAGTATCTTTACTTTGCTTAAATCCTACTCAAGTAAAAGTAAAAGTACCCGTCTGAAAATGTACTCGAGTAAAAGTAAAAAAATTACTTCATTTCAAATGTACTTTGAGTAAAAGTTACTTAGTTACTTTCAATTAAATAAAAAAAACTACAGTAAAAATGCAGGTTTTTTCATAATGTTGCTGCACATAAATGCAGTCTTAAATAGACATAAACTGCGGTAAACTAAATGTGACAGCACTACCATTTAATTCCTCTAGGAGCTGAAGATATATGGGATAATGAATCTAGGACAGGGGTCCGCAACCCGCGGCTCAAGAGCCGCATGTGGCTCTTTCATTGTTCTGTCGTAGCTCCCTGTGACTTTGGAAAATAGTCTATGGCATCATCAGTCTGTGACATTATCACAGTCTATGACATCATCAGTCTGTGACATCATCACAGTCTATGACATCATCAGTCTGTGACATCATCAGTCTGTGACATAATCACAGTCTATGACATCATCAGTCTATGACATCACCACAGTCCATGACATCATCAGTCTGTGACATCATCAGTCTGACATCATCACAGTCTATGACATCATCAGTCTGTGACATCATCAGTCTGTGACATCATCAGTCTATGACATCACCACAGTCCATGACATCATCAGTCTGTGACATCATCAGTCTGACATCATCACAGTCTATGACATCATCAGTCTGTGACATCATCAGTCTGTGACATCATCAGTCTGTGACATCAGTCTGTGACATCATCACAGTCTGTGACATCATCAGTCTGTGACATCATCATCAGTCTGTGACATCATCACAGTCTATGACATCATCACAGTCTATGACATCATTAGTCTGTGACATCATCATCAGTCTGTGACATCATCAGTCTGTGACATCATCAGTCTGTGACATCAGTCTGTGACATCATCACAGTCTGTGACATCATCAGTCTGTGACATCATCAGTCTGTGACATCATCATCAGTCTGTGACATCATCAGTCTGTGACATCATCACAGTCTATGACATCATCAGTCTATGACATCACCACAGTCCATGACATCATCAGTCTGTGACATCATCAGTCTGACATCATCACAGTCTGTGACATCATCAGTCTGTGACATCATCAGTCTGTGACATCATCAGTCTATGACATCACCACAGTCCATGACATCATCAGTCTGTGACATCATCAGTCTGACATCATCACAGTCTATGACATCATCAGTCTGTGACATCATCAGTCTGTGACATCATCACAGTCTATGACATCATCAGTCTATGACATCACCACAGTCCATGACATCATCAGTCTGTGACATCATCAGTCTGACATCATCATAGTCTATGACATCATCAGTCTGTGACATCATCAGTCTGTGACATCATCAGTCTATGACATCACCACAGTCCATGACATCATCAGTCTGTGACATCATCAGTCTGACATCATCACAGTCTATGACATCATCAGTCTGTGACATCATCAGTCTGTGACATCATCAGTCTGTGACATCAGTCTGTGACATCATCACAGTCTGTGACATCATCAGTCTGTGACATCATCAGTCTGTGACATCATCATCAGTCTCTGACATCATCAGTCTGTGACATCATCACAGTCTATGACATCATTAGTCTGTGACATTATCATCAGTCTGTGACATCATCAGTCTGTGACATCATCAGTCTGTGACATCATCAGTCTGTGACATCAGTCTGTGACATCATCACAGTCTGTGACATCATCAGTCTGTGACATCATCAGTCTGTGACATCATCATCAGTCTCTGACATCATCAGTCTGTGACATCATCACAGTCTATGACATCATTAGTCTGTGACATTATCATCAGTCTGTGACATCATCAGTCTGTGACATCATCAGTCTGTGACATCAGTCTGTGACATCATCACAGTCTGTGACATCATCAGTCTGTGACATCATCAGTCTGTGACATCATCATCAGTCTGTGACATCATCAGTCTGTGACATCATCACAGTCTATGACATCATTAGTCTGTGACATCATCATCAGTGTGACATCATCAGTCTGTGACATCATCAGTCTGTGACATCAGTCTATGACATCATCAGTCTGTGACATCACAGTCTGTGACATCATCAGTCTGTGACATCACAGTCTGTGATATCATCAGTCTGTGACATCAGTCTGTGACCTCATCAGTCTATGACATCATCACAGTCTATGACATCATCACAGTCTATGACATCATCAGTCTATGACATCATCACAGTCTATGACATCATCATTCTGTGACATCATCACAGTGTATGACATCATCATCAATCTGTGACATCATCAATCTGTGACATCATCACAGTCTGTGACATCATCAGTCTGTGACATCATCATCAGTCTGTGACATCATCATCAGTCTGTGACATCATCACAGTCTGTGACATCATCACAGTCTGTGACATCATCATCAGTCTGTGACATCATCATCAGTCTGTGACATTATCACAGTCTATGACATCATCAGTCTGTGACATCAGTCTATGACATCATCAGTCTGTGACATCAGTCTGTGACATCACCACAGTCTGTGACATCATCAGTCTGTGACATCACCACAGTCTGTGACATCATCAGTCTGTGACATCATCAGTCTGTGACATCAGTCTGTGACATCATCACAGTCTGTGACATCATCAGTCTGTGACATCACAGTCTGTGACATCATCACAGTCTGTGACATCATCATCAGTCTGTGACATCATCATCAGTCTGTGACATTATCACAGTCTATGACATTATCACAGTCTATGACATCATCAGTCTGTGACATCATCAGTCTGTGACATCATCACAGTCTGTGACATCATCAGTCTGTGACATCATCAGTTTGTGACATCATCACAGTCTATGACATCATCAGTCTATGACATCATCATCAGTCTGTGACATCATCATCAGTCTGTGACATCATCATCAGTCTGTGACATTATCACAGTCTCTGACATCATCAGTCTATGACATCATCATTCTATGACATCATCAGTCTGTGACATCAGTCTGTGACATCACCATAGTCTGTGACATCATCAGTCTGTGACATCATCTCAGTCTATGACATCATCAGTCTATGACATCATCAGTCTGTGACATCACCAGTCTGTGACATCACCACAGTCTGTGACATCATCAGTCTGCAGAGGTGGAAAATGTACTGAAAAATTGTAATTAAGTAAAAGTATCTTTACTTTGCTTAAATCCTACTCAAGTAAAAGTAAAAGTACCCGTCTGAAAATGTACTCGAGTAAAAGTAAAAATTACTTCATTTCAAATGTACTTTGAGTAAAAGTTACTTAGTTACTTTCAATTAAATTAAAAAAAAAAAACTACAGTAAAAATGTAGGTTTTTTCATAATGTTGCTGCACATAAATGCAGTCTTAAATAGACATAAACTGCGGTAAACTAAATGTGACGCACTACCATTTAATTCCTCTAGGAGCTGAAGATATATGGGATAATGAATCTAGGACAGGGGTCCGCAACCCGCGGCTCCAGAGCCGCATGTGGCTCTTTCATCATTCTGTCGTGGCTCCCTGTGACTTTGGAAAATAATAATGAGTATTTAATTACATTGTATTTTCATTTTAGTTTGCTCGTTTTTAAATGTAAACCTAAAATTGTAGATAATGGTAATCTTGTAACATTTAAATAAAACGTTTTTAATATTTTTGTCGCTCAAAACATGCATCAAACCCGCCGATGTGCGCCACCTGCACACACTGGCAGCCTGGACTTACCGGCACCTACATCAGCAGTATGATTTTCAGTCCAATGATGATAAATCCAAGAAAAGAAAAGTTTCTGAAGAAAACAGAACGCTTAATGCTACGTGGGCAGATTCATTTGCTTTCACGGCTGATGAGACTGGTACGCGAGGTACGCGAGGTACACGCGGTACACGCGACGCGATAAAATGACGACAGAACACAGAAGCAGACGCATTTTTAGTTCGCTGCGGGTGGATAATTTAAGTTTGGATTTTTATTTCCTACGAGGAGGACTCAAATAATAATGTGTTTAATGCAGCTTTGCGCACATTTGTTTACGTTATACAGAAGCGAAACTTAAAACCACATGGCTCATTTGCATAAACTAGAAGAGCTGAAAAAACAGCTCGCTCCTTGTGCCGCTGATGCGGTCAGCTTCTGTTATTATTATGACCTCCATATCTGGCTTCGCACTAACCATCTTGTTCCAACGCCTTGATTCAGATTGTGATACAATGGAATTGCCGCACGCAAACCCGCGCAATGCAATTTCCTTTCAGTTCCGGCAGATTTTTTTCCCGCATTTTATTTTTTGCCCCTATCGATATTATTTTACTCAGTAACGTGGGCGGCTTTCAATGTAGCGAAGTAAAATACTTGGCTTAAAATGTACTCGAGTAAAAGTAAAATTACCTGTTTCAAAAACTACTTAGAAAATTACAAAGTACTCATAAAAACGACTCAATTACAGTAACGTGAGTAAATGTAATTCGTTACTTTCCACCCCTGGTATTAGTGCACAAAGTGAGACATCAAAATTATACTTTTATAAACTGAGTCACAGTGAACCCAGAGCTTTTTTAGATCACATTCTGAAAACTCAAATACGTTTCTATATTTATGTTGTATTTCTGTTTAAATTCATGTATTTGAGTTCATTCAGACTTGTTGTAGTGTAAAACATTTGACTTTAGTTGAGAAGTCTCAGCCATAAACAAATCAATAAGTGGGTTTGAGTTTCCTACTTTGATCTAGATGTGGTTTAGTCCTAGTTTAGTCCTGCTTTAGTCCTGGTTTAGTCCTTGTCTAATTTTAAAACTAGGACTAAACATAGATCTGGTTTAGTCCTGGTTTAGTTCTGGTTTCGACCTGGTTTAGTCCTTGTCTAACCTTAAAACTAGGACTAAACATAGATCTGGTTTAGTTCTGGTTTAGTCTTGGTTTAGTCATGGTTTAGTCCCGGTGTAGTCCTGGTTTAGTCCTGGTTTAGTCACGGTGTAGTCCTGGTTTAGTCCTTGTCTAACCCTAAAACTAGGACTAAACATAGATCTGGTTTAGTCCTGGCTCTATAAAAATCAAAACTGTCAAAAAGCAAATAGTCACCAAGATAATTTCCATTGTATTTCGATTTAAATTCATGTTTTTGAGTCCATTCATACTTTTGTAGTGTTAAACATTTGACTTTCGTTGCGAAGTCTTGGTCATAAACAAATCAATAAGTGGGTTTGAGTTTCAGCACCATGGACAGAGCTCAGGGCTGTGGTTAATCCAGTGCTCTGTGGGAGTTACACTGAAACTCTGACTGTGGAAATATAACAATCTGTTTAGAACACAACTGTAGTGACATGGCATTTGATTTAAAGCCCCAGTATGTAACTTTTTTGTGGGAAAAAAAAGACAAAAAAGAGTCAGATAAAAGCCTTTTTTCTTCATGGATGTTTTAATTGCACTGAAAAACATATGTCTTTACATTGAGCATGCTTGCATCTCCACAAACCTGACTTGTTTCTATGAAAATGTTGATCCTCTGGCTATAATATTCCACAGTATTGCATAAAACTGGTCTATCTCCATGGAGAATTTTCCAAAATATGGTTTTAACTTTCTGTTTCCATAGATTCATGCAGGGGACTTTCCACCTCCACAAACCTACATACTGTAGCTTTAAATACAAATATTAATTATAATGTTAATCAGTAATGACAGAGCTTCTATTCAGGACCAGGGACACACCGGCAGAGGATTTAGTGTGGATTTTTCACATCACTTTATTTAAGACACAAAATTATGAACACTGTCAAAACGATAATATTATTGTATATATGTATGTATATGTGTGTGTATATATGTGTATATATGTGTGTGTGTATGTATGTATGTATGGTCTAGTTCCACTTTAATCTAGGTCTGGTTTAGTCCTAATTTAGTCCTAGCCTGATCCTACCATAGTCTATACTTTAGTCCTCGCTTAGTAGACCATTCTGCCACAGCTCCTCCCATACATCTTAAATGGTTTCCATGGCAACGTTCCAAATGTTCCGTACTATCCGGTGTAATTGTCATATTTCAGTGATTTATGATGAATGTTGGGGAGCCATAGCCAACGATATTCCTGTGTATTATTGATGCGAGTGGATTCTGGTCTGATTCTACTTTACCTTAGACCTGGTTTAGTCCTGGTTTAGTTCTAGTCTAACCTAGATCTGGTTTAGTCCTGGTTTAGCTCTAGTCTAACCTAGATCTGGTTTAGTCCTGGTTTAGTTCTAGTCTAATTTAGATCTAGTTTTGTCTTGGTTTAGTTTTAGTCTAACCTAGATCTGGTTTAGTCCTGGTTTAGTTCTAGTCTAATTTAGATCTAGTTTTGTCTTGGTTTAGTTTTAGTTTTAGTCTTATCTTACGTTTTCATAGGTCTAGTTTACTGCTGGTTTAGTCCTGGTCTAGTTCTAGTTTAATCTGCCACAGCTCCTCCCATACATCTTAAATGGTTTCCGTGGCGGTGTTCCAAATGTTCCGTACTATCCGGTGTAATTGTCATATTTTAGTGGTTTATGATGAATGTTGGGGAGCCATAGCCAACGATATTCCTGTGTATTATTGATGCGTGTGGATTCTGCTCGGCTCCATAAATCACATTCAAACAAAGGCAGAGGCGCGCTCCCATCCATCTACATTACACTGCATTAAAAACCATTACTGTCGCAAACCATCTCTGTGCCCTGTTTACAACCAGGGAGCAGCCGCCGTGGAGGCCGTCCTAGTCCTGGTTTAGTTCTAGTTTGGTCCTACTTTAGTCCTGTTTTAGTCCTGGTTTAGTGATAGTCGGATTCTACTTATCCCTGTATTCCTGGTTTCCTACCGTGCGCTAGATCTGGTGTGTTTCTGGTTTAGTTCTAGTCTAATCCTACGTGGACCCAGATCTGGTTTAGTCCTGGTTTAGTTCTAGTCTGATCCAACTTTGCCCTAGGTCTACTTTAGTCCTGGTTTAGTTCTAGCTTGGTCCTACTTTGGTCCTAGGTCTAATTTAGTCCTGGTTTAGTTCTGGTTTAGTTCTAGTCTAATTCAATTTTGGTTTAAATCTGGTGTAGTCTTGGTTTAGTTCTAGTGTGATCCTACTTTGGCCCTAGATCTGATTTAGTCCTGGTTGAGTTCTAGTATAATTTTGTCCAAGATCTGGTTTAGTCCTGGTTGAGTTCTAGTAGGATTCTACTTTGGCCCTATATTCCTGGTTTGGTTCTTGCCTGATCCTAGTGTGCACTAGAGCTGGTTTAGTTCTGGTTCAGTTCTAGTCTAATCCAATTTTGTCTTAGATCTGGTTTAATCCTGGTTTAGTTCAAGTCTGGTCTTACTTTAATCCTAGGTCTGGTTTAGTCCTGGTTTAGTTCTAGTCTGACCCTACTTTTCCCTAGGTCCATTTTAGTCCTGCTTTAGTTCTACTTGGATCCAGATCTGGTTTAGTTCTAGTCTGGTCCTACTTGGACCAAGATCTAGTTTATTCCTGGTTTAGTTTTAGTCTAATCCTACTTGAACCCAGATCTGCTTTAGTCCTGGTTTGGTCCTACATTGCAATAGTTCTGGTTTAGTCCTGGTTTATTTCTAATCGGATCCTACTTGGACCCAGATCTGGTTTAGTCTGGTCTACTTTGGCCTTAGGTCCTGGTTTAGTTCTGGTTTAGTTCTGGTTTAGTTCTGGTTTAGTTCTAGTCCGATCTTACTTGGACACAGATCTGGTTTAGTTCTAGTTTGATCCTACATTGTCCAAGGTCTGGTTCAGTCCTGGTTTACTGTAGTTTTACTCTAATCCTACTTGGACCCAGATCTGGTTTAGTCCTGGTTTAATTTGATATGTATTTTTTCATCTGGTTCTAATATCAGATATTTATTTTGCTGACCCCAATGTTGAAATCATTGTTTTAAAATCTATGGTAACGCACAGAAAATAAGTTTAAAGATTAAAAATAAGTTTTAAGAAAACAGTTTAAAGGAGCACAGGAGTGAGTACGGAGCTCATAAATGATTGATTTTACATTATAGGTCCTTTAAAGGCCAAACAGGACCAATCTGGCAACCCATTCAAAGTTCAAAACCCCAATATATTCTTTTTGTTTTTATTTATTTTTTTCGTCATTCCTGTCCCCTCTCCTGTCTTTGTAAACTGTCCTCTTCATCTCCTCACCAGCTGCTCCGTGTCTCTCGTATGTCTCTCCTGTCTCTGTTCTGGGCGCGCTCAGTAGAGTCCTGTCTCGGTGCGTTCAGGGCCTGACCTCCGGGGGGCAGAGGTGGGACAGTGAATGCACCACGGAGACAGGGTCAGCTCACAACACGAAAACCATGATCAGGGTCTGGGGGGAGGAGGGAGGTGGGGGGGTGTCCTTGGAGCGAAGTCCAGGCACGAGGAGAGAGACAGGAGATGGAGAAATCACGGAAAACTGCAACTTTTAATCTGGAAGTTTGCAAGAAGAATCATGACTAGCTTAGACGACACATTTCATTAAAGGTTGTATATTACATTAAATTGACTCTTGTGAGGTTTAAGTCATGTTAGAACGGTGTTACCTCCTCAAAAACACACCTGGAGTTGTGTTTAGTTTCATTCATGTTTGAGTGATCAGTGCAGCGTCGGCAGTGATGTGGTCGCTGTATCGGACCGTTGTGGTGAAGAGGAGCTGAGCCGAGAGGCAAAGCTCTCGACTTATCGTCAATCTACGTTCCTGCCCTCACCTGTGGTCATGAGCTTTGGGTAATAACCGAAAGGACAAGATCGCAGATACAAACGGCTGAAATGAGTTTCCTCAGATAGGGTGAGGAGCTCAGTCACATGGGAGGAGCTCGGAGTAGAGCCGCTGCTCCTCCACGTCGCGAGGAGCAGCTGAGGGGAGGGCATCTGTTCCGGATGCCTCCTGGACGCCTCCCTCAGGAGGTGTTCCGGGCATGTCCCACCAGGAGGAGGCCCCGGGGAAGACCCAGGACATGCTGGAAGGACTATGTCTCCCGGCTGGCCTGGGAACGCCTTGGGGTCCCCCCGGAGGAGCTGGAGGAAGTGTCCGGGGTGAAGGAAGTCTGGGAGTCCCTGCTTAGACTGTTGCCCCGTGACCCGAGCCCGGATAAGCGGAAGAAAATGGATGGATGGATGTTTGAGTAATCCATTATTATTCTGTCTATATCTCCCAGCCTCAAAATGCTCTGTTCCACCTTGTGATGTCATGTAGTGGCAGTTTTCAACTTAACAGCTACATTTTTACATTTTGTTCAGTAAAGATCGGCAATTCCAGGGCTGAAATCATCCAAATGGTTCTAGTGAAAGTGTATGGAGTTTAAAAACACAGTGGAGCACTTCCATTTAACACATGACATCACAAGGTGGAACAAAACACAACTCTTGGTGTGTTTGTGATGAGGAAATCAGACCTTTTGTGCTTTTGTCTGCCCCAGTTATAATCTATGACACTTGTGGATCATTATTTTAGAACTTGGACATTTGAAATCACAATATTCAAGTAAAACAACAAAATAAAAGAAACATGTCCAAGTAGAAACAAGTAGAAAACTGTGGTGCCCAGTGGGAGCTGACGTCACCGTAAACGTCACCACAACAAAACACAGCTGCACATTACACCGGTGAGTAGTGCTTTTTTTTTTTTTTTCTTTCATACCAAAATGATGACGCGACGCTGTCACATCCGATATGTATCACCGATAAAGAAAATAAAATTAGAGAACGAAGAAAATAAGTAAAAACGGGAGTTGATGGCAAAATAGCATCTTAAAAATACACAATTAAAGATGATTCAAACATGCACGAATCTCTCCAAATACAACTTCAGGCGAGTAAGTGGTGAGAGGAAACAATTATAACGCAAAGCTCTGAAAAGTTCATTTTAGTTTTCCAGATTTCTCCATTGATTCCATTGTACTTTGCCATGAAATATCCAAAAGGAAAATTCACAAATGTTGAACCTGGTGTTTTCAGTCAGTGACAAAACCCAAGAACTCGCTGTATTACAACATCATTTTGTATTTTAACAATTTTAATTTAGTATTCATAAATATTGTTCTATAGAACGCAGTGACGTCGTGTGAAACTCTGCTTTAAAAAGGGAATATTAAGCAAAATGTACTTTTTGGAGCTTTCTACCATGTTGTAATATTTTTCCATTATCAAAAACATGCCTGAAGAGGTTTTAGATGTCACTCATATCTTATTTATTGAGTAAACGAGATTTGACTGAAAATTTGGCTGAAAATTCTACTACTTTTTTTTTTTTTTTTTTTTTTTACTTGAATAAATCAGACTTGGAATTAGATATCAAAACAATCCTTCTGTGTTTAAAAATGAGTTTTACTTGTAGCCTTTCCTTACCCAAATTTCTAAGAAAACAAAAAGAAAAAGAGTTCTGAATAGAGGTGTATGGGTATAAAAGATATAACCCTCCTACTTCTTTTTTTTTTTTTTAAGAATGATAGGGGTAATGACAATATTATTATTGATGTTGTTATTGCTATCATAATTTTTTGTATTATTTGTATTTTTAATTCGTATTTTATTATTATTATTATTATTATTATTATATTATTATTATTATTATTATTATTATCATATTTTTTATTATTGTTGTTGTTATTGTTTTATTTTATTTTATTGTGCATATACGGTTTATTTTGTGATTGGGAATTGCACAGAAAATGTTTCTTAAAGCTTAAAAAATAAAGTATAAAAAAAAAAAATTCTACAGATGTCTAAAATAAAAAAAATACTGCCTCTATAGTCTGATTAAAGATTTAGTGCTGTCTAGAATGTTCCATGGTATGACTTTAAACATATCCATCTAGTATTTATTCATGACAAGTGTTTCTGTTGCTCAAAATACAATAATTCCTTCTGTGAATAGGGGCACCTTTCCACAGATCTGGCCTGTAACGTAGCGTAGTGCTGTAACCTGCCCGTCTCCCTCGTGACAAACAGGTTTAATCGATACTGCGGAACATTCTAGACAAAGCAATAACATCTCCATGGAGACAAACAGGCGGCGGTTTTCGATTTTGTTTATGTTTATGCATTTTTTCTGTTGTTTATAATCAGAGAATTAATATAGAAAGACATTTTTAAGTCCAATAAAAGTGCTTGGAGTTTGAAAATAATCACTGTAATAATAAAATCAGTCGCAATAACATCCAAGCCAGTCCAAATTAAAATAAGAATTCTATTTGGATTTGAAAATGTGACTCAGACTCACACGCGCTGTTCCCCTGGGCGGGCTTTTATCACAGTGTGGGGACTAAAACTCTTATCACGGACACCTGCCTTATGGCTTATTTGTCTGGAATGTTTCGCAGTGTGGCATTAAACCTTTCTATCTTCACGGAGACCAAACCAGACCAAGTTACAGGTCAGATCTGCGGAGAGGCGACCCAATTCACAGTCAAAATGCCTGTTTTTTGAGGTATTTTTGAGCTCTAAAACCACCTGTAATTGAATAAATGTAAAGTAGAGCTGTTTAATGTCACACTGTGGAACATTTCCGGCAAAGCAATGACATCTCCATAGAAACAAGCAGGTGACAGGTTACACAGGGCACCTTTACAGTTCAGATTTGGGCTAAAATAGGTTAAGGTTTTGGTTAAAGCTCCTGTATTAAGCGAAATTGACTCTTGTGAGTTTTTACCTCGTCAAAAACAGACCTGGAGTTGTGTTTGTTTCATTCACACGTTTGAGTCATCCTTCATCGTTGGGATTCTGCATCTCCGAAGCTCAAAATGCTCTGTTCCACCTTGTGATGTCATTAAGCTGTTTCATTCTACTCTGCACTACAATAACCTTAAGCTGTTTTCCTTTCTACAGTATCTTCTGGTGCACCAAGGATAACACAACAGCTGAAAGTTTTCAAACGATTCTGGCGAAGGTGCACGGAGTTCAGCTGAGTGGCACTTGATGACGTCACAAGGTGGAACAGTGTTTTCAGTTCGAGAAAAGAACTCAAACTATGCCAAAATATGTGTGTTAAACGTGTGTGAATGAAACAAAACACAACTCCGGGTCTGTTTTTGATGATAACAGATCAGAAATGTGCGTAAAATAGGCCCTTTAAAGCTCACAAGAGTCAGTTTTGTGTAATATTTTTAACATTTATATATAATTACGTTAATTATGTTTAATTAACGTAAGTCTAACCTGTCATATGAACGTTAAGATTAAAGTAGTGACTAATGTAAGGATCGGTCCAAATGAACGGGAGTCAATGGAATGTCCCCAAAAAGCACGGAAACCCAACAGAAGTATGTGAGTGTGTGTGAGAGCGAGCGGACGACGTCTTCACAGTGGAGTCACAGCGCCCCCCACTGGCCACTGCTCGTCACTGCATCCATATTTAAACACCCATATCTCCTGCAGTCAAATCTAGAACTGAAATGTGAAAGTACTTTTATCAACTAAATACGAATCACAATATTAAAAGTTCAAACTCGATTTCGATACTAAGGAACAGACTTGATACTCCATACTTAGACCTGGTTTAGTCCTGGGTTAGACCTGGGTTAGACCTGGTTTAGTCCTGTTTCAGTCATGCTTTAGTCTTGCGTTACCTGCTTTAGTCCTGATTTAGACCCATTTAGTCCTGGTTTTGACCTGGTTTAGTCCTGGGTTAGACCTGGTTTAGTCTTGTTGTTAGACCTGCCTTAGTTCTGGGTTAGACCTGGTTTAGTCCTGTTTCAGACATGCTTTAGTCTTGCGGTAGCTGGTTTAGTCCTGATTTAGACCTGGTTAAGTTAAGTTAAACCTGATGTAAAATGGATTTAGGCCTTGTTTAGTAGACTTGGTTTAGGCTCGGTTCGGTCCTGGTGTAGACCTGGTTTCGTCCTGGTTTAGACCAGGTGTAGACCTGGTTTAGTCCTGGTTTAGACCAGGTGTAGACCTGGTTTAGTCCTGGTTTAGACCTAGTGTATGCATAGGTTTGACCTGGTGTAGACTTGGTTTAGTCCTGATTTAGTCCGGCTTTAGTCCTGGTGTAGCTTGGTTTACACCTGGTTTAGACCTGGTGTAGACTTGGAGTAGACCTGGTTTAGTTCTGGTTGACTCCTGGTTTAG
Organism: Taenioides sp. WSHXM2023; assembly: GCA_029959045.1. Lineage (NCBI taxonomy): Eukaryota > Metazoa > Chordata > Actinopteri > Gobiiformes > Gobiidae > Taenioides > Taenioides sp. WSHXM2023. The sequence goes on from CM057087.1 coordinate 21,478,682, forward strand.
ATCTGGTGTAGACTTGGAGTAGACCTAGTTTAGTTCTGGTTGACTCCTGGTTTAGATCTGGTTTAGTCCTACTTTAGACCTGGTTTGTCCTGGTTCAGACCTGGTGTAGACATAGTTTAGTCCTGATTTAGACCTGATTTAGTCCTGGTTTAGTTCTGGTGTAGACCTGGTTTAGACCTGGTGGAGACTTGGTGTAGACTTGAAGTAGACCTGGTTTAGTCCTGATTCCCTCCTGGTTTAGACCTGGTTTAGTCATGGTTTAAAGTCCTGGTGTAGACCTGGTTTAGACCTGGTTTAGTCCTGGTATAATCCTTTGCTTATCACATCTAGTTTTCTTTTGTTTAGTGGATTTCCTGTGAACGTGCTGGTCCTTGAACGTCTCTCAGTGTTAAACAATAGGCCCAGAGGCTCCGCCCATCAGCTCTCATTATCCTGGCGCTGCGTTGGGACCCCGAAGGCAGCGCTCATTATCCCCGCGCTGTGTGAGGACCTGAAGGCAGCGCGTCCGGCAGCGGTGCGTTCAAAAACCATTGTGAAGCCGGGCCTTGGACTCATGTTTATCTGCAGCAGAGAACGCTGCAAACAAAAGACTCACACAAAGAGACGCTTTCAATTAAAAAACTGTCACACACACAGAAGTGGAGTTTGGAGAGGCCCGGGTTAGACCTGGGATAGATCTGGCTTAGTCCTGACCTAGACCTGTTTAGGACCTGGCTTAGTCCTGATCTAGACCTGTTTAGGACCTGGTTTAGTCCTGATTTAGTCCTGTTTTAGAGCTGCTTTAGTCCTGGTTTAGTCCTGCTTTAGACCTGCTTTAGTCCTGTTTTAGACCTGCTTTAGTCCTGTTTTAGATCTGCTTTAGTCCTGCTTTAGACCTGCTTTAGTCCTGTTTTAGTCCTGCTTTAGACCTGCTTTAGTCCTGTTTTAGACCTGCTTTAGTCCTGTTTTAGACCTGCTTTAGTCCTGTTTTAGACCTGCTTTAGACCTGTTTTAGACCTGCTTTAGACCTGTTTTAGACCTGCTTTAGTCCTGGTTTAGTCCTGGTTCAGTCTTTCTGTTGAAGTTTGTTTAAACTCTTGTCATGAATCTCCTCTTGACTCTCTCTGCTCATTTTAAGACGTTTTAGCTCTTAACAGTTTCCATAATAAAAACTTTCATTCATTCATTCTATTCAAACCATTCTAATTCTTTCTGACTTGTCCTTTGTCCTGGCGTCCTCTGCCGCTGTGCCCTTGAGCAAAACCCTCACTAAACTGTAACAATAAGTGCCTTTGTCCGCGTGAATGGGACTCCAGATGAAAACGATTGTATTTATTCTCCGACTGAGCTGTGAGCGCAGATTTGATCGAAGCGGACGCCCTTTTGTCTTGGACTCATTACCGGAGCCGGACAGATAAAACTCCACAAAATAACGCGCTCACGGATTCCAAATGTGCCTGGGGCTTTTATTGTGAAAGGACAGCAGGCGGAGGAGGTGGAGGTCAGATCACCGTTTCACCAGCTCATGTGGAGCTGTGGTGGAGTAAGCACAGGAGGGGCTGGTGTGGGCGCCAAAAAGGAATATCTAGACAAATTAAAGGTGCATTGCGTAACTTTTCTGGTGGAGGGTTTGTCATTTGATTTTTTTTTACTGATCTGATGTTATTGCTTTGCCTGAAATGTTCCACAGTAGCATTAAATGTATCTATCTTGTATTTATTCAGTGAGAGGTGTTTTTATTGGGTTAGACCTGGTTTAGTGCTGGGTTAGACCTGGTTTAGACCTGGTTTAGTCCATCAGTTCACACCCTAGGGTCCATCAGTTCACACCCTAGGGTCCATCAGTTCACACCTTAGGGTCCATCAGTTCACACTCTAGGGCCCATCAGTTCACACCCTAGGACCCATCAGTTCACACCCTAGGGCCCATCAGTTCACACCCTAGGGTCCATCAGTTCACACCCTAGGGTCCGTCACTACACTCCCTACACTCCCTAGGGTGCATCGGTTCACTCCAGGAATACCATGGGAAAGTTTGGTTCTCTAACAAAAACTTCCCACACTGGTCTATTCAGCAAATCTGTGTCCTCACAGAGTCCAGACCAGGTGCCAGGAGGGTCCCAGCTGCTCCCGTGACCTGGACTAGACCTGGACTAGACCTGGACCAAGGACAGCCCCAAAAGAGAACCCAAGCTGAACCACACAGACTGTCCAATTATGCCATTACATACCCCTGTGACCCTGTGTCAGATGCCCTCCCATCCTCCTATATCTCTGTATGTCAGATGCCCTCCCATTCTCCTATATCCCTGTATGTCAGATGCCCTCCCATTCTCCTATATGTTTGTATAGGAGAAAGGTGAGGAGGTGAGTGAACGCTGGCGCATTCTGCTGCCGCTGCTCACTGCTCGCCAATTACCGATAATAAGTTCGATTTTGAGTTTACGCTTGCTCAAAATCGCATCCCTTACTGATTTCTGGACATGCATACAAGCCATTTGATAAACGGCAAGTGAATCTGGTTCGATTTTAGCCTACCTTCCGCTGTTTAGCTTACCTTCAGCTGTTAGCCTGTCACTCATTCCTGGCTCCAGCAACAAAGTTCACGGTGCCCGACGGTCCAGTCTGATGAAACTATGTGGATCTACAAACTCCACGCCTTAACAACGATCCTCTGGGCGGTTTTCTCCGTGTTCTACAGTCCAGTATCAGGTCTCCGACAGTACTCTGCTGCTGAGCTCCTGCGGCTCCGCTTCCACCTGTCCGAGTCACCGCCCTTAGCACTACATCTGGAACCGGAGATTAGTTACCAGCCCCGCCGGAGATATGTTCATCGAGGATCCCGTCGGAGCTTACACATCGATAAATCCACCCAGATCAACTCCATCTGGTCTGGGTCTCGGCGTCCTCTACGTAGCTCCAGCCGTGACGTGAACCACAGCGTGTTAGCCTGCCTGCCTAGGTCGGCTAATGCTAACTCAGCTGTCAAACAGGAATACTCCAGTGTCAACGTTGGTCTTCTCAATATCCGCTCGCTCACGGGGAAGGGGCAGCTCGTCCAGGACCTCATCCATGACCGCAAGTTGGATTTTTTATGCCTAGTGGAAACGTGGCAACATCCTAACGACTTTTCTCAGCTGAATGGCAGCTGTCCACCGGGCTATGTTTACATCTGTCAGCCGAGAGTCTCGGGCCGCGGTGGCGGTCTCGCGATGCTCCTCCGGGACAGCTGGAAAGTCTCACCTGTGAGTTCGCCTGACTTTACGTCATTCGAATCTATTGTGGCACAAATATCAGGACCTACACCAACAATTATTGCGACGGTTTACCGGCCACCCAAGCCAAATCCAGATTTTTTAACTGACTTTGCTTCTTTTCTCACTCACCTTTCATCTCTCTCCCCAAACATTTTAGTACTGGGTGATTTTAATATTCATGTGGACAATTCTAACAGTGTTATCACCAAAGATTTTTTATCCTGCTTGGACAGTTTTGGACTTCATCAGTATATTAATTTTCCTACTCACTCAAAAGGGCACATTTTGGACTTACTCTGCTGTTCCGGACTAACACCTTATAACTGTAAATTCACTGACCTTCCCATTACTGACCACATGTTAATATCTTTTAATATAAAGTTTTCTCTGTCTAAAATTAACATACCACGCACTATATCTTTCCGCAATATCAAAAACATTGACATTACAACACTTTCCTCTTCCATCACCACCTTACCCCTCCCAAGCAGGTTATGTACTCCGGATGATCTTGTTCATTTTTACAATACCAATCTACAAAATATTTTTAATTCCCTGGCCCCCATCAAATCCAGAACAGTCACCTTCTCTCTTTCAGCTCCCTGGTTCACTTCTGAACTTCGTCAGCTCAAGGCCAGGGGCCGTCAAATCGAACGCCTGTACAGAAAAACAGGCCTCACTATTCACAAGGAAATGTATATTAACCATATTCATCATTACAAAGACTCCATAAACACTGCCAAATCAACCCATTTTTCTAAATTAATCACCAATAGTAAAGGGAACTCAAAAACCCTCTTTTCCATTGTCAATAACAGCACACAATCTCCCAACCTTTTCCCTGCTCATCTTCTCTCCAATGATTTTTGCAATTCCATTATGTCTTTCTTTAACAACAAAATACACAACATTCATGATCAAATAACTCTCAATGCAAGTAGCCCATCATTTATTACAGTCCCCTGCACCTCTCCCCCCTCCACATTTTCACAGTTTATTCTTCCTTCAGTTACTGAAATATCAGCCCTGGTCCATAAATCCAAACCTTCAACCTGTAGATTAGACCCCCTCCCTACTTCCCTGGTTAAAGCCTGTCTCCCTTCTCTCATCTCCTTAATAACCTCTATCCTACATTCCTCTCTGATCACTGGCATTGTACCCTCTTCATTCAAAACTTCAGAAATCACTCCAATCATCAAAAAACCTGGTACAGACCCAACTGATTTTAATAACCTGCGCCCCATATCCAATCTCCCATTTCTTTCAAAAATACTCGAAAAAATTGTCGCTTCTCAACTTGACTTTTACCTCACTGAAAATAAACTGTATGAACAATTTCAATCCGGTTTCAGACCCCTCCATAGTACCGAAACAGCCTTAATTAAAATCACAAATGATCTTCTACTTGCTGCAGACAATGGACTCATAACAATACTCATTTTACTGGATTTAAGTGCAGCTTTTGACACAATCACTCACACCACCCTCATTGACAGACTTATTTCTATTGGTATCTCACACACACCTCTCCACTGGTTCATCTCATATCTTTCCACCCGCTCTCAGTACATCCAACTTGGCACATACTCCTCCCAGCACTACCCTCTTTCCTCAGGTGTTCCCCAAGGCTCAGTCCTTGGCCCCCTGCTATTCATCATCTATCTCCTTCCCCTTGGTCACATTTTCAGAAAACACAATATACATTTCCACTGTTATGCAGATGACACCCAGCTCTATATCTCCTCCAAACCATCCAACATCCTCCCACCCTCCTCCCTCACCCACTGCCTTCAGGAAATAAAATCCTGGTTCTCCTCCAATTTTCTAAAACTAAACAGCAATAAAACTGAAATCCTACTAATTGGCACAAAATCTACATTACACAAAATAGACAGCCTTTCAATCACTATTGACAATTCCTCCATCTCTCCCTCCCCTCAGGTAAAGAGCTTGGGTGTCACCCTGGACAGCACTCTTTCATTCCAGTCACACATCAACAATATCACACGCACTGCCTACTTTCACCTCAGAAACATCAACCGTCTCCGTCCCTCACTCACCCCTCACACAGCCGCCATCCTTGTCAATAGCCTGGTCACTTCACGTCTCGATTACTGTAATTCTCTGTTGTATGGTCTCCCCCAAAAAAGTATTCACAAACTACAACTTCTCCAAAATTCTGCAGCTCGGATTATCACCAAAACCCCCTCTATTCACCATATCACCCCGGTCTTGCAGCAACTTCACTGGCTCCCTGTTCAATATCGCATTCAATTCAAAATCTTACTCCTCACATTCAAGTCTATCCATAACCTGGCTCCTCCTTATCTCACAGAACTCCTTCATGTCACCACACACACCCGCTCACTCAGGTCCTCCCGCTCCATCCACCTCACAGTCCCTTCTGCTCGGCTCAGCACCATGGGGAGCAGGGCCTTCAGCCGCTCTGCTCCCCATCTATGGAACTCACTCCCCCCAGACCTCCGGAACATTGAATCATTACCCATTTTTAAATCCAGACTCAAAACTCATCTTTTTAAAATAGCTTACCCCACTTGCTGATTGTTATACTTTACTTGTATTTGCATTGTCCATTTTCTCTGTTTTATTTAGTATTTATTGCCTGTTTTATTGTGTGTCTTTGTACGGTGACCTTGAGTGTCAAGAAAGGCGCCTTGAAATAAAATGTATTATTATTATTATTATTATTAGATGCCATCCCATCCTCTCATATTATTGTGTCAGATGCCCTCCCGTTCTCCAGTATTCCTTCAGTTTACTCAACAATACTCAAATTCTAAAATAAAGCCATTTGCTGATCTTAAAGATGTACTGTGGAATATTTCTTGTGATGAATCCACCACCTGCTTTTCTCCATAGTTACTGTTTTGCCTTGAAAGTTCCACAGTGCAGCATTAAACTTCCCCATCTCACATTTATTCCATTACATATTACCTTGAAAAACATGTATTTTTATAATGAGCTTCTCTATAAAGCAAAAGAATATTATCACCATGGAGACAAAAAGGCCGGACAAAGAAAAGTTACACAGTGCGCCTTTAACGTAGGTTTGTGTGAGTTGTGTGGATATACATTATATACATGTTTGTCCCTCTGTCCTCCACTGTCCCTGTCTCCTCTGTCACTTTCTCCACTGTCCTCTGTCCCTGTCTCCTCTGTCCCCGTCTCCTTTGTTCCTGTCTCCTCTGTCCCTGTCTCCTCTGTCCCTGTCTCCTCTGTCCCTGTCTCCTCTGTTACTTTCTCCACTGTCTTCTGTCCCTGTCTCCTCTGTCCCTGTCTCCTCTGTCCCTGTCTCCTCTGTCCATGTCTCCTCTGTCCCTGTCTCCTCTGTTACTTTCTCCACTGTCTTCTGTCCCTGTCTCCTCTGTCCCTGTCTCCTCTGTCCATGTCTCCTCTGTCCCTGTCTCCTCTGTCACTTTCTCCACTGTCCTCTGTCCCTGTCTCCACTGTCCCTGTCTCCTCTGTCACTTTCTCCACTGTCCTCTGTCCCTGTCTCCTCTGTCCCTGTCTCCTCTGTCCATGTCTCCTCTGTCCCTGTCTCCTCTGTCCATGTCTCCTGTTACTTTCTCCACTGTCTTCTGTCCCTGTCTCCTCTGTCCTTGTCTCCTCTGTCCCTGTCTCCTCTGTCCATGTCTCCTGTTACTTTCTCCACTGTCTTCTGTCCCTGTCTCCTCTGTCCTTGTCTCCTCTGTCCCTGTCTCCTCTGTCCATGTCTCCTCTGTCCCTGTCTCCTCTGTTACTTTCTCCACTGTCCTCTGTCCCTGTCTCCTCTGTCCCTGTCTCCTCTGTCCCTGTCTCCTCTGTCCATGTCTCCTCTGTCCCTGTCTCCTCTGTTACTTTCTCCACTGTCTTCTGTCCCTGTCTCCTCTGTCCTTGTCTCCTCTGTCCCTGTCTCCTCTGTCCATGTCTCCTCTGTCCATGTCTCCTCTGTCCCTGTCTCCTGTTACTTTCTCCACTGTCTTCTGTCCCTGTCTCCTCTGTCCTTGTCTCCTCTGTCCCTGTCTCCTCTGGACCCCCACAGCTCAGACAGATGCAGGACACAGACTCTGAGCTCAGACTGAGCAGCAGTGGGACGTCCCAGAGTCAGTGAAGCAGACACGGGCCTGTGGTGCGTTCAGGTGCCAGGAGACAGTACGGTCAGGGACGCTCAGATGTGAAGTACTCAAACATTATTTAGGTTTAGTTTTACTATTACTACTACTGCTGTGACTGCTGCAGCTGCTGCTACTACTACCACTACTACTACTACTACTACTACTACTACTACTACTACTTCTAACCACTACCTCCATCACTAGTACTACTTCTATGATTTTTGCATAATTATTTTTGCCTTTTTTTTTTAGCTTAATTGTATTTTAAAAGAGAAAACACCAGGAGGGGGCACATGGACTGAACCAGCAGCTTGTGCACTAGTTGCGCATAAGAGTGAAGCAATTCATTTTTTTTTTTTTTTTAATACATTGATTCAGAGCAGAGAAGGCAGTATGTTTGAGTGTGGAAGATGCATGGACTTAAAAAACACGGAGGAGCCACAGTGAAATCATAATCTGACATAAATCTGCTCCCAACTAAAGCCTGAGAGTTTGTCACGTGTGAGCCGCAGTGTCGCACGTCTGGGAAACAGGAGGTCGAGGGTTTGGAGACAGCAGGTGCCACAGATGCCCTCCCATATTCCTGTGTGTCAGATGCCCTCCCATCCTCCCATATCCTTTCAGTACACTCAACAATACTCAAATTCTAAAATGAAGTCATTTGCTGATCTTTAAAAACTATAAAAGAGATGTGTGTGAAAAGAAACAGCACGAAAGAGACAAATTTGTCACGTTTGATCAAAGTGTGAAGAATCTGAAAGGTGCAAATAGTCACTGAGTGACAGCGTCATGTCTCTGTTTTGGTAGAAGTCTAAAACTGTCGTCTGCTCTTTAAACCTGCAGACATACAGGAGGATCTGAGGACACCTCATAGCAGTGCGTCTGTCTTCATGTCCTCACAGAAGGGACACTGGGGGACGTCCTTGCCCAGGTTTAGGAGCTCTGAGTGGGGCACAGTCTGTCAGGTCCACGGGGGTCCTCCTGTCTCCAGGTAAAGTCTGCAGAAGACCATAACCTCCAGAGCTACTGCTGTGCATGGCCCGAGTCTGAACTTTAACTCACAGCGCCACCACATGGAGGACTTGAGAAGACAGAGCAAAACTACAATAAGTGCAGCAGCTCAGAACCTGAAATTAAAGATAAATTACACACATTTTCTCTTAGAAATGAGTCAATTTTTGCTCCATTAGGTGCACTTTGTTACAAAATCAGACCACTGTAAGTCCACATGTGAGCGCACGCTGGCTGTGTGTTTTATGTCACTTCTCTGTGTGAAATCTCTGTTTTTAAAGCTGTACATGCGTCTGTAGACACCTGCAGTGAGCACTCGTGATGATGACGGGTTTGTGAGAGCTGAGGACTGGTCCAAACGGATCTACGCTTTCTCCACTGTGGGTGTCGTATCTAAACATGAAGCAGAGGAGCACAGACACACGGTCAAACAAAGAATGTTTGGTCTATGTCTCCATACAGTATGATGTCATTTTAGAGCATAGTTTAATATAATCACTTAAATCTGCCATACATTCAAATCTAACACATGTCTGGAGTCATTTCAGCCTTTTTTGTTTTGTTTATTCCATGTTTTCAGCGGTTCTCATGTGGAAAAGACGAGTATGAGTTTAAACCAGGTCTAACCCAGTCCTCCCTCTCCTCACACTAATGAATAACTCTGGACTTGAAGTTGATTAATGCCTTCATAAATCAACCCTGACTTACTTCAATGAGCCTGACTTTGAGATAAGCCTTTTAACTTAAGCCTGAGCAGATAGTGTCACTCAGAGTCAGGACGCCTGGACAAATGAACGTCAAATAATGTGCTGTAATATTAATCGGAGCTGATCGTCCATAACTGTGTGTGACACTTCACCGTTCATCTTCAGACACCTGGAACCATCATGAAGAAGGCAGGTTTCCCCTTAAAGGCCTGACCCAGTTAAACCTGAGTTTGTGTCTGAACCGTGGACTGTAACCGGACACAGCTAACCCGTTTATATTTCACTATTTTGACGCTAGCCTCTGTGAGCTTCACTTGACTGGAGCCGAACACTAAGGGCGACGTCACACTCCCTTAGTCCACTGTCTACGCTCTGAAACTAACTAACCAAACCAGGACTAAACCAGGACTGAACCAGGTCTAAACCAAGAAGAGTCCAATCATAAACCAGGACTGAACCAGGACTGAACCAGGTCTAAACTAATTAGACTAAAACCAAGTCTAAATCTAAACCAGGACTGAACCAGATTTAACCAGGTCTAAACCAGAACTAATCTGGGTTTTACACTGGTCTAAACAAGGATTAAACCAAGACTAGCCCGGGATTTGAACCAAGTCTAAATCAGGATTAAATCCAAGACTTAACCCAAGACTTAACCAGGTCTAAACCAAGAGTCTAATTGAAAAAACAGCACTAAATCAGGACTAAAACAGGACTGAACCAGGTCTAAACCAAGAAGAGTCTAATCCTAAACCAGGACTGAACCAGGACTGAACCAGGTCTAAACTAATTCGACTAAAACCAAGCCTAAATCAGGATTAAATCAGCATTAACCCAGAACTTAACCAGGTCTAAACAAGACTAAACCAGGACTAACCCGGACTTTAACAAGGTCTAAACCAGGATTAAGACAGGACTAAACCAGAATTTAACTAGTCTAAACCAGGACTAACCCGGGACTTAAGCAGGTGTAAACCAGGTCTGAGCCGAGACGCTTCATACAGTCTGTACTCTGAAACTTTTAGAGTCCAAATAAAAAGAAAATAAAAATAAAAAGCTGGACTCTTCGTGAAGCTGACGAATCCTGTACTATAAGACCTGGATCAAAGATTGTACAAAGTATTAAATGGAAAAACTATAATGAAAAAGTCCAGTTCTGTTAGTTTGTTCCTGAGTTCCGGAGCAGAATTCCACACTCACAACAACGGGACATACTTTACTACAGGTTACCATGACGACGATCTCTATAGTTCCTTATTATTGCTCATTGAAGCTGATACTGTGCAGTTTTGGCCTCTTTTTTAAAACTTATACCAGGCTCTTCATCTTGTTTTCAGATTTATTATCGACTTACTAGTTCTGAGACGGCTTCGTTCTAGTTTAGAGGGAGTTTATTTTAAAATAACGTGTCAAGTAAAATGATCTCGCTGCATGGACAGAGACTACTCACTACTTTTAAGTCATTTTCTGATAGATTTAAGTGTTTATGTCTTAAATTTTGGCCAAGCTTTTTCGCAGAGTGTGGCTTGAACAGTTGTTGAGTCTGTGCAATTCCCTTAAGAAACATGAAGCCCAGCGCAGTAAAAATTCACTTTATGGACTTGTCTGAGTGGGTTTTTTGCACAGTTGGGAAGTGTTCAGGTCATGGGTAAGTTTGTTTGTCAATAAAGTTCCCCAAATATTTGAAAAACTCCAGACCATCTGGACCTTTAACTGTTGTTGGTGGAGGTGATGATCTTCTGATGATTTTCTGATGATCCTCTGATGATCCTCTGAGTCTGAGGTTTGGGCCTTTGTCTTTTTCATTTTGAGTTTCAGAGTCACACCACAGTCTGTGACAACGAGTACTACAACAACAGATTACTACTACTACTACTACTACTTTTGCCTTGCATTACTAATAATAAGTATCAACTTTTTCAACTTTCAAACTTTACTTTTAAAATTGTTCTTTTACTCTTTGACCCTGCTGTTTCAAACCACAAAAAATATATTGAATAAAATAAAATCCAAAATGTCTCAAACGCTGCAGCTTCTCTCTATGCACAACAGCGACTTCATTTTGAAAGTTGGACAAAGCGCCTCCTCTTCAGTCGCTCCTTTTGTTTACATTTGGAGCTGTCGATCAAACTGCGGCGGGGTGAGAGGGCGGGGCATGTCTCTTCTTCTGTGGTCCATAAACAAGCGGCGCACAGTATGTTTTATTCCCAAGAAATCCCAAAGGACGGTCCTCCGGCATCTCTGCGGCGTCTGGGGACAGAGTGGGACCAATCGAGGCTTTAGACTTAAGGAAAAACATCAGGTTTGTGAAAAGTTTAGACTGGAATGACTTCTGTTTAAAGAGAGCCTTCAAACCAGGACCAAACCAGGACCAAACCAGGACTAAATCAGGACCGAACCAGGACCGAACCAGGTCTGAACCTCCAGGACTAAATCAGGACTAACCAAGGACTTACCCAAGTCTAAACTAATAGTCTAATCGAAAAACTAGGACTAAATTAGGACTGAACTAGGACTGAACTAGGCCTGAACCCTCAGTACGAAATCAGGACTAAACCAGGATTTACCAAGAAGAGTCTAATCCTAACCGAGGACTGAGCCAGGACTAAACCAGGTCTAAACTAATTAGACTAAAACCAAGTCTAAATCTAAACTAGGACTGAACCAGATCTGAACCCCCAGGACTAAATCAGGACTTAGTTGGGATTTAACCAGGTCAAAACCAGAACTAATCTGGGCCTTAAAACAGGTCTAAACCAGGATTAAACCAGAACTAGCCCCGGATTTAAACAAGTCTAAATCAGGATTAAATCAGAATTAACCAGGTCTAAACTAAGACTAAACCAGAACTAACATGGAATTTTACAAGGTCTAAACCAGGATTTAACCAGGTCTAAACCAGGACTAACCCTGGACTTAAGCAGGTGTAAACCAGGTCTGAACCAACACAGAAACCGGTCTAAACCAGGCCAAAAGCAGGTCTAGACCCTCAGCTCTCCCCTGGTACATTAGAATTAGATGTGATATATAATAGAACAGGCCTATTAGAGAACCTAACCAGGACTAAACCAGGACTAAACCAGGTCTGAACCCTCTGCTCTCTTGTGTGGTGAAAAGATTAATGTGTGGTCAATAATAGAACATGAGTATCACAGAACCGAACCAGGACTAAACTAGGTCTAAAGACTAAACCTAGTCTAAACACATACCTAACCAGGACTGAGCAGGGATAGAACCAGGTCCAAACTAGGACTAAACCAGGTCCAAACCCAGACTAAAGCAGGTCTAAAGCAGGTCTGGCTCTTGGTGCAGTAGATTTATGTGTGATCCATAATAGAACAGACCTATCAGAGAACTTAAATAATGCACTGGCCCCATCAAACATTCATCTCTTATTGAACACGGCGCTGCTTTTTCCCACCTTCAGGCACGACTCTGAACACACCACAGCCTCCACAAAGCTCCACAGGACTTCCACTGTACAAACAAAACGAACGACAGACTTCTGTGGGTTTGTACTTCTGCACAGGTTCATGGGGAAAAAAAATAATTTATGAAGCCTACGGTAAAAGGGCATTTTAGGCTATTAATTACGTTTTGAATTTTAAGTAGTTTGGACTTTTACGGATAGTCTGGTCTCAACCATTTGTATTCCTAAAATAAAATAAGGATATTATTCAACCTTGAAAATAAAATGAAATAAAAAACATGTAGACTTAAATAAAACTAATAAAAATGTAGTCACAAGCTGATATGGTGTAATTCTTTGTTTAAATTCTGATGTGGAACATTCCAGGCAAAGCATTAAGATCTCTTACTACTTTAAAGCTTCACTATGTAACTTTTCTGGTGGAGGATCCATCATTTAACCTTGTGCAGCAAGATGAATTCTCTCATTATATATATATATTTTTTTGCAAGAATCCATCTTTTCAGGCTACAGCTGCGATCGGGACCAGCCTCCAGAGGGTCAGAGTCTGGACCAATCCCAGAGCAGCGTTGTGGTTTGGGCGGAGCCAAAGGCGGTGCACCGTAGCGAACGAAAACAAACGTTTATTTGTGCCTATTATACAGTGTTTATTTTGTGAAAAACATGCAGAGGGAAGTGTGGGAAGATGTTTGTGCTTTTCTCTCAACTGGATTTGACTAATGTTTTGATTTCTCAACTTCAGCAACAATCTAAAGAATCAGCCTGGAGTATTAATTTGAACGTCACTGGCAAAAAATTTAAAAAATGAATTCTGTCAACTGATTTTTTCTTTTGCTCTGGATCCCACCTGAACGACTGAGGGATTACACGCTGGTTTCAAGGAGCGTAGCACCAAATTTTGGGCCCTGGGTACAAATCATCTTGGTGGACCGGCAGAGACTCTGTGAGGGGCCCCTCCCTGCACTGGGCCCCGGGTAAACTATACCCTGTACCCCCCCCCCCCCCCCCCCCCCCCCCCCTTTCCGACGGCCCTGGTTTTAATCAAATATTCAGTGAGAGCCGTTCCAGATCTGTAAATGTGGAAAACGAAAGGCTCAGAGGGCAAAATATTTATACAAAACAAGAACATATTTCAGAGATATAAGCAGAAAATCATCACAGAAATCAACTCTCAAATAACTTCTACTACTACTACTATTACTACTACTTTTATTACTACTACCACTACTACTACTATAACTACTTCTGCTTCTACTACTACTACTACTACTACTACTACTATAACTACTTCTGCTTCTACTACTACTACTACTACTACTACTACTACTACTACTACTACTACTATAACTACTTCTGCTTCTTCTACTACTACTACTACTATAACTACTTCTGCTTCTACTACTACTACTACTACTACTACTATAACTACTTCTGCTTCTTCTACTACTACTACTACTACTACTACTACTACTATAACTACTTCTGCTTCTTCTACTACTACTACTACTATAACTACTTCTGCTTCTACTACTACTACTACTACTACTACTACTACTACTACTACTACTACTATAACTACTTCTGCTTCTACTACTACTACTACTACTACTACTACTACTACTACTATTACTACTACTACTATCGCTACCACTACCACTACTAATACCACTACCGCTACCACTACTTTTACCACTACCACTACTGCTGCTGCTGCTTCCTCTGTTACTCCTTCTATTTTCCAGGTTTTCCATCACCCTCTTGTCTCCATGTTATTACTGCTCTGCCTGGAATGTTGCACAGTATGGGATTAATCTTGTCTATCCCCATGGAGACGAAAAACTGCAGCCCCCACAAACATATTACACAAAAAATATGATTACTAACAAGTGTGTATGTTTTTCCACGCGTACTACAAACGGCTCCAGTTTTGTCCCTCTCGTTGTTTTATTCCTTTTTGTCACTTTTTTTTCAAAAACATTGACACTGGTTTAGTCTTGGTTCATTCCCTTTCCGTCTATTTCCTCCTCCCCTGTGGTGCGTTGTAATATCTGCTCCTGTTTGAACCCCGTCTTAAACCGCGCACAAACTCAATTACCCATGATTCATTTGTGCACGCCGCTCGCCTCTGTGACTCCGGGCCCTGCACCTCTCTCCTCCATTTTGTTTTATCACATTATTGTTCTCTTTGGGCGACAGTGATCAAAACGAATGCGCCGCGCTGCCACCTGACGATTAGCCCGTGCCTTGTTAGGGAGGGCAATGTGCTTGTCGCTAACTGCATTAACGTAGCGCCTGATTGGGTTAGCGCCAACCCAGAGGACACTTCCAATAAGCACGGATCCGGCAGGGGCAAAAACAGAGATACGAGGTGCACGCACTATATGGCATAGTACTGCGCTCGAACTGTGTACCTATAAGGACTGCAGAACATTTAAAACGCTCAAATCACGCCGTTTTCTGATCTGTTTTGATGCGATATGGGTAACACACAAATACTGTAAACACGCACGCTTTGTTTCATCAAAGTAAGATACAGGGAATTTCACCGGATTTGATTTGACAAGGATTGGATGAAATGATGAAAACTCGTCCTCGTGAATCGATTCTACAGTTTAGGGCCCGTATTACGCTATTTCCTGATCTGTTCTAATGTTTCCTCATCACAAACAAACCTGGAGTTGTGTTTTGTTTCGTTCGCACATGTTTAACACACAAAAGCTGCATATTTAGGCTGAGTTCAGTAATACAGGAAGTGCTCCGCTGTGTTTTTAAGCTCCATACATCTTCACTAGAATCATTTGGATGATTTCAGTCCTGGAACTGACAATCTCGACTAAACAAAAGGTAAAAGGAGCTGGTTCGCTTGAAAACTACAGCTTCATGACATCACAAGGTGGAACAGAGCGTTTTGAGCTTTGGAGATGTAGACAGACTAATAATAAAGAGTTACTCAAACATGTGAATGAAACAAAACACAACTCCAGGTCTGTTTTTGACGAGGTAACAGTCTGACTTAAAGAACACGACCTGGTTTAGTCCTGGTTTCAGAATTGATTTAGACCTGGTTTAGTCCTGGTTTAGACCTGGTTTAATCTTGGTTTAGAACTCATTTACTCTTGGGTTAGACCTGGTTTATTCTTGGTTTAGTTCTCTTTAAGATCTGTTTTTATCTTTATTTTAGTCCTGTTTTCAACCTGTTTTTGTCCTGGTTTAGACCTGGTTTAAACCTAGTTTCCTCCTGGGTTAGACCTGGTTTAGTTCTAGTTTCAGACCTGGTTTAGATGTTGTTTAGACCTGGTTTTGTCTTGCTTTAGTCCTGTTTTAGACCTGGTCAGTCTTGGATTAGTTCTATTTTGGACCTTGTTTAATTTTAGTTAAAGATGAGGTATTGTGCAAAATCGACTTTTTTAAATTTTCTGTCACGTTATCCAAAACTTGACTATGAGCAGTGTTGCCTGGTGTTGTTTAGTCTCCATGAAGACAAAAGGTTTAATGCCATACTGTGAAACATTCCAGACAAAGCGTGGACAAAGCATGGAGAAAATGATTTGACGGACCCTCCACCAGTAGAGTTACACAATGGGCCTTTACTTTGACCAAAAATGACTTGGACAGTTATGCTCAAAGTTCAGGAATATTCTCTTTTTGCAGGGTCAGTTTTGGTAATATTCTCCAATAAATTTGAAAATATCTTGTCAGCGTTTTCAGTGCTGTCTTTCTTTGACCAAACGTTAACCTGATCTCCATTTTCTGTTTGTGGCGTCATTATGAACCCGAGTTTACTCAGCCTGACTTTGTTGATCTGACTTCACAGATCTGTCGACGCTGTCTGCTCCTGTGCTTTGTATTCTCACACTGTCACCCGCGGACGCCATTTTGAGCCAGACCACGAGGAAAACACTAGAAAACTGTCTGGTATAAAACGGTTTTGTGTTTGGGGAGGTGGAGGAGCTCAGAAAAGCCTGTCACAGACAAAATAAGTAAAGAGAAGAGGATTACATCATGATTTATGCTAATAGTGACAGTCAGCAATATGGGGATTTAACCTGGTTTAGAGCTGGTTTAAGCCTGGTTTAGTTCTGGTTTAGACCTGGTTCTTATTTGTGGGTATTCTTGATTTAGATCTGGTTTACGATTGGTTAGACCTGGTTCAGTTTTGGTTTAGTTCTCTTTAAGATCTCATTTTCTCTTGGTTTAGTCCTGTTTTCAGACCTGGTTTCAGACCTGTTCTTGACCTGGTTTGAACCTGGTTTAGATCTTGTTTATTCTTGATTTAGTCCTAATTTCAGTCCTGGTTTAGACCTGATCTTGACCTGGTTTGAACCTGGTTTGAATCTGGTTTAGATCTTGTTTATACTTGATTTAGTCCTGATTTCAGACCTAGTTTAGACCTTGTTTATACTTGATTTAGTCCTGATTTCAGACCTGGTTTAGACCTGTTTTGTTTTGTTTTTTGTTTTTTTTGCTTTTTTTCTTGCTTTACTCCACAGATCTGACCTGTAACTTGTCCTGGTTGCTAAGCCTAACTCTGTTGATCTGACTTCACAGATCTTGCTCAGCGCTGTCTGCTCCTGTGCTTTATATTGTCACACTGTCACCCGCAGATGCCATTTTGAGCCAGACCACGATGAAAACGGTAAAAAAAAGTGTCTGGTATAAAATGTTTATGTGTTTGGGGAGGTGGAGGAGCTCAGAGGAGCCTGTCACAGACAAACGGCTCATGGAGATGTTTGGAGAGATGGAACTGTTTGTAAAAATAAGCCAGAGAACGAGGATTACATCATTCTGTGTTTATGCTAATACAGAGAGTCAGCAGTATGAGGATTTAAGCCTGTTCAAACCAGACCTGGTTTAGATCAGTTTTAGACCTGGTTTAGTCTTGGTTTAGTGCTGGTTTAGGTTTACTCATGGTTTCAAACTGGTTTAGACCTGGTTTACTCTTGGGTTAGACCTGGTTTTGTCTTGCTTTAGTCCTGTTTTAGACATGGTCAGTCTTGGATTAGTTCTATTTTGGACCTGGTTTAATCTTAGTTTAGCCCTGACTTTTTATGGTTTAGACCTTGTTAAGTCTTGTTACCTCTGCCAAGGAGGTTAGGGTTTGTTTGTTTGTTTGTTTGTTTGTTAGTTAGCAAGATAACTCAAAAAGTTATGGACGGATCTTGATGAAATTTTCAGGTTGTTCCTAATGGTAAATCCAACAGATGATTAAATTTTGGTGATGATCCAGAAGAAATCCTGGATTCTGGATCACTTTGAAAACTGAGCTGCTTGGCGGAGGACTGCGCTCTCTGAGTGCTTTTCTAGTTTTAGTCTTGGTTTAGTTTTGCTTTAGGACTTCCTGTTTTTTGCTCAAAAACACCTTGAAAAACATGTATTCTTGCAGTGAGCCGGATCGCCTCTCCACAGATTTGACCTGTAACTTGTCTACAGATAGATACGTATGTTTAATGCCATACTGTGGAACATTCTAGGCAAAGTAAAAACACTTCCATGTCGAACAGTGAATCTGTAAACAAAATGAAAAGGCAAATAAAATTCATTCATATGTATAGGTACAAAAACGCCTTGATAACTGAAATCCTAATGTTTTGGTTTTTATTTGTTTGTTTGTTTTTTTGTTTGTTTGTTCTGTTTTTTTGTTTGTATTTTGATAGTCTTTCTCTGCTCATGTGACTGTGTTTCCTCGTGACACCGGCTCTGGTCTGTGAATATTTCATGGTTTGATCAGATTCTCACCTGCAGCGTTTGTGCTCAATAAGTCCAAGACCGGCTCATATCAGGACTCAACCTGGGGACAGCAGGACTGGACCAGGACTGGACCAGGACTGGACCAGGACTGGACCAGGACTGACCCAGGATGGAACCAGGACTGAAGCAGGACTGGACCCAGACTGAACCAGGACTAAATCAGGACTGATCTAGAATGAAACCAGGACTGGGCCAGGACTAAACTAAATCAGGACTGAAGCAGGACTGAAGCAGGACTGAACCAGGACTGAAGCAGGAATGTGGGCCAAAATCGCTAAATACTGAATATTTACATTTTCAGAAAAAGGAGGTTTTAGGAGCTAGAAATGTAAACCCATTTCAGTTTTTATTTAAGGGAAGTGTATCTTTGCTTTTGATATTAAATTCCATAAACACGACCTAAACAAAACCCAACTCCAGGTCTGTCCGTGATGAGGAAACCAAATTATAACATTGATCAGAAAATGGCGTAATATTTGCCCTTTAAACCTGCACATTTAACATCCCCCTAAATCCTCTTTTGTCAAACATCTGCTCCTCTGCTTCAGCCCCGTCTCGCCATGGCACACGCAGCATGCAGGGTACGCCGGTGTGTTGGCACAGTTCGGCGCCCTTTGGCACACTTTGGGCACATTTCGGGCACATTCTGGGCACATTTCGGGGATGTCTTTTGACAGAGAACAGGTGGACGATAACCTCTCTAATTACTCATAAGGCTGTGAGCAGATGGAGCGCTGGGATGTGATATGGGTAAAGTTAACGCACAAATGAACACGCACGCACACTTTGTTTCATCAAAATAAGATACAGAGAAATTCACCGGATTTGATTTGACAAGGATCTGATTAAATGATAAAAACTCGTCTTTGTGAATCGATTTTATAGTTTAGGATTTGGTTAAAGGCCCATATTACATTTTTTTTCTGATCTGTTATAATGTTTCCTCATCACAAACACACCTGGAGTTGTATTTTTAACACACAAGTCCTGCATATTTAGGCTATTTAGGAGTCTCGCAAACATTACACCTTGTGATGTCACATGGGGATACAGGAAGTGCTCCACTGTGTTTTTAACTCCACACACCTTCACTAGAATCATTTGGATCATTTCAGCCCTGGAATTGCTGATCTTGAATGAACTAAAGGTAAAAAAGTAGGGGTTGACTTGAAAACCACCACTTGATGACATCACAAGGTGGAACGTTTTGATCTTTTGAGATGCAGAAAGACTAATTCAATTCAAGTTTATTCATAGAGCACATTTAAAACAACTTCAGCTGATCAAAGTGCTTCACATAAAAGTAAATAAAAATAGAAGAAATAGATAAATATACAAAAACAAATACACAGATAACACAATACGGTGAAAACTACAATAAAACACCAAGATAACTCGACCAGCCAGTATGAAATACCAGGGAGAAGAGGTGCGATTCAGTCTAGTCTTACACTGCGTTACAGACTGAGGATCTGACAGGAAGGGGAAGGCTGTTCCACAGTCTGGGCACTGCCACAGAAAAGGCTCTGTCACCTCTCGTCTTGAGCCTAGTTTTGGGCACAACCAACAGGAGCTAATAATAAACATCAAACTCCAGGTGTGTTTTTGAGGAGGAAACAGCATTATAACGTGGATTAAAGCTCACAAGAGTCAATTTTGTGCAATACAGGACCTTTAAAGACATAGGAGTTGGGTATTGTAGCCAAATATTTTACTACAATAAGAATGCAATAAGCTGATTGTGAGTTTTCTTCCGGTCGACGTAAATACGTTCATGTCCCTGTCCAATCAGAACCCTTCCCGACCCCCAGACATTCAGTGGAATTAAATAAAGCCGATTTAACGTGTTTTCCATGTAAACCTCAATTCGGAATTATTATTTCCATGTAAACTCGAAGGAGAATAATTTAATTCCAAACTATTTAATTCGGAACAATAAAAAAATTTCTGTGTGGAGTTTGCACGTTTCCTCCCCGTGTCTGGATGGGTTTCCTCCAGGTACTCCGGTTTCCCCCCATCAACCAAAAAACATGCAACACCTGTATGAACAGTTTACAATCAAGGACCGTCAAGGAATTCCTCCCTCCTGTGGGCTCACCACCTGCAGAGGGGTTCATAGGGGTCTGGGTCTGGTGCTGCCCCCGCAACCCAGCCAGATTAAGCGGGAGAAGATGGATGGATGGATGGACAATTAAAAAACATCATGTGAACGTGGCCAGTGATAATGACAATGGACCGACAAAGTGCAGAGGAGAACACTGGTTCTATGCTCACACAGAAACGAGACACAGGTGTAAAACACATCAGGGCGGGGCAAACAATCAACAGACACGAAGTAAAACTCAAAACTACAAGCAGACAGGACAAATGCCAAAATAAAACAAGGGCACGCTACACTAAAGCAATAAGATACACCAAAATATGCAAAAAATGATGACGACGAAACATGAACCATGACAGTAGTGGCAGACACACCGCCTCTGTGTGCCTCTGTGTATTCAGACACGGGAAGAACGTGCAAACTCCACACAGAAAGGCCCGGGCAATGGGACAGATGGACAGATTTGACCATTAAATAATGCACAAAATCTGGTATTAACAAAGAATTTACGGCAAAAATGAGACAAACTGAATCATATCTGAAGGAGCAGGGCAGGGTGTCTGGGAGGGCATCTGACGTACAGGGATACTCTGGAAGGGCACCTGACACAGAGGAATACAGGAGTGTGGGAGGGCATCAGTTCCTCTGCGTAGCGTACATGAGACGGAGCTGCTGTGGATAAATGGACTGGTGAATTATAAATACAGTGACATGTCTGGACCTGGACACTGTAATTACACCGAGCAGCTCCATAATTCTACTGTTCGTTTTGTAACTGTCCCGTTCACTCACGGGGGGAGGACGACATGTGCTGCTATGGGATTTTAGTAGAAATCATTCAGATAAAAATAAAAAAGTACTTTTGAAACTTAAAAGTGCGTTGCGTATAACTTTTCTGGGGGAGGATGCGTCAAATACTTTTCTCCATGGAGGTGTTTGTTTTGTTTGTTTTTTTTATTGCTTTGCCTGAAATGTTCCACAGTGTGACATTAAACTTGTCTAACTCCATGGAGACAGACAGGTGGCACGATCAAGCAAGTTACAGGTCAGGTCTGTGGAGAGGCAGGCGTTTTTCAAGGTTTCGGGTTTTTTGTTTGTTTGGGGGTTTTTTTTGCAATAAAACACCTGTAACTGAATGAATGCTGGATAGATGTTTAATGCCATACTGTGGAACATCCGAGGCAAACTATTGTTTCTATGGAAACAAGCAGACGTCAGAAATGTTACACAATGCCCAATTACATAGTCATTTTGTCAAAGGGGAGAAGTAAATAAATAAAAAATAAATACATAAAATATAATAATAATAATAATAATAATAATAATAATAATAATAATAATAATATATTTTAGTTTTTTATTGCACTAAAAAAAGCACATTTTACAAACAAAGCAGTGTCCAAAGTGCTGCACAGAGATCATAAAATGAAAACAACAAAAAGGTAAATTGCTAAAAATTTGATACCAGTCCTAAAACAATAAAACCAGTAAAAATCTAATAAAAGCAAAACAATAAAGATAATAAAATAGCATTAAATAAATAAAATAAGTAAAATAAATAAAAGACATAGACAACCATACAACTCATGTGGTGTTAAAAGCCAGAGAATTAACGTGGGTTTTAAGACAAGACTTAAAACACTCCACTAGGGGGAGCTGTTCGGACGTGGGGGGCAGAATGTTTCAGAGTTTGGGGCCGGCCACAGAGAAGAACCTGCCCCCCTGGTTTTAAGTCTTGTCTTAGGCCCCACGAGTTGGAGCTGGCCCTCGGACCTCGGGGGAGTAAATTTGGATGAGGTCCGAGACGTAACGTGGGGCCGGTCCATTCAAAGCTTTAAAAACAAACAATAAAATCTTAAAATCAACTCTAAAACGAACAGGAAGCCAGTGCAACGACGCTAAAATCCGGGTAATGTGCTCACGTTTTTGTTTTTTATGTGAGTATCTGCTCTAAAAGGTAAATTATAAAAAATAGTGCATCGATATTACCGTTAGATTATCAAAATCAGTGGACAGCTAGCCTCGCATTTGTCCCATTATCCTTCATTAATTTGTGGATAATGGGACAAATGTGTGTTTTTTTGGGGTTTTTTTCTCTTATGAGTTCCTCCTTTGTGGCCGGCGCTGGAGACAGTCAGATGTAAATGAACAGAGGAAATAGAAAAGCTTTAAACAGTCTCATAATTACACTAAAGTCTTGTCTCGGACTCTTCCACTGCTGCAGGACACAAAACTCATCACCTTTTTATAATCAGTCTCTAAATGTAGAACTGGGCTCGTACATCTCAGTATTTTTACCACATAACGCCACCGCGAGTAAAGAAAGGGCGGAGGAGAGCCTGACAGACAAAACTCAGGGCAAAGACGGTCAGATGATCAGAAACCATCAAAAACAGACCTGGAGTTGTGTTTTGTTTCATTTACACATGTTTGAATAATCTTGGTTTAGTCTGTCTATATCTCCAAAGCTCAAAATGCTCTGTTCCACCTTGTGATGTCATTTAGTGGTAGTTTTCAAGATAACATCTCCTTTTTCCCCATTTTTTTTAGTAGAGAATAGAGAATTTCCAGGGCTGAAATTGTCCAAATGATTCTAGTGAAGGTGTATGGAGTTTAAAAACACAGTGGGGCACTTTCTTTATTACCACATGACATCACAGAGTGGAACAGTTTGAGAGAACCGTTTGAGAGAAGAACTTAGCCTAAATATGCAGGGGTTGTGTGTTAAACATGTGTGAAAGAAACAAAAAACACAACTCCAGGTCTGTTTTTGATGAGGAAACAACATTATAACAGATCAGAAAATAGCAAAATATGGGCTTTTTAAAGTGGAGGAAGGCCTGACAGACAAAACTCAGGGCAAAAAAACATGTATTTATGACATACACGGTGATACTCATTCTACTACTGAACGCTGAAGTCCCAAACTGATCATTATAATGTGTTTGTGTTGTGATAGTGCTCTGATGGGGGAGTAACTAAGCGTGGAAACAAAATGGAGGGAGACTCGAAGCATTAGAGGACACCTATTATGCAAAATCGACTTTTCAGAGCTTTTAATCACGTTAAAGCTGTTCCCTCTTTTCATTTACCCTCTGGAAGTTGTATTTGGAGTGACTCGTGCATGTTTGAGTCATCTTTAATCACTTATTTTCAAGACGCCATGAGCTGTGTTCACCGCCGCCGGCACATGCCCACCGCTCTGTACCAACTTCCTTCTACAATGTTATTATACGATATGATACGTGTAGCATTCGGCAGCTCCTCGTTAGCGTAATGTGCAGATATCCACAGGAGTTGCTGGTGTTACGGATCTCTTGGTGGTGATTTCTCATTTGTGGCAATTTAATAAACCTAATATTTGGTTTTAAACGCAGTATACGTGTTTCTTTTGAGTGCGTTTCACTTTATTGAATCATCCCAGAGGTACATGTGAGGCAAAGCGGGTGTTTCAGCACATTTGAGCGTGAATGTAGCGATAAGTGCCGCTGCTCCGGACTGACACGGCCTGTCTGCATTGACACAAAATAGTCGTCGTCGTAGAAAAACAAACCTCTCATTGTTTTCCTACAGCGCGGACGAGTAAATCCACTTCTCCACTTCAGACAGGGCGGAAAGGAAGCCACAGAAGAACGTTTACATTTTATTTACACAGCGCCCCCCAGAGGCTCTGGGACAGGTGTTTGCACAGATGCCTGTGCGTCTGTCAGCAGGGGGCGCTCTTCTGTGGCTTGCGCGGTACGAGCCGTTTACACACCGGCCCCAACAGATCCGTAACACCGACTCTGTTCGTGATGATGTTTATGGCGACATCAGCTCCCGTTGGGCACCGCGGTTTTCTAAAGCGGGAGTCTGCAGACCGTTTCTTTTGTGGTATCTGGCGTTCATCGTCTGAAGCTTGGGAGCCTATAGTTCCTTATAAGGTTTTAATGCTCAGAGTACAAGATGTTCACCTTCCAAATATGGATATATAACGTACAGGGAAATATCTGGAGATGTTCAAGTCTTCGGACATAGAGTACAATGGGGATGTCCTATAAAAATCTATATAATGTGATGTCAGTATCAGTTCTGGGCGATACCAGATTGGCTTAATTGGCTATACTCTGTTTTTGTAATAAACAGTATGACACGGCAGCTGGAATTTAAACTACACTTTAATTAAGTTTAAAACATAATGATCCACGGGTGTCGTATATTTAAACTATATAACAGGCTCAAACACACAATATGTGATCTTAAAAAACGGAAGTGAAACGAGCGACTGCAAAAACTAAAATCTAGCCAAGTTAAGATTACTTCAACTAAGAAAGTTTTATCGTGATTTGAGAATAATATTGTGATCTAAACATGTTATGTGTTAGCAGTTAACAACATAGAAGTCCAAATTAACTGCATGGAGACAAGTTACAGGTCAGATCTGTGGAGAGGTAGGCGCCCTCACAACACACGTTTTAAGGTACTTTTGTTTTTTTTTTTGTTTTTTTAGCAATAAAACACCTGTAATTGAATAAATGCTGGATAGATGTTTAATGCCATACTGTGGAATACCCAAGGCAAAACAGTTATTTCCATGGAAACAAGCTGACGGCAGACCCTACGTCAGAAAAGTTACACAGTGCCTCTTTAAATTACATAGTAATTTTGTCAAAGGGGAGAAAGAAATAATAGAAAAAGAAAATAGAAATTGGATGGCTTCTATGAGCTTAACATATATATATATTTTTTTTTTCAATGAGCCAGATGCCCTACTTTCTCCAGCACTTTCAAAAACTAAGTGCTTTCTAGTTCTTTTCTTTGCAGTAATTTGTCCTTCTGGGCCTCTGTACTTCTGCGTTTTATTTAGCGTTTTGTGGCATCAGCCTTTTTCCACTTTGTTCTTTGAAAAAAGAGAGAGAGAGAGCGAAAACTACACTCCGAGCCCCTGCGCCGTGCCCCGGGAGACCCCTCAGGACCGCAGCTCCCATCATGCTTTGCGGCGACCATTAGGACAGACCCGAGCAGGACAGGAAGTGTTTTTGGATTGTAATGATGCTAACTGCTCTCTGTGGCTTTAGCGCTGCTGCCTCAGGTGTGCTTTGCTAGTGGGAAATCAGCCAAGAACTCAAACCACAAACAACAAAAGATACTCACAGTAAACGAGAGATAAACGAGGACTGAACCAGGACTAAACCAGGACTAAAACAGGACTAAAACAGGTCTAAACCACAGCAAACTAGCACTAAAGAACGAAACTTAAAAGGCTCTTATTACGCTATGTTCTGATCTGTTAAAAACGCACCTGGACTTGTGTTTTGTTTCATTCACATTTTTGAGTAACTCTTTATTATTAATCTGTCTGCATCTCCAAAGCTCAAAATGCTCTGTTCCTCCACAAGTGTTAATTTCCAAGTGAACTGCTCCCTTTACTTTTGTTCAGAGATCGGCAATTTCAGGACTGAAATGATCCAAATGATCTAGTGAAGGTGTGTGGAGTTTAAAAACACAGTGGAGCACTTCCTGTATGTTCCACTGGTGGAAGATGGTTGTGGCGTGTGGATTTGACTTGGTTTTATTTGAATCTGAGCCCTGAGTGTGTCTGTCTGTGGTTGTACGGACGGCCTGTCTCCTGTTCAGGCTGAGGATGATGTCGTGAGTTTTGCTGTAGAAGAAAAGACAAAGTCTCAGGAACAGTTTTTATACACTGGTGGACGACAACAGGTGTGAGGCTCATGTCAAACTAAATGATCAATACAAGACCAGCTGTAGTCGCACAACTGTGTGGTGACGACTTAACTTTAGCTACAGCCATTGGCCTGTTGGCGTCCTTAAACTTTTTAACACCATTTTAAGAAATAAACAAACACCTTCTCATTCTCCATGAAGCTTGTTTGATCTTCAGTTAACAAAATTAAAAAAACATGCTATCAAGTGCCCTGGTGAAGCCCTCTGGTGGAGCACGTTGGTGGAGCGCCCTGGTGGAGCGCCCTGGTGGAGCCCCCTGGTGAAGTCCCCTGGTGGAGCCCCCTGGTGGACCCCCCTGGTGAAGCGTCCTGGTGGAGCGCCTTGGTGGACCCCCCAGTGGACCCCCCTGGTGAAGATGGTCTTGGAGCTGCGTGCACCAGAGGACTCTATGACCAATTAGTTCTTTTTAAAGGATATTTTTATTGCGCCTACAGGCCTTTTTTAATATTCAATTTTACATTACATCTAAATTAAATAGTTATATGTTTAATAACAGAGTGCCCCTCATTGGGCGAGGCCAAACTGAGGGGCCCTCTGCCCTGTGGCCCGTGTGCTCTGATACCTGCTCTGATACAGCTCAAGATCATTTTAAACAGTTTTATTAGCAATTAGTATCTGATTTCCAATACCTGCCCCACTCTGTAAGATCATTTTAGAGTATTTTTGAGTGTAAGATTAAATAAATGCTTTATAGATGCAGTTAATGCCATACAGTGTAACATTCCAGGCTAAGCAATAAGACAAGCAGATCATTTGCCTTTCAAACACATGATCACGTTGAATAAATTATGAATACAAAAACACTGAGTGTAAAACAACAGATTTCCTGCAGTGTACAAAACATATCCACTAATCATCCCACAGAAATGTACATTTTTCGGGCTGGAGTCTCCAGCGGAGCCTGCAGCAGACGAATGGTGCCCTGAACAGGTCGATTCATATTTAATTCTTCATGAATAAAAGCCCTCCCCTCCTCTCCTCCTTCACTTTACATTGTATTTTTAATGACAGTCACTCCATCCCTGCTCTAATCTGTGAATATTCAAATGTTCCAGCCAGTAAGTACTGCTCCACCACCCAAAGTCCATCAAGTTTTGCCCATTTTTTTTTAGCTTGCTACCATATTATAATGTTCCTTCCATCAAAAACACGCCTGAAGAGGTTTTAGATGTCGTCCATGCATGTTTGAGTAATCTAGCAATCTCTCCTGGCCCTATTCGAACCCTCTTTACGTTTAGCTGTAAGATTCTTCTCCCACACGACAATTCTCCATAAATATACAAAAACATGATACAAAACTGTACACAACTTCACAAACCTGACGTGCCGTAGTTTCATTAACGCGATGTAAACTGACTGTGTTGTGATAGCGCTCTGAAGGGGGAGTGATTTAAGATAAGATAAGATAAGATAAGACTTTATTGATCTCACAGAGGAGAAATTCACTCGTGACAGAAGCTCACAGTCAGGGGACAGTATAGTGCAAAAAGTTGTGAAAAATTGTGCAAACACTCAGAACAATAAGTAAATAAAAAATAAAATCACAATAAATATGAACATATTTACAACATCAGGTAGTTCAGAGAGACTAAAGGTGTCAAAAATGAAAGTGTACACTAAAGTTCACCTGGTGATCTAAATATGGTTTAGCAGTTAACACCCGACAGAAGTAAAACACCCCCTCATTAAAGTACGAGCTTTACAAAAACTTTAACACTTTGGCAAAATGCAAATAAACATTTCCATCTTGGTCCTCCAGGTGGCGTGCACGGTCTTGTTTTTTGCACTTCATTTTTGAGTCATGGTTTTCTAAAATGTGCAAACAAAACAATAATTTAAGGTGAAGGTTTGGCATTTTTGGTGGATTTCTATTTGGATCATTATTTTACAGGACTTTGGAGGACTAAAGGGGAGAGTGGGGGGGTCTGAAGGACTAAAGGGGAATGGGGGGGTCTGGAGGACTAAAGGGGAGTGTGAGGGCAGGTCTGAAGGACTAAAGGGGAGTGGGGGGGTCTGGAGGACTAAAGGGGAGTGTGGGGGGGTTTGAAGGACTAAAGGGGAGTGTGAGGGGTCTGGAGGACTAAAGGGGAGTGTGTGGGGGGGGGTCTGGAGGACTAAAGGGGAGTGGGAGGGCAGGTCTGGAGGACTAAAGGATAGTGGGAGGGGGGTCTGGAGGACTAAAGGGGAGAGTGGGGGGCTCTGGAAGACTAAAGGGGAGAGTGGGAGGGGGGTCTGGAGGACTAAAGGGGAGTGTGAAGGTGGAGAAGGTAATTAGACATAATGTTTTACATGTCAGAGTCATAACAGTGTGTACTTACTGTTCCTGATCTACAGTTCTCTGACATTTTTTGCATATCAAAAGTATCAAAAAAAAAAAAAAAAAAGATGTGTCATTCTTTAAAAAAAAAAGGGAAAAGGAAATGTGTTCTAGTCAAGCTAAAAGCTCACAATCATGTATTGTGAGGTAAAAGCTGCTAAATAAGTAATAATACATTGGGATTGTAAAATATAATAATCTCCAAATGTTGTTGCTCGTCTTAGCTGGAGGATTATAATTACTGTGCATGTTCTGGGATGATGGGGGAAACTGCAGTGTCTGAAAGAAACTCACTTAGGTACAGGCAGAAATCACAGGAAACCAACTCCCCGGCACTATCCCAGACACTTGATTCTCTGTCATGGTGCATTTACAGGAGGGACAAAAAAGTAAATGGCAGGGAGAGAATGGAGAAGTATAACGCCCAAACACACCACAAGAGCCTTTTGTAGCAGAACATCAGGGACAGTGCCCTGCACAGGAACCACCCCTAATATGGAGGGTGGTTCCAAACACACCCCTGTAACTGCTAACATCTATGAGCTTCATTTGACTGGAGCCGAACCCAGTCAGAGGAGAGAGTTCTCCACTGACATTATAGAGTCAGGTCACATGACCCGGTGATGACCAGACTGGATGTGCAGGTTCTGATGGGACTATGGGATCTAAGAGATAACACAGGTTACCATGACAACCAGTATGGAAATGTCATGTGCCCAAATATAACTTCTTCAGCAGTGACATCACACTGGGGGTGTTGTACATGTATCTCTATGGCAGAATGTTCAGCAGTTACCATGGTGACACAATGTATATATATATATATATATATATATATATATATATAATATATATAATATATATATATATATATATATATATATATATATATATATATATATATATATATATATATATATATATATATATCAGCAAACACTGCCAGAAAATGTTTTAAGAGAAAACTCAGTTTTAAGAGAAAACAAAATGGATTTAAAGAGCACATTTTCAGGAGCCTGTGATACGAGCGTTCATGGTCCTGTTTAGAGTTTGATTTCCAACAGAAGGTGAGAGTGTTTAACTGAAAAACTGCTGACTAACGTTAGCTTGTGACTGTAATGATATTTGAGAAGCAGCTGTTTCACAGCACAAATCAGCTCACCTGTTCTGTTGTAGTTCCAACTAAGTCAGCTCTTTCTGTTAAAGATCACATATTGTGCTGGAGCCTGCTTTATAGTTGTATCATTTTGTTATTATTTACACATTTAATCATAATATTCATCCAAAACAATTTAATTACAGAAACAGGCCGCAGACTACAGCTTTAGAAAACTGCAGTCGGTGTTACGGATCTGTTGTGTAAATGGCTCATACCGCACACACCACAGAAGAGCGCCCTCTGCTGACAGGCGCACAGGCATCTGCACACCTGTCGCAGGGCCTCTGGGGGGCGCTGTCTACATAAAATGTAAATGTTTTTCTGTAGCTTCTTTTCCGCCCTGGAAAAAGTAAAAGGAAAGCAGTGAGAGGTTTGTGTCTCACGATCAGTTTGTCGTGGTTCTGTTGGAGTCGGTGCAAACGGGTCGTGTCAGTTCGGAGCAGTGAACTTGATTCAATACAATGATACGCACTCAAAAGAAACACAGATACCACGTTTAAAACCAAATATTTATTCGATTAAAGCTGTCCTTTTTTTTAAGTTGTACCAAAATTAAAATCATTAAAGGGGCACGGTGTAACTTTCCCGGTGGGGGTAATGTTCTGCAGTGTGGCATTAAACGCATCTATCCAGCATGTATTTCATTATGAGTGATTTTGATGCTGTGTTTGAGGAAATGTTTTACCCAAGAACTCATCAAGAAATAGATTGTATGAAATAATGAGATTCAAATGTAAGCAAATGTTGGGAAAAACACGGAGGAGGGCTGTTTATTTGTTTATTTATCATTATTCTGGATATATATTTAAAGTTTGAAAGGATCCTCTGAATCTGTATCTGGATTTAAGAACGATCAGACCTGACCAAATCCATCTTTCTGGAGCTAACACGACGATTCTCCATAAAAACACAAAAACGTGATACAAATCAACATACAACAACTTCACAAACCTGACGCGATGTGCAGTACTTTTATTAGCGGGACACACACTGATTGTGTTATGGTAGCGCTCTGAAGGGGGAGTGATTTAGCGCATCAGAACATTCCTGTAGTGTGTAGTGAAATGTTCTGCAGTGTGGCATTAAACGGATTTGTCCAGCAGGTTTTTCATTTCGAGTTTTAGTTTGAGGGTTAGGGTTAGGGTTAGGGTTAGGGTTAGGGTTTGACTCAAGAAATCACCAGGAAACAGATCGTGTAAAATGAAGATATTCAAATGTAAACAAATGTAAGCAAATACACAGAGAAGGACTGTTTATTCCACTAAACCAGGTCTAAAGCAGGTCTAAAGCAGGACTAAACCAGGTCTAAACCAGGACTAAACCAGGACTAAACCAGGTCTAAACCAGGACTAAACCAGGTCTAAACCAGGACTAAACCAGGTCTAAACCAAGTCTAAACCAGGTCTAAAGCAGGACTAAACCAGGTCTAAAGTAGGACTAAACAAGGCCCAAAGCAGGACTAAACCAGGTCTAAAGCAGGACTAAACCAGGCCTAAAGCAGGACTAAACCAGGCCTAAACCAGAACTAAACCAGGTCCAAGCCAGAACATTAAACATAAGATGAAACCAGGTGTAAAACTGGGCTACAGTAAAATAAAATTAAAAAAAAAATAAAATAAATAACAAAGAACTAAACAGGACCAAACTAAACTCGGTGTATAAAGTCCACCTTAGTCCTGGTCCATACCCTGTCCCGGTCTAGAGAAGTCCGGACCAATGGATCTGACACAGGACTGACTCTGGTCTCATGAATAATAAAGTCCAGTGTGAATAATTGATGTGGATTTTTGCTCCAATCTGCACTGCTCAGTCTGAAGGCCCCAGTGTGATGGAGGATCTACAGCTGCTCCACACCTGTGCCAGGTCACAGGGGCCTGGAGGGGACTGGAGCGGGACTAAACCAGGACTAAACAGGACAAACCAGAACTAAACCAAGACTAGGAAAGCAGGACAAAACCAGGACTAAACCAGGACTAAACATGATGAACCAGGACTAAACCAGGACTAAAGCAGGACTAAAGCAGGACTAAACAGGACAAGGGTTGAACCAGGTTTTGAGGTAAGCCCATAGACTCATCCATTTGTGATACTTGACTGCCATCGGCGGACAAATAAAGGAACTGCAGTTTTACATCCTGATAACTTTTCTGTCCACAAATACTTCAGGTATTTACTCCAATACAGAAACTAAAATAAAGCAAGCAAATCGAGATCTAAACCAGAACTAAACCAGGACTAAACCAAGAAAAATGACTCAATACACAGACTAATATAAAGTACCGTTTTAACAGACAGTACGTGCAAAGTACTTCAGTAGTCCAGAGGTGGGAGGGCATCTGACACACAAGGATAAAGGACAATGAGAGGGCATCTGGCACACAGGGATACAGGAGAATGGGAGGGCATCTGAGACACAGCTCCTTTGATTTGTGGAGTGTTAGCTCCTCCAGCTGTCCAAAGCACAGAACTGCAGCTGTCTAATCTCAAACCAGGACTAAGGCAGAACTAAACCAGGTCTACAACTAAACAGAGGGACTAAACCAGGACTTAAGCAAGTTTAAAGGTCCAATATTACACAGAACTGATTCTTGTGCGTTTTAAACCATGTTATAATATTGTTTCCTCCTCAAAAAACTCTAAATATGCAGTGTGTTAAATAGTGAAATATAAACCAGAACTAACCCAGACAAGTAAATATAATCAAACCTTTATTATTTATACAAAAAAATAAACAAAAAAATATATAATCTACAGTTTACATCCAAAAGTATTTACAAAATGTTCCATATAAAATGTTGAAATTGGTCTTTAAATTGGTCAGTACACTCTGGACCTGGAAGAACAAGAGACAACAGTCAAATCCTCTGAGCCTCTACACTGCTCCTCCTCTCTCCTCCTCTAGCTCTCCTCCTCTCTGTCCTCCCTTTTCCTCCTCCTTTCTCCCTCCTCCTCCCCCCTCCTTCTACATCTTCCTCCCCTTTCCTCCTCCTCTCTGCTCCTCTCCTCCTCCCTTCTCTCTTCTTCTCCTCTCTCTTCCCCTCTGCTCCTCTCTCTCCTCCTCTCTTCTCTCCCCCCTCCTCCTCCATCCTTCTCACCTCTTCTCCTCCCTTCCCTCTCCTCCTCTTCTCTTCTCCCTCTCCCCCCTTTTCTCCTCTCTCCTCCTCCTCTCCTCCCCTCTCCTCTTCCCTCCTCCTCCTCCTCTCTCCTTATCTCTGTTCCTCTCTCCTTCTTTCCTCTCTCCTCCCCTCTCCTCCTCCTCTGCTCCTCTCCTCCTCCTCCTTTCCACTCCTCTCCTCTTCCCTTCACTCTCCTTCTCCTCCCTTCTCCTCTCTCTTCCCCTCTTTCTTCCTTTCTCCCAGCCCCCTGTCCTCCTTCCTCTTCCTCCCCTCTCCTCCTTTTCTCTCCTCCTCCTCTTAGACTCTCCTCCTCTGTCATTCTTCCCCCCTACTGCTCCTTCTCTTTTCCCCTCCTCTCTCCTCCTCCTCTCCTCCTCCTCACCTGGAGAACATGGACAGTGCCAGCACGCCCAGCACAAACTCGGCGCAGTAGAAGAAGAGGAGGATGGCGTTGAGGATGAACTCGAGGCGGAGGACGAAGGTCTGGAGGTGGAGGTAGTACACGCTCAGAGCCGCGCACGGGAACAGCACCAACACGGACACGCTCGAAGACAGGGGGCGCTCACACAGGTTTCCCTTCTCCGCTGGAACAACAACAACAGGAATATGTATGTGACTCAGAACTAAACCAGGACTAAACCAGGATCTGGGCAAATGAAATACAACTTCACAACTGTGAGGGGAAAAAATAATAATAATTCAATCTGTGATGTTTAAAAAGTGCACTTTGTAAACAGCTCCGGGAGTATGGAAGATTATTTGTTCCATTCGATTCTGAATTTCAAAAACCGCTGAATTTCTCACTTTGAATTTTTTAACTCTGAATAAAGATGTTGATTCTCAGTTTTAATTGATGAAATTTGTATATGTATAGAAATTTCACCTTTTAAATATTCAACAGATATATTTTCAAGTCTTCAAACTCAACAGTAGCAAAGATCCAAGACGCCAAGGCAGAAGCAATCGATCCTGTGTGAATGAGGAGGCCAGAGGCTGTTTCCTCATCTGTGGGCGGGGTTTACACTTCACAAATAAAAGAGATGAGGTTTTGATGAGGTGAATTCTGACCAATCAGATCGCTTCACTGCACCATTTCCTGTTTGTTACTAAGTTAGATCGGATCACACAGGATCGATTGCTTCTGCCTTGGCGTTTTGGCTCTTTGCTGCAAATTTTTTCACTGCGAATTTTACACTCTGAATTTTGACTGTTGAATTTGAGGGCTTGAAAATAATTGTGCTGAATATTTAAACGGTGAAAAGGTCATTTTCACTTTGGAAAGGTACACTTCAAATTTCATCCGCTGACAGTCTGAATAAAAATAATTCAAATGTGCTTTTTCAGAGTTAAAAAATTCAAAGTGAGAAATTCAACGGCGTTTCAAATTCAAAATCTGATGAAACAAATGATCTTCTATACTGGACCATTAACATTTGTGAGAGACTGAAATCTGTACTGATAAACTAAGACAAGAATCCCATGTTTTTAAGAACATAAAATAAACTTAAAAGGAAATGTCTGAAATCAGTCAAAAAACATGAATGTAGTTCTCTTGTCCTGCTTTAATCTTTTTTATAATCTACTACACTCTACCAATCTTTTACTAGTTGTAAGTAAATGCTGCATTACCCAATTTTAAAACCACAAAAAGAGGAGATGTGTATTTAAAGATTGTCCGTAGTTCTGACTCATTTTTCTAGGAATTTTCAGGCGTTCTAAAAAGTTTAATCAATGCATCTCCACTTCTTCTCACTGGACACACTACCTACACTTCCTCCGCAGGATGAGGAGAGCTGACCTCCACCTTCTGCACTCACCACCTTCAGCCTCGGTCTGGTACGGCAGCTGTTCGGCTGTGGACAACAAGGCCTTACAGAGGGTGGTGAAGACCGCAGAGAAGATCATCAGCTCACCCCAACCGTCTATTCAGGACTTGTACACATCCCACTGCTGCAAGAACCATCGATACCATCAAGGACACCACCCACCTCCACCCAGCACCCAAACTGTTCTCCCTCCGACCGTCCGGTAAACGTTACCGCAGCATGTGGTGCAACACTACGACACGAAGCAACATCAGGCTAATCAATGCACTCATGAAAATTCCATGAACATGTTCACCACTACATCCAAACAAGTATTCCTACAGTATATCCATACTGCTATTTTTAGCACTCTGCACTTTTACATATTACATATATATATATCTATTACATATACATGTTACATATACATATACATGTTACATATACATATACATGTTACATATACATGTTACATATACATATACATGTTACATATACATGTTACATATACATATACATGTTACATATACATATACATGTTACATATACATGTTACATATACATGTTACATATACATATTTAACTACCTTATTTCTTCTCCTGTTGGAAATGTCTATGTCTCTTGCCTGTCTGCCTTTATATTTTGTGTTATTTTATTTATTATTGATGTCTGTGTACATTTCATGTTCCGTGTGTGTGTGCGTGTGTGCGTGTGTGCGTGTGTGCGTGTGTACGTGTGTATGTGTGTATGTGTGTGCGTGTGTGTGTGTGTGCGTGTGTGTGTGTGTGTGTGTGTGTGTGTGTGTGTGTGTGTGTGTGTGTGTGTGTGTGTGTGTCGTATGTGTGTGTGTTTTTAATGTCTAAACGGCACATTTGGAGCTCGGGGAAACGATCCCCCTGTGTAATGGTTGATACATGGTGTGACTGACAATAAAGTTCAGTTTGACTTTGACTTTGACTTTGACCATGTCGGCGGAGCTGTTGCTTTAGACTTAGACAAACTTTATTGATCCACAAGGGAAATTATTTGGACACAGCAGCTCAGACATCACAATATAATAGAATAACAAAGAGTAAAAAATATAAATGGTAATAATAAATTCTAAATATTCTAAATAAGCAGCACAAAAGATACAAGAGACAGGTGTCAAATAAGACATAAATAAATGTATATGTACTAAAAATCTAAATAAGTCAAAATAAAACAGAAAAATAAGAACTAAAAATCTCTGCTATAAATAAATCTCTGCTCTTGGGGCTACCTGGCTCACACACTGAGCATTTTTGAACTTTTTGTTTTTTTAAGCTCAGTTTTTAACATCATCGAGACACAAACCCGACTGAGAAGAACAGTGGAAATGTTGCTTTCTCTCTCTCCTGTCAGCCCCTCCTCCCTGCTCCTGTCTGCTCCTGTCTGCCCTTCCTCTCTCCTGTCCTTTCCTCGCTCTCTGCTCCCATCTGCTCCTCCTCTCTCCTCTGTCCTGCTGCTGTCTTCTCCTCTCCTTTCCTCTCCTTTCCTTCCTCTCTGCTCCTGTCTGCCTCTCCTCTGTCCTCCTCCCTGCTCCTGTCCTCTTCTCTCCTGTCCTTTCCTCCCCTCTGCTCTCTTCTGCTCCTCCTCTATCTTGCTCCTCCTCTCCTGGATCAGTGCATCTCTACTCCATACACATTAAAGCCG
Source organism: Taenioides sp. WSHXM2023 (assembly GCA_029959045.1). NCBI lineage: Eukaryota > Metazoa > Chordata > Actinopteri > Gobiiformes > Gobiidae > Taenioides > Taenioides sp. WSHXM2023. The sequence goes on from CM057087.1 coordinate 21,514,825, forward strand.
TGAAAAGTATTGTACCATAGAAGATTCGGAGTGTCTCCAAACCGAGGAAGAGCAGCAGCATAACCACATCCAACACCAGATTATCAGTGGGATACGGGAGCAAAATGCCTGAGGGAATATGAGAACAAGCATTAAAAAAACATTTTGATCATTATTCTGGTCATTTCAGCTAATGTTTCAACAGTTTTCACAACATAAATCCATTTTCAATCAGGATTCCTATTAACACAAGCAATAGGGTTGATATAAAATCCTCAAAATACATTTAATAAAAATGTAAAGAGGCAACATTTTACTTCTACGGGGTATTAACTGCAAAAACATAACATATTTAGATCACCATATTACCTTTTATTGTTTTGAAAATGAAAACAATGTATTAATATTATAAGTCACTCCCCCTTCAGAGCGCTATCACAGCACAATCATCTCACAGATGAAACTACTGCACTTCGCATCAGCTTTGTCGAGTTGTGTACAGTTTTGTGTCATGTCTTTGTATATTTATTGAGAATCGACATGGGTGAAATAGGTTTGCGGAGCATAAAGAGGGTTTGAACAGGGCCAAGGAGAGACTGCAGGATTACTCAGCCATGCACGGATGACACCTAACACCTCCTCAGGCATGTTTATTGATAAGGGAACGTTATAACATCAGTTTTGCATAATATCCCCTCTCTAACAGATTATTAGAGAGATGTGACACTAACCTTTATATATGAACATGAGGATTTCTGCCAGGTAGAAAGCAGCAAAGTACCATTTGTTTAGATGGAGCAGGATCTGAAGAGGGACAGAGGAGAGCTACAGAAGACAGTTAAGGACAAAAGACACAAAAAATAAGACATTTAAATCAATAAGAACACAACTGTCATAAGCCACGTCAGGGAAGGATACGATCTGTTGGTTTCCTGCAAAAATAAAGAGAAAAAAAAACTTTATTACTATAGATTATTTAATTATTCCATATATTTCTTAGTTCTTACTGGTTATTATATAATTACAAGTATCATAGTAACCAGAAGTGGATAAAGTAGCCAAAGATTTACTCAACGAAGTATAATGTTACTCCAAAATAATATTACACAAGTAAAAGTACAAAGTAAGTACCAAGTAAGAGTAAAAAAGTTATTTGGGAAAAGTACTACTTAAGTAAGAGTAACTTACAGAATAACTTTTGGGACATACCATCTTTATCATTTAAAATTAATGGAATTTGAAGGACAAAACATTACATAATGCACAGGATCTGGTATTTTCAAAGGAAAGACAAACAAAAATGAGACTAAATCATAACAGAAGGAGCGGTGGAAGAAAGACAAATGTTCAAATCATTTCATATTGTCAACATAAAGCTTGTAAAAAAAAAAAAATTGTAGAGGAACCAAGTAAGAGTAATGTTACTTCAGTTTAAATTTATTTAGTATTACTCAAGGAGTAGTAAAAGTATGCTGCTAGAAAAGTGCTCTGAAAAGTACAATTTCTTTAAAACGTTACTCAAGTAAATAAGTAAGTACTACCCACTTTATTATTCTCACATATTTGTTACACTTTTTTCTATCTACATTTCATTTAAATTTAATCAAACTGTGCATAAATAAAATAAATGCTGCAATACATCACCGGTGCGCATGACCATTCTGTTTCTATGGACGCTTTGAACTAGCTCTGATTTTTCTCACTTTTTTAGAAAATTAACAAATTCTGTCACCACTGAATAAATATTTTAACATTTAACCATGTGCTTAATACTATAAACCTACAGAAAATAACTTTACTACGCGTCTAGAAGTGAATTTCTGTCTAAAAGCAGAGAGCTCCAGTCTCACCCGGCGCCATGTTGTATTGCCATGGAAACCGTGTCAGGCGTCTACTTCCGCTACCCAGGGAACCAACAGCGGCACCACAGCGCAGTCAAGCGGTGAAATACGGAACTACTGCTTCTCTCTTCACTGCCGCGTTTGTGTTCTCAGTTAAACTATTAACTATTAATATATAATTTGTACACTGCGTTCACTTCTAATTTCAGCTGTGTGTTATTCAGTATTAATAAATTATTAAATTATACACCATTACTGTCTGCAAATTGTGTCTGATTTAAGATGCCATTACAAGTGTGCTCTGCGCTTTGAGATCCATTATTTATTTATTTAATTTCAGTTTTTAATTATTTCATATTCATGTAGTGTACATCATATTCATAGCATAACATATTACAGGAAATTGATAATAAAATGCAGGAAATACATAATAAAATAGAGAAAGTAAATAATAATAAAAGTAAATAAATGAAATGATAAAAAAAGCAGAGGTTTACAATGAGGGTATTATTATTATTATTATTATTATTATTATTATTATTATTATTATTATTATTGTTATTATTATTATTATTATTATTATTATTATTATTATTATTATTATTTAACGTGCACTCCAAACTCCAAATAAACTCCATTTCCCATGATGCCTCCGCCGCGCTCTGATTGGCCCGCGCAGGTTGAGGGTTTACGTGGCACTGCGGGCTCGACGCATGCTCAGTCGAGTCCTCTCCCCGGCAGGAAGATGGTGGCTGTCAGCATGAAGTCCAGCGCTTTATCTTTGTTATTCCTCAACCTTTTCTCCGGCCTCGTGTCCTCCTTGTACTTCCACATCGGGGAAACCGAGAAGAAATGTTTCATAGAAGAGATCCCCGATGAGACCATGATCATCGGTGAGTGTTTATCTTTTACAGACCCTAGAGACGGAGGTGAAAGGGCTGCTAATGCTAATGCTAAAGCTGGAAGTGAACTACCCCGGATATGATTAAAATATTAAATAAAGCTATGGATTATTTAAAGTATCACTAATATTAATCTTAATGGTTAATTTAAGATCTTAAGCAGCTGTAACTTTTGTAAAATTGTATCTGGTAAACCAAGATTTGCTATGAATCGACAAATTCAGTTAGTCAGTGGTGGATCCAAGTAACTACTATTGACAAAAAGACACTTCTAACTAAGGGCAACTAAATGAATTGCACTTATAACTGTTTTTCCAAGTACGATGATGTCAAACTGGACATTTAACGTCACACACAAGTCATCCACCCTTCCACAAGGCTTTAAAATACAACTGCGCATGTTTAGGCAGCAGGGGGCAGTATTCCAGTATTAAGAGGTTTGTTTAGGATTATAAAATGACCGCAAATGTTGAAAAAATCTATGTAAAAGCTGCAAACCCTGTAATTTAGACCTCTACAGACATGTTCTGAAGTGTTTCTGCGTGTCAGATGCCCTGTGTCCCCATTTGGGTCTTATTTTGTGTAAAAGCTGCTAACCTTGGAGTTCAGACACAAAACATGTTCTGAAGTGTCCTTGTGTGTCAGATGCCCTCCCTTTGTCTCCATTTGGGACTTATTCTGTGTAAAAGCTTTTGAGCGTGTAGTTTAGACATCTGCACACACATTCTGAAGTGTTCCTGCGTGTCAGATGCCCTCCCTGTGTCTTCAAACATGTTCTGAAATGTATGGGATTCTTGTATTATTTTAGCAGTGCAGGTTTCAAACGTTAATGCCCTTGGACAGGTTTGATCAGACACTTGGACAAGGGAAATTATTTGGACACAGCAGCTCACACATCACAATATATTATAATTACAAATAAAAAAATATATAAATGGTAATAATAAATTCTAATTAAGAAGCAAAAATAGCAAGAGACTGGTGTCAAATAAGGCATAATTATGTAAACGTATATGTACAAGTAAAGTAAAAAATAGAAATATCCATCCATCCATTTTTTTCCCGCTTATCCGGGGCCGGGTCGCGGAGGCAACAGTCTAAGCAGGGACTCCCAGACTTACTTCACCCCGGACACTTCCTCCAGCTCCTCCGGGGGGACCCCAAGGCGTTCCCAGGCCAGCCGGGAGACATAGTCCCTCCAGCGTGTCCTGGGTCTTCCCCGGGGCCTCCTCCCGGTGGGACATGCCCGGAACACCTCCCGAGGGAGGCGTCCAGGAGGCATCCGGAACAGATGCCCTCCCCTCAGCTGCTCCTCTCAACATGGAGGAGCAGCAGCTCTACTCCGAGCCCCTCCCGTGTGACTGAGCTCCTCACCCTGTCTCTAAGGGAGCGCCCAGCTATAGAAATGTAGTAAAATAAATACAGTATTACTCCAGCTTTAAAAATAAAATGTTGCAGTCGTCATTGTAAACGTAACAAAATGAATCCTCTTTGTCGTGACAGGGAACTACCGCACTCAGCTCTACGACAAACAGAAAGAGGAGTACCTGCCCGCCACTCAGGGTCTGGGGATGTTTGTGGAGGTGAAGGACCCTGACGACAAGGTACGACCATACCCCTGGGGGGCGCTGCAGGTTAAGTTTGTTTAAGACGAGCGTACGGGCTGAACCAAAGCCTGGAGCTCTTCGTTCTGGTGCACGTCAAACTGGTTTAAAATGACATTACAACAGACGTTCTGATTTACTGGAGCTGATTCTGAATTGAGTTAAAGTGCAGATGATGGGTTAGAGATGAAAGCAGTTCTAATCAGCAAAAGAGAGATTTTTACCATGTTATCGTCATTTCCTTCTCATTTACCTTCTGAAGTTGTATTTGGAGTGTTTCACGCATGTTTGAGCATCTTTCAAGACTCCATAATATTTGTTTCTTTCACAGTTTTGTTATAATATGTGTGAAAAATATGATTCCCAAAGAGGAGGCTCTAACTCGTCAGTAGTGCTCGGAAGGACAGTTGGTTTCTTACTGTTCCTGGTTCATAAAGATAGCGTTGTGTTTTTTGTGCGTGATCCTGTCATGTCAGTAGTGCTCCAAGGAACAGTGTATTTTGTTTCTGTGCCTGGTTGACGGTGACGTTGTTGTGTTTTGTGTAGGTGATCCTGTCTCGTCAGTACGGCTCAGAGGGACGCTTCACCTTTACCTCCCATACCCCCGGAGAGCACCAGATCTGCCTTCACTCCAACTCCTCCAAGTTCGCCCTCTTCGCTGGAGGCATGCTGGTACTACAACTTATCCCACACCAGTTATTATTAAAGGAACTGTACACGGCCTTTGCTCCTATAGTTTAAAAAATATTTACTGAACCTGTTTTGCCAGAACCTGCAGATCCTATATTACGCTAAACTGAGTCCTCAAAAACACACCCGGAGTTGTGTTTTGTTTCATTCACACATGTTTGAGTAATCCTGAATTATTAGTCTAATCTATATGTTAAACGTGTGAATGAAACAAAACTCCAGCGTTATAACAGATCAGAAAATGGCATAACATGGGCCCTTTAATAAATCAGAACTTCTTCAAACTGGACAGTGAATGTTGGTTGAACAAGTCTGTCTGTAACATGGAGAAGTTAAAGTAAAAGTACTCTGGATAAATGTTGTGTGACTAACGTAGTCCCACGTTTGTTGCTGTTGTTTCAGAGGGTTCATCTGGACATCCAGGTGGGAGAACACGCCAACAACTACGCCGAGATCGCCGCTAAAGACAAACTCACAGAACTGCAGCTCCGAGTCAGACAACTGGTGGAGCAGGTGGACCAGATCCAGAAGGAGCAGAACTACCAGAGGGTAAAGATACTACTACCACCACTACTACTGCTACTTGTACTTATACTACTGCTGTTAGTACTGCAGTATGCTAATATACCAGATCCAGAAGAACTATCATTGGGTAAAGCTACTGCTGCTTTTACTGCAACTAATACTACTACTACTGCAGCTTCTACTACTCCTACTGCAGTAGCTGCAGTTACATGCACTCTCAAATCATCATTAAGTTTATTAAGATGAGGCGAAAACAACAAAATCTGATGTAATATTTGTAGATAGAGACGTGCACATCCAGTGAAAGTTGCGACTGCATGCTGGGTCCAAAGACAAAAACTGTGCAAAAGAAAAAACGGATCGGCACTGCAGCTCTTCTTCAGATTTGACCCTGAAACGTCACATTGTGGTGTCATTAAAATAAACATTTGGGCGCTCCAAAGAACTGCAGTGCGGATCTGTTTTTTTCTTTTGAGTAATCTGATATTTGGAATCAGACTAATCAGATATAGGTACTAATACTAAGCTACTAATACTACGACCACTACTACTGCTTCTAATACTAATAGTGTTGCTGCTACTACAACAGTAACTAGAACTACCGGAGGGTAATCTACTAGTACTGCTACTAGGACTATAAATACTACTACCACTACTGCTGCTGCTACTACTCCTACCACCTACAGTATATCTGCTCATCTGCTTTTATACCAGAGCATTCAAAATAATAAACTAAAACTTGACAAACCTGATGTGATGTACAGAAGTTTCATTAGTGGGACACACTCTGATTGTGTTGAGATGGTGCTCTGAATGAGGAGTGACTTAGCGCAGGGAGCAAAGGAAGGGGGGACTCAAAGAAACTAAATAAAGGGTAACATGGAGATCTAAATATGTTATGTGTTAGCATAATTTAATCTTTAAATCAGGTCTATTTTGAAAAAATATCGACTTTTTCAGACCTTTTAACCAGTTTTTAGTCGTTTCTCCTCACCTTTTACTAGTTGTTTTTGGAGTGATTCTTGCATGTTTGAGTCATGTTTATTCACTTATTTTCTCTACGCCGTATTGCCGATCACCTGCTCTGTACTTTCTGCATTCTCCAATTTAATTTTCTTAGTCAGTGATTGTGATTGTGAATGTTCTTTCCTCAGTACCGTGAGGAGCGCTTCCGTCAGACCAGCGAGAGCACCAACCAGAGGGTCCTGTGGTGGTCCATAGTCCAGACCCTGATTCTGGTCGCCATCGGCATCTGGCAAATGAGGCACCTCAAGTCCTTCTTCGAGGCCAAGAAACTGGTCTAAACGCGGGACTAGACCTACTCACTCCTGAACCCGGCTCTGGGCTGGTCCGAAACCAGTCCGTGCAAGTCCCCCTTCGTCCCCCTTTTTGTTTCAAAGCAGAACTCGATATCGCGTTTGGGATCTTCGGCTTTTCTGATTATTGTGTTTGAACTAGCTGCTCTCCCATTAAAGGGCACGTGCTTGATCTACTGTACAACCTCGCCTCAAATCAGCAGGTGGCGCCATCACAATATTCCTGAATTCCTTTAGTTTAAAAAGAGCGTGGTTTGCCGTTTAACTGTCAGATTGCAGATTTGTTGACCTGGTTTATGGGTCATTTCTCTGTATTTACTGGGCCTATCCACATGAAACAAAAACTGGCCCAAAGTTCAACGTGTTCAGAAAGTGGTTCCGTTATGCAACCCCAAAGACGCGATTGTTGTCATTTGAAAGGGTTTTAAAGCGGATCTCTTATGCGAATTTGACTTTCCAGAGTTTTTAATCATGTTTTAGTTGTTTCCTCTTGCCATTTACCCACCGAAGTTGTCTTTGGAGTGATTCTTGCACGTTTGAGTCGTTTTAATCGCTTATTTTTTGTCACCGCTCTGTACTTGCTTCATTCTACAATTTTATTTTCTTAATCAGTGATGCACGCAGCAGGATTCAGCAGCGTTGCATAGTTCTTTTGGTACAAATAAATTATAAAACAAAAAGAAATGATAAGGTTGAACAATTGTTGAAGATAAATTTGGAGATTTCTTCCCAAAACGGTGAATCTCACATAGAGTTAAAAATCATCTGAAATTATCAAATTTAAGAACGTGAACTTAGACTGGTGTCAAATCAGGGATAATAAACAAAAGTATACGCACAATTAAAGGTAAAACATAGAAATGTAGTAATACAAGTACATTTCAGTGAAATTCAGGAGGTCGTAAGGAGAAGCGGTTCAAAGATGACATAATGATTGACAGGACGTGGGGTTTTCTATTAAATAATTGTGGGTTTAGTTGTTGTACAGTTGTTTGGAGTGTGGTATGATTGTATTTTTGTATCTCTCACTCTCTGACTGAGTTCTGCTTTGAAATGAAATGGCACTGAGGAGAAGGATCGTCAGGTTTCGGGATCTTAAACCGTACAAACACGGGGACAAAGTGCACAAAATGAACTGAAAACCTGCACCTCCCCCTTGAACTTCGTCCGAACAGCAGATCTGATGCTCCGTCTGCTGTAAATGTTACTGGCCAATGGAGTTTATTTTTCAACTATTTTAATGTATTAAAGTTGTACTGTGTAACTTTTCTGGAGGGAACGTCGCCCGTGTGTCCCAGTGGAGAGGTTATACAGGAGATTTGCCCGGAATGTTCCACAGTAACTATTTTGCATTTATTTAATTATGGATGTTTTTAATGCTTGTTAATATCGAAAAGCAGATACTAATCGATACTAAAACTAATATTGAAATTAGATACGCCACAACTACAACTCAAGTACTTTAGATCTGGTTTGTCCCCCGTTGTCCAAGTTTAGACCTTCTGACTTTCTTGGACCAACTGTAGTCCTGGTTTAGTCCTGGTTTAGTCCTGGTTCAGCCTGTTTAGTCTGTAGTAACATGGTTTGGATCTAGTTCGGATCTGGTTTACTCCTGGGTCGATTTCATGGTTTTGTTTTTCCAAATCTAGTCCTGGCCGAGTCCTGGCCGAGTCCTGGCCGAGTCCTGGCTGAGTCCTGGCTGAGTCCTAGTATGGAACCTACCTGGACCACTGAGGGTTAACTTAGATATAAGACAATTTTTAATGTTGAAAATCACATTCTTTTGTCTAAAGGAAGAGTATCGGTATCGAGTATCGAGTGGATTCTTTAGTGTTGAAATTTTAGTATCGCAGCAACACTAATTAGAAAAACTGATTTTCACCGTCTTAAAAACGTGAAAACAGAACTCACGCTTCTCAGCTTTCAGACACCAGAGCGCGCTGATGTATTGCTTACAACAACCAGCATGCAAACGAACTTCCTGCTTCCTTTGTTTATGCTTTTACGATTAGATTCATTGTGGCATCTGAATTGGTATCAGTTCGGGGTCGCCTTAGCACAGATCTGACCCGTAACTTGGCCTGGTCACTATGTAAAAAGATCTGTTTATACCGCGGAACATTCCAGGCAAAGCAATAACCTCTTTGTGTAACCGCCGCCAGAAAAGTTACGCAATGCATCTTTAACAAGTGAATGCAGTTTTTACTTGGAGGAGGAGCTTTAGGCATAAGTTTAGGACCTGTCTATATGTACATAGATATTTTCTGTACACAATTTCTACTTCAAAACAGTATTTCAAGTCCCAGTCCTGGTCCAACTCGTACTATTTTCAGTGCTGTTTTCTGATCTGTTATAATGTTGTTTCCTCGTCACAAACAAACCTGGAGTTGTGTTTTGTTTCATTCACACAAACGCTACATATTTAGGCTTTTTTCTTAAACTCTAGTGTGTTTTTAAACTCCTTAAACCTTCACTAGAATAATTTGGATGATTTCAGCCCTGGAATTGACATTTTTTACTGAACAAAAGGTAAAAAGGAGCTGTCAACTTGAAAACTACCACTTCATGACATCACAAGGTGGAACAGAGCGTTTTGAGCTTTGGAGATGTAGACAGACTAATAATAAACGGTTGTGTGAATGAACTCCAGGTCTGTTTTTGAGGAGGAAACGGCATTATAACATGACTTAAAGCTCACAAAAGTAAATTTCATGTAATATAAGACCTTAAATTTTTGCAACATGAAGACTGTTGGTTTGTAAAAATATCTATGCTCATGTCTTTAGGTCCTCAAAATCTAAACTTTTGTTCATTTTGAGCGGATTTCTGTTTTTGTTTCTCAGTTTTATTTAAAAATATGGGTTATTTTTGTAGAGACTGTGTGAAGATTGCACTCAAGAGACAACACGAGTTTGAAGGTGATCGGTTTAAAATGTCAGGGTTTGATCAGACTGTGACTTAACCAAGATTTGTTTTAAATAAATGAAAATAAAATAAATGGTGCATGTTTCATTCATGTATATCCAGAGGTGGTGGAGTAGTCGAATATTGTACTAAAGTAATAGTAACGTTACTTCAAAATAATAATACTCAAGTAGAAGTACAAAGTAGTGGTCCAACAAGTTAGTCAGTTAAGGGAAAACTACTCAAGTAATAGTAATTTTTTGGTTAGGGGTCCGTCACCTGCTTGTTTCCATGGATACGCTACTGCTCTGCCTGGAATGTTCCACAGTGTTACATTAAACAGCTCTACTTTACATTTACTCAATTATAGGTGCGATTATAGCTCAAAAATAGTCAAAAATACCTCAGAAACAGGCATTCTGACTGTGAGCGGGGTCACCTCTCCACAGATCTGACCTGTAACTTGGTCCGGTTTGGTCTCCATGAAGACAGAAAGGTTTAATGCCACACTGTGAAACATTCCGGACAACACAATAACGTCTAATAATAATAATTTGAAGGATCAAACATTAAATAACTCACAAATTCTGGTATTTTCAAAGGACTGACACAAAAATGAGGCAAAATCAGATGTGAAGGAGCGGAGCAAGAAACACAAATGTTCAAATCATTTCATATTGTCGTGTAAAGCTTTTTTCGCTTTAGAGTTAGTCACAGTGGGAAGAGGAAGCACAGCTTTTACTTCAATAAAAATATACCAGGAGTTCTAGTAATAGAGGAATAGTAGAAGTAAAAGTTTGGAAAAAACGTACAATTTCCTTAAATTTTTATGTAGCTGACTACCAACCTCTATTTATATCAAGCAGGAACAAAAATCTAATACGTAAATGGAGCAAGACCTCGAGAGTTACAATTACAACGAAAATATTAAATACATCTAAACTTGTGGAGCCAATATTTGAACTGGATTACGCAGATTAATGGATTATTTAGTTTAAAGTATGCCAGAATCTTGTTTAGTTTCATTCTCATAGCCTCAATATCGTCTCTCATCTCATGGAAACTGTGTCTCATCTATAGATTGTGTAAATAAATGGGCATATTTAACCCGGGAGCAGCTACGTTCCAAATAGGAAGTGTTCATGGGAGCGCTTCCGGCTCCATCAACTCTGTTTCCAGTTGGCTTTACACTGAAAAGTCGTCAAGCCTCTCTCTGTAACTGCTGCCGTGAACCTCGTCATTTTGGTCTTAAAATGTTCGTATTAACCCTCTCTGCGTGATCCTGGGGTTTTTATTTCGCCGTTTTGTCCCTAAATCAATTCCTATTACTAATACATAACTGCATATTTGCTCCTATAACTGCTAGCCACTCCCTTTGTCCACCTCTTTGTCCACCTTTGTCTATGACCTCATCACATCTACGCTAATGTCAAATCAAGAGTCATGCCAGGTATTGTTTAACCTTTATTTACAAATTGTACAGTATCGTAATGATTCGCCATAAAAACAGATATGAATGAACCCATAAAAGGTAATTCAAGTATAGAAATACACTTTAAACTTGACATTTATGGTCCGAAGTGCTTCAATAGAGAAACATCAGCAAAAAGGAATGGATCTATACTTCCGTGGTCACACTTCACTGTAGGACTGTTTTGAGTTCTGTGTCCCAGCAGATTTATCCAAAACCATTGATTTGTCCCAGTTTTATCCAAGAAATATCCCATGTGTCCCTATTTTTGACCAGTCTGATCCCTGCCAACAGTAAAGAGAGGCATACATTGTCATTGTTTAGGTAAAATACAGAAAATCTGCTTAAAAATGGCCAAAACACAAAGAAAAAAAATTGACTATACTGACTACTGATGTTAGTCCTGAATGGTCTCTGCATAACAGTTTTCCTTATTTTACACACTTGTTTCACAATTTTATTATTACCATCCGCCCCAAACATGTCCCAGTTTTTGACTTTGAAAATCTGGTCACCCATATTCTAATCATATATTTTTATTTAAAAGACCCATATTTAAAGGGCCCATATTTCACCATGGCCCTTTTTTATTTTCTTTTTTAAACTTTACTAATTTACTTTACATTGGGAATATGACAGCATATTATAAAACGATTTTTTTTTTTTCAACAAGTAAATAACTGCCATAGGAAACATGCATCTTACTGCTTTTTATCATTTTGAGTTGTAAACAGAAGGCTTTCAAAGGTAACGGCACGACGGTAAAGTTAATACAACAACAACAATGTATGTAAGTCATAATTTTCACAAACTCACGTACATTAAAAAAAATAAAATTAAAACTAAAACTAAATCCTAAAACTAAATCCTAAATATATCAGACAGAAAGGCGGAACGTTCACTGTTAATTACCACTTTGCCAGTCGGATCTATTTCCCCGTCGGACCGATTTACAATCGGCTTGTGTTCTGATTTTCTTTTCTTTTTTTTTTTTTTTTACTACTACAAAATGCGTCTATTTCTTTTAATATTGCGCTGATTTGACATCAATTTAACAGCGGCGGTAGCGGAGTTAATCAGAGCAAGATGTCACCGTAAAACGTCAAATTGGATCACGTAAATAGTGTTTTTAAGGTGGACTTGTGCATCTTTCTCGCCGCTTCATGCTACGTGTACAGTGGCCAAGAGCAGCTCATAATACGGACATCCTAATGGCTTCTAACGTGGGATTTAAGCTTTTCTTGTGAATTTAACACCCTAAAATGGACCGCAGACGTTTAATTGTTTTAAGGGGTGGATCACGTTAGCATGGAGGTTCTATTTATGCAAAAATACAATTAATTATGGCCAATTAGGCAGATTTAAATGCCTTTAAAACGTGAAAAAGCTTCGTTTAGACTGTTCCACACCCATCTACCTTCACCAAGATGATGTATTCGTCCAGAAGAAAGCCAGTGTTGTATTTCAAAGAGGAAAAAAGGTGAGTTTCATTTTAGTTTTGAAAGTGTCATTTTCCTTGTGCGAATGTGTCTTCTGATGCTCACTGTTGATCTTTGAAGGAGTGAAATGTCAAAAATGGACAAGAAGTGAGTAAAGAAAACAAGAAAAAGAGAATGTTCTTGAGAGTGAAAGTGCATGGAAATGTGTGGCTCCAAAACAAAGCTTAAATATGTATTATGGAGCTTTTCTGGTGAATATTCTTTGCCTGAAATGTCCTACAGTATGGCTTTAAAGTGATCTGTCTTGCATTTATTCGATTGCAGGTGTTTTCATTGCTCAAAAATGCGTTGGTTAACATGGGCTGACCAGAATTTCAAAATCAAAACCTGGGACACTGTCAATTTGTGGTGTTTGGTAATAATAAGATTGTGAAACGAGTGCGTAATTAAGGAAAATTGTTCTGCGCTCGACCCATTCACGACTAAGATGTGTCAGTATAGTCACATTTGTGTTTTGGTCATTTTTAAGCCGCTTTTCTGTATTTTACCTAAACAAATGCCTCTCTTTACTGTTGGCAGGTATAAAATTGGTCAAAAATAGGAACAGCAGGGGCATTTCTTGTAATAAAACTGGGACAAATCACTGGCTTTGGATAAATCTGCTGGGATAGGGGACACAGGGCTCAAAGCTGGGACTGTCCCGGGTAAAAAGGGACATCTGGGCACCCTAGATTAACATGCATTCCTACTTTGGGTGGACTCACCTCTTAACAATCTACAAGTTTGGTTTTGGTTTTGGTTTTACACTACATTAAAGAGCTGTATGCAAGATTTTGATTTGAAATTCCAGGTAAACATGTTCAAATCAAATATAACTTTGACTGAGAACAATTAATTCTGATTTATTCTTCACAAAAACATTGGATGGACAAGTTGTTTATGTTATAATTTGTTTTGGTTCAAGACGATTACCCAATCAGAAAGCAGAAAGAGCCTCACACGACTCTCATTTGGGTTGCCAGATTCAGTGCTGAAATCCAGTTGCTTTAAACCTAAAAGGACAGTTTGTATTCCCAGAGGTCTCCCATCCGTAATGCCATACTGTGGAACATTCCAGGCGAAGAGATAACACTTCATGGAGGCGAGCAGGTGACCATCTCTCCAACAGAAAATTACATCATGCACCTTAAAAGATTTGAGATTAAAACTTTGATTGACGATGTTTTACACTGATCAGTGATTTGAACTTTTAACTTTGACTTAAGCGAATGATGTGGTATAGAAATATTTGTTGTGTAACAGAAATAATTGAATTTATCTGTTATTTTTCTTGTTAATGTCGAGAATTACACTGTATGAATGAGTAATATTTTTGCTTTTATAGTTGGTTCTGATTCATCTTTATCTGCAAAGCTTGAAATGTCCTAGTGTTGTAGGAAATAGATGAATCTGGTGTGTTTTGAGGCCTGATGACGTGTAATTTATTTTATACTAAATAAGCAATAATCATTTATGCATTTGAGCTTTGAACTTTGACTTAAATTAATTTGATGTGGTAGACATACTTTTGCTTTTAACAGAAATAACTGAGATTGAGCTGGTGTGTTTTGATGCCTGCCCGTGCCTGGTTATCTGCACTGATTTGCAACAAAATCTCTCTGTAACCTTGAAAAAAGCTTCACAAACTCCAGTTCACTTATCAGTTAAGGCCCAGAGCCGCAAGTCGGGTCACAACCAAGGACTAAAACCAGTTCAAGTCTAAAATTAAACTAGAAGAAGAAGAAGACAAAAAACAGGACTAAAGCAGGAGTAAAACAGGACTAAAGCAGGACAAAAACAGGACCAAAGCAGGACCAAAGCAGGACCAAAGCAGGACTAAAACAGGACTAAAACAGGACTAAAACAGGACCAAAGCAGGACCAAAGCAGGACTAAAACGGGACTAAAACGGGACTAAAACGGGACTAAAGCAGGACCAAGGCAGGACCAAAGCAGGACCAAAGCAGGACTAAAACAGGACCAAAGCAGTACTAAAACAGGGCTAAAGCAGTAATAAAACAGGACTAAAAGAGGGCTAAAGCAGGAGTAAAACAGGACTAAAACAGGACCAAAGCAGGACCAAAACAGAACTAAAGCAGGGCGTTTCCAAGTTAAGTGCATGGAGCATTTTTTTGCACTTCAAAAGGAGTTAAACCAGTCCTGGACTAAACCAAACACTAAACTCGACTGAAATGCATAAGAACTAAACCAGGACTAGTCCAAGACTTGCTGCCTTTTTTCTGTTACGGACAGTTATGTGCAGGCAGAAATGAACAAACCAGGACTAAACCAGGACTAAACCAGGACTAAACCAGGACTAAACCAGGACTAAACCAGGACTAAACCAGATCTCCCCCCTCTCCCCCTGCCTACGTCTCTCCCCGATCTTTCTGCCCTCTCTCTCCTCTTCTCCCTCTCTTCCCTCTCTAACCCCGTCCCTTCCTCTGTCTGATCTCTTTTCTCTCTCCCCCCTTTCTCTCCTCTCCCCATGTCCCCCCTCTTTCCTCTCGTCCTCTCCCCCTTTCTCTCTCTCTGACACTGTCTCTCTCCTCTCTCTCTACTTTCCCCCTTCTCTCCTCCTCTCTCCTCCTCTCTCCTCTCCCTCTCTTCCCTCAGGTTTCCGTGGAGTATGTGGCGCTGCTCTCGCTGTAGTGTTTTCCAGCTCTTTGGTCTCTGTGTATTCCTCGTCCTGGTGTCTCTCCTCTGGCTCCAGCTCACCTGTTCCGGAGACATGTCCTCCTCCCAGCGTTCCTCTGCCCCGTGCCCGCCCCCAGCCCCGTGCCCGCAGAGGGACCAGGGCCCGGAGCCAGACCCAAGCAGCTGGGGCCCGCACAAACTGGCCCTGATAGTGCCTTTCAGGGAGAGGTTTGAGGAGCTGCTGGTGTTTGTGCCCTTCATGCACAGTTTCCTCAACAAGAAGAAGATCAGACACAAGATACTCATCGTCAACCAGATCGACCACTACAGGTGAGGACCAGACTGGACCGGGACTGGACCGGGACTGGACCGGGACTAAAGCAGGGATAGACCAGGACTAAAGCAGGGATAGACCAGGACTAAAGCAGGACTTAAGCAGGACTTAAGCAGGACTAAAGCAGGACTAAAGCAGGGATAGACCAGGACTAAAGCAGGACTAAAGCAGGGATAGACCAGGACTAAAGCAGGGATAGACCAGGACTAAAGCAGGGATAGACCAAGACTAAAGCAGGGATAGACCAGGACTAAAGCAGGACTAAAGCAGGACTAAAGCAGGACTAAAGCAGGACTAAAGCAGAACTAAAGCAGGACTAAAGCAGAACTAAAGCGGGACTAAAGCGGGATTAAAGCAAGACTAAAACAGGACTGAACCAGTACTGCACCAGGGCTAAAACCAGACCAAAGCAGGATTGAAACAGGGCTCAAACTGGACTAAAGCGTGGATAGACCGGATAGACCAGATAGACCACTACAGGTGAGGATCGGGACTCGACCAAGGCTGAAGCAGGACTGAAGCAGGACTGAAGCAGGACTGAGGCAGGACTGAAGCAGGACTAAAGGAGAACTAAAGTAGGGATAAAGTAGGACTAAAGCAGAACTGAACTAGGACTAAAGCAGGACTTAACCAGTACTGGACCAGGGCTAGAGCAGGACTAAATCAGGGACTGAATCAGTACTGAAAGAGAACCGAACCAGGGACTAAACCGGGACTAAAGCAGGAGTAGACCAGATGGACTGCTACACATGAGGATTGGGAGTGAACCAGGACTAAAACAGAACTAAGATAAACCAATACAGGTGAGGACTGGGACTGAACCAAGGACCAAACCAGGGACCAAACCAGGGACTGAACCAAGATCAGACCTAAAGTGTTCAGGCCTAAAACGGAGTCCCCCTCAGGTTTAACCGCGCCTCTCTGATAAACGTGGGTTACCTGGAGAGCGGTAATGACACAGACTACTTGGCCATGCACGACGTGGACCTGCTGCCCCTTAACGACGCCCTCGACTACGGTTTCCCCGGCGACGGACCCTTCCACGTCGCATCTCCGGAGCTGCACCCTCTCTACCACTACAAGACCTACGTGGGAGGGATCCTACTGCTCACCAAGAAGCACTACAAGATGGTGAGTACTACCAAGAATACTACTACTGCTGTTTATACTGTGGTACTGTGATACTGTGATGTGGTACTAGTTCTGGTCATAGACTGTGTGTATAAATGGACATGGCTAACCCGCTTGTCGTCATGTTCCAAACAGGAAGTGGTCATTCTAATGAATATCTGTACTGTCTTGTATAATAACTGCTGATGACAGACTCGTCATTTTGGTCTTAAAATGTTCATATTAACCACTCTACATAATCCTGGTGTTTTTATTTTTGTCCGTAAATCATGATGAGAACACTGAGCCTCGTTCATGAAACGTTCTTACAAACAAATTTGTACTTGAGGCCTTCTTACGAACAGTTTTGGCATTCACAAAACTTTTTCTTAACTGAAAATGTTCTTCTGGAACAACAAATCCTACGAACGGTCAGGACCATTTGTAAGAACAAAAATTCTACTGTTTTAGAATATTATTAATCTGATAATGCAACAAAAAATTCTAATTTCTCCATGATTGTAAGTTGTATATTTTCTTAAATTATTCCATATAAAAATATTACTACAAGCCAATAACATTCATGAGGGACTCAACACCCCCATCACCCCCCATGACCAGAGCGCACTCTTATGCAAAGCGCGATAAATGCGATAAAGCACTCACTTATTTCAATAAGACTTAAATATTCCCTCAGTGAGTGTTCATGTGAGTTTGGACATTTGAAACGCCGCTGAAACAGCCGTAATCTGTAGACGCGCTCCACCTCACTTCTTCGTTCTCGCTCTCCCTCGCACTTTCACACGTCATAATGTCAAACCCATATTGGCCATATGGAAGTTCAGATTGCGTTTCTAACTAAATACAAATACATTTTTATGTAAATGAAATGTAAATGAGTGGAGGTGGAGGTGTTCGTGGCTGAACAGATTTCTTGTGTTTTGTTTCAGTGTAACGGCATGTCCAACCGCTTCTGGGGCTGGGGGAGAGAGGATGACGAGTTCTACAGACGTCTGAAGAAAGCCGAGCTGCAGGTGATAAAAATACTCAAGTTTAAAGAGCCCATAGCACTCTACTTTTTGATTTATGTTATAATGTTGTGTCCTCATCAAAAAACAGACCTGGAGTTGTGTTTTGTTTAATTCACACACGTTTAACACACAAAGCCTGCAGATTTAGAAGTTCTTCTAATACAGGAAGAATCATTTAGAGTTTAGTTTCAGCCCTGCAATTTCCAATCTCTACTGAACAAAAGGTAAAAGGAGCTGTTAACTTGAAAACTACCACTTCATGACATCACGAGATGGAACAGAGCATTTTGAGCTTTGGAGATGTAGACAGACTAATAATAAAGAGTTACTCAAACATGTAAATGAAACAAAACACAACTCCAGGTGTGATTTTGAGGAGGAAACAACATTATAACATGACTTAAAGCTCACCAGAGTCGATTTTGTGTAATATGGGACCTTTAATTTTACAAACTTATTTCTTTAGTTTGTTTTTCTTTGTTCAGCTGTACCGTCCGACTGGAATCACCACAGGCTACAAAACTTTTCAGCACATCCACGACCCGGCCTGGAGGAAGAGGGACCAGAAGAGGGTGGCAGCACAGAAACAGGTACCAGATTAACCTTTTATTTTTTATTTAATTTAAATTTTAATTTAAATTTTATTTTATTTTATCTTTTTTCATTTTATTATTTATTTATCCTCCTTTTTTCTTTCTTCATACATTTATTTTATGTATTTTTGTTTCAATTATTATTATTATTATGCTTTTTTTTTTTTTACTTTATCAATATTTGTTTTATGTTTTTATTTGGTTACATCTATTTACAATATGTAGCTGTTTGTTTTAGCACAAAGGTCGGGGGAAAATGGTGATTAAAAACAGGAACAAAATACACATTGTGTGAGCGTTAAAAAGGAAAGTGACACTTAATGCATCGTTTTTGGTGAATAGCATTTTCAGAACAATAAAAGGTAACATGGTGATCTAAATATGTTGTGTATTAGCAGTAAAGACCCCATAGAAGTAAAAAATATTTGACTTATTGTGCTTGTGTCTGCTGTAGAGTTTGTTGTAATAATCTGTGACACTCGTGGATCCTTATGTTATAATGTGGAGATTTGAAATCGCAATTTTCATCTAAAACGACTTAATAAAAGAAGCAAATCCACTGACCTCCACATTAGAAAACTGTGGTGTCCAATGGAGCTGACGTCAACAAATCACAACAAAGCGCCACATGGGCCCCTCCTATTGGTGGTCTTCAGATTTTAGAATGTTCCAGATCATTATTATTATTATTATTATTATTATTATTATTATTATTTGAAATGTCTAAAAGGTAAATTCACAAATGTTGAACCTGATGATTTCTATTAACTGATTAATTGATTGGTTTTTATTTCCAGTTTGTGCCATGAGAGAAACGATAATCCTACACATACTACATATACTCTGTAAACATCAGAAAAGCACATTTCTCGAAAAGGAGTGAGAAGAAGAAAAACTTATATTAACCCGCCTTTATTCATTAGTTTCAAAATGATGTGGTTGCTTATGTACATTGATCATGAAACAATGACTAGACACTAGGGGTGTGCAAAAATATCGAAATATTGATGTATCGTATCGTTTAATGTGATGATACAGTATCGATATCGGGAGCTGCTGTATCGATATATTGCCAAGAGTGTTTTTTGTTATATTTTACTAAATTATTTAGTTATAGCGCTACAGTTTTGTTGCTTGTTTAACGGAAGGCGAGTCATTTATACAACATATTTGACACATTGACTGTTTCGATTATTAAAATGGTGTGTTTCATATTAACTTTGCACAAAAAGTGGTTTAACAAATGAGATGGGGTATATTTAGATCAGGGGTCTCCAACCCTGTACAAAACAAAAATACCAGAGAGATACTAGTCATAAGAAACTGAGTACGTATAAGAGCCGTGGCAAGCCTTAGATGAGGTACAGTTAGATGCCCATAAAACATAATCCATCCATTTTCTTTCGCTTATCTGGGGCCGAGTCGCAGGGGCAACAGTCTAAGCAGGGACTCCCAGACTTCCTTCACCCCGGACACTTCCTCCAGCTCCTCCGGGGGGACCCCAAGGTGTTCCCAGGCCAGCCGGGAGACATAGTCCCTCCAGTGTGTCCTGGGTCTTCCCCGGGGCCTCCTCCCGGTGGGACATGCACAGAACACCTCCAGAGGGAGGCGTCCAGGAGGCATCCGGAACAGATGCCCGAGCCTCAGCTGGCTTACGCTCAACCTCCCACACAAGCTCGGGCTTCTTCCCCCCCAGCAAGGTGACATTCCATGTCCCCAGAGCTAGTCTCCATGTCCGGTCGTCGAGGCCCCTGCCGTGCTGCCCAGATCTCCCTGCACCGGCCCCTTATGAATCCTCCTGCGGGTGGTGGGTCCACGGGAGGACGGCCCCACGTCGCTCCTTACATAAACCATTATCCATTTATTAGTGTACGAAGTTAGGAATCAAAATGATACATGTACAGTGGTAAAAGGCATTTAATTAATCAGATTTTACTTGGGACAATACGTGTAATTCAGAAATCTCTTGGTGAGTTACTTGGAGGGGGTGGAGATCTGCACTAACTACAGGAGACTCCAGAACTATTACAACTGTATTAAATACCATTAGCCAATAGAATGTTGCGTAGCTGCGGATCACCGTAGCTCTAAAGAAGAGGTGTACCCAAACACGAGGCGAGTGGAGAAAATTAAGGGCGTGTGGCACATTAACAGAGTCATTCAAATAAATGTAAAGTGTAATTATTTAAATAAGCCTATATTTACTTTAATGAACGCACCACACACCCTCAGTTTGCTCCTCTCCACCTCACGTTTGGGCACGCCCGTTTACCACGCCACCACGTCCGCCTGCAGATTACCTTGTCCACACTACTTCTTTGTTGAGGTTGGGGTCAAACTGGCATTGCTAATTGGAGGCACTGCTCTGTCTGAAGCGCTGTTCAAATTAGAATTTAGTCTGAGCTTTGCTTTCACACAATCTGACCATAGGTTTTTTATTACTTATTTTTCTGTGTTTTTTTTTACTTGTACATGTACAGGTTCCTGAAAATGTGCTCTTTTTTCTTGAGTTTTTAGACTTAAAACTAAAAAGGTATCAGGTATATATATGCATTGTGTCGTCATGGTAACTGCTGAATATTCCGCCATAGATGCACATGAACAGAACCCCCCCAGTGCGATGTAACAGCAGTGTATCAGTAATTCTTCGTTGATAACTAATACATAAAACTTCCCCTTTTTGTGTCCAGGAGCAGTTTAAAGTGGACCCGGACGGCGGCCTCTCGAACCTCATGTACTCTGTGGAGTCCCAACAGGAAATGACCATAAATGGAGCGCCGTGTACGATCGTCAACGCCAAACTGGAGTGCGACCAGGAGCACACGCCCTGGTGCATTCTGGGATAGACTCGCATTACCTCGGCCTTCTAGGTAAACTCCACAGACCTCCTCAGCCTGGCGCGTGGGACGGAACAGCGAAGGGTACAGAGCAGAGAACGATGAGACACTAGAGTGGACTGTCCAGTGGTTATAGTGCAGCGGCCATCTTGTGACTGTAGGGCTTCCTTATGGATCTATACCTCCCCTAAACACATCTAAGGGGAGAAACTAGAGTACACTGCGCCATCTTGTGACTGTAGGGCTTCCTTATGGATCTATACCTCCCCTAAACACATCTAAGGGGAGAAACTAGAGTACACTGCGCCATCTTGTGACTGTAGGGCTTCCTTATGGATCTATACTTCTGCTATACACATGTCAGAGGAGAAACTAGAGTGGACTTTCCAATGGTCACCTACAGTACGGCAGCCATCTTGTGACAAAAAAAGGGGAGCTGCTATGTCTTTTATAATTTTAATTGCAATGGCAGTAAGATCTCTTACTCAGGGATACAACAACTATTTTAGGCAAGATTGGAACTTGCAGCCTCGTGTTTTGAGGGTTTACGCTTATCAACTGTGCCACTGTGGCGTGTGAATTTGTTTACTGTTTATAAGGTTGTGCGCTTAAGTCAGTTTAACTCGTGATTACAAATGATGCTCAGATTTAAATTTCAAAACGTTTCAATCGGGAAAAAAATAAAATTGGGTTCTAAGATATAAAAATATGCAAATACTGGTAAATTATAATTAGTCTGTTCTTCAAATCATGATTTTATTTAAGCAGCTCCGGTCTATGGACTTTACCACTTTTAGTAACTTTAACTAGATAAAAAAAAAGAAACATTAGAACGGTTACTAGAAGAATGAGCCTTAAACTACTGTCACAAGATGGCGCTGTAGCCACGTCTGTGTCTCCGTAGTGTTGTACTCCTCTCTGCCACGACCCTGCTGCATTCTGGGAAGCGTCTAAGGACAGTGCGACTACAGAAAAATAAACTACGGAATGTCCTCAAAAGACTACAACCTCAGTGGACTACAAATGCAATGCGTTGTGGGTAAAAATGTCTACAATGACGGACGGCAAGCATGAACTCTTACTGAGCCGCCGTTTTGGATTTAAGTATCTGAAATGCAACCAGGACAAAAGTTGGGACTTAATGGGATTTTGAACTTCAATAATTGCAAACTGGTTTTAAACTACTGGATATTATTGGAAAGATAATTTAAGTATATGTTAAAGGGCCTATATTACGATATTTTCTGATCTGTGTTATTTATAATGTTGTTTCCTCATCACAAACGCACCTGGAGTTGTGTTTTGTTTCATTCGCACATGTTTAACACACAAACCCTGCGTATTTAGGCTTTTTAGTTCTTCTTTCAAACAGAAAACACTCTGTTCCACCTTGTGATGTCATTTGTCTGTGTTTTTAAACTCCGTACACCTTCACTAGAATCGTTTGGTTGATTTTCAGTCCTGGAATTGCCAATTTCTACTGAACTAAAGGTAAAAGGAGCTGTTAAATTTTAAAAGTGCAGCTTCATGACATCACGAGGTGGAACAGAGCGTTTTGAGCTTTGGAGATGCAGACAGACTAATAATAAAGGGTTACTCAAACATGTGAATGAAACAAACACAACTCCAGGTGTTTTTGAGGAGGGAACAACTTTATAACATGGATTAAATCTCACAAGAGTCAATTCTGCGTAATATAGGACCTTTTAAGTATTTTAGTTTTTTTATAATTTTGAAAGGTTTCTGAAACGTTTGTGGTCTGAACGATGGACACTGGGCAAAACTAGACCGTTGATGCAAGACTGTATCACAAAATTATTATTTTTATTTTATTATTGTTAAACTTTGTGTTAAGAAGCCAAAAAAACTGTAGACTTGTGGAATTTTGGGCAGGGAGTTACTTCTTAAGAGTGCAATTTTACGGTGGAAGTTTGGGTTGAGATTAGGGCTGCATGATGTGAAAAATATTGTGATTTTCAATACACTGCAAAAGGTAATGGAGCTCAGCAGACCCACTTTGGTTCCAGAAGTAGATTTTCCATTCAGTTTTCCCATAGACTTTTCAAAAAATGTAAATATTAAACTTTAAAGGGCCAATATTACACTATTTCCTGATCTATGTTGTATCATCACAAACTGACCTGGAGTTGTGTTTGGTTTCATTCACACATGTTTAACACACAAACCCTGCAGATTTAGGCTTGTTAGTTCTTCTCTCAAACAGAAAACACTCGGTTCCACCTTGTGATGTCATGTGGTAATACAGGAAGTGCTCCACTGTGTTTTTAAACTCCACACACCTTCTCTAGAATAATTTGGATCATTTCAGCCCTGGAACTGTCGATCTTTACTGAACTAAAGGTTAAAAAAAGAGCTGTTAACTTGAAAACTACCGCTTCATGACATCACAAGGTGGAACAGAGCGTTTTGAGCTTTGGAAATGTAGACAGACTAATAATAAAGATTTGCTCAAACATGTGAATGAAACAAAACACAACTCCAGGTCTGTTTTGAGGAGGAAACAACATTATAACACAACTTAAAGCTCACAAGAGTCCATTTTGTGTAATACAGGTCCTTTTAAGACCTCACAGAGTCGAACCAGCTGTGTGCGAACTATTTTCCATAACGCAGTCATTTTAAATTCACATAAACTTTTGACTTTGTGTATATAAAAGTAAAACATGACAGAAACTAAACCAAGACCAACCCAAGTCTGATGTAGGACCTAATATGGAAAATCATGAATACAATTAGCATTTTTTCCTTTTAATTCCTTTCAATTTTCCTTTTAAAAATGGACTTTCTGTAAAATGGAGAGCCTTGTCTTGTTGCGATATATTTATTTTCTTGCGATATTGATTATTGCCTCAGCCATTATTGCGATTTCGATATTTTTCCAATAAATCTTGCAGCTCTAGTTGAGATTAAAAGTTTACCATATTAACATTATACATTTTATTTTTACTTTTAGCACAAATATTACAGCAAATTCTGAGTAATTTTTAAGATTTGAAAATAGCAGAAGAAACAGAAGGAACTTAACTTATTGGGCTTTTAATTACTATGTGCTTGTTTCCATGGAGATGTTATTGCTTTGCCTGAAATGTTCCCTAGTATGGCATTAAGCTTATCTATCTCCATGGAGACAAGCAGGTCAGATCTGTGGAGAAGCGACCTCTTTCACTGTAAGAATACATGTTTAGCTAAATAGGGAAACGTCTAAAATCTCCATGGAAACAAGCAGAAGGCAAACCCTCCACTAGAAATGTTACGTAGTTCTACTTTAATATGGCGAATACATCTATTTTGAGTCTCAGCCTTATGTTTTCTATAGCAAAATTAAGCTAAATGGTAAAACGGTTCTGTAACAGTCAATTTGATGTGGCCAAAGATACAAACTCCAGGGGGCAGTAAGTAGCCTTTCTAGTATCGCCATTCATGTTTTTAGTTTGTGAACTTGTGTTTTTTGGATACGTTTTATTCACGCTTACCGGAAGACGTTTGGAAACATGCGGATGACGACTTCCAGTGTAGTTCCCGACATTGGGCATGTGATAAAACCGAGGATTCAGCAGCAGCTTCTTCACTGTTGATCTGCCGAACATAACGGGACGCTACAATGACGTATTTTTTGTTTTAATTAAGTTAAATTATAACACACAAATGAATGGGCAGTTTATAAAAGGAAAAAGAAAGAATACAATGACCTCTAGATGAAGAAAACCGGGCTATTTTCTCAGTTTTCCCAGATTTGGTCAGAGTTACTATTGTTAACAGAGTCCAAAGGAAGTCGTCATCCGCATGTTTCCAAACGTCTTCCGGTTTTGTGACGTACGCGTGAACAGAGCCCGTTGTGAGGTTAAACGCTGTCTGAGCCATGAATCACTCACACTAGTTTGAATAAATACAAAAAGGCCCTCACTGATGTCGTTGATAAAATTAAAAACGTGTTCTTTGAGTTTGACAGATTGTAAGGGTCAGAAATTCTACGAAACTGAAATTCTGAAGGATGTTTCGTTATGCAGTTTTTAGCTGGTGATTTCTACCTGTTTAGACCTGGTTTAGACCTGGTTTAGTCCTGGTTTAGACCTGGTTTAAACCTGGTTTAAACCTGGTTTAGTCCTGGATAAGACCAATTGTGCGTTTTATGAAATGTGATGAAATGTATTATTGAGATGTTTTACTGTTTATTCTGTTTAAAGTGCCTATGACCGGTTGGACCACTCATTTAAAGGTGCATTGTGTAACTTTTCTGGTGGAGGGTCCGTCACCTGCTTGTTTCTATGGAGATGTCATTGTTCTGCTTGGAATGTTCCACAGTATGACATTAAACAGCCTCACATTTGTTACACTTTATAGATTTATTGCTCAAAAAAACCTTGAAAAACAGGTGCTCTGACTGTGAACGGGGTCGCCTCTCCACAGATCTGACCTGGAACTGGGTCTGGTTTGGTCTTCATGATGATAGAAGGTTTAATTTAATGAAAGAACAGCAGAAAAGTTACACAGTGCACTTTTAAGATCATTATATTTAAGGTTTTACTAAAAATTAACACATTTTGTTTCCCAGTTAGGCAGTTTTTTAGGTTTCGGATTTTACTTCCTGACATCCCACTAGGGAATTCCAGCTGTTACCTAGCAACCATGTCGTACACTGGGCCAAACTCCTCTAGTTCACGCGGCAATTAATATTTCATGGCTAAAAATGTAAGAAAACGCCTTTATTTAGTTGAAATAATGTTTAAAATACCGGGAAAACGTTTATTTTGTGTAAATTGTGCTGAACTTTTGGACAAAATTCTCCCAGTGTGGCGTCTCCCTCTCAAATCGAACAAATTTTCAACACATTTTTCAACTTTTCTTCACAAATTGCTTCTTGATTTGCGTAAAACTATCATTTATATTTACAGCAGGAATTATAGCACCAAATTAAATCAAAACTGAAAATCATCAGAACCTGTCATACGCACTTTAAGTTGTTTTAATAGTTTTATTGTTGTTTTTATTTATGTGCGTGTGCGTGTGCGTGTGCGTGTGCGTGTGTGTGTGTGTGTGTGTGTCTTTGGAGTCAGACTGGAGTAATCGGGGTCAAGAACAAATAAAAGTTTTTTATTTTGTTTTTTTTTAATTCTGCAGATTTGAAGTTTTTGCAAAGAATGACCAGATTTTTCCCCGTGTTTTTTAGGATGTAACGGCATTTTAAGGTGGCTTAAAGTTACAAAAAAGTTACACAGTGTATCTTTAAAGCTCATAAGAGTCAATTTGACATAATATAAAGACCATTAAACTGTAAACTTTAAAAATGCCTCCCTTGTTCGTAATATTCTCTGCGTTTTGGATGGAGTTTGGAGTACTGATGACATAGATAGAGGGATTCTGTTTTTAAACAAGGCGCTACTTCCTGTAATTTTCAACTTTTATTTACCAACTTTTAACTGACGAACACAGGCGCTATTCAACAAAAATGCATCGTGGGAAAACCTGTCATGCCCAGGCCAATATTTTAAAGGTTAAGTCACGTTAAAATGTCGTTTCCTCCTCAAAAACACACCCGGAGTTGTGTTTTGTTTCATTCACACATGTTTTATTATTCGTCTGTCCACATCTCCAAAGCTCAAAACGCTCCATTCCACCTTGTGATGTCATGAAGCGGCAGTTTTCAAGTGAACAGGTACGAGTTTCAAATTTTTATTTATTTGTTTGGAGGATAAGCCCCTTGAGATGTCTCGCCGTCTCGTTTTCAAGGGGGTCCTCAGAATCAACAACAGAAGACATACACAGTAGGCTATATAAAAAACAAAAAAACAAAAGAAAAAAATTGAAAAAACAAAACAACAAAATCAACACAACCACACACACACACTCACACATTAGACACAGAATAAGTCAAATCTGAACAAAAACTTCAGTTCAAATATAGTCGCAAAAATAGTCAACAAGATAATCAACCGTTTACCTTTTGTTCAGCAGAGATCGGGAATTCCAGGCCTGAAATCATCCAAATGATTCTAGTGAAGGTGTTTGGAGTTTAAAAACACAGTAGAGCACTTCCTGTATTGCCGCATGACATCACAAGGTGGAACAGAGTGTTTTCTGTTTGAGAGAAGGACTCAAAGGACTAAGTATTTAGGGCTTGTGTGTTAAACATGTGTGAATGAAACAAAACACATTTAGTCCTTGTTTAGTCCTGGTTTAGTCCAGGTTTAGTCCTATAGTTCATTCATGTTTAGTCCTGGTTTAGTCCAGGTTTAGTCCTATAGATCATTCACGTTTAGTCCTGTTTAGTCCTGGTTTAGATCTAGACAGGCTAATAATAAAGGATTACTGAATGAAGTAAAACACAACTCCAGGTCATTTTGTGATAAGGAAACAACATTATAACTTAGATCAGAAAATCGCTCTTTAATAATGACAAACTGTTATTTTTCTGACGTTTATGGACCCTTTAGCATTCGGCCTCATTAGCAGTAATAGTGTTCGTCTGCGTATATTAACAGTATAGAACAGTGTGCAGAAGTCCCTTGGTTTGCCTCATTTGCACCTTCTTCACCTGTGTTTAAAGGTGTCAGGTCAGGCCTAAGAATAGACATGTGACGCTCTGCACACTCACCACCAGGGGGCAACACTTTATTTACAGCTCGACGTGTTCTCAGGGGCCCCGGCCTCACCACACACCGCCATTATCCACTTGGGGAGAGGGTTAAGTCGGGACTAAACCAGAATTACCAGTCTTTAAAGAGCCCAGGTATATTCTGATCTATTTTTTAATGTTGTTTCCTCGCTGAAAACAAATTTGGAGCTGTGTTTTGTTTCATTCAGTAATCCTTTATTATAGTAGTCTGTCCAGATCTAAACCAGGACTAAACCAGGACTAAACCAGGACTAAACATGAATGATCTATAGGATTAAACCTGGCAGATACACAGGACTAAATCAAGACTAAACCAGGTCTAAATGTGACTAATCTAAAAGACTAAACCAGGACTAAATCTGGCTGATACAGGACTAAACCAGAACTAAATCAGGACAAACCAGGACTAAACCTGAACTAAACCTGAACTAAACCTGAACTAAACCAGAACTAAACCGGGACTAAATGTGACTGAGCTATAGGACTAAACCTGGACTAAACCAGAACTAAACCTGGCTGATACAGGACTAAACCAGAACTAAATCAGGACAAACCAGGACAAAACCTGAACTAAACCAGAACTAAACCAGGACTAAATGTGACTGATACAGGACTAAACTAGGACTAAACCAGGACTCAGCGTGGCTGATACAGGACTAAACCAGGACTAATCCAGCACTAAATGTGAACTTAATACAGGACTTAACCAGCGCTAAACCAGGACTAAACCAGGACTAAATGTAACTGATCATAGGACTAAACCAGGACTAAACATGGCTAATACAGGAATAAACCAGAACCAAACTAGGGCTAAACCAGGACTAAACCAGCACTAAATGTGACTGAGCTATAGGACTAAACCAGGACTTAACCTTTTCTGATACAGGACTTAACCAGAACTAAATGTAACTGATCTATACGACTAAACCAGGACTAAATGTGGCTGAAACAGCACTAAACCAGGACTAAACAGGACTAAACAAGGACTAAAGAAGGACTAAACCAGGACTAAACAGGACTGATACAAGACTAAATCAGGCCAAACTAGTTAGGGTGTCATTTCCACATCAGACACTAGATGGGGATGTTGTTTTTAGAATAAACCTGAGATGAAAATTAATTACTGTGTTTAGGCTTTTTGTCTTTTTTATAGGGTTTTATGTGGGACTTATCTGGGACTTAAACCAGGACTAAACTAGAACTAAACCAGAACTAAACCAGGACTAAACTGAATCTTAACCAGGACTAAACTGGATCTTAAACCAGGACTAAACCAGGACTAAATCAGGACTAAACCAGGATTAAACTGGATTTTAAACCAAGACTAAACCAGGACTAAACTGGACCTTAAACCAGGACTAAACCAGGACCTAGCTCTCTCGTTTAGTGATGATTCATGTGCATCTCTCTCAGGGGGTTGTGGGTACAGTGACAGGGGATTGTGGGTAATGATGTCTTAATGACTCCAGCGGGACCGGGCCTGGATCCAGTCTCAGGTCCGGACTCTGGGGAGGGCCTTGAACGCACCGCGGGGGGATCATTAAAGAGACGAGAGACAGTGAACGCACCATAACACACCTGTTCACTGGCCCATTAGCAAACAGACACTGTGCTTAAAGGCTTAATCATTTCAACAATAACAAAGACTAGACCAGGACTAGACTGGACCTGAACCAGGACTAAACCAGGACTAGACTGGAACTGACCCAGGACTAAACCAGGACTAGACTGGAACTGACCCAGGACTAGACCAGGACTAGACCGGAACTGACCCAGGACTAGACCAGGACTAGACCAGGACTAGACTGGAACTGAACCAGGACTAGACCAGGACTAGACTGGAACTGAACCAGGACTAAACCAGGACAAGACCAGGACTAGACTGGAACTGAACCAGGACTAGACCAGGACTAAACCAGGACTAGACCAGGACTAGACCAGGACTAGACCAGAACTGACCCAAGACTAGACTAAGACTAGACCGGAACTGAACCAGGGCTAGACCAGGACTAGACCGGAACTGAACCAGGGCTAGACCAGGAATGGCCAGGACTGAACCAGGGCTAAATCACGACTAGACTGGAACTGAACCAGGGCTAGACCAGAACTAGATCAGCTCTAAACTAGGACTAAACCAGGACTATCCTACTAACCAAGTACTTGTAGATGTGCTCTTGGGCACTTATGTGGTAGTCAGTCTTGTGTCTAAACTGTCTTTACCGTGAGGTCCCTGAACGCAGCGTCTGTCAGCGTGAGGCGTTCACAGACCTCGACGGATCCGTCACTTTGAGCCTTCACTCGTCATGCTCGGGCTAACCACTCTGACATCAGTGAACAGGCATCTGGGCTATTCCACACATGTGCAGTAAGACATCTGTCAGATCCACTGTAACAGTCTCCTCCCATCAAGAACATCTGTGTGGGTCTAAACCAGGTCTAAACAAGGACTAAACCATGTCTAAACAAGGACTAAACCAGGTCTCAACCAGGTCTAAACCAGGTCTAAACCAGGTCTAAACCAGGTCTAAAACAGCTCTACCTTAGCTTTATTCAATTACAAGAGGTTTTAGAGCTTAAAATTACCTAGAACGGGGTCGCCTCTCCACAGATCTGACCTGTAACTTGGTCTGGTTTGGTCTCCATGAAGATAGAAAAGTTACACAATGCAGCTTTAAAGGGCCCATATTACTTTATTACTGTATGTTCTAATGTTGTTTCCTCAAACAGACCTGGAGTTGAGTTTTGTTTCATTCACATGTTTAACACACAAACTCTGCAGATTTAGGCTGAGTTCTTCTCTCAAATAGAAAACGCGCTGTTCCACCTTGTGATGTCATGTGGTAATACAGGAAGTGCTCCACTGTGTTTTTAAACTCCACACACCTTCACTAGAATCATTTGGATAATTTCAGTCCTGGAATTGCCGATCTCTACTGAACTAAAGGTAAAAAGAAGCCTAACCCTAACTTGAAAACTACCACTTCATTACATCACAAGGTGGAACAGAGTGTTTTAATCTAAGGAGATGTAGACAGACTAATAATAAAGGATTATGAATGAAACAAAACACAACTCCAGGTCTGTTTTTGATGAGGAAATAACTTTATAACATGACTTAAAGCTCACAAGAGTCCATTTTGTGTAATATCGGACCTTTAAGAGTCAAATACTTCAATAGAATAAGTGACATAAGACACTGAAATCGTCATTTTCTTCTCTCCTACATCTTCGCCTCTGTCTTTACTCCGGCTTGTTTACACTGTGGGCTTAAGCGCGTCCTAATCGGGGATAATGGACGGCTAATGGCCAGGTGTGTGCAGGTAATGAGCGGTGTGCAGAGGGGGCGGGGCCTGTCACACCTGAGCGAGGACAGGTACAGGAAGTGCCCGGGGCCAATAACAACAACAGTCTGACAGCTCATACACTGGAATCTCACCCCAGACCAACGCTTTATGCTTTAGACAGGCGTGGGGAGAGGGAGGGTCTGACTACAACTCCCACAATGCATCTGTCTCAAGAAGAAATGGTTATGAGTGATCCTTGTTGTCCCTGAATTGTTCCGCAGTATGGCATTAGGATTATCTTGCATTTTATTCAGTTGCAGGTGTCTTCATTGCTAAAAGAAAATACAATTAAATAACCTTTTTAATGTTTCCACCTCTCCACAGATCTGACCTGTAACCTGGTCTGCAGTATGAACATTCGCCAGAACATACACGGCCAAGCTATTAAATCTCCATGGAAACAAGGCAGTAACAGATCCACCGCCTGAAAAGGTAAAGTCCAAGTTTGTCTCAGTCTCAGTTTATGGACAGGCTCATGTGAAGCTCAGAACCTCCAGAATTTCCTCCCTGAGCTGCAGAGGCTGCACTAGCACTGACTCATGACTGGTGCAGGTGCTGGGGTTTAGGTAGAGACCGTTCAGATCAGAGACATTTTAGGTTTAAACACACCGGAAGCTCAGTAGTCCAATAAGGTTCATTTGGTTTTTCGATAATTTTTGTTTTTAGCACCACATTATGGACTGGGACAGAGGAAAACAAACATCATCGCTGGATTAAAGAGGGAATCGAAATACGGAAACGTGCCCACGGGACCATAAACCGGGACAAGGGGGCTTTGTTACTCTCACACACCTGGGATACTGTCCTTTGGAAGTCGGACTGCAGATGGCGCTGTCGTCCTGCCTCCATCAGTATGAAGACAGCGCCAAAACCTGTTTAAATCAGCTGATCAGACACGTCACAGCAACATCACGTGACTCTGAGGAAGACCGCGAGTGAGCCGTCGAAACTGTCAGGTATGAAAAAAGAACTTAATAACACACACAGGAAGCTCATTCTGTTTTCTGATTGGATAATGGTCGTGAACCAAAACACTAAATTATAACATAAACAGCTTGTCCATCATGTCCAGTGTTTTTTGTAATCAAGAATAAATCCGCATTAATTTGTTCTCTGTTCGCGGGATTTGATTTGACCATGTTTACCTCAAGTTCAAGTGTGTTTCTCAGATACATTGGTGAAAACACTGATGAGGTTATACGCAACAAAATATACATCTGAGCCCCTAAATCTCAAAAGCATCCGGTCTAATCCAGGATTAAAAAGCAAATAAAGCAGATATTATACTTGTGTCTGCTCTATGTATGACGCATGTGGATCATTATGTTAGAATTTCGACATTTTAAATCGCAATATTCATCTAAAATGTTTCAGTAAAAGAAACAATACCGCTGATTCCGTGTTAGAAAACTATGGCGTCCAGTGGAAGCTGACGTTGCCGTAAACGTCGTCACAACAAAGCGCCGCGTGCTGTGGGCCCCTCCTGTGGGCCCCTCCTGTGGATCACACTGATGAGAAGCGGATTTTTGTTTTTTATTTGTACCAAAGTGACTATGCGAAGCTGCCAAATCCTACGCACATCACTGATAAAGAAAAGAAACCCGGATAATGAAGTAAATACAGGGCAGTGAGCGTGTTCCAGTAGTGGTGAAAATTGTTTAGTTTGATCAGCATCTTGAAAATAATCAGTTATAAAGATTTACACCTCTCAGTGAGTAAATTGTATTAGGAAACAACTAGAACATGGTTAAAAGCTCTGAAACGTCCTTTTTGCAGAATAGGTTTGGTTTTAAATTTGAGCTTTAAAAAATATTAACCCAGATCTAAACCTAAACCGGAACTAGACAAGAACTAAACCAGGCCTCATAAATACCTGCTCTCGCCTCATTGCTTCCTGACAGTTCTCACCTGAGGGCCCTCTAGCCACGCCCCCCTGCTTTGGTATCACCACGGCGACCACAGGTGTTCAGGTGTGTGTGTGTCTCTACGGTTACCCCAGGTGTGCCTCCTTCATGCTCCATAGACTCTCTGTGATCCGGTCGACATCAGATTAAACAGTCGCTGCCTTAGACAAATGATGTTTTTGTTTTTTAAAGAAAATACAACAATTTTTGAGCTAAAACTGTGTTATAAAGATATTCTAAACACTACAAGAACTCTATGTAAGATTTTAAATTCCATAAACTTGACCTTTCCCTACCTGGAAAGTTACGCAATACACCTTTAAGTAACAAAACTGAGTACGTCATCCATCACTGCTTTTACATTTAAACTTGGCATAGCTACAATAATAATAATAACAATAATAATAATAATAATAATAATAATAATAATAATAATAGCAAAAAAGGAAGGAGCTTGGATGAGCTGCGAAACGTATTCAACCAAATAAACTATGTCCAGTTGACAAATTAAATTTTCTCCTTTTTTTTGCCATGGATTCTACCTGGACGACTGAGGGATTTTACATAAATAATAATAATAATAATAATAATAATAATAATAATAATAATAATAATAATAAAACAACAACAACAACAACAACAATAATAATAAGAAGAAGAAGAAGAAGAAAAAGAAAAAGAAGAAGAAGTTATTAACGGTGCATTGTGTAACTTTTCTCCATGGAGATGTTAGTGCTTTGTCTGGAATGTTTCGCAGTGCAGCATTAAACCTTTCTATCATCATGGAGACCAAACCAGACCAAGTTATGGGTCAGATCTGTGGAGAGGCGACCCCGCTCACAGTCAGAATGTCTGTTTTTTCTAGGCATTTTTCAGCTATAAAACCACTTGTAATTAAATAAATGTAAAGTAGAGCTGTTTAATGTCACACTGCGGAACATTCCTGGCAGAGCAATGACGTCTCCATAGAAACAAGCAGGTGACGGACCTCCAACCAAAAAGCTACACAGCTGAACAGAAATTTCCCATTTTCATAAACACTACTGTATATTGACACTAATCACCACCTCTGTAAAGTGTCTGAGTTCTGCTCCTGTCTGTCGTCTCCTCTGTCATTAAAGCCACTTCCTGAAACATTTTTACGAGGAATGTGTCCAAAAATGAGACGCTCCACCTGCTGAAGTATTTTAAAGAGCCGCGGCTGAGTGAGTCCTGTCGCTGCTGCTTAAAGGGCCCGAATTACACCGTTTTCTGATCTGTGGAACAGTTTAGTTTCCTCATCTCAAACACACCTGGAGTTGTGTTTTGTTTCATTCACACAAACACACTGTTCCACCTTGTGATGTCATATGGTGATACAGGAAGTGCTCCACTGTGTTTTTAAACTCCACACACCTTCACTAGAATCATTTGGATAATTTCAGACCTGGAATTTCCAGTCTTTATACAACATATGAGGCTTCTAAATTACAAAATTATATTTATCAGAAAGAAATATTCACTTAATTTGTCATTTTTTACCTGAAACACAAGAGACGCACGTATGACCGCGCCACTCACGTCCGGGGACACTTTACAATTACAATTACCATAAAGTAAGTTCCCTTCCTGCCTGCGTGTGTCCCCAGCGTATCTCCTGTCTAAAATCGTATTCGTTTCTTGGCAACATTAAATCTAAAAAAAAATTAAATGTCTCTTACAAATCTTATATAAAATAATAATAAAAAAAAATAAATAAATAAGAGGTCGATGGCACTTTCTAATCTTATATTATTCTATTACAGCATTACTAACTGTGCTTACTAAATGCTTATTACTATTGGTCCCACATAAAGGTAAAAAGGAGCTGTTCACTTGAAAACTACCACTTCATGACATCACAAGGTGGATCATTTTGAGCTCTGTAGATGTAAACAGACTGATAATAAAGACTTACTCAAACATGTGAATGAAACAAAACTACAGGTGTGTTTTTGAGGCTTTATAACACAACTTAAAGCTCACAAAAGTATAATACAGGACCTTTAAACTGTAGGGTTAGAGGTTCAGTTCCCCACTCAAGTGCATACTGTGGGATTGTGCTTTTGGGCAAGACACTTTCCTCAGAATCATAGTCAGAAAATAGACTTTATTCACTTCTGCCTTGAGGTGGTTTTGGTCTTAGTTCCTGTTTAACCCTGGTTTAGGTTGAGCAGGCAGTGCTTTGGAGAAGGATCCACCGCGTTCTCGTCTCCATAGAAATGTTTGCTTTGCCTGGAATGTTCCACAGTGTACCATTAAACTATCACCACGGAGACAACAAGCAAGTGACAGCGCCACACCAAGTTACAGGTCGGATCTGGGGAGAGGCGAGTCCGCTCACGTGTGTTTTATAGGTATATTTTTAGCAATGGAAAAGTAGGATAGATGCGTTTAAAGCCATACTGTGGAACTTTTCAGGTAAAGCAATAACATCTCCATGGAGACAAGCAGGTGACGGGCTCTCGGCCAAAAAAGTTCCATAATGTGCCTTTGTTTTAGTTTTTATTAGTATTCCAAATACATAATGAAGGCAGTACACGTGTGGTTAGAAGTATGAAATATTTTTTGCAGTACAGCAGTAGTACACAGCAGAGGATAATGTAGTACTAGTAGTAGTAGTAGTATACAGTTCCAAAAGTATTTCATACATTTTGAGTTATTGCTGGGACAATCATCCATTTGCCTGCTTGTTGTTGAACATTCTGTATTTTTGTTTTATGAATGTTTCTTCTGCTTTATTAATCAACAATTTTGTGAAGTCTGCCGAGATAACTCTTGTTGTGATTTTGGGCTATACAAAAATAAATTGAATTGAATTGAATTGAATTAAACCTGCTCTCAAATGTAGTGAATTAAAAGTAAAAATAGTAGTAGTAGTAGTAGTAGTAGTGGTGGTAGTAATAGTAGTAGTACTAGTAATAGTAGTAGTAGTAGTAGTAGTAGTAGTAGTAGTAAAAAGTATCCACTGTACAGTACTTTACTACTTTTACTTTATTAGTTCCACTGCTGATGTTTTGTTGCTAATGGCCTCTAATGTCATTCTGCTGTGTACCTGTCTGCAGTAATGTGTAGTACTCAGTGTGTACTCTGTGTAGTAGTGTGAAGTACTAATCCTTGTTGAGTGAAGTTTGTTTGTACTGCGTTCTTCCTCTCAGTGTCAGATCTTAGCCCAGAGCTGACAGCTGTGTAACCCAATACTGCTCAAATGACTGCAGTACTACTACCTCTGTGTACTCACTACTACTACAATTACTACTACAATTACTACTACTACACAAGTGCTACAACTTAGGATTTTTTTTATTAAACTAATGTCCAAAATGTTAAACAAATTGATGTATTTAAGGACTAAACTTTTGCATCTAGTATTGAAGTCATTTCCCATCTATGTGTGTCAGATGCCCTCCCATCCTCCTAAAGATGTTGTGGCTGGATAAATCTGTCACTCTGTCTCCTTTTCTCTCTCTCCCTCTCCCTCTCTCTCCCTCTCTCTTTCCCTCTCTTCTTCCTCTCTCTCTCTCTCTCTCTCTCTCTCTCTCTTTCTCTCCCCCCTCTCTTTCTCTCTTTTCCTCTCTTTCTCTTTCTCCCTCTCTTTCCCTCTTTGTCACTCTCTCTCTCTCTTTCTCTCCCCCTCTCTTTCTCTCTTTTCCTCTCTCTTTCTCTCTCTTTCCCTTTCTTTGTCACTCTCTCTTTCTCTTTCTCTCTTTGTCTAATTCTCCTCTCTATCTCTCTTCCTCTCCTCTCTCCCTCTATGTCACCCACCTCTCTCTCTCCTTCTCTCTCTCTTTCCCTCTCTCTTTCCCTCTCTCTCTCTCTCTCTCTCTCTCTCTCTCTCTCTCTCTCTCTCTCTCTCTCTCTCTCTCTCTCTCTCTCTGTCTCTCTTTCTCTCTTTCTCCTTCTCTTTTATCAGGAAAAAATACATTACCTCCCAAAAAAACACGGAAGGAGGAGGAAGTGTGACTCTCACCCCACTCGCCTCAGGGCAACTACTTAAGTACACACAAAGTACACACAAAGTACACACAAAGTACACACAAAGTACACACAAAGTACTGCGATCACTACAGCAGAGAGGGCGGAGTTATCTC
Source organism: Taenioides sp. WSHXM2023 (assembly GCA_029959045.1). NCBI lineage: Eukaryota > Metazoa > Chordata > Actinopteri > Gobiiformes > Gobiidae > Taenioides > Taenioides sp. WSHXM2023. Next base: position 21,552,067 of record CM057087.1, read on the forward strand.
ACACTTGTCTAACGAGGGTCAATTAGAGATTTGGTGTAGAAGTACCGGGGGTCACCACTAGGGGGAGTGGCGACCCCCGGTACTTCTACAACACATATTTGAAAGTCCATTTAAAAGACTTTTTAATGTAACTGTAACTGATACTTTGCAGTGACATCACGCTGGGGGGGTTCTGCGTGTATGTCTATGGTGGAATGTTTAGCAGTTACCAGAGACACAAGGCACATATTAACCACAACAGCCAAAAAAAAAACTAAAAACTTGAAGAAAATTGATTTTCAGGAGCCCGTGATCAGTACAAATGTTCATGGTCCAGTTTAAGAGTTTGATTTTCGATAAAAAGCAGAGAGTGACTAACTGAAAACCTGTCGGCTAATGCTCGTTAATTAAGATTGTAATGTTATTTGAGAGAGACTCGTTTAACAGCACAAATCAGCTCACAGTTACCTCTTTCTGGTCAGACTGTGTTAAAATAAAGCTCAGATTAAACTCTAGCTGCAGACAGAGTAGTGCCTACAGTTAGCTTCACACCCCCGGGGAATAACCAGCTGTCCCTATTTACCGGGGACAGTCCCAGTTTTGAGCCCTGTCCCAGCAGATTTATCCAAAATCGTTAATTTGCTCCAATTTTATATAAGAAATGTCCCAGGTGTCTCTATTTTTGACAAAAAAAAAAAAAAGCAGAAAAATGCAGAAAAGCGGCTTAAAAATGACCAAAACACAAAGAAAATGTGACTAAACTGACTCACGTTAAAACAATTTTCCTTAATTACGCACTCGTTTCACAATTTTATTATTACCAACCACCACAAACCAAGAGTGTCCCAGTTTTTTTGTTTGAAAATCCGGTCACCCTGTACTAATTGCTACTACTACTACTACTTTGCCTATGCACGTACTACAACTGCGATCACTACTACTACTGCAATTTCCCCATTGTGGGACAAATAAAGGATTATCTTATCTTATCTTACTACTTCATTACTGCTATACTGTCACTTTAAACCACTGTAATTCTGTTTCTTCTTTGAGCGTAAAAAACTCATTGAAGAAAGGTCCCGCTCAGATCCAACATGGCCGCCTGTGGCTCTGGTCGTCTTGGCGGCGTCGCGAGCGTTTGGCTGCGTGTCTGTGCTTAATGAGTTCTAATTGTTCCACAGACTGTTCTTTAAAAACCACGCTACTCTAATTTATTCATGTATGCAGAGGGGCCTTCTGCTGCCGAGTCTGTTCGCCACAAACAACACCAAGCAAAAACTGTGCTCATCTAGTTCAAATCTGGGTTTAAAGCGCCACTCTGGAACTTTCTTATCTGGATATGCGCTTTTTCTTCAGGTATTTTACACAGGTCTCGAGAAAAGAGCCAGTTTTAGTCCTGGTCTAGTCCTAGTTCAGTCCTGGTTTAATCCTAGTTCAGTCTTGGTTTAGACTTGGTTCAGATCTGGTTAAGTCCTCTCTCAGTTCTAGTTCAGTCTTGGTTTAGTCCGAGTTTGGTCCTTGTTTAGTCCTGATTTTGTTCTGATCTGGAAGAGACAGCTCCATTGTTCTGCACATACGCTCACATTCACATTTAGATCACAGACTGTAGTCCTGGTGCAGTCCTAGTTTAGTCCTGGTTTAGTTCTTGCTCAGTTCTGGAGGAGTTTCATTGTTCTGTTCTGCACATATGCTCACACTCACACTTATATCACAGACTGTGGTCCTGCTGAGCTGTGGAGATTTCTTTGAAAACATATTATTTAAATTAGTGGTGTGAAAAAAACATGTTTTCACTTATTGCATTAGGTTTCAGATGGCACCAACAATTTTATTTTATTTTATTTTATTTTGTGAGTAAGTGTTTACGGTGAATAATTTGAACTCATCTCAGATACTCCACTCTCAGGTCACATGTATGGAGAAAGTTCTTTGGTCCTGGTTCAGTTCTAAAGAAGGTTCTTTGGTGTTGGTTCAGTTCTAGAGAAGGTTCTTTGGTCCTGGTTCATTTCTAGAGAAGGTTTCATGGTTCTGGTTCAGTTCTAAAGAAGGTTTTTTTGGTCCTGGTTTAGTTCTTGAGAAGGTTCCTTGGTCTTGGTTCAGTTCTGAAGAAGGTTCTTTGATCTTGGTTAAGTTCTAGAGAAGGTTTCTTGCTCCTTGTTCAGTTCTAGATAAGGTTCTTTGGTCTTGGTTTAGTTCTGGAGAAGGTTCCTTGGTCTTGGTTTAGCCCTGGAGAAGGTTTCTTGGTCCTGGTTCAGTTCTAGAGAAGGTTCTTTGGTCCTGGAGAAGGTTCCTTGATTCTGGTTCTTTGGTCCTGGAGAAGGTTCCTTGGTCCTGGTTCAGTTCTAGAGAAGGTAGAACATTCACCTCAATAACTTCCCGTTCCACAGCGCCCCTTTAAATGTGCTGCTGTCTTGTTTGTCCAGTTTGTGATTATGAGAAGGTGTGAGAGGATTATTTTCATTATAAAGTCACTGTGAATAATTATAATAATTATAATTACCAATCAGAGAACAGCCAGACTCCACTTAGGCCTTTGTCTAAAACAAAACAAGAACCAGGAAATACAACTTTAAACTGATAATGTGTGAGAAATGTGCATGTGAAAGTGCAGCTAAACCAGGACTAAACCAGGACTAAACCAGGACTGAACCAGGACTGAATCAAGACTAAACCAGAACTAAAAGAGGTCAACACCAGGGCTGAACCAAGACTAAACCAGGACTAAAAGAGGTCAGCACCAGGACTGAACCAGGACTAAACCAGGACTGAACCAGGACTAAACCAGGGCTAAACCAGAAGTAAACCAGGACTAAACCAGGACAAAATCAGGACTCCACTAGTGTTAAACCAGGTTCAAAACAAAACCCCAGACTAAACCAAGACTTTACCAGGGCTGAACAAGGGCTAAACGAAGACTAAACCAGAACTAAACCAAGAGACCTCACTGCGTTACTAAACAGGTCTTAACCAGGTTTAAACCAGGACTATAACCGGACTACACCACAGCAAAACTGTGACTAAAACAGATCCAAAACAGGACTAAATCAGGACTTGGTCACATAGAACAGTCCCTTATGTACACGTGCTTAATAAGAGCAGTCCTGTTTGGGTCCAGAGGGAGGACTGAGTCTGGGTCTAGTCCAGGGTCCAGAGACCAAACAGATGGACCTGTTATTTTCTCTTCAAAACCCAAACACAAGTCCCCAAGTCCATTTGGTAAACACAGTAGAGCTATAATCTTTTTTCCCCTGCAATTTTAAAAGCTTTATTTCTTTATTTGTATTTTTGCCTCACAAGAGTCAATTTCAGGTAATATAAGACCTTTAATAACAGTTAAATTCATTGAGACATGCATATTAAAAATCAAAATTAACTTAATATTCAATAACTTCAAAATTTTACTGCAGGAAATACCAAAGAGTGTTTAAAATGTTATATTTGCCGCACAACAATTACGCCAACAGTTAACGGTGCATTGCGTAACTTTGGAGGGCCTTTCTCCAAAGTTTGCTTTTCTCCATGGAGATTATTGTTATTGCTTTGCCAAGCATGTTTCACAGTGTCAGATCTGTGGAAATCACAGTCAGAACGCCTGTTTTTCTAGGTATTTTTGAGCTATAAAGCCACTTGTAATTGAATAAATGTAAATTAGAGCTGTTTAAAGTCATGCTGTGGAACATTCCAAGCAGAGCAATGACGTATCCATAGAAACAAGCAGGTGACGGATTCCTGTAACCAAAAAGTTACACAGTGCACCTTTAAACAGATAAAACGTGCATGTATTTCCATATTAAATCTCCTTTACGTGAATATTAAAACTATAGTTCCCCACTTGACTATTCCCACTAACAGTCCATTTACCCCCTCCTCCCGTTAATCCTCTTGTACTTGTATACTGCAGTTCAAAGTACCGACGCAGTACTTTCTGTGTACTTCACGCCTTCACCTATTCAGCGGTTAATCCCCCGGACAAAGGGCCTGTGCTCGGGGCCGCTCCCTACAGCTGGGAACCCTGTAATCCTCCTGTGATTGGCCGACCGCCGCGCACACACCGCCAGCTCCACAAAGAGGTTAGCCGCTAATTAGGACAAAGCTAACGTGATGACTTCCTGTGTTCAGATCATTAGACATCACAGGGCGTCGAGTGGAGGCCGAGAGGGAGGGGGCGCTACCGGGGACATGGGAACACGACTGCTGCGACGGCTGGCTACATGCAGTACTACATTTACTTGAGTAACTTTTTAGTAGTTAGTAGTTGGGGACATTTTAGTTTAAGGACCACATATTATTTGCTATAACAAGGTTTACAAAGTGTTGTACAAGCAGCAAAGAACAATAAAAACAGCACCCAGAAAGCTTATAAAAACAGACAATGAAGAAAACAATTCAATTAATTATAATAAATAAGTTAATAAAATAGAATAAAAATAAATAAGGAGTAAAATCAAGCTAAAACCAGCTAAAGGAAGGCCATTTGGTAAAAATGAGTTTTAAGAAGTGATTTAAAAGATGATAGTGATGGTGCAGGTCTTATTTCCTCAGGCAGGTTATTTCAAAGCCGAGGCGCCCAGACTGAAAAGGCTCCATCACCTTCGTCCGGAGCCTGGACTTTGGAAAGAGCTTCAGGGACCTGCCAGAGGATCTAAGGTTGAAGAGGAACAGCTTCAGAGACCTGCCTGAGGATCTAAGGGCTCAGGCTCCAGTACGGGAGGACTCGTACGGGGCTAAAAGTTCTGAAATGTAACTTTGTGCAAGACCTAAACGAGCTTTAAAAGTACACAAACTGACTCTTGTGAGCTTTAAACCATGTTATAATGTTGGTGCATCATGAAAACAGACCTGGAGTTGTGTTTTGTTTCATTCACACATGTTTAACACACAAACCCTGCATAGTTCTTATGTGAAACAGAAAGCACTGTGTTTCACCTTGTGATGTCATCAAGTGGTAGTAAAGGAAGTGCTCCACTGTGTTTTTAAACTCCACACACCTTCACTAGAATCATCTGGATGATTTGTAGCCCTGAAATTGAAAACTTTGAAGTTACAGTTAAGTGTAAAGCAGTTCAACTGAGACTAAAAATGGATGTAAACTTTAAAACTACCACTTCATGACATCACAAGGTGGAACAGAGCATTCATTGAGTTTTGGAGATGGAGACAGACTAATAACCCAGAATTACTCATACATGTGTAAAACAAAACACAACTCCAGGTGTGTTTTTGAGGCGGAAACAACATTATAACATGACTTAAAGCTGCATTGTGTAACTTTTCTGGTGAAGGGTTCATCAAATGCTTTTCTCTATGTAGGTGTTATTGCTTTGTCTGGAATGTTCCACAGTATGGCATTAAACCTTTCTATCTTCATGGAGACCAAACTATACCAAGTTACAGGTCAGATCTGTGGAGAGGCGACCCCGCTCACAGTCAGAATGTCTGTTTTTATAAGTATTTTTGAGCTGTAAAACTACCTGTGATTCAATAAATGTAAAGTAAAGGTGTTTAAACCAACCAAAAAGTTACACAGTCCACCTTTAAAGCTCACAAGAGTTAATTTTGTGTAATATAGTAGGACTTTTAAGTTCCTGGCCATGTTTGAGATCATAGAAAAAATAATTAATAAAAGTAATAATAATGTTTGTAGCTAATGACTTGTTTAAAAACAGGAGCAGGTTCTGTGATTAGCTGCGGCCTCTTCACTAATCGCTGTGTTTTTGAACGACACTGTTGTTAACTCTTGTCCAGTCTGAGAGCCGCCATTATACCACACGTGAAGAACTAATGAAGCTATTTTCATTATGGGCTCGTTATGGATAATTATTATGATTATGAAAAATACAAAACTCTGAACAGAACACTCACAGGACCAGTTAACGTTCAGTTATGATGCCGCTGGGGTCAAACTGAAAAGAAGAAAGAAGAATTATTTTGATATTAAGACTCTGTGCTTAATCTGTTTTGATCACTGTATAATCTGGGGAAATTAAGTCAAATGACACAATAAATATAATTAAATCTGATATGTTTTGAATCAAACCAAAAAATCTAATCAAAACTTAAAAGATTAAATATCCTGTATAAAACTGATTCTTGTGAGTGTTTAGTTTTGTTATAATGTTGATACCTCATCAAAAACATGGAAAAAGAGTTGTGTTTTGTTTCATTCACTTATGTCTGAGTCATCCCTAAAGCTCAAAATGCTCTGTTCCACCTTGTGATGTCATGAAGTGGTAGTTTTCATGTTAACGGCTACTTTTTACCTTTAGTTCATTAGAGATTGGAAATTCCAGGGCAGAAATGATCCAAATTATCTCTCTCTCTTCGTATTAACTCGCTCTACATGATCCTGGAGTTTTTATTTCGTTGTTTTGTCTTTGTCCTTTTCCTAATATGGAACTCGGCTCCAAATTCGCCACTGTAACTGCTGCTCATGAGCTTCATTTGACTGGAGCTGAACGCTATGGGCGAAGTCACACTCTCTTAGTCTGCTTCTTTGTGGGTGAGACTTGTGGAGTGAGACTTGAGACTTGTGAAGTGAGACATGAGACTTGTGAAGTGAGGCATGTGGAGTGAGACTTGTGGAGTGAGACTTGTGGAGTGAGACATGTGGAGTGAGACTTGTGAGGAGTGAGTGGTGCAGAGTACACCTGTGTCCCCTGGGGCTCTGTCTTTCCACACACAGGAAGTGTCAAAGCTCAGGACAAAACAAACAAATAGTAAAACTGTCACACCTGAAGGAGCAAACCCAGGCCTGCTGCTTCTACTTCTGCTGCTGCTACTACTACTGCATCTACTTCTACTACTATTACTACTGCATCTACTTCTACTACTACTGCATCTACTTTTACTACTACTGCATCTACTCCTACTCCTCCTACTACTAGTACTACTACTACTACTACTACTACTACTACTACTCCTACTAGTACTACTCCATCTACTTCTACGGCTACTACACCTGCTGTAACTGTGTTGGGACAGTGATTTCGTTCTACTGATTTCCAAGATTTATTTGTGTAGCTATTTTTGCCATTTTTTCTACAGATTGTACTTGATTTAATCCTGAACCCTTTTGGCTGTAGTTTAATAATTGGTTATTCCATTTTTCTGGTGTTTCTTTAGATTTAGTCCTGTTAGGACAAAATCAGGATTGTTATGGGCGCGTCCCTGGAGAGGTGTTCCTGCCATGTCCCACCAGGAAGAGGCACCGGGGAAGACCACACTAGAGGGACGATGTCTCTGGGCTGGCCTAGGAACACCTCAGGATCCCCCCGGAAGAGCTGGAGGAAGTGTCTGGAGTGAGGGAAGTCTGGGAGTCAACAACACGGCCCTGGAAAAAGCGGAAGAGGCCTAAAATGCATAAGTTCAGTTTGTAGGTCTGTAGTTTTGGGTCTGGCTTAGTCCTAGTTCAGTCTTTACTAAATCCTGATTCACTGGATAAAATTACAAATTAAACTCATATCACATAATATCATACAAAAATATAATGTTTTTGTTTTTACTTCATCTGTATCTCCTCCTAATTTGAATCCTCAGTTTGCAAAAACATAAAAACAACCCAAAAATCCACATTTTCAAACTCTGACCTAACCTCGGCTAATTCTCCAAGTGTCCTCCACACGGTCCATCCCGCCGCCCTAACCCTCTCCTAATCATCCCTGTAATGATCTCAACTCTCGCCCCGCGCTCGCTAGCTCCTGTGCTAGCGTAGCATGCTGTTAGCGGGTGCTGTTAGCGTACCATCTGTCCTCTCCGCGGCTGGCGCTCATTACGCCGTCTCCCTTTTGGCTAATGCCTCTAATATGGCGTCTAATGGAGAGTTAATAGGGCTGCGAGCGGGCGAGCGAGCCAGTGTCAGTGTGCCAGGAGAGGAGAGAGAGAGAGAGAGAGAGAGAGAGAGAGAGAGAGAAAGGGAAGAGAACATGGAGAGATAGAGAGATAGAGAGATGGAGAGGAGAGAGAGAGGAGAGGGTGAGAAGAGGAGCGCTAACAGTGAAAAACAGCACAATCACACCAGAAAACGCTCTTTTTATGGCTCTGCAGATGACGAGAGATAAAGAGAGAGATAAAGAGAAAGAGAGAAAGACAATAGAGCTGCACCACGTGACTCATCTGACAGGGACGCCATGTTGGAAGTAGCGAATTAGCGTTAATGAATAAAGCGCCGATATTACGCAAAATTGTCTCCTGTGACTTTTTAGCCACGTTATAATGTTCTAACCCGGATTTGTGTTTGTTTCATTCACATGTTTGAGTAACTCTTTATTATTATTAGTCTGTTACATCTCCAAACCTCAAAACGCTCTGCTCCACCTTGTGATGTCATGAAGTGGTAGTTTTAATGTAAACATCTACCTTCTAGCTTTAGTTCAGTAGAGATCGGCAGTTCCAGGGCTGAAGTGATCCAAATGATTCTAGTGAAGGTGTGTGGAGTGTATGGAGGTGTATGGAGTTTAAAAACACAGTGGAGCAGAATGGAACAGTGTTTGACGTCAGAAATAGTGTAAATGAAATCATAGACAGAGGTTTGATTTTAAAGAGTGGAGATTGTGTCTAATGCAAACGTGAACTAAACAAAAACACTGATAAATTAAAAGTCACCTCCAGCTGAGCTGTGAAGAACGTTCTGCTGACGGAGGGCGTGCACTTCCCTCACGTGTACACCCGTGTCACATGCACACTTTTATTATCATGCACGTACAGCCATCCACGTGCACATTTGATCTCATGCGCTCCCTTTTAAGTGTGCACTCCTGTCCACATGTGCACTACTCCCTCTCATGCACGCTCCTGTCTACGTGCACACCCCTCTCTCTTGTGCACGCTCCTGTCCACGAGCGCACTCTTCAGTGATCCCCCTCTTGTGCACACTCCTGTCCATGTGCACGCCCTCATTGACACCCCTCTCATGCACAGTCCTGTCAACGTGCACACTCCTCATTGGCCCCCTTCTCATGTACACTCCTCGCTGACACCTCTCTCTCATGCACGCTCCTCTCTGACCCCCCCTCTCGTGCACGTTCCTCTCTGACCCCCCCCTCTCGTGCACGCTCCTCTCTGACCCCCCCCTCGTGCACGCTCCTCTCTGACCCCCCTCCTCTCTCACTTGTGCACCTGCAGGTCTTTGGTGTTTGGAGTTTGGATTTGAGCCGGAACAGCCTCAGGGACATTCTTCAACTGCTCCTGAAAAAAACACAAACATTCAACTTTCAACACAAGACGAGGACTTCACCAGGACTGGATCTGGGCCTGGACTAGACCGGACCAGGCCACGAGACAAGACAAGAAAATAAAGAACAACAATTAGACATAAAATAAATGCAACATGGCTAATTAATCTCTCATAAATGATAATACTTTCACTAAACCAAGACTACGAGCCTGGCAGGTCCATTTTTATACAGGCAGATATCAGTCTGGTCCAAACCAAACCTGTTTGTCCAATCAGATTTGTTTATTTCAGTTACTATGGCTACATGCACACTCAAAATTTGATTAAGACAAGATTTTTTTTAAGTTATAAGATTATTACTAGAAATCAAATTCTAATCCATTTGTGGTGTCCATGTACCATATGTGTGCCCCTCTAATTGTAAGACTGATTACTTTAATGCCATACTGTGGAACATTCCAGGGAGAACAACAGAATCATCATGGAGACCAGCAGGTGACGGACTACTCACCAGAAGAGTTGTACTGTGCATCTTTAAAGGAACTGTATGTTGGATTTGGATTGACTTTTCTGTGTCTCCAGGTTAAACGTATTTAAATCTAATATGACTTTTACTGATAATTATTGTAATACTGATTTATTCTTAATTACAGAAGCACTGGATGTGATGAAAGATGAAGTGTCTCTCATTTGGGTTGCCAGGTTCAATGCTGAAATCCAGTGTGTTTAATCCTAAAATGTCTCTCTCTGATCTGAACGGTCTCTACCTAAACCCCAGCACCTGCACCAGTCATGAGTCAGTGCTAGTGCAGCCTCTGCAGCTCAGGGAGGGAATTCTGGAGGTTCTGAGCTTCACATGAGCCTGTCCATAAACTGAGAATGAGACAAACTTGTGTGTGTCTCTGTCTGGTTAAGGCTCTGGAGACACAGGTTCAGGTTTTTAAAATTGTAAGAGCGCAGGCTACACACAGTTTCTTAATAATTGTCTTTATAAGGAGAAAAAAAAGGAAGAAACCAAACAGAAATACCTAAACCTACAAACAGAGGAGGTAGTACTCAGTAACATTAGTCAGTACTTGAGTAACTTTTAAAGAAACCATACTTTTTTAGGACCATACTTTTTACTTCTACTTGAGTAATATTTTCATTGAAGTAACAGAACTCTTAAGTAGTAGTTCCTCTTCCCACTGTGATTAAATCTACAATAGACAAAAGCGTCATGTGACAACATTAAATATTTTAATTAATTAATGATTGCATTTCTACAGCGCCTTTCAACACACCCAAAGCATTTTACAGTTCATTTTTCATTCACTCCACACTCAGTGGTGGTAAGATAGTATTGTAGCCACAGCTGCCCTGGGGCAAACTAACAGATGTGAGGCTGCTAATCTGTGCCATCGGCCCCGCCCACCACCAACACTCACACACACTCCACTTTCATACGAGGCAATGTAGGTGAAGTGTCTTGCCTAAGGACACAATGACTGTCCCCCTGTGCCCCCCTGTGGCACCTGAAACAAGCAGGTGACGGACCCTTAACCAAAAAGTTACATAGTACAAGTAGTAGTAGTAGTAGTAGTAGTAGTAGTGTTTTGAAGTAATGTTCAGTACATCTTTTTTGGATTTCTGCATACAAAAAACAAACAAAAACATGTCAACTTGCGAAATTGCTAAAATTTAAAGAAATATTCTGTACTTTTAACTGAATTTTTGCGAGGCTAAATCAGGACAGCCCCATTTTGACAGAACACGTCTTGTTTGTCTTATGTAAAAAGGATTCTACTCAAATTGTTTAGTTTTTTTTTTTTTTTAAATGAATGTGAGGATGTGGGTGGAGCAACTGAAATCGCCCCGAGCAACAATCTGTGCTGACAGACACACGCCCCTTCATTAACAGCTCCACATGCACGCTCGGGCTCACGTGCACGCCCATACACACGCACACGCTCAGGAACGCCGCGTGCACGCCACGTGCACGCCCCACACCTCCCAGGAACAGCTGAGGCGTCAATGGAAGAAATGCACAAGAAGAAAGGCAGAGGGGGAAGGGGAAACTGTCAACAAACCAGGACTAAACCAGGACTAAACCAGGACTAAACCAGGACTGAACAAGGACTAAACCAGATCTGAACGAGGAAAAAACCAGGACTGAGCCAGGACTAAATCAGGACTAAACTTGGGTTGAACCAGGACTAAACCAGGGCTAAAGCAGGACTAAACCAGGACTAAACCAGGACTAACCCAGATCTGAACGAGGACTAAACCAGGACTGAAACAGGACTAAACCAGAAGTGAACCAGGACTAAACTAGGGCTAAACCAGGACTAAACCAGGACAAAGCCAGCGCAAAATTAGGACTAAACCAAGATTAAACAAGGACTAGTCCAGAATAAACCAACAAAATTGACTCTTGTGAGCTTTAAGTCATGTTAGAATGTTGTTTTCTCCTCAAAAACAGACCTGGAGTTGTGTTTTGTTTCATTCACACGTGTTTGAGTAATCCTTTATCTCTAAAGCTCTAAATGTTCTCTTCCACCTTGTGATGTCATGTAGTGGTCGTTTCCAAGTTATCGTCTACCTTTAACCTTTATTTCAGTAGAGATTCCAGGGCTAAAATTATCCAAATGATTCTAGTGTAGGTGGAGTTTAAAAACACAGTGAACCACTTCCTCTATTACCACATGACATCACAAGGTGGAACAGGGTGTTTTCGGTATTTTTCGGTATGAAGACTCAACCTAAATATGCAGAGCTTGTGTGTTAAACATGTTTGAATGCAACAAAACACACCAAAACAGAACCAGGTCGAGTCAGGTCTGGTCTGTGACTAAACCAGGACTAAACCAGGACTAAATCAGAACTGCACCAGGACTAAACCAGGCCTAAACCAGGACTGAGCCAGGACTAAACCAGGGATAAATCAGGGCTAAAGCAGGACTAAACCAGGACTGAACAAGGACTAAACCAGGCCTAAGCCAGGACTGAACCAGGACTAAACCAGAATACAGCAGGACTTAACTTAAACTAAGAACTAAACCAGGATTACAAAAAAATCCAGCTCTAAACCAGAACCTTCTATAAATAGACCAGTCTAAACCAAATGACTTTATTAACCAGCACTAAACAAGAGATCAACATCTTAAACCCAGACCAAACCCAGTCCTAAACCCGGTCTAAACCAGGACTTCTCCTCCCTGCAGTCCCACTCCTCCCTGCCTATGTACCGCAATGTTGTATTTATTTATGCTCTAAATGTGTGTCTCATTAGTACACCATGAATCATATGTTTCTGAAGTGAAGATAACAAGTCATATTAATATCTCACCCCAAAAAAACATCTTTAAAAAAACTCGCTAATGACGGCGTCTTTGGCTGCTGCTCGCTCCCGAAGTGACAAGCTGATTGACTGTCAACAACTTTCTCTCCCTCACACAAACTCATTAACGCAAAATGTGGCGGAGTGGAGAAAAAAAAAAAAAAACAGATAGAAAGATGGAGAAAGAGAGAGAGGAGAGGGGAGAGATGCACAGAGCAGCCATTTCTGAATACAAACGACAGAAAAGGAGGGGAAAGGGAAGCGAGGGGCAGACAGGAAGTGGAGGAGGGGACAGGTAACAGCGTGACGACACCTGTTAGCATGTAGCATCGTTGGCGCCACGTGCTAATGAATGCATGACAACAATATGAGCAGCGGCGGCGCGAGGAGGCCGCGGGATTTCACAAGATTTAAAATATGTGAGACTGCCCTTATTAGCGACATCGATCTTTGGTCTTTAGTCTAGACTGGACTAGACTAGTCTGAACTGGGCGAAGACAGGTCTAAACAAGGACTAAACCAGGTCTAAACATGGACTAAAGCAGGTCTAAACAAACACTAAAACCAGGTCTAAACATGGACTAAAACCAGGTCTAAACAAGGACTAAAACCAGGACTAAACAAGCACTAAAACAGGTCCATACAAGGACCAAAACAGGCTTAAACAAGGACTAAAAGCAGGTCTAAACAAGGACTAAAACAGGTCTAAACAAGGACTAAAAGCAGGTCTAAACAAGAACTAAAACAGGTCTAAATAAGGACTAAAAGCAGGTCTAAACAAGGACTTAACAGGGTCTAAACAAGGACTAAACCAGGTCTAATCACTAAAACAGGTCTAAACAAGGACTAAAACAGGTCTAAACAATCACTAAAACAGGTTTAGACAAGGACTAAACCAGGTCTAAACAAGGACTAAAACCAGGTTAAAGGTATTTAAGTAAAATGTCTTCCCCCAGTACAGATCTATTGTATTTTTGAGCTTTTGAGGTCAAAATAGATCCGCTGTGTACTGTTTGTGTTTTATTTATTTTACTGATAATCAGGAAATGTGTGTTAGCATGCTAGTCATTATTAGCTTTACCTACACGTCAAAACTCCACTCTGGTCTTTGAAAAAAAAGGTATCCATTTCAGAATGGATAGCATAACACTAGTACACATACATGAAAAAGTGTCCACAAAGTTTGACTGGTCGTGTAAATAAATATAGAAGAACCAACCAAAAGAATCGGATCCCATTAAAGAGCCGAAAGTGCCATCGGTAAAACCAAAACAAAACTCTCAGACCAGATCGAAACAAAACCGGACCTCGACAAAAGATCCAGAGATTCTGACAAAACTAAACTTACACTAAATAATTTGTCCCTCCTGTCTCTGTCCTGTCTCTCCTCTCTTCCCTGCCTGTCTGTCCCTCCTGTCTCTCCATCTCCCCTGTCGCTTCACATCGCTCCCGTCTCTCTTTCTCTCATCTCTCCTTCCTCCCCTGTCTCTCTTGTCACTCCTGTCTCTCTTGTCTCCCCTGTCGCTCCTGTCTCTCTGTCTCTCCTTCCTCTCATCTCTCCTGTCTCTCCCCAGTCTCTCCTTTTTCACATGTCTCTCCCCTGCTTCTCCTTCTTCTCGTCTCTCTGCTCTTCCTCTCTCTCCCTGTTTCTCCTCTCTCCCCTGTCTCTCCTGTCTCCCCTGTCTCTCTCTCCTTTCTCTTCTTCTTCTCCTTCCTCTCATCTCTCCATCTTTTCTGTCTCTCTCTCTTTCTTTCTCCCCATCTCGCTCCTGTGTCTCCTGTCTCCCTTGTCTCTCTGTCTTTCCTGTCTCTCCTGTCTCTCCCCTGCCTCTCCTTCCTCCTGTCTCCCCTGTTTCTCCCGTCTCTCCTCTTTCCCCTGTCTCTCCTTCTTCTCCCTCCACTCATCTCTCCATCTTTTTGGTCTCTCTCTCTCCCCTTTCGCTCCTGTCTCCCCCGTCTCTCTGTCTTTCCTGCCTCTCCCCTGCCTCTCTTTCCTCTCGTCTCTCTGTCCCTCCTGTCCCTCTCCTGTCTCCCCTGTCGCTCCTGTCTCTCTGTATCCCCTGCCTCTCCTTCCTCCTGTCTCCCCTGTCTCTCTTCACTCCCCTGTCTCTCCAGTCTCCCCTGTCTCTCTTTCTCCCGTCTCCCCTGTTTCCCCAGTCTCCCCTATCTCTCCCCTGTCTCCCCTGTCTCTCCCCTGTCTCTCCCCTGTCTCTCTGCCTCCCCTGTCGCTCCTGTCTCTCTCTTGTTGTGCTGAGCTCCAGATTTGGCGTTCCTTGGTTTGGCGTCGGCAGATCCACAGATGGGCTCTCCCTCTCGGACGCGGCTCTTCCTGGAGTCTTTCCCGGACCTCAACACAATGACGAGCGTCCACCAAAAAGAAGCTACCGGATCCGCGCCGCGACCTTTGACCCCACACCTGCTGCAGAATATGAGCGCCTGCAGTAATGTATGGTGAACAGCTCCGGCGCAGCTGTGCCTTCGGAAGAGCGGGAATACAGACCGGACAAATACACCTGATGTAAAGGTCCTATAGGAGTCTGTTTCTGTCATTTCATACATTTGACAGAGAGGAAAAGAAACAAAGAGAAAGAGAAAACGAGAGAGATACTTTATTGGTCCCGTGGGAAATGTTTTGTGTTGTAATATTTCATTGAATCAGCCCACCTCCATAGAGTTAAATGGGACATTGTAACTTCAGCGGGCGCTTTCTCAAAATGCATTTTCTCCCCATAGCGACGTAAGAATAACCCCCTATGGCAGCACACACCAAAACTTTAAACTCTTGTACTTTCATCAAACTTACACGAGGACTTTTCATATTTAATTCCAGCTTCTCTAGTTTCTCACCTAATGCTTTAATACTTGTTCAGTACTGGATTTGGTGATTTTGCAGATCAGTGTTGTTGAAGACTTTTGTATTATAAAAAAAATCGAATAGAGCAGCTGTTGTTATATTATCAGTATTGAAACAGATCTAGTGTTAGAGATATTTGCACCTCCGGCCCAGAGGCCACGACCCTGCCCGAAATCTGTCCCTTGATAAAGTGTTATTACGGTGAGGTTTTCTCTGTTTTGTGTTGGACTCAAAACTCAGAGACAAAGCTTCAGAAAAGCTTCAGAAAAGCTTCAGAAACAGCTCAGGCAGCAGCAGTGAGAGCCGTGAGCTACAGTCTGGAACAGGAGTCTGTCCTGTTTGAGTCACATCTGAGTCACATCTGAGCTTTGGTCGTTCAGTGATCAGACGTACTCACAAACTAAATATAAAGACACATAAATAAAGAAATACCAGACTTTTAAAGGAATGATTCAGGTCCATGGCTCATCGCAGTGACAGAGACTCCAGTGTGCTGCATGTTAGGCCCCGGGGGAGAGTCACGTCCAGACCTCAGACTGTATGAGCGAACAGTCCGGCGGGGCCCCTGAGAGTTGTAGGTATTAACTGTGAGTCTGAGGGCCCCAGACAGAGTAGGTCATATTATGGCTGTAATATAACAGATTTTATTTGGAAAAATGTGATCAAGATCCTGTTTAATCATCAGTGATCAGCTCAGGGAGTTTTTATTAGCGTGAGACAGTGAGAGATACAGGACGACATTCATACTATAATACTCCCTACAACTGTACAACAACTCACCCTTATATAACAGATAATACTCCGTACAACTGTACAACAACTCACCCACTGCACCAGACTATAGAGGGACAGATAATACTCCCTACAACTGTACAACAACTCACCCACTGCACCAGACTATAGAGGGACAGAGGAGATAATACTCCCTACAGTTATAGAGGGACAGAGGAGATAATACTCCCTACAGTTATAGAGGGACAGAGGAGATAATACTCCCTACAGTTATAGCGGGACAGAGGAGCTCATTCTCCAACAGGCTCCTACAGCTCCGCTCAAACAGTGAGAGATACAGGACATTCATACTATAATACTCCCTACAACTGTACAACAACTCAATCTTAAGTAACAGATAACCTTATGCCCTGTCAGTCAGCATTTTATTTTGACTTGTACATATACATTTATTTTTATTTTTATATTTCTATCTCATTTGACACCCGTGTCTTGCTCTTATTGCTATACCATCTATTTTTGTTACTCTCTGTTATTATATTATATTGTGATGTTTGAGCGACTGTGTCCAAATAATTTCCCTTGTGGATCAATAAAGTTTGTCTAAGTCTAAGTTTAGAGATGTGTGAGGCCAATCCTCTGAGTGGGTGAACGAGCGAAAGGTCGAAGAGACTTTTTTCCTATTTTACGCTAAATTGATTCTTGTGAACTTTAAGTCATGTTATAATGTTGTTACCTCATCAAAAACGTACCTCAAGTTGTGTTTTGTTTTATTCACGCCTGTTTGAGTAATCCTGCATTATTGGTCTGTCTACATCTTCAAAGCTCAAAATCCTCTGTTCCTCCTTGTGATGTCATGAAGTGGTAGTTTTTCAAGTTCACAGCTCCTTTTACCTTTGGTTCAGTAGAGATTGGCAATTCTAGGACTGAAAATGTCCAAAAGAATCTCGTGAAGGTGTGTGGAGTTTAAATACGCAGGGTTTGTGTGTTAAACGTGTGAATGAAACCAAAAAAACACAACTCCAGGTGCGTTTGTGATGAGGAAACAACATTTTAACATAGATCAGAAATCGTGTGATATGGGCTCTTTAAACAAACGAAATGTCTGATTATTTAAATATTTATTGTGGTGTAAAACGATGAGCGGATTCTTTGGCGTTTGGCAGACATCTTTTCATTTGAACGGATTTTCTTGATTGTCCCCACACCTACGCCCTGTACTGTGGAGGTGTACTACATTGTTCTCTTTGGGATGAACCTGGATCCGGGACTGGACTGGTCCTGGTCCAGATCCTCGTCTGGTTTGGATCCAGGTCCGGTTCGGTCCAGTTTGGCCCGGATGAACAATGGGAGGGTCACGTGGTGGGCTGTGGGTCGAGATGTGGGCGGAGATGGAATTTAAGATACAAAATGATGGTTATTTTCTCACAGTGTGTAATCTATACAGGATATTTTTGGAATGGACTTTTGAATACCTGGACTTGTTTTGTTTCATTCACGTTTGTTTGCGTAAGTATTCATAAAGGTTTTATATCACACAAAACTGACTCTTGTGAGCTTTAAGTCATGTTATAATGTTCCAAATCAAAAATTTAAAAATGTACGTGGAGGGAGGCCTGATAATGAAACTCTTTGTGTCTTTCTCTGTGTCTTTGCAGGGGAGATGTGCGTGAGTGTGCGTGGAAATAATTTTGACAAATTTTGAATAAATATTTTTGCATTTTTTTAAAGAAATTGACCTGATATTACGCAAAATTGACTCTTGTGAGCTTTAAGTCATGTTAAAATGTTGTTTCCTCCTCAAAAACAGACCTGGAGTTGTGTTTCGTTTCATTCACATGTTTGAGTAACTCTTTATTTTTAGTCTGTCTACATTTCTAAAGCTCAAAACGCTTTGTTCCACCTTGTGATGTCATGTGGTGGTAGTTTCTAAGCTGACATATGAGGTAAACACGTTCCAATCGAATATAACTTTTAATTCTGGAGGTTCTGAGCTTCACATGAGGCCTGTCCATAAACTGAGAATGAGACAAACTATTTTTTTTTTTTTTTTTTAGTGTCTTAACCTGCAGGAAACATAAATGTCTTTCTCTAAGTTGGCTGAAGGTGCTGGGGTTTAGGTAGAGACCTTTCAGAAAAGACAGAGGCATTTTAGGTTTAAACACACTGGATTTTATCTTTGAACCTGGCAACACAAATGAGAGAGTCATGTGAGGCTCATTCTGGTTTCTGATTGGATAATCGTCATGAACCAAAACACCAAATTATAACTTAAACTTAGACAAACTTTATTGATTGAATAATAACAAAGTGTAAAAAATATAAATGGTAATAATAAATTCTAAATGAGTAGCAAAAAAGATAGTGTCAAATACGGCATAATTATATAAATGTATGTACAAGTCAAAATAAAAGAGAAAAATAAGTAAATAATAATAAAAATCTCAGCTTTATACAAGAGGTCATAAGGAAAACACACAGTGTGTAACATAAACGAATGGTCCGTCATATCCAAGGTTTTTTTTTTTGTAATTCTGAATAAATCTTATTACAATTGTTGTCAGTAAAAGTTATATATATTTTTTAGCATGTTTACCTCATGTCTCGGGACAAGTTTATGAAATTTAAAATCAAAATCAGAATCTTACTGCAATTTCCCCATTGTGGGACAAATAAAGGATTATCTTATCTTATCTTACGCTCCCTTTAAGACACTGCCCTTATTATTATTTTGTTTATTTTTTTCTGTTTTCATCTTTACAAAATGATGCAACAGTTCTCGTGCTTCTGTTTATCTGAACACATCTTCACACTGCCGTCACTGACTCACAACACTTTGAATGTAGTTTTTATCATTTTGTATTTGTCGTTTTAAAGTGACGGTTTAACCAAACTCAACCACGCGATTATTATTATTATCAAAGGCGGATCAGAGAGACGACAGATGAGGAGCCCTGACTCGTATTTGCCTAAAAGATCTTATGAGGAATTGGATTTATGTCTGTTACATCATTATTATCTCAACTCAGAACACAAGAGCGCCCCCTGTGTTTGACTTTTGTGTTGATCCTCTTTTGCTAGTTTGTAATTCTGCCTATTAGCCAATAAATCCCAGAACTTTTACTGTATGTAGGCCTAAAGGGTCCTATTTTCTGATCTATGTTCTAATGTCGCTTCCTCGACACAAACACACCTGGAGTTGTTTTTTGTTTCATTCACACATGTTTAATTAACGCACAAACCCTGCAGATTTAGGCTGAGTTCTTCTCTCAAACAGAAAACACTCTGTTCCACCTTTTGATGTCATGTGTTTTTTAAACTCCATCTTCACTAGAATCATTTGGATCATTTCAGTCCTGGAACTGCCGATCTCTACTGAACTAAAGGTAAAAGGAGCTCTTGGAGATGTAGAAAAATTAATAATAAATGGTTACTCAAACATGTGAATGAAACAAAACACAACTCCAGGTCTGTTTTTGAGGATGAAAAATAGCCTTTTCGGCTAACTCGGGTATATTTACATTTGTTGTAATGTTTATTAATGTACATTGTCCCTCTTACCAAATAAATAAAAAATGAATG
Organism: Taenioides sp. WSHXM2023; assembly: GCA_029959045.1. NCBI lineage: Eukaryota > Metazoa > Chordata > Actinopteri > Gobiiformes > Gobiidae > Taenioides > Taenioides sp. WSHXM2023. The sequence goes on from CM057087.1 coordinate 21,571,705, forward strand.
AATGAAAGGAGGTAACAACATTATAACACGACTTAAAGCTCACAATAGTCTATTTTGCGTCATATAGGATCTTTAAGAGAGACACTGCAGGTGAAAAAAAAAATCATTGGTCACCTATAATTTACTTGCCTGAGCAGCCAGACACTTCCACATTCTGTTTGAATCCAGAAGAGTCTGGAACCGGACCATAGAGCGTGAAAATCCTCTGTCCAAACCACAGCTGCTAATCTGTATCACGTGTTTCTCTCCTCTTGAAAATTCTCCACACGTTCAGAACAAAATAAATAACTTCCTTTACCTGAAATAAGTCATAGTTTGGTGTTTCTATTGTTGATTTTGTAAAAAGCCACGCTGTTTCTCAGTCCTTTATGTTGTTTTTTCCCCTTTTTGACTCAAACAGAATATGCATCTCTCTGATTGGTTAATCCGCCTGTCAATCACGCCCTCTGAAATCAGGGAGACGGGACACAGCTCCAGATCCAGTCGTTTTTGTAAAGTTTTGTCAAAGCGTGTGGTTCTGGCTGGACTGGGAATTCATTTACAAACAAAATCACATTTCTCTCACCTCCGATTCTGCTGAAATCTGCAAAGTTTTTCAGTCCAATGTTGTTTTCGTAGTATCAGGTACTGAAAATGTGCGTATTCTGGACTCCTTTTTAAAACAGTACAAGCACGGGTTATACAGTTCCTTTACGTAGTAGGTTAGAAGGAGTTTTGTTATTTAGTTTGTTTATTTGTATATAAAGATAATATAGAAACTGCTCTCGATATGTAAAAAAAAAAAAAAAGAGATAAAGGACACATACAAGTTTTCCTCAAGTTGTCTGCAGGTGCTGGAGTTTAGGTAGAGACCGTTCAGATCAGAGAGAGGCATTTTAGGTTTAAACCAACTGGATTTCACCTTTGAATCTGGCTACCCAAATTTGAGCGTCATGTGAGGCTCATTCTGCGTTCTGATTGGATAAACGTCTTGAGAACCAAACCCAAATTATAACATAAAAAACTTCGCCGTCATGTGGAAAGTTTTGTAATGAAACACCTTTGATTCTTCCGAAATCTGCAATGTTTTTCAGTCCCCCATATTTTTACCACTCACATTTTTCATAAAGTATAGAAGAAGTGCGTATTCTGGATCCTTTTTCAAAACAATAAGAGCGCAGGCTACACAATTTACGTAGTAGGTTAGAAGTAGTTTGTTCTCTTTGACTTCAAGTTGGGGGCAAGGGCTGGGGTTTAGGTTTAAAGCAACTGGATTTCAACATTGAATCTGGCAACCCAAATTTGAGAGTCATGTGAGGCTCATTCTGCTTTCTGATTGGATAAACATCTTGAGAACCAAAACACCAAATTCTAATGTCTAATGTCTGATACTTTTGTGATCAAACACCTCAGATTCTGCTGAAATCTGCGACATTTTTCAGTCTTCCTTCGTCTGGATTCCATTTTTAAACAGTAAAATCACAGGTTACACAGTTCCTTTACGCAGTAGGTTATACGCAGTACTTTGTTTATATACAGATAATATAGAAACTGCTCTCTTTGACTTCAATTTAAAAAAAAAAAATCATTTCACACAATTAATTTGTTGTCTCACCTCCCATTGTAAGTCCGATAAAATATTCCCATTCCGAAAGCTGAATAAACAGAAACATGGAAATAATGGGGCGCTGATTAGGAGCTGTCACCTGAAGGCAGCGCAAGGTGTGAGCGCTGAGATGTACGGGGCTTCACACGTCACCTGAACTACACATGGGCCAATACACAACAACACCACAACACGAGGAAATCTAAACAGGAAGCCCGCCGCGACAAAGGTGTGGAGACAGGAAACTGCAGCTGCCACTTCCTGTTTGGGACTGCAGCAGCAGAGGAAGACGGGTACCAAAAAATGACACAACTTTTTAGGTGGAGGGTCCGTCAAATGCTTTTGTTCAGTGGAGATGTTATTGCTTTGTCTGGATTGTTTCACAGTATGGTATTGAATCATCATCATGGAGACCAAACCGGGCCAAGTTACGGGTCAGATCTGTGGATAAATGTAGCACTGATTCATGATTGGCTGCAGGTACAGAATTGTTCACATTAAAAGTTACGAGAGCGTCACGTGAGGCTCATTCTGCTTGAACCAAAACACCAAATTATAACATAAAAACGTGTCCATCATGTCCAATGTTTTTGTAATTAAAAATAAATCAGCAACAGATAATACTCCCTACAACTGTACAACAACTCTTAAGTAATGGATAACCTTATGCCCTGTCAATCAGCATATTATTTGCACTTATTGTCTCTTGTATACAGCTGTGATTTTATATTTTATTTTATTTTATTACATATTTTTCTATTTTATTTTGACTTGTACATATACATTTATTTTTATAATTATGTCTCTTGCTATTTTTGTTACTCTCTGTTATTATATTATATTGTGATGTTTGAGCTGCTGTGTCCAAATAATTTCCCTGGTGGATCAATAAAGTTTGTCTAAGTCTAAGTCTAATTACAGTTGTTTTCAGTAAAAGTTGTATTTATTTGAACATGTTTACCTCATATCTGGAAACACATTTATGTCGTTTTTATGGCATTTCAAATCAAAATCTTACATACATTTCCTTTAAACTGTGAAGTCCCATCATGCATTATTGTACCTCTAATTCTCTTTCAGTCCCATGTACTCTGGCCCTGATGCCCTGGCTCTGTCTCTCATTAGACATGGTTGGCGCAGGCTTGGCGAGGGTCCAAAGCTGGCACCACCCTTCCACCTCCGCTCCCTCGCACTCCGGCTCATCAGACGTGAGAACGAGGTAAGCACTCTGCCGCCGCTAACACGCTAATATATGCAGCAGTAGCAGCAGCAGCATGGCATTGTGGGTAGTGGACCGGGCTAATCCAAGGCGAGTGTGAAATGTGAAAAATGGCAGGACATTTACCAGCCATTTGAATTAGCGCCGACGCAACCACCGGAATCATTCACACCCTGACAGCGTGTGCACGTGCAACAGACTGACGAGTGTGCACGGGGAGAGACAGGTGTGTGCACGAGGAGAGACAGGGGTGTGCATGAGAAGAGACAGGTGTGTGCACGAGGAGAGACAGGGGTGTGCATGAGGAGAGACAGGGGTGTGCACGAGGAGAAACAGGTGTGTGCACGAGGAGAGACAGGTGTGTGCACGAGGAGAGACAGGGGCGTGTACAAGGACAGACAGGGGTGTGCACGAGGAGAAACAGGTGTGTGCACGAGGAGAGACAGGGGCGTGTACAAGGACAGACAGGGGTGTGCACGAGGAGAAACAGGTGTGTGCACGAGGAGAGACAGGGGCGTGTACAAGGACAGACAGGGGTGTGCACGAGGAGAAACAGGTGTGTGCACGAGGAGAGACAGGGGCGTGTACGAGGAGAGACAGGGGTGTGCATGAGGAGAGACGGGGGTGTGCACGAGGAGAGACAGGTGTGTGCACGAGGAGAGACAGGTGTGTGCACGAGGACAGACAGGGGTGTGCACGAGGAGAGACAGGGGTGTGCACGAGGAGAGACGGGGGTGTGTATGAGGAGAGACAGGGGCGTGCACGAGGAGAGACGGGCGTGTACGAGGAGAGACAGGGGTGTGCACGAGGAGAGACAGGTGTGCACGAGGAGAGACGGGGGTGTGCACGAGGAGAGACAGGTGTGCATGAGGAGAGACAGGGGTGTGCACGAGGAGAGACAGGGGTGTGCACGAGGAGAGACAGGGGCGTGTACGAGGAGAGACAGGGGTGTGCACGAGGAGAGACGGGGGTGTGTACGAGGAGAGACAGGGGTGTGCACAAGGAAAGACGGGGGGTGTGCATGAGGAGAGACAGGGGTGTGTATGAGGAGAGACAGGGGTGTGCACAAGGAGAGACGGGGGGTGTGCACGAGGAGAGACAGGGGTGTGCACAAGGAGAGACGGGGGGTGTGCATGAGGAGAGACGGGGGTGAGCACGAGGAGAGACAGGGGTGTACACGAGGAGAGACTGTTAATTTTGTCGACTTTTTTTGTTTAATATGCCGCGTTCCAAATTATTCTGCAAATTGCGTTTAAGTGTCATAAAGGTCAAATGTTTAGTTTTCCAGTGAAACTCATGGATGGTCTTGTGTCTCACACACCTGAGCCAATGAGTTTGCCTGGTGAGTCCAACTAAAGGAAAAACGACTTAAGAAGGACGTTCCACATTATTAAGCAAAGCAACATTTTCAAGCAACATGGGAAAGAAAAAGGATCTCTAGTGCTGAAAAGCGTGAAATAGTTTAATACCGTGGACAAGGCATGAAAACCTTAGATATTTCACAAAAACTTAAGTGTGATCATCAAACTATTAAGAGATTTGTAGCTGATTCAGAGCACACACGGATTTGTGCAGATAAAGTCACAATGAGGAAAGTTTCTGCCAGACAAACACATCGGATTAAGAGAGCAGCTGCTAAAATGCCATTACAAAGCAGCAAACAGGTATTTGAAGCTGCTGGTGCCTCTGGAGTCCTGCGAATATCAAGGTGTAGGATCCTCCAGAGGTTTGCAGTTGTGCATAAATCTTCTATTCGGCCACCCTTAAACAAAGCTCACAAGCAGAAACGGTTCCACTGGGCCCAGAAATACAAGAAGACTCATTTTCAAACAGTCTTGTTCACTGATGAGAGCCGTGCAACCCTGGATGGTCCAGATGGATGGAGGTGGATGGTTGGAGAACGGCCACCATGTCCCAACAAGGGACATCAGCAAGGAGATGGTGGAGTCATGTTTAGGGCTGGAATCATGGGGAGAGAGCTGGTTGGCCCCTTTAGGGTCCCTGAAGGTGTGAAAATGACCTCTGTAAAGTACGTGGAGTTTCTGACTGACCTCTTTCTTCCATGGTACAAAAATAAGAACTGTGTTTTCTGTAGTAAAATCATCTCATGCTGCAAGGAACACCTCTGCATCATCGGCTGCTATGGGCATAAAAGAAGAGAAACTCATGGTGTGGCCTCCATCCTCCCCTAACCTCAGCCCTACTGAGAACCTCTGGACCTCCTCAAGCCAAAGATCTATGAGGGTGGGAGGCAGTTCACATCCAAACAGCAGCTCTGGGAGGATATTCTGACATCCTGCAAAGAAATTCAAGCAGAAAGTTCAATGGATGCAAGAATTGTGAAGCTCCTCTCAAATAAGTGTCCTATGTTCAAATGGAACTTGACCTGTTAAGATGTTTTGATTGAAATAGTTTTTGATTTCAGTAATATGCTAATTCTTCTAACTGAAAAATAAACAAATTACCATTTTCAGTTCTTTACAACAAGAACATGGTTTGACACTCTGTTGTGCATAATAATTTGGAACCGTGTATTTTAAGTTTTTATTTTTGAGAAAAACACTGTTATCACTGGGAGATTTGTTCAATAAAATTCGAATTGTGCTCTAAAGGTTGAAGACTTGAAAATTATGATGACTGTCATTTATATTGACAATTTGGCAAAATCAGAGAAAAATATAATTTGCATAATAATTTGGAACGTAGTGTATTTGCATCATAGTTTTCATCAGTGTCATCATTTTACTGACGAAAACAAAACAAAAACTAAATAAAAGTTATGATAATGACTAAAATTGTGTCTCAAATGTGTGTTCTGCTCCTGTGTCGAAGGACGTGCTCAATTTCTGCCCGGTGTTTGATTGACAGATGTTGTAGCCTGTCAGTCAGATGTTCAGATCGTTTTCGAGTTTGGTTGACAGCGCTGTGTGTTTGAGTTGTTTTCAGTGCGTCCTGCAGGGCTCGTGTGCGTATTAAATAAGTGAGTAGTGGTTTTAAAAAAGGCACACATATACATCAACATGTTTGCAGAGTGTTTTGACGTTGTTCGCAGTAGTAGATTATAGAAAATGTGTGTTTAAGGGCCAATTAGATGTTTATTCTTGATATTGGGAAATACTGGGAAGTGCCAGATGCTAAGAGCCCGCTAATGGTCCACTAATATTATGGCGCTATTACTGTTTGCGTCCGAGGTGTTTGTTTGGCTGTATTTATAGAGTATATTATAATTTATATTTTTTCCTTCTATTTGTATGTTTCCGGACCACACACACACAGACACACGCACAAAGTTTTTGAAATTTAAGGGGTCTCCAGATGATGGGATTGAATTGGGGAAAAATAGAAACTGCAATAGTCTTAATAACTGCAATAATAACCCGACTCTCAGCAGACTGATATGTGTAGTCCTCTAAATAGAGTTCTTCAGTCTGGAAACGGGCTCAGAACCTAAGACTGAAGAAGACAAACACTTTGAGCTGATTGGTCGAAGCGTCACAACAGCAGAACAAGCCAAAAAAATCTAAACTTTAGTTAAATCCAGATGAAAGAAAAACACACACTTCTTACCTGTCTACAAACGCACAAAGCACCTCCCTCTGCACAATTTTCAAAAGCTAAACTGTATTTATGTCCTATAATGTTCTTCTACTACTACTCCTCTGACTGTACTCTTCTGCTAGTACTGTTCTGACAGTGTTGCTGTAATACTCCTCCTCCGATTGTATTCCCCCTGATAGTACTCTTCTTATAGTGTTATTCTGATAGTATTGTTCTGATAGTGTAGTTCTGTTAGTGTCAGTGTTGTTCCAATACTACTCCTCTGATTGCACTCTTCTGATAGTGTAGTTCTTACAGTGTTCTTACAGTGTTCTTTAAAGGGTAGTTCTGATAGTGTAGATCTAATAGTGTAGTTTTTATAGTGTTGTTCCAATAGTGTAGTTGTGATAGTGTAGTTTTTATAGTGTTGTTCCGGTAGTGTTGTTCCATTGGTGTAGTTCTGATAGTGTAGTTTTTTATAGTGTTGTTCCAATAACTGCAATTTCCCCATTGTGGGACAAATAAAGGATTATCTTATCTTATAGTGTTGTTCCAGTAGTGTAGTTCTGATAGTGTAGTTCTGATAGTGTAGTTTTTATAGTGTTGTTCCAGTAGTGTTGTTCCAGTAGTGTACTTCTATTAGTGCTGTTCCAATACTTCTCCTCTGCTTGTACTCTTCTGATAGTGTAGTTCTGATAGTGTCATTTTTATAGTGTTGTTCCAATAGTGTTGTTCCAGTATTGTAGTTCTGATAGTGTAGTTCTATTAGTGTTCTTCTAATACTACTCCTCTGATTGTACTCTTTCGATTGTGTAGTTCTGATATTGTAGTTCTGATACTGTAGTTCTGATAGTGTTCTGATACTACTCCTCTGCTTGTACTCTTATGATAGTGTAGTTTTGATATTGTAGTACTGTTAGTGGTAGTGTTGTTCCAATACTACTCCTCTGACTGTACTCTTCTGATAGTGTAGTTCTGATACTGTAGTTCTGATAGTGTTGTTCTAATACTACTCCTCTGATTGTACTCTTCTGATTGTGCTGTTCAGCTAGCGGTGTGTGTGCTGTGTGTAATAATAGCTGACATTGTGCGATTGTCACAAACAAACAGAGCCGTGTGCCAGCTCGCTCCTGAACACTTTCTCCGAGCGCCGCTTCGCTAAAGTTGCAAAGAGAAGCATATGTGGCACAATCTGTCTACTTATTTACCGCCGCGTGTGAATCTGGAAGGAGTTCACGGGTAATAATTCATGGACTAATCTCGCCGCATGACTCTCATTATCAGTTCATTAAAAGCATAATTCTGATAATTATAATTTCGCACGTTTTAAAAGGGGAGCGAGGAGAGGAGCAGAGCAAGAGAGAGCAGTGAGAGAGGAGGAGAGAGAAAGAGAGGAGGAGGAGGAGGAGAGGGAGAGAGAGAGAGGAAAAGGGGAGCAGTGCCAAATTAAGAGCTACAGAAAGCATCTAAGTAGCCTACTGCTATAAATGGGATATTTATAACTGATACTATAGTGACTCTGGGCACGACTGGCTCTTAGTGGTTTAAATGCAACAGTGTAAACAAACGACTCTCTCAGTGTCATTTAAAGATGCACTATGTAACTTTTTTGGTAGGGGGTTTGCTACCTGCTTGTCTCCATAGAGATGTTATTGCTTTGCCTTGACTGTTACCCAGTATGGCATTAACCTCATCTGTCTCCATGGAGATAATAATCATGAACAGATCTGATCTGTGTGAGAGAAGAAAGAAAGTAATGACATCCCCATGGAGATGAGCATACCCACCCACCAGAAAGTTACATAGTGTGCCTTTAAAGTGCATTTGATAAATTCATATGTTGTGGTTTGGTGGGATGGTACCTGCGGTAAATCTTTATTATTATTATTTTGTCAGGTGGCAGTGAGGAACACAGACAATTTAAACACAAGGAAAGCATTTTCTGAGAAACATTCCAACCCAACTATTGTGTCATTTAGACACGTTTTGGCCGTTGTTAACATTATGGTTGCTAGGTAACAGTTTTGGAATTACCTGTACATATTACATCCATGTTCGCTCGCTGTACGGATAACTGGGCGGATGACCAATCACATCGCAGCACTGAGGTTTGTGTGGAAGCCAAAGAGTCAGTACAGAATATTTAGTTTGTGAAAAACGTCCAGAAGGTAAAAGCTTTGTGCATTTGTGGACAGGAAAGACGTCTGTGCTTTTCCCTCAACTGGAGTTAACTAAAGTTTGTTCCACTGTTGTAACGCTTCAACCAATCAGATTCAAATATTTGTCATGTTTTCTGATCACTTTCAGTGAGAGCCATTCCAGATTGACAATGTGAAGAACTCACTTCAGAGTGCGCCACATATCAATCTGGCGTGAGCCAGATTGTCCAACCACAAAGTAAAATTATAAACTTCACCAAAATTACAAAACTAGAAAAGACTAGGCCAGATTTTTTTTTTGTAAAATCTTAAATAATGATGTTAATTATGCTTTTGTGAAATGTCTCATGTCTCACCTGTCATATGCACTTTAGGCAAATGCTGAGATACTTGTACTGACGCCATGCACAGCAGAGGATTACTGAAACATGTGTAAAACAGAAGAGCATAAAAGAATATAGTTTGCATAAGTTATCACTCCTTTGCCTGGGCTCTCATGCTGACGTCTCCACTCTGGTGCTGTCCTCGAGTCTGCTCCAGAGTAATCCCTGTCTTTGCCTAATGGTGGCTCCTGCTCCACTCTGAGCCACTCTTTGCCTAATGCTCCTGTCTGAGGGCGGCTCTCAGCACGACAGTGTACACACAGGCAAGGCAGGGCCAGGAGAGAAGAGGACACAGGGATAAAAAACAGGACTGAAACAGGACTAAACCAGGACTAAACGAGGACTAAACCATTCACTCCATGCTCAGCGGTGGAAAGATCCTATTATATACACATCTGCCCTGCGGCAGACCGGCAGAAGCGAGACTGCCAATCTGTGCCATTGGCCCCTCCGACTTCTACCAACACTCACTCACACCACTTTCATACTTGGCAATGTGGGTGAAGTGTCTTGCCTAAGGACACAACAACAGTGGCACCAGCGTTACACCTGGTATTCCCACTGGTCTCCCATCCAAGTTCTACCCAGGCCCAGTCCTGCTGAGATTCTGACGAGATCAGGCTTTGACAAAGAGGTTTGGCCGCTGTGATAGTTCCACTTTAAAGTCATGTGATATAGATAAAGGTCTGTGATTGGGTTTCACAAACTTGAGGGAGCAGAATCGTTTGGAAAGGTCTGTCTACATCTCCAAAGCTCAAAATGCTCTTTTCTGCCTTGTGATGCCATGTAGTTGTAGTTTTCAGCTACCTTTTACCTTTAGTTCAGGAGAGATCGGCGATTCCAGGGCTGAAAATACCCAGATGATTCTAGTGAAGGTGTAAAAACACAGTGGAACAATTCCTGTATTATGACATTATCACAAGATGGAGTGAAGTGTTTTCACTTTCATTTTCAGTGATATTGGAAGAGCTAGAGCTTTAATTAAACCAATGTACTCTTAAAGCTGCACTATGTAACTTTCTGGTTGGGGGTTCGTCACCTGCTTGTTTCTATGGAGATGTCATTGCTCTGTCTAGAATGTTCCACAGTATGACATTAAACAGCTCTACTTTACATTTATTAAATCACAGGTGGTTTTATAGTTCAAAAATACCTAGAAAAACTGACATTCTGTCTGTGAGCGGAGTCGCCTCTCCACAGATCTGACCTGTAACTTGGTCTGGTTTATTTTTATTTTTATTTATTTTTTTATTTAACCTTTATTTTACCAGGTAGGTCGATTGAGAACCAATTCTCATTTTCAACGACGACCTCATTTTCAACGACGACCTGGTTTGGTCTCCATGAAGATAGAAAGTGAAAGATTCCAGACAAAGTAATTACATATTCAGGGAGAAAAATATATGACGGGCCCTCCACCGGAAAAATTACAAAATGCACCTTTAAACAAATCAGTGACGTGACGATTCCCATTCCGATCATTTGCATATCCATAACTCAGTGGTCCCATCAGGGCTGTAATAGCCCATTTAGATCCACCTCCGCCTAACAAGTCCCCATCATTTGGTTAAAAGCCAAAGAAGATCTGCAGAGAGAGCCAGGCTTAAGTCAACTCCCGCTCAACAGACTCGGGCTTTGTTGTTGGACTCCACTGATGCATGCCTAAAACCAGGGAGCAGCAGCATCCAACATTCAAAAGTACTGCACTTTTGTTAGTACTGCACAGGTAGTACACAAATACTCCTAGCACGCGCCGTTTAATGTCTCTTAGTCAGATTCACTGGGCTCGGAGTCAGGGAAAAGTAAAATGCACAATTAGTCAAAAAGCTTGGACGCACAAGTATGTAAAATAAAAAGGTTGGTTGTTCTGGTCAAGTGGAGATGGAAGAATTCACCAGCAGAATTAGGTCTAGTTATAACTTAAAGCTGCACCGTGTAATTTATTTTGGTCGGAGATCCGTCATCTGCTTGTTTCTCTGCCTGGAATGTTCCACAGTGTGACATTAAACAGCTCTACTTTACATTTATTCAATTACAGGTGGTTTTAGAGCTTAAAAATACCTTGAAAAACAGACATTCTGACTGTGAGCGGGGTCGCCTCTCCACAGATCTGACCTGTAACTTGGTCTGGTTTGGTTTCCGTGATGATAGAAAGGTGAAACATTCCAGATGAAGCAGTAACATCTTAAATGTAATACTGTTTACCATGCTGCAGTGATGAGTGTTTAAGCTCTCGTGTGCAGTTCTGAAGTCCCTGTCTCTGTTTGCACCTCATTACAATTCCTCTGGCACACCTTTAAGAGTCTTTAAATAAAATTCCTGCTCTGGAGCTGTTAATTGATGTAATATTGCATTTTTCTGCTCGCTCTTGTACATGTGATTAACACTCGGCTGGTTTTCCAAAGGCTTTGACACGTTGATTTCTTTAGAAAGAGACAGTTTCACCTGAGCGCGGCGGGAACCATCGGGAACAAGAGAAAAGAGGGGGGACTGTTTAAATGTGGCACCCGTCTCCTGCTCAGACGGATCAGGCAAGGAAGGAACAGTGCGTTTTCACCACAGTTTGGGATCATTTAGACATTTAGACAAACAAATGTGTGTAGAATTTTGTTTGTTTTAACTGCACACGTTAAAGGTCCCATATTATACAAAATTTACTCTTGTGAGTTTTAAGTCATGTTATAATGTTGTTTCCTCCTTAAAAACAGACCTGGAGTTGTGTTTTGTTTCATTCACATGTTTGAGTAACACTTTATTATTTGTCTGTCTGTCTCCAAAGCTCAAAATGCTCTGTTCCACCTTGTGATGTCATGAAGCGATAATTTTCAAGTTAACAGCTCCTTTTTACCTCCTTTTAGTTCAGTAGAGATCAGCAAGTTCAAGGAAAATATCCAAATGATTCTAGTGAAGATGTGTGGAGTTTAAAAACACAGTGGAGCACTTCCTGTATCACCACATGACATCACAAGGTGGAACAGAGTGTTATAACACTCAGAAAAAAAGTGTAATATGAGCCTTTTAAACATGTCCAGGAGGATAATCTTTGGGAAAACTGAAATCTGAACTTTAAAGGAGCACTGTGTAACTTTTCTGGTAGAGGTTCGTCCAAGTACTTGTCTCCATGGCGATGTTATTGCTTTACCTCCAATATTCCAGAACAAACTTCTCCATAGCAGCAAGCAGGAGACGCCACCAGGCCAATTTACAGGTGAGCTCTGTGAAGCGGTGACCTCACTCCTAGTAAGAATGCAGGTTTATAAAGGCATTTTTGAGCTATAAAAACACCTATAATTGAATAAATGCATCTTATATAAGTTTAATACCATATTGTGGAACATTACAGGCAAAACAACAGCATCTCCATGACAGCAGAACCCCAACTTGAAAAGTTACACAATGCATCAAATCAAAAACAAGTCAGAATGCATAGAATATAGGCTATACAAAATACATGAAGCAGCTTAAATGTACTTAAGGCTTTCTTATGAAGAAGTCTGGGGGAAAAAACTGAACAGATAAAGTTTTTTTGTTTGTTTTGTTTTGTTTTGTTTTTTTTCTGGGAGAACATGCATCCTCCTGTCTGCTCCTGTCTGCTCCTCCTCCTCTGGCTCTGCTCCTGTCTACTCCTGTCTGCTCCTCTGACCCTGCTCCTGTCTGCTCTTCTGACTCTTCTCCTGTCTGCCCCTGTCTACTCCTGTCTGCTCCTCTAGCTCTTCCCCTGTCTACTCCTGTCTGCTCCTCTGATCCTGCTCCTCTGGCTCTGCTCCTGTCTACTCCTGTCTGCTCCTCTGTATCTGCTCCTGTCTGCTCCTGTCTACTCCTATCTGCTCCTCTAGCTCTGCTCCTGTCTACTCCTGTCTGCTCCTCTGATCCTGCTCCAGTCTTCTCCTCCGTTTCTGCTCCTCTGTATCTGCTCCTGTCTGCTCCTGTCTACTCCTATCTGCTCCTCTAGCTCTGCTCCTGTCTACTCCTGTCTGCTCCTCTGACCCTGCTCCTTTCTGTTCCTCTGTTTCTGCTCCTCTGTCTCTGCTCCTGTTTGCTCCTCTGTTTCTGCTCCTGCCCACCCCACACCCAACATATATTTACCTCCCCACTTCTCCACTGTTTCACATTCAGAGGTGATAATTTTCCCTCAAATGATCGTCTTCTGTGCGTTCTGTGTGCTGCTAATTAAAATCACTTTCTGACAAAATTTGGTGGAGCTTCGGTGCTTGGAGGTCGTTAGCCTCGTTAGCGCACCTGAGCTCCAAATTAAAAGCCCAATCGTGTAAATTTGTGCATCCGCCGCCGGTCGCTGTTAGCAAACACCAAACGTGAGCCGCGCGATAATTAATGTTAAGATAGAAACGAAGGGAGGGGTGCAGAGGGAGAGACACGCACATGGGGAAAATATGAACAAAAGCTGAATTCTTTGGTTTTGTAAAGATATGAGTTTGAACGTAGTTGTGGATTCCATTAGCCATAACATTTAGAGCAGCTAATGTTATGGCTGTGGATTCCATTAGCTATAACATTTAGAGACGGTAATGTTATGGCTGTGAATTCAATTAGCCATAACATTTAGAGCAGCTAATGTTATGGCTGTGGATTCCATTAGCCATAACATTTAGAGACGGTAATGTTATGGCTGTCGATTCCATCAGCCATAACATTTAAAGACGGTAATGTTATGCCTGTGGATTACATTAGCCATTACATTTAGAGACATTAATGTTATGGCTGTGGATTCCATTAGCCATAACATTTAGAGCAGCTAATGTTATGGCTGTGGATTCCATTAGCCATAACATTTAGAGACGGTAATGTTATGGCTGTCGATTCCATCAGCCATAACATTTAAAGACGGTAATGTTATGCCTGTGGATTACATTAGCCATTACATTTAGAGACATTAATGTTATGGCTGTGGATTCCATTAGCCATAACATTTAGAGCAGCTAATGTTATGGCTGTGGATTCCATTAGCCATAACATTTAGAGACGGTAATGTTATGGCTGTCGATTCCATCAGCCATAACATTTAAAGACGGTAATGTTATGCCTGTGGATTACATTAGCCATTACATTTAGAGACATTAATGTTATGGCTGTGGATTCCATTAGCCATAACATTTAGAGCAGCTAATGTTATGGCTGTGGATTCCATTAGCCATAATATTTAGAGACATTAATGTTATGGCTGTGAATTACATTAGCCATAACATTTAGAGACATTAATGTTATGGCTGTGGCTGTGAATTCCATTAGCCATAACATTTAGAGACATCAGTGTTATGGCTGTGGATTCCATTAGCCATAACATTTAAAGACATTAAGGTTATGGCTGTGAATTCCATTAGCCATAACATTTTGAGCAGCTAATGCAGAGGGAGAGGCACTCATGAGAGGAAAATGTACAAAAGCTGAATTCTTTGGTTTTGCGAATAATAAAGCTGTGGATTCCATCAGCCATAACATTTAGATCTGCTAATGTTATGGCTGTGGCTGTGGATTACATTAGCCATAACATTTAGAGACATTAATGTTATGGCTGTGGCTGTGGATTACATTAGCCATAACATTTAGAGACATTAATGTTATGGCTGTGGCTGTGGATTACATTAGTCATAACATTTAGACATGTTAATGTTATGGCTGCGGATTCCATCGGACCCCATTTAGAGCAGCTAATGTTATGAGCACTAATCTTCGAACGTATCTTGCAATGAAAGCTTTACACAATATAAAGTGTTTGGTTGTAAAGACGGGGTACAATGGATTTTTCTGGAGCCTTCTACCATGTTATAATGTTCGCTCATCAAAAAGCAAGAATCAAACATTTTATTATCACAGTCTGTTTTAAATAGAAGTGGACCAAACCCGAGCCAGGATCCTGCAGGAGGTATCCAGTTGTTACCGTACACTCTATATATAAATGGACGTAGCTAACTCGCTAGCTGCTGCATTCCAAATAGGAAGTGTTCATGGGCATGCTTCCAGCTCCATCGACCAAAAATGATCACCCCTCTCTTTGTAACTGCTGTAGTGGGCCTTCATATTAACCCACTGTACATGATCCTGGTGTTTTTATTTTACTATTTTGAGTGGAGCCGAACGCTGTGGGTGAGGTCACACTGCCTTGGTCTATTTCTTTATACAGTCTTTGGTTGGAGAATGGGAGGAGCATGAGGAAGTCCACCTAAACACAGGGAGAACCTCACTCAGGAGTGGAACCTAGAACCACATGTCAGGACTTTGCTTTTCTAAATTACTGGTTGCATGTGCCTGACTCCGCCCCTGCAGGTTTGTGCTCCTGTACAGTATGTGTCTGTTCTATTTATTTGGGAATGAGCATTGTTGTGAATTCTCAAATGCTCAGAAAACTCCAAAGTATTCAAAGTATTCATTTAAAGATGCACTGTGTAACTTTTTGGTTGGGGGTTCGTCGCCTGCTTGTTTCTATGGATATGTCATTGTTCTGCCTGAAATGCTCCACAGTATTGTATTCAAAAATACCTTGAAAAACAGGCATTCTGACTGAGACCGGGATTGCCTCTCCACAGATCTGACCTGTTCCGGTTTGGTCTCCATGAAGATAGAAAGCTTTAATGCCATACTGTGAAACATTCCAGACAAAGCAATAACGTCTCCATGGAGAAAAGCGTTTGACGGACCTTCCACCGGAAAAGTCAAACAGCGCACGTTTAGATGCCTGCCTGAATTAACCTGGAGAAAATCAATGCCCTCGTGTTAACTCGTTTTTATGAATGAACAGCTCCGTGGCCCCGCCCCCTCTCTGTGACATCACGCCCATAGCAACGGTTTGTTTACTGGCAAAACTCTGCACATTTCTGGGGACAACGCCTTGGTGTGGGTCTGGACCTGTGCGGGCCTGATACAGCGACACAGAAGAGCCCTGGGAGGACCGAACGGTACCTGAACACACCGCCAGGAGAGAGGGAGGGAAGAGAGGGAGAGGAGAGAAGGGAGAGGAGAGAAGGGCATGAGAGGAGAGGGAGAGAGGGAGGGAAGAGAGGGAGAGGAGAGAAGGGAGTGAGAGGAGTGAGGGCGGGAGGAGAGAGAGGGGAGTGAGAGGAGAGAGGGAGGGAAGAGAGGGAGGGGAGAAAGGGGAGAGAGGAAGAGAGGGGAGTGAGAGGGAGAGAGGGAGGGAGGAGAGACACGTAGCGATGGGATAGAGGGAGGAGACGGACGCTGCCTTTGGGGGCTGTCCGTCAGCACCAGAGCAGACGGGGAAATGCCTAATGACGTTTAATGAGAACAGAAAAACCGAGGAGTGAATCTAAAACATTCGAACACTTATTTGTACGCGTGTTTTTAAATTCTCCCTTCGATCTGGAGCTTTGTAAATCCAGAAAAAGTTTGTTTTGTCTTTGATAATGTGTCCGATGGGCAATAATAATCCACAGTCTCTGAAACTCCAATACAGTTTGTTCAGTTTGGGAATTATGCCACTCCACTGCCATCGTGGAGGATCCGACGCCTTTGTTTTGTCTTGAATTTTCTACAGCACGACATTAAACACATCCATTTCCAAAGAAGCAAAAGCAGGTGACGCTACAAGTTACAGATGAGATCTGTGGAAAGGCGACTATGATGATGCTGAGAATGTTTTTGTTTTTTAAGGTATTTTTGAGTAATAAAGTAATAAATTCAATTAACATAAAACAGATCATTTTAATGCTATACTGTGAAACATTCCAGGCAAAGCAGTAACATCTCCATGGAGACAAATATGTGGCAGACCCTCTATCTGAAAGGTTGCATAGTGCACCTTTAAAGGTACAGTATGGAACTTTCAAATATGATTTTAAATTAGTTTTAAAAATTATGTCATATTTCCCCTAAAAGGTTTTCCTGAAATCAAAGACTGGATCAGACTTTTACAACTGAAGCCACTATTTTTGTCCACACTGGGCTCCAGACAAAACAATAATTATTATAATTACGTTTATAATATTTATTTTGTACACAATACTTCACATGACGGAGGAGCAGCCACACAGCATCAGTGAGACCAGTGTTTGGACTCACAACCAAAGTGTGTTTGAAACTCGAGCTGAACCGCTGACGTGAGCAAAACACGTCCTAACTGCCATCTGTGAGTCCACTGCCACCTGAGCCTCTCCTCGGCTCCTCTGACTCCCTCCTCTGCTTCTCTGACCATCTCCTGTGCTCCTCTGACCCTCTCCTGTGCTCCTCTTCTCCTCTGACCCTCTCCTGTGCATCCCCTGACCATCTCCCCTCCTCCTCTGCTCCTCTGATCATCTCCCCTGCTCCATCTGACCATCTCCTCTGCTCCATCTGACCATCTTCTCTGCTCCATCTGACCCTCTCCTCTGCTCCTCTGCTCCATCTGACCCTTTCCTCTGCTCCTCTGTTCCATCTACCCATCCTTTTTCAGAACACCAACAAATCTCTTTGGTTTTCCTTTAGGCCTCCTGTTTTCTGCAGCTCTAACCTCAGCCTTCCTCTTCTCATATATTCACCCTCCCTCCACTGTACCATGTGCTGGCTTACCTTGCTTCTTTATAATGAAGTCACACCTAATTTTCTACTTTCACCTTTTTTTACGGAAACGCAGATCTCTTTGCTGATCACACACAATTACTGCAAAAATAACAGCTTTAACTTCCTTGATAATGACTTGTCCTCCTCCTCCTTCAGACCTGATCATTAGAACCCAAAGCCGACACACACTCCGCGGTTTTGTCACAAATGTCATGACGAAAATCACAGAGGAATGTACCAGGAGCTATCAAAAACTATTAATTACTCCATTTCAACTTTTAACGAGCTCCCTTCTCAAGAGTGCGGCGTGCAGGTGGATCTCACGTGCTCCAGACGCCATTTTGATTTTGAACAAGAAGAGTTTAGTTTTGTTTCGGAATCGGAATTGTGTTTATATCAACGCTCCCTGGAAATCAGTCAAACTCCTAAACGGGTCCGTGAACACTCGGACGGATCACAAGCTCCTGAAAATGTGCTTCTTTACATCCATTTTGTGTTTTTTCTTGCGTTTTCAGACGATCTTAAAACTCTTTTGACAGTGTCCACTGACGTGTGCGTTGTGTCACCATGGTAACTGCTGAACATTCCACCATTAGAGATACACGTAAACCCCCAACGTGATTTTACTGCAAAGTATCAGTAGTCCTAATTAAAGGGATTCTACTTGATTTCTTCTATGTATTTGAGCAAAATGTGTCCCAAACAATACTTTATTTACTTTATTTTCTTCTTCTTCTACTGAAATGGTCCAATTGATCACAGACATGCGTTTTAATTCTGTATTATTTGATTTTCATATGTATTTTTCTAATTCTGACGCTGGTTTGGTGTGATTGTACCATAATTATCACAGTTTGACATCAGTTAAGGGGCAGTTTGTGGAAAAACGTTGAAAACTAAATCTTGTAAAATACAGGAAGTAGAGTTGAGTTAAACAGAATCCCTCTAACTATGTCATCAACACAGAAAACTCAATTTGTGCACGAAGAAGGTATTTTTCTGACCGTTTAAACCTTCATTTAACAAAATAAAGTTGTTGCCATCATTTATTTTTAGTCTAATCAGAAGTTTAGCCCTTGTTAACTTTGTGGTTGCTTGGTAACAGTTATGGATTTATCTCTAACGAAATACGTCCAACCTGGAAGTAAAATTATAAACATTCCCAAAACTCCAAGGAAAAACTGGGTGTTATTGGGCTAGTGTGAGCGCACCCTGAGTCTTTGGTCCTGCTCTAGTTTTACAAGTTTAATTTCAGGTTTAGTTTTGATCTGGTGAATGTGCAACTGTGAACGCACCTTAAACCTCGTTCAGATGATTTGAAGATTATTTTTAATATATAAAGTCCATGACTCACTCTCCCTGAATCTCTTTCCTCTGACTCACATTTTGGGATGTGTCTCCTACAAACTATTATCACACGTTTATGATTCAGATACAGAAGAATCCAGAGGCCTTTATGTAAACTACTGTCACGTCAGTGCAGTCAGCTGTGGTGGAAGAAGTACTCAAATGTGTTACTTAAGTAAAAGTACAGACATCGGAGCAGAAAAATAAGTAAGTAAACCTTTATTTATACAGCACCTTTCACAGATAAGAAAAAACAATAATATAATAAACAACATAATAAACAACATATACATGAACAGAGGAATTACAGACACAGTCCAAGACCAAACGCCTAAATAATAATGTCTTGAGCTGCTTTTTTAAAGAGTCAGTAGATTTTGCCTCACGGAGGGCCGGGGGGAGCCTGAAAGAACTTCAGGACATTCACTGTTGCAAAGGGGCGTCTGACCATTTAGAGCTCTGAAAGTTAAAACTATGATTTTAAAATCAACACAGACCTTAACAGGAATCCAGTGCGGTGAAGATAAAACTGGTGTGATGTGTGTTCCTCTGTTGGCTCCTGTTAAAATCTTGCAGCCGCATTTTATACAAGTTGCAGAGGCTTAAGTGTGGATGCATTAAAACAATTAAAAAGATAATTTAAAAAATCTAAACGACATGAAATAAAAGAGTGTTGTTTCGGAGCTGGTGAAAACAGTTTTTAACCTCTTGGCTGCAGTGACCCTCCAAAGACTCTGATTTGTCCAACAACACTCAGATTTCTAACGCTGGGCTGGACTGAGAGGTTCAGTGAGCCGAGGTGATCCATAATTAGAAGAATTTTTTCATCTGTGTTTCTGTTTTTCCATAATAAAGTTGCAAAAAGTTTTCAGCAAACCAATTTTTGATACAAGAGAAGCCCTGCAGAAGGGGTTTTTAGCAGCCCATCTCTGTTTCTTAAAAAAAAAAAAAAATTAAAGGTGCACTGTGTAGCTTTTCTGGTCTGCCACCTGCTTGTCTCCATGGAGATATTACTGTTTTGCTTTGATTATTTCACAGTATGGAAATAAACCTGGCAATCACAGTGGAGACAGGCTGATGATCTATGGTGAAACAAAAACCTGCACGTGGTAATAAATGATGTATTTCTGAGATATAGTACAGCTGTAATTGAACAAATGAAACGGAGTTATGTTTAATGCCCTACTGTGGAACATTCCAGGCAAACAAATAACATCTCCATGGAGACAAGCACATAGCGGGCCCTACGCTGTAGAAGATACACAGTGCACCGTTAAGTAAAAGTATTAAAGTACCTGTTTAAAAATGTACTTAAACGGAAAAAAGTTAAAGTTTTTCACGCAGCTTTTGAGATCAAATGATGTTGATACAGATTTGTGCTGAATTTTGTTTAACAGCTGAATTAATGAATTGAATGAAGTAAACTGAATTAATATTTTTTTCCTAGCTGTTTTTATTTGTATATTTTTGTTTGCTCAAATTACAAATATGTTAAAAAATAAACCATCAGCCTTTTCAGCAGGTCTCAAACTATAATAAAAAATACTTTTACTTTTCAGTCCAGTTCAAAAATGTCGTGGAATAGAAAGTAAAGATACCTGCTCTCAAATGTGGTGAAGTAAATGTTTAAAATGTCCACTTGTATTTATGTAAAGTACAAATACCGAACGTTTTTACTTAAAGGGCCTATATTTGGCTATTTTCTGATCTCTGTAAAAACCAGTTGAAAACTACCACTTCATGATGTCATTTTGAGTTTTGGAGATGTAAACAGACTAAATAATAAAGAGTTACTCAAACATGTGAATGAAACAAAACACAACTCCAGGTTTTTGAGGAGGTAACTTTATAACACGGCTTAAACCTCACAAGAGTCCATTTTATGTAATATACGACCTTTAACTACACTACTTTTACTTTTACTTCGTTACGTTCCACCATTGTCTCTTAATGATACAAGTTTACAGTTAATATGGTGACGATATTGTGCAGAGAAGGTGCAGAATAAACGGGAAGTTCGCTGATATGTTTTTAATATGGTCTTGCTGTTGTTGATCTGAAGTTTAGCTAAAACACTTGTTGAGTTGGTCCAATCACAATGACGCTAATCACACCCGCTAACTGCTAATGGCTAATGAGGCTAACGAGGCTAACAAGCTTTTGGCACAGAACCTCTAATCAACATAATTACACCAATAAACAGGCAATTATCAGGAGAGGCCGATTACCCAGCATGCACTGCAGCCATTGACAGGGGCGACAGGAGCAGGGCCGTAAAAACAAAGCTTAAGATAAGGACATGAATAAATTAGAAAGTTTAAACTGAGAAACAGACTCAAATGTTCTCACACGAACACTGTCAGATCTTATTGCTTAAAGGTGCACTGTGTAACTTTTTAGGTGGGGGTCCGTCACCTGCTTGTTACTATGGAGATGTCATTGCTCTGCCTGGAATGTTCCACAGTGTGACATTAAACAGCTCTACTTTACATTTATTCAATTACAGGTGGTTTTATAGCTCAAAAATATCTAGAAAAACAGGCATTGTGACTGTGAGTGGGGTCGCCTCTCCACAGTTCTGACGTGTAACTTGGTCTGGTTTGGTCTCCATGAAGATAGAAAGGTTTAATGCCATACTGCGAAACATTCCAGTCAAAGCGCTGCATGCTGTGAGCCCCTCCTATGCATCGCTGCACTTTACACTAGAGCTTTTTATTTTCGTTGTACCAAAATGACTAGACAACGCTGCCAAATCCTACATGTATCACAGATTAAGAAAATAATATTGGAGAACGCTGCGAGTACAGAGCAGTGGGCTGGTGGTGAAAACGGCAGTAGATCGGAGCAATGACGTTGAATACAGGAGAATAAAGATTACTCAGACATGCAGAAATCAGTCCAAATACAACCTCAGAGAAGGGAAACAACATGGTCAAAATAACACGGTTAAAAGCTTTAAAAAGACGATTTTGCAGAATAGGTTTGGCTGATTTAAAGATGTTTAACTGACAATAGTCACACCTATGAGGTTAAATAATGATATCACTTAAGCGCTTTTGAGTGTCTACACTGTGTAACTTTTCTGGTGGAGGGTCTTCCAACTTCTGTCTCCATGGAGATGTCGAGGAGAGCAAATTCAGAGTTTTTCAGGGTATCATTATGGTAATAAATGGTAGGTTTTAAGAAATGCATCATGGGGTCTTTAGTGTTAAACTCTTCGTCACTGTAAACCGCAGCATTGATCTAAAATGACTTCGTAATAGGAACAGGTCCATTTACTTCCTGTTCAAATCTGTAGCGCTCCTGCAGGACAATACAGGACAAACACACACTAATAAACAACACAAACACTAATCACACTAATCCATTGGCTAATGACAGACTGATCTGTGCAGCTGAATAGAGTTTTACACATTCATCAGTCTGAGATGGCCCTCACTGAAAGTGGTCTGTAATTAAATCCAGTTGAGAGAAATGGACATCTTTCCACTCCACAAATGCACAAAGCACTTTTCTCTGCATGTTTTTCAAGAACTACCTCTGTATTTACTTCTGTAAGTACAGGGGTGATGGGCTCTTTGGCTCCGCCCAAACAGCAGAGCTGCTGTGGGATTGGTCTGGACCTCTGTGGCTCGCACCCAATCACAGTGGGAGCCGCTCCAGATGGATTATGAACTTACTAATTATTGCAAGTTTTCCTCTTGCTGCACACGGTTAGATAAAGTCTAAACCAGGTCAGCCATGAGTCTGTGACTGGGCAGTTACAGAACTTTGACTTCCTCCAGGAGGCGTCTGGGGAGAGGGAGGCCAGTGTAGGAGCACATATGGAGTTCCCCAGTTTTAAAGAGGGGCTATAAAAGAGAGGGAGGAGCCAGTGTGAAAAAAGGTGAAGACAGAAGAGCGCGCAGGGGAACTCCAACCTCTGCACCAACATGGCCACGAGCATCTTAAAGTCTGCTCCAAAAGTCACAATGATTCACTTTTCACTCTCAGAGAGTGAAAGTAAAACATACACAGAACATCCATCACGAGACGGTGTTCTCATCTGACTTATCTGGTAAAATATTGAATAAATAAAATAAAAATACACTTTATACAGTTTTACAAAGCAGAACATTTTGAACAAACTCTTCCAGTGGTAGTCGGCCTCAGCCTTGTTTCCGTATTACAGTGGAGGTTCGGTAATATTTAAGGGGTCCAAAGCAGTAACAGTACATGTGGTACTTCTCTTTGACTCCTGATATTACTGTTTTAATCTGAGGAGGAGCTACAGACTGCAGCATCTTGTGATACACTGCCGTATTTCCACTGATGGGAACTTATATGTTGAGCCAATATGCTAAACAAAAGCTAGTGCATGTTAGCATGTTTGCATGTTTATCGATGCACGGCGTCGCGTCAAGGTCCAAAATATTAAATGAATAAAGTATTAACATGAACCAAACCCAATTATTACATAAAGAGAGGTTAAAAGAGAGGTATAGACACAGAGAAGTGAAATAAATGGAGAAAAAACTGATCTCTCTGGATGAGACGGACCTTGAAGTGGATTGAACCGTGAGAAGGGCCAATATTTCACTATTTTCTGATCTGTTCTAATGTTGTTTCTTTATTACAAACAGACCTGGAGTTGTGTTTTGTTTCATGCATGTTTAACACACAAACCCTGCGTATTTAGGCTGAGTTCTTCTCTCAAACAAAAAAACACTCATTTTGTGACGTCATGTGGTAATACAGGAAGTGCTCCACTGTGTTTTTAAACCCCACACCCCTTCACTAGAATAATTTGGATGATCTCAGCTCTGGAATTATCCATTTCTACTGAACAAAAGGTAAAAAGGAGCTGTTAACTTGAAAACTACCGCTTCATGACATCACAAGGTGGAGCATAACATTTTGAGCTTTAGAGATATAAAGAGACTAATAAACCAAGATTACTCAAACATGTGTGAATGAAACAAAACATAACTCCAGGTCTGTTTTTGAGGAGGAAACAACATTATAACATGACTTAAAGCTCACAAGAGTCAATTTTGCGTAATAATTTTGTATAAATCAGGTCTTTAAGCACATTTAATCAGACTAAATATAGTAACTTTAAAAAAAAAAAAAAAAAAAAAACTTGATTTATTCTTATTCTGGAACACCACTTGATGACATCATGAGTTTGAACAGAGCATTTTGAGTGCACAAGAGGGAGACAGAGTAAAAGAATGCTCAAACCTGCGCGGATACCAGCCTCCAGGTATTAACAAAGAAACGACATCGTAACACGGCTAAAACCGAACTGAATAAATGTTTGTGCGGTGAGAGTTTGCCGTGTTGTCAGATGGGTGTTTGCGGAGATGGTCGTTAAGCTAATGTAAACAGACTGCTTCGTTATTGTGTAATGAACCCATAATTAAGTCATCATCAGCACAATCAGGACAGGAGGCGGTGCCGGGAGAAACGGACCAATCAGAGAGCTCACAGCAAGAGTCGGCCAATCACAGAACAGCAAGGAACACATGGGGCTGAACAGTTCAGATACAGGAGATCGGGGTGTAGGATGGTACTTCCAATAAAAAAAGGGTCTTGTCCAAGGAAATAACAACACAATTTTTGGGGGGATTGAACTGTTGACGTTCAGGTTAGTGGGCTTCATCAAAAATTAAAATAGTTCCAGTTAACGAAGAATAACTGGGGCTTAAAGGTCCGATATTACACAAAACTGACTTTTATGCGCTTTAAACCATGTTATGATGTTGTTACCTCATCAAAAACACACCTGGAGTTGTGTTTTGTTTCATTCACTTGTTTGAGTAATCCTGCTTTATTCATCTGTCTACATCTCCAAAGCTCAAAATGCTCTGTTCCACCTTGTGATGTCATGAACCAGCCGCCTTTTACCTTTAGTTCAGTAGAGATTGACAATTCTAGGGCTGAAATGATCCAGAAGATTGTAGTGAAGGTGTGTGGGGTTTAAAAACACAGTGGAGCACTTCTTGTATTACCGCATGACATCACAAGGTGGAACAGAGTGTTTTCAGTTTGAAGAATCTGCAGTTTTGTGCGTTAAACATGTGCGAATGAAACAAAACACAACTCCAGGTGTGTTTGTGATGAGGAAACAACATTAGAACATATAGCAGAAAAAAGCGTAATATGGGTCTCATTAATTCAAAATCACTGAACATTTCTGTGTTTTTTTAGTTTACAGCCAGACTCTTGCGTTGCCGTAGCGATGTGCTGATGATTTACGACGGCCATTTTGACGCGATAATGACAGGTTATGGTTTTACAGAGCGGTTTGTCTGGTTCAGAGCAGACACTGAGACACCTGTGATGAGCTGGGGCTGTTCAGACATTTACTGCAGGATGAGGCTGTGTAAAGAGCACGTTTAAAGAGTTTGACGTGAATAGTATTTTTTATTTTCTTTTTTCATTTGCTTCTGGATTAGTAAAGTATCATTCTATCCATTAGAGCTTAGTTTGTAAAGTGCTTTACTCTGGAAGATAACAAATTTTGAATTTTAAAAGCCCTTGAATTTCTCATTTTGAATTTTTTATTTTGTCCAAATAATTTCCCTTGTGGATCAATAAAGTTTGTCTAAGTCGAAGTTTAACTCTGAAAAAAAACATGTTTGAATTATTTTTATTCTGAATTTTAGTAGCTAAAATTTTAAGTGTACATTTTCAAAGTGTTTAAAATCAAAACAAAAATTTCACCTTTTAAATATTCAGCACAAATATTTTCAAGCCCTCAAATTCAACACTCAAAATTCAGAGTGTAAAACTGGCATAAACACTTTCAGCAACTAAAATTCAGAATAAAAATAATTCAAGCATCTTTTTTCAAAGTTAAAAATTTCAAAAGCGAAGGTTTATGGAACTGTAGATCCTGATTCTGAATAAAACGCGACTAAATAAACCGTTCTGGTGTTAGCGGTTCTTTCCACATTTCAGACAAAAAGCAAATAATCCAGTCCGTTTACGTGAAATCCAGCGTGACAAAAACTTGATGAAAACTTGTGATTATTATTAGTCCATAAAAACTTGTGTTCCAGTCTGATCTGATCATTATTTATAACAGAAATCAAGTTTTACCAGAGTTTTTCACCCAGACACCAGAGTCACGCGACCCGAATGTAGTGAGCTGAGTGTCCGAGTGCACTGTAGGGGGCGCTAACGAGGGCGGGACTATGTAGTGACGTATCCAACGTGTATCAGCTAATGGCGTCCCAGGTTAATGTCGCTGTACCAGATTTTTTTGTTTTCTGAGCATCCCGGTTATTCACAGTAATGACTTTCAAAGACCAGCGTGGACTTTTGCAATCACAGTAACAACAACTAGCATGCTAACGTGTACTTTGTGATTCTCTGACAGTAAAATGCTTCATAATTCGACACACAGCGGACTTATTTTGACCTCAAGAGGTGTTTATACAATATATCTGTACTGGGGCCAACACGTTTTTCTGGAATACTTGGAAAAAAAGGGATTTAAGTTGTGTTTGTGGTAAAGTAAAGAAAAAACTCTAATATCTTTCTCTCTCAGGTAAAAAACTAGCCGCTTCTTTCAAACCTTAAATGAGCAAACACTGTGAAAGCTCTGATCCTGCCTGTCCGCCCGACGTCTGAGTCTGCCGCGGTGCTGATGCGGTTGCCAGGGAGACGCCGGTGTGGTGTTACCGTCGGTGACCGCTGATGGAGGACAGATGGAGGAAAGCGTGGAGGTGCACGACCCAGAGGAAGAGCATCAGACGGAAGAGACTGAGAAGTGACAGTTTCAGAGGCTCAAAACACATGGACAGTTGAAGCAGCTCGTTAGATTTCGATAACGGTGTATTTCAGAGACTAAAACATAAATGTATTTAAAAGTGTCACTCCAAGCCAAGATATGTTTACGAATCGCCCTTGTCACCCTTAAAACTGTGTCTCAGTAACAGCTCATGGACAGGCTGATGAGACTGAAATGATAACGATCTGTGTTGTTCAAACAGGCTACGCTAACAGCCAAATCCCCACGCTTTTACAACACTGGAACTGCAGTCTGTTTCTGCGATTTCTGCAACTAAAGGACTAAAGGAGTGTGACGTCACCCACAGCATTTGGCTCCAGTCAAATGAGGCTCAAGGAGGCTAGAGGTTACAGTTAATATATGGTAATAAAACTTCTAAATAGGTAGCAATAAAAATAAATACATAAATAAATTCATACCCTGAACGCCTGAGAGAGCAGCAACAGGGTCACAGAAGCTCCTGAGAATTTCCTAAAAAACCCTACCTTTTTAAGTTATTCTTGTTTGCACTTTAAGGTTTCATTTTATAATTTTTATAATTTTTACTCTTTGTTTTAGTAATTTATACCAATGTCTAACTGCCGTGCATTAATACCACAGAACTATAATAAAATCTGAAGGTGAACCCAAGATGGCGTTGTGTTGTTTTCGGGGGCCTGGGCTCATTGGCGCATGGGCCCAAAAATAATCTTCTCTTCCACATTTACTTCTTCAATCCGGGCGAGCTCCTCCCACCCGTGTGACGTCTGTAATGTGCACGGTGTGGAGCGTTTGGACCAATCAGAGCACAGCGTGGAGCGTTTGGACCAATCAGAGCGAGTGCTGCTAGAGCAGGGCTAGGCTAAGTCTTACAAAGCAACTTTTAGACGCTTTGAGGATTTAAACATTTTAAAAAGTTTATGTTGTGAAAATGGAAAAGAATCCGAACAAAATCCAACCATTGTGAAAGCTCTCGATGCCCTGTCAGCTGAACACGGGCAGTTTGAATTCCCATAATGCATAATGGAGCTGCAGTACCTGAAGCGTCCACTAGTCGCTCTGGAGCCGGGACAGAGGGGGGGGTGCCTTATCCAGTTTTATTATAGATCCATGGTTAATACTGCATAACGCACAAGTAGTTCCGGCAACAGCCTAATCACTGTTCTATATCACTGCTCTGCGGACATCGCCATGACATCACCATAGCAACGAGTAAACAAATACACAACTGCTGTGGGCATAATGTAGGGACTAGCTTCATTTAAAACATTGAATTAACTGATATTTTGGACATTTACAGACAGAGAACAGGCTTTTCACATTCACAGGTGTGACATTTCAGTTTGTAGCCGTGGTAACAGCGCATTAAACAACTTGGAGCCGTGCGTTCAGCAGTTTTAACGCACTGCTCCTCGTTATTTAAGTTTTTTACATATCACTGCTCTGCCGCCATCGCCATGACGTCACCATAGCAACGGCTCCATATTGTTTAATGTTTACATAATGTGATGTGTGAGTTACTGTGTACAAGTAATTTCCTTTGTGGATCAATAAAGTTTGTGTAAGTCTAAGGAAAAACTGCCAAAAGCCGAAATATTTTACAAATCCTGTTTATTCGACATCGTTTTAATATTATTTTTTTTCCAAAACACAGAAACCAATGAAGCTTTAAATCAATGGTACAGTTAGTGCAATGAAAAAATGAAAAAATATCTCTAATAAACAAGTGCTACATAAGGAAATACAGTGAGGTAAGTGTGTCAGGAAGAAACATCCAAACCAAGAGACAAGCAATGCACAAGATAGGATTATAATTATCATATTATTATTAATATGTACACAGCAATGCATAGAATACTTTTTACATCACACATTTATTTAAAAACAAGTCAAAACAGGCCACACACAACCAAGTCCTTTTGATGAGATCATTATATAAAAGAATAGTTCCCCAAGTGTCTGCAAGAAAGTCGTATTGCAATGTTTTAAACCATACAAAAAATGGACTCTTATGAGCTTTTAGCCGTGTTTTAATGCTGCTACCTCTTCAAAAACAGACCTGGAGTTGTGTTTTGTTTCATTTGCACGTTTGATTAACCCTTTATTGTTAGCCTGTCTACATCTACGCCAATCAAAATACTCTGTTCCACCTTGTGATGTCATGAAACCGTAGTTTACATCTACTTTTTGTTCAGTAGAGATTGGCAATTCAAGGGCTGAAATTATCCAAATGATTCTTGTAGAGTTCTTGAACTTCTTGTAGAGGTGCAAATGCAAGGAACAGGAATTTAAAAGTGAAAAAATGCATAGCACACTCAGATGGCCGATGTCCAAAAGTTTCGTCAGATCATTTTTCTTGCTTTGGACCACAGTATACCTTTTTGCTGAAACTTTATTTAAAATGAAAGTTTTTGGACATTGGTCATCTGAGTGTGCCATGCATTTTTTCGTTTTTTTTTTTTGCTTAAAACATGTGTGACTGAAAAAAAACAAAAAAAAAAAAAAAAAAACAAATCCAGGTATGTTTGTGATGAGGAAACAACATTATAACATAGATTAAAGAACAGCGTAAAATAGGATCTTTAAGTTTCAGATGGAGGGCCGGGGCCTTTATAACTCTATGGGAGAGATTTTTAATGAAATATCTGGACAGTAAATTTAGAAATGTCTATGGGGTATGAACTGCTAACACATATTTAGATTATCATGATAACTTTTATTCTTGGAGAGATCCCTAGATTACTCAGACATGCATGGATGACATCTAAAACCATTTCAGGCATGTTTTTGATGAGGGAACCACATTATAACATGGTAAAACGGTAAAAAAAAATGATGTGAGTTGAGTTGATTTTGCATAATATATTAGAAATGTTATTAAGTCTTCTTTTTGGTCATTAGTTTGTGTTTTCCTGTTTTGGGAGGATATTGAAATCAGGAAGCAGATCACATGCACCATCAGCCGAGACAAGGGGGCATATTCATTGACTCACGCCTGGAACTTTGTGCACCTGTTCTGTTCTGTCTCATTAAAGGAAAACACAAACTAATCAGATGAACAAAACCAATAAAGGAGCCTGCGCGTAGCCTAACCAAAGGGTTTGTGGTTCAGTTCCCCCTCTGTCGATGTCCATGCTGTCACTGGGAAATCAGCTGGTGTGAACTCAGATCTGGGGGAACTATTCTCATACATTAGAATCTAACACGACTTGACTTTATGTTGAATATTAAGTTGTTTTCGGTCCATTTCCTTGTCAGGGTTCAGTTTGGCACCAGTTATCGCTCTCATTGGTCCAGATCGAGGAAGTGACTCAATTAAGCCCCTCCCATGACCATATTTGTCGGTGACCAGTGGTTGTCGTGTCCAGTCTTTAATAAATAAATACGTTTTTTGAATGTTGCAGGATTCCGGGAATATTTTGACAACGGATAGAATCTGTCAGTTAGACGACTCAGAGGGGGTCATAGGTCATGTTATGGTGCATACGTTTAGCCATTTTTGTCACAGCTCAAACGGACTAAACCTGGAAAACCAAAACCAAACCAGGATTAATTAGGCCTAAATCAAACCAGCACCGCAAGCAACCCAGGCTAACTATAAGTCTAAACCAAGACTATTAAACGCATTTAAAGGTTCAATTCCGGTGGATTGCATGAACACCCCCAGTTCTTCTAAATGTTGACTTTATTGTTGCCCATTTTGACCTCATCACTGGACATTTTGACCCCACAGCCTGTACGCCTGCCGATTTGTGTGCGATGTTGCGGACATCATTATTATCACTACTGACCCAATAGTTAAGCACTTTGACTCCATTGCTGTCCATTTTGACCCCACGTCTTGCATTTTGACTCAATGATTTTGCATTTTGACCCCATTGTTGTCCCTTGTGACCCTTTAGTCTTGCATTTTGACCCCACATCTTCCATTTTGACTCGACGATTTTGCATTTTCACCCCATTGTTTTCCATTGTGACCCTGTTGTTGTATATTTTGATCGAACACCTTTGCACTTTGACTCCACGTCTTGCAGTTTGACCCCACTGTTGTCCTTTTGACCGCACAATCTTGCATTTTGACCCCACAGTTGTTAGGCCCGATGCAGTGCTTGGGTCTTCACTAATGACATCCACCTCTTCAGAGTCCTGCTTTAGTGGTTCAGTCCTTACCAACGACGTCCACCTCCTCACTGCCCCACCAGTCGTTCAATCTTCACTGATGACGTCGACCTCTTCACTGCCCTGCTGGGTGGCTGCTCTCCATCGGCTCACGTGCTGACTGCCCTTCCTCTTTTGTTGCTCGGGACACTCCTCCTCCAGCTTCTGACGCTTGTGTTTCGTCCGACGATTCTGGAACCACACCTTCACCTGGAACAGAGACCAACAGGCCGTGGTGAGGAGGACGAGTTTGTGCCGATTACCTAAAGATCGGATCATATTTTTGCAATAATCACAAATCAGATACTAAAACTAGAGACTCATTTGAGCAGGTGTCGATACTAAAAAACGTCACATTCACAGGACAGAAATGAAACTTTCCTGAGAAGCTTGAGAATCTAGACGGAGTTGACGACTGACGGAGTTGACTAAAATGCATGTTTTTACTTTGTTAAACATGGTACACTGCAACCAGTTTCTTTTTGTTCCATTTGTTGTTGTTATCAAAAAGTGTAAAAGTTGTGTGTGGTAGTGCCTGTTAATTCAGTTTAATGTAATTTTATAGAATTTTTAAATGTTTTTTGAGCTGATGAATTCTCTGAACCATAGCAGAGGACACAAAAAACTACGCTGACTTCAAAATTTCCATTTACAGTTACGTCAAAATCTTCCAAAAACGTCTAAAATATTTTATAATTAAAAGCTCCAGTATACAGATCTCTCTTTGATTTAACTTTATGTGTATGCCAATGTTTTATAGAGAACCTGCTTTGTCCCAACCGGTGAAATAGCTATAAAAAGATTCGCTCTAGTATCCTGAGATGACTGTCTATTTCCAAACCCCATGGCTGGAGTCCAGACCAGATCACGTGACCGGCCTTTGATTGACAGGTGAGAGTCATGTGACCACAGTTTGATCGACAGCTGGTCTCTCTGACGCCGGTGATTCACAGCGCTGATATTTACGACAGCGTTTTACCCTGAACGCACCACCAAGCATCTCTCACCGGAACGTAATGAGATAACAGATAGAGGGGAGACTACGGTGGCCCCGCGGGGACAAAATACGCCCTGTATTTAGGATTGCGTGTGGTGCAGTTAGAGGAGTGTACATGCGAAAAGTTTTAGCATAATAAATCAGGACTAAACCAGGACTAAACCAGGTCTAAACCAGGTCTAAACCAGGAATGACAGCCAAGACTACTTAAGAACTAGACCAAGACTAAACCAGGACTTAACATTGCCAAACCAAAGAGTAAATCAAGACTAAATTAGAACTTAATGAGGATTCCACCAGGACTAAACCAGGATTAAATCTTGGACCATAGTCAAGGCTAAGAACAAAGCCAGGACTAAACCAGGACTAAACCAGGTCTAATTCAGAAATGATAGCCAAGACTATTTAAGAACTAGACCAAGACTAAACCAGGACTTAACATTGCTAAACCAAAGAGTAAATCAAAACTAAATAAGAACTTAACGAGGATTCCACTAGGACTAAACAAGGACTAAACAAGGATTTAACCAGAACTAAATCATGGACCATAGCCAAGGTTAAGAACAAGGCCAGGACTAAACCAGGACTACTTGAGGACTAGCTGTAGTTGAAACCAAGATTTTGGGGAAAAAAACAGTGATTAATTGAGCCAAGACTAAACCAAGACAAAATCAGGACTAAAGCAGGACTAAACCAAGACTAAACCAGGACTAAACCAGGGATAAACCAGGACTAAAGTAAGACTAAACTAGAACTAAACCAGGACTAAACCAGGACTAAACCAGGATTTCACCCTTGTCAAACAAGCGAGTTAACTACAGACTAAGACTAAAACAGAACTAA
Organism: Taenioides sp. WSHXM2023; assembly: GCA_029959045.1. Lineage (NCBI taxonomy): Eukaryota > Metazoa > Chordata > Actinopteri > Gobiiformes > Gobiidae > Taenioides > Taenioides sp. WSHXM2023. The sequence continues at coordinate 21,604,200 of CM057087.1, forward strand.
ACCAGGACTAGCGAAGTTGAAACTAGGACTTAACAAGGCAAAATATACAAGAAAATACAGTTAAAAAAATGTTATAAATGTTCCAAGTATATCGAATATTTATTTTTTTGTTTATATTAATTGGTAGACCAGTTTAAGTAAAGGTGGAGCAAAAATAATGATGATGAAAACAGAAATAAAGTAGGACTTAAGCAAGGCTGTTTCCTCTTCGCTACTTCTACTGCTACTACTACTACTACTACTACTACTACTACTACTATGACTACGACTACTACGACGACTACTAAAACAATGAAGGCAGATCAATTGCAGAAGAAACCAGGATGAGACCAGGACTAAACCAGGTCTAGACCAGGACTAAACTGGGTCTATTAAAAGAGTCCCATTTGAATACTACAGTGTTGGCGCAGTGTGCAGAGACATGTACTTTCTACCGTTTAAATCATCCTGACAGCACTGCCATAATTATACTCATAGTACTTTATTACTCTGATTTATGCGCACTCATTTCACTGTCAACATGTACTGACAAACTCTGTAGTAGTACGGATAGTTGTACTTGGTATTAGTTGTATAGCAGTAGTAGTGGAAGTAGCAGTAGTGGTAGTAGTTTTTATAGTAGTTCTAGTTTTGGTATTAGGGGTAGAGTAGTGTTAGTAGTTGGAATAGTAGTCAGAGGTAAGTAGTACTAGGAATAGTAGCAGTAATAGTTGTAGCAGCAGCAGTAGTAGTAGTAGTAGTAGTAGTAGTAGAAGTGGTAGTGGTATATGTAGTAATGGTGATAGTAGTAGGAGTAGGCCTAATAGTACAAATCGTAGTAGTACCATAGCAGTAATAATTTGGAAGAATCGCAGTAGCAGAAGCAGTAATAACAGTAGTAAAGGAACTCTTTTTTATTAAAATACTTTTTAACTACAGCAATTACTGCTAAAACTACTACTGTGCACGGTACCTGAATACAGTTACTCTTACAGTTACTACTACTACTACTACTACTACTACTACTACTACTCCCCCTTCCTGTGATACTGCAGTATTAGTACAGTACCTGAGTTTCGGTGAGATACACTGAGCTGCTTCCTCTTGACTCCCATCACATAGTGACTCTAGTACTATAACTAGTACTACTACTGCTAGTACCAATACTACTACTACTACTACTACTACAATCCCCAGCTAAGACATAGCTACTACTACTACTACTACTTCTACAACCCCCAGCTAAGACACAGGTACTACTACTACTACTACTACTACTACTACTACTACTACTGCTCACTTCTGCTACTACTACCACTACTGTTACTGCTACTACAGTTACTGCTTACTACTACGACTACTACTACACAAAACATATTGCCGGCACATGTATTGAATTACCTCCCAACACTTAGTACTACTATTACCACAATTACCACTACTGAAGTTGCCATTGTTTTGACAGAGCAGTATTTCATGGTAGTACCTGAGGCGTCTGCTGTAGTCGTGTTGGAGCAGATAGTGTCAGAGATAGTCCCACAGATATTTATGACGCGGTGAAGCCGGATAATCGGGGGGGGGAGTACTTGTAGTAGTAGTAGTTAGTACTGATAGCAGTACTTGTAGTAGTATTAGAGGTGATGTAGTAGCAGAAGTAGTATTGAGGTTATAGTACTTCCTTTATTATTAGTCTGTCTACATCTCCAGTGTTCAAAATGCTCTGTTCCACCTTGTGATGTCATGGAGTGGTTAACAGCTCCTTTTACTCCTTCATTTAGGAAACATTAGAACACAGATCAGAAGTAGTAATGTCTTGGTAGTATGATTTAGCAAAATACATAGTTGTAGTACTTTGAGCAGTAGATGTAGTGAAGTAAACAGCTTGTTTCAGATTATCACCATGTAAAATCAGCCATTAAAATAATTACTACCACATCAACTGCTAGTACTTCACTTAGTACTACCACTACCACTTCCACCTGTAGTATTAAGCAGCTTGACACCAGCTATTACTACTACTAATGCTACTACTCCTGGTACTGCAGTAGAAGTACTACTTCTAGGAGTACTAATAGATTCTACTTCTACTACTGCTACTACTACTACTACATCTCCTAGTACTGCCACGACTCCTACTCTTCCCTGTAGTACTGCAGTATATGTACCTCAAGACCAAGCCCTGATGCCAGCTGTTGTCTCTTTGCTCCCACCACATAATGATTTTACTACTTCTAATCCTACTACTTCTAATCCTACTACTACTACTACTACTTCTAATCCTACTACTACTACTACTACTACTTCTAATCCTACTACTACTACTACTACTACTTCTAATCCTACTACTACTACTACTACTAATCCTACTACTACTACTACTACTAATCCTACTACTACTACTACTACTAATCCTACTACTACTACTACTAATCCTACTACTACTACTACTACTAATCCTACTACTACTACTACTACTACTACTACTACTACTACTACTACTACTACTACTAATCCTACTACTACTACTAATCCTACTACTACTACTACTACTACTACTACTACTACTACTAATACTACTACCCCTGCCTGTGGTACTGCATGTGTATGAGTTTTCATTGCGACAGAAGCAGCTCTGATGCCAGCTGTTTCCTCTCTACTACTACTACTACTCCTACTACAACTACCACTACTACTACTACTACCCCCCTCTGGTACTGCAGTATTAGTACCTGAGTTTCGGTGAGACACAGCCCTGATGCCAGCTGCTTCCTCTCCGCTCCCACCACATAGTGATTCTTCTCGAAGGCCCTCTCGAGCCTGAGCAGCTGCGAGGGGGAGAAGGCCGTGCGGATGCGTTTGGGTTTCCTGGAGAAGGGCCCGTGGAGGAGCAGGTTCTCTGGGCTGGCCTCCTCACCTGCAGGGGGCAGACACAGCGTCAAAACAGGAAGAACCAGCGCCAAACAGGGATAAACAAGAGCCAGGCAGCTTCTCAGTTCTCTTTCCTCGCTTCTTTCTCCTTGATTCCTCTCCTTGATTCTGCAGGAAATGGGTGAGGAAGTCCCGCCCACAGAGGAGACAAAATGAGGAGAGAGGATCTAAAGTCCTCACGGAGACCGATAAAGTTTGATTCTTTTCTCTGACGTCTGCTCCTGAAGACTTCCTCAGGTTCACTCCTTCACTCTGTGGTTTTCTTTGGGACACGACATTTGACTGACAGCTGAAAAATAGAGGATTGAGGAGAGGAATCAAGGAGAAGGAAACGAGGAAAGAGAAATGAGACACGATCCTCCTCTCCATTCCTCTCTCCTCTGCTCCTCTACTCTTCTATTCCTCCTCTCCTCTGCTCTCCTCTGCTCCTCTCTCCTCTGCTTCTCTACTCTCTACTCCTGTGTTCCTCCTCTCCTCTGCTCCTCTCTCCTCCTCTCCTCTGCTCCGCTCCTCTGCTCCTCTCTCCTCTGCTCCTCTGCTCCTCTGCTCTTCTCTCCTTTGCTCCTCTCTCCTTTGCTCCTCTCCTCTGCTCCTCCTCTCCTCCTCTCTCCTCTGCTCTTCTCTCCTTTGCTCCTCTCTCCTCTGCTCTCTACTCCTCTGATCCTCTCTTCCTCTCTCCTCTACTCCTTTGCTCTGCTCTTCTGTCCTCAACTCCTCTACTCCTCTCTCTTCCTCTTTTCTCCTCCTCTCCTCCTCTCTTCTCTCTCCTCTCTCATCTGCTCCTCTCTCATCTACTCCTTTGCTCCACTCTTTTGTCCTCAACTCCTCTGCTTCTCTCTCCTCCTCTCTCTTCTCCATTCCTATGTTCCTCCTCTCCTCCTCTCTTCTCCTCCTCTCCTTCTCTCTTCTCTCTCCTCTCTCATCTGCTCCTCTCTCATCTACTCCTTTGCTCCGCTCTTCTGTCCTCAACTCCTCTACTCCTCTCTTCTCCTCTGCTCCTCTCTCCTATGTTCCTCCTCTCCTCCTTTTTTCTCCTCTCCTCTTCTCTTCACTCTCCTCTGCTCCTCTCCTCCTTTCTTCTCCTCTCCTCTTCTCCTCTCTCCTCCTTTCTTCTCCTCCTCTCTTCCTCTCTTCTCTCTCCTCTGCTCCTCTCTCCTAATTTCTTCTCCTCCTCTCCTCCTCTCTCCTCTGCTCCTCCTTTACTCCTCCTGTATAAATGTCCTTTATTCTAATTTGTTTCTACAAACTGTTTAAAATCACCTTATCTCTTCATTTCCCTCTCTCTCTCCGTCTCCTTCCATCCATCCATCTGTAGTCTAACGTTAGTGCAGCAGATCTATAATAGTCTTGATCTGTGGGACTTGGTGGAGTGTTTTTATCCTCCCCAGTGCAGCGGCGTCCCCTGCAGCGAGGGTTTTTCTCCTCTGTGTAAAGAGGCTGTTGACTTTGGGATTGTTCTGTTAATCTGAGTCTGCTGCTTTTATGTCTGATTTACATGAGACACAATCACAACAAGAAGAGACAACTCAGTCTGGAATCTGGGCACATTCAGCAGCTGTGTGCGGTTAAACTTCACTGGAAACCACAAAATGACTTCATGACAATGGAAATAAAGCACTTCCTGTTTATAATACCACGCTGACTCCTCGGAGGCGATGCCATGAGCGGTAAATACGCAGTAAAAATATGAGCGGAACTTCGAGGAAAACCTTGGATCATCTAAATAAAGAGTTCAAGCAGGTGAGGTAAGTCAGGTCTGTGGAGAGGCGACTCAGCTCGTAATAAAAATGTGTTTTTCATGGTATTTTTAGCAATAAAGAGACAATTGGACAATCAAATAAAGCAGAAAACACACACCAAAGTTCTTAGAGATGCAAATTCAAGCAATTTAAAAGTGAAATTGTGGTCCAAAGCAAGAAAAAGATCTTTTTGCCAAAACGTTATGCATTTTTTCACTTTTGAACAATTGAACAATACCAATACAGACCATTTCAATGCTACACTGTGGAACATTTAGGTAAAGAAACATCTCAGACAAGCAGGTATTCCTTAACAAAGAATCAGAGAGGCATTTTAGTTTAATCCAACTGGAGGCTCATCCTGCTTTCTGATTGGATAATCATCTAGAACCAAAACACTAAATTATAACATAAACAACTTTTCCATCACAACAAATTCTTGTGTAATTCAGAATAAATCAGCATTTCAGTTGTTTCCAGTAAAAGTTGTATTTGATTTGAACACGTTTACCTCGTATCTGCGGACACGGACTTGTCAAGTTTATGGAATTTAAAGGAGCGCTGTGTAACTTGTCCGGTGGAGGGTCTGTCACCTGCTTGTTTCCATGGAGATGTGGCGAGAATGTCCCACAGTGTGTCCAGAAACGTATGAATCTCCATGGAGACTTGGAGGCCAAATGACAGTAAGAATGGATGTTTTTAAAGATATTTTGGAGCAATAAAAACACCTGTAGTTGAATAAATACAACACAGATCAGTTTAACGCCATACTGTGGACAATTTAAACTAAAGTACAATTTAAATTAATCTCCATGGAGACAAAGCAGTTACACAGTGCATCTTTAAAATCAAAATCTTACACACACAGCTTCAAAACAGCTTCAAAATCCATTCAAGTGTTTAAAAGAAATGTCAAATATGATATGCTAAAAAAGTTTGAGATGGCAAAGTAACTGTCCTTTTGTGTTAATTAATAAGTACTTAATATTGTGCATGTTATTTAAAGCTGCATTGTGTAACTTTTCTAGTGGAAGGTCCTTCAAATGCTTTTCTCTGTGGAGATGTTATTGCTTTGTCTGGAATGTTTCACAGTACGGCTTTGAACCTTTCTATCTTCACGGAGACCAAACCAGACCAAGTTACAGGTCAGGTCTGTGGAGAGGCGACGCCGTTCACAGTGAGAACGTCTGTTTCTCTAGGTATTTCTGAGCTATAAAAACCTCTTTGTGTGTGAAAAGGGTGCAGATTTTATAAGTCTGTGCTTCTTTCTGCTCCTTTTCATTCACACTGAATTTACAAAACATAATTATTGATGAAACGTGAATGAAATAAATAGAAAAATGGAAGAAAAAAAGAAAAGAAAGAAAAATCAGTTCCAGTAAAAGCGGCCACATTTATCCACTATTACATCCCAGGTGATTCAGTTAAAACATTTCGTTAATCGCCGGACTTTCCCTCTAAATTTGCCTGTCTGCGTTCCTCTCCGTTTCTACACCTTTTTTATTTTTTATTTTTATTATTTTTTATTCCATTGATCTTCTTCAGCAATAACAGAAATGCATAAACATAAATTAACATAAAGATATAGAAGGGACAATACAGGAAAGTGACAAAAATAAATAAAACGAAAAAAAACCAAGGGGAGATTGAGATTAAGATCGCAGGTTTAATTCATTTTTTGTTTGTCTGTTTGGTTTTTGAAGCTTTTTTGCTTTGATTTCCTTAAATAATATTTGATTTTTATTCAAAATTCTTGTATTCTTGGTTTTGTTTTTGCCCATTTACATTTGTGTACGTAATATTTCCCTAGGAGCGTGAGAAGATTAACATATTTTAGATCAGGGTTGGTTTGTCGGTCGTAGAAAGGTCTATTTGACATCTCCATGGAGACGAAACAGTTACACAGTGCACAAAAGCTACACAGTGCAGCTTTAAAATCCAAATCTTACACACAGTTCCAGTAAAAGCAGTCGCGTTTATCCACTATTACTACAGCTACCACATTTCGTTAATCGCTGGACTTTCCAACATCCAACATCGTATTTCCCTCTGAATTTGCCTGTCTGCGCTCCTCTCCGCGCCTACACCTTCTATTTGCATATGAAAGTCACATTTGAGCGGCCATTTTGTCCGCCGAAAAACCTCCGCGGTCACCCTCCACGCGCCTCGTGTCCGAGCGCGTGTCAAACCGGGCCCCTCCGCTCCCCCCTTTTCTATCGCCGACGTGGATTTGGTTATGTAAAAGATTAGACATTTCAATACGATCAAAATGGAGTGGTTTGGGGCACAAAGAGACGTGGCAACGGTCGAGATGGGGTGGTTGGTTTTGTCACGGAAAACGAATTCATGGAAGCAGAACAAAGCAGGCTGGGATTTCAATACCAAATGATCTGGAACGGGATGGAAAATCTGTGATATATTTTGACCACCTGCTTTACACCTCATTTATTATTATCAAATTGACTTATGGAAATGTTTAAGTTGTGGCGATTGTTGGGCAGGTCGGGCCTTGCAAGAGACTAGTTAATATCAGTGGGACAATTTCAGGTCCTTTATTACGCACAATCGACTCTTGTGAGGTTTAAACCATGTTATAATGCCGTTACATCCTCAAAAACAGACCTGGAGTCGTGTTTTGTTTCATTCGCACGTTTGAGTAACTCTTTATTTTTCGTCTGTCTACATCTCCAAACTTCAAAACGCTAATTTTCAAGTTAACAGCTCCTTTTGTTCAGTAGAGATCGGCGATTCCAGAGCTGAAATGATCCAGATGACTCCAAATAATCCTAGTGAAGGTGTGTGCAGTTTAAAAACACGGTGGAGCACTTCCTGTATCGCCACATGACATCACAAGGTGGAACTCAGCCTAAATATGCAGGTTTGTGTTTTAAACATGTGTGAATGAAACAAAACACAACTCCAGGCGTGTTTGTGATGAGGAAACAACATTATAACATCATAAAACAGTCTAATATGGGCCTTTTAAATACGTAACTTTTCCGGTGTGAATTCTGCTCTCTGCTTGTCTCCATGGAGATGTTATTTCTTTGTCTGAAAAGCTCCACAGCATGGCATTAAACTTATCTATGTTCCGTTTATTCAATTTCAGGTGTTTTTTTTTTTTATTACTAAAGGAAATAGCTTGAAAAACCTGCGTTGTTACTGTGAGCAGGGTGGCCTCTCCACAGACCTGACCTGTAATTTGTCCTGGGGTTGTCACATGCCTGGAGATAGATAAGTTTAATGCCACACTTCGGGACATGCCAGACAAGCAGGTGATGGATCCTCCAACAGAAGAAAAGGACTGCACAAAATATGAACTAAACCAGGTCTAACCCAGGACTGAACCAGGACTAACCCAGGACTAACCCAGGACTAAACCAGGACTAACCCAGGACTAAACCAGGACTAACCTAGGACTAACCCAGGACTAAACCAGGACTAACCCAGGACTGAACCAGGACTAACCCAGGACTAAACCAGGACTAACCCAGGACTAACCCAGGACTAAACCAGAACTAACCCAGGACTAAACCAGGACTAATCACATCTACAGTACTTCTGCTAGACCATGATCACCTCTCAAGAGCTACACTACACCAGAACTAACCCAGGAGCAAACCAGGTCTGAAAGAACAAAACCAAGTCTAGACCAGGTCTGAATGAGTACTAACCCAGGACTAGACTCTGCCTAAGTGGACTAAACCAGGTCTAAAGCAGGACTGTGGTAGGGACCACTGCAGACCACCCCCTGAGCTTTGGAGATCACACTGTACATGAAGGTAAGGGACCTCTGCATTTGACCCATTCCTCACAATCTCTGGGTTAAACCTGTGAGAAGAGCCGTGCAGCGCTCAGGGACCCACCTCCAGATCTGCCCACAGGGACATGTGTCCTCTGCATTTGACCCACCTCCAGATCTGCCCACAGGGACATGTGTCCTCTGCATTTGACCCACCTCCAGATCTGCCCACAGGGACATGTGTCCTCTGCATTTGACCCACCTCCAGATCTGCCCACAGGGACATGTGTCCTCTGCATTTGACCCACCTCCAGATCTGCCTACAGGGACATGTGTCCTCTGCATTTGACCCACCTCCAGATCTGCCCACAGGGACATGTGTCCTCTGCATTTGACCCATCTCTAGACACTACACTCGCGTCACTCACATGTTCTGAACTTCACGCAGCTGCTGGAGCCTTTCCACCATCCACAGTCCCACTGACACAAACACGGTGAGTCAAGTGTCTTGCCCAAGGACACAACGACAGCATCCAATGCCAAACACTGGGACTCTGCTACTGGAGCCACTGCTGTGTTAAGTCTGATGGTTTTAAAGGAACCCTCTGTAACTTTTGTGTTGGGGGTACGCTGCATGCTCGTCTCCATGGAGATGCTCTTTCATTACTCAGAAACATCCTGAGTGTGAGCTCAGCTCTGCTGGTGTAAAACATGAGGAATATTCAGGGAATGTTCCACATTATTCCCCATGTGACCAAAGCTCATCAGAGTAACAGCTGCTGTGATCAGAGACAAGTCTGAGCCTGTCGCTAACTCACCTGTTTATCACAGCTAAGTGTTCAGGAGCTAAAGCTAACTGTTCAGGAGCTAAAGCTAACTGTTAAAGAGCTAACGCTAAGTGTTCAGGAGCTAACGCTAAGTGTTCAGGAGCTAAAGCTAAGTGTTAAAGAGCTAACGCTAAGTGTTCAGGAGCTAAAGCTAACTGTTCAGGAGCTAAAGCTAACTGTTAAAGAGCTAACGCTAAGTGTTCAGGAGCTAAAGCTAAGTGTTAAAGAGCTAACGCTAAGTGTTCAGGAGCTAATACAGTGGTCAACTTGAAGGTCAGAGGACTGATTCCCGTTCTGACTGAGTTGTCTCGTTGTGTCCTTAGGCAAGACACTTCACCCACATTGTCTAGTAAAGTGGTGTGTCTGAGTGTTGATGGCACAGACTGGCAGCCTCAGTTCTGTCAGTCTGCCCCAGGGCAGCTGTGGCTATAACAGTATTTTCTCCCCACTGTGTGTGGATGATCATGAGAGTGTCCAACAGAGCAGTGCAAATGTAAGAGAATATTATTATTAATAAAACTGTGACATGGAAGTAAAATACATTTAATCAAACTGTCCCCCTATAATGTGAGAGCTCTGACCCTCTCCTCCTCTGACCCTCTCCTCTGACCCTCTCCTCTGACCCTCTGCTCCTCCCCTTTCCTCCTCTGACCCTCTGCTTCTCCGCTCCTCTCCTCTGTTCCTCTCCTCCTCTGGTCCTCCTCTGTACTCCACATTCACTCTCTCCTCTGCTTCTCTGACCTTCTCCTCTGCTCCTCTCCTCTGCTCCTCCTCTGTACTCCACTTTCACTCTCTCCTCTGCTCCTCTGACCCTCCTCTTTCCTCCTCTGACCCTCTGCTCCTCCGCTCCTCTCCTCTGTTCCTCTACTCCTCTGACCCTCTCCTCCTCTGCTCCTCTGACCCTCCCCTTTGCTCCTCTGCTCCTCCTCTGTACTCCACATTCACTCTCTCCTCTGTTCCTCTGCTCCTCTGACCCTCCCCTCTGCCCCTCTCCTCCTCTGCTCCTCTGACCCTCTGCTCCTCTTCTGTACTCCACTTTCACTCTCTCCTCTACTCCTCTGACCCTCTGCTCCTCTTCTGTACTCCACTTTCACTCTCTCCTCTACTCCTCTGACCCTCTCCTCCTCCTCTGTACTCCACATTCACTCTCTCCTCTGTTCCTCTGCTCCTCTGACCCTCCCCTCTGCCCCTCTCCTCCTCTGCTCCTCTGACCCTCTGCTCCTCCTCTGTACTCCACATTCACTCTCTCCTCTGTTCCTCTGCTCCTCTGACCCTCCCCTCTGCCCCTCTCCTCCTCTACTCCTCTGACCCTCTCCTCCTCCTCTGTACTCCACATTCACTCTCTCCTCTGACCCTCTCCTCTGACCCTCTGCTCCTCTGACCCTCTTCTGTACTCCACTTTCACTCTCTCCTCTGCACGGGGCACCCCGACTCTTTCCGTTCGTTTAAAGTGAACGATGATTCTCCATGTTTAAAAACAACACACCTCCTCAAACAAAAGTAGGGATCGTTTTCTAAAAAAAATACCGTAACGTCATCGCAGCTGTAGATCTGCTTTAAATGCTGTTTCCAAGCGCGTCAAATGAAGCAAAACGAACCTATAATTACCGAGGATAATAAAACAAGCAACGAGCAGCGCCACATGTCACGGACCATCTGCGCAACAACGGACAAACGCGCGCAAAGACCACGTGCGCCAAAGTCACCCAGGGTTAGGAACATAGTCTATTTTAATAATACGGGGGGGAAAAAAATCAATTTGACTTGACAATATTGTAAAAGTGTTGAAATATGTGAAAATTCCCACGTGTCAGTGCAGTAGCCTATGGGCCTATGCGTTAAATGGGCTTTGGGACAATAAAATACTGACTAAAAACAAAATGAGAAGTATTGCGGACTTATTATGCGCAAAGCTGCGTTGGAAATTGCGTAGCGCAAACTGTAGCCTGCGTTTACTGAGAACTCTTCTAGTATAGATTCTATTTATACTTAAAGGTGCACTGCGTAGCTTTTCTTGGGGAGGATACGCCTCATGCTGGTCCCCGTATAGATGAACTTAACTGTTCAGCCTGGAATGTTTCACAGTAAGGCATTAAACTTATCTGTCTCCATGGAGACAGGCAGGTACTAGGCCAAGGTACAGATCAGTTCACACGAGAAGTTCACACAAGAATGTATTTCTGAACAACAAAATCACCTCTAATGAAATAAAGTCTGTGGAACAAACCGAGCAAAGCAAAAATATTTCCCACATGAAGAAAATGTGTAGTACCTTCCACCAGAAAAGTTCCACAGTGCACCTTTAAGGCCGTTTGGACGACACCCAATAAAAACATGATACAAATGTATGTTGACACATGCTTATGCTGTTTGTTTTTAATCAGTTTTTTATTTTAACTTAATTAAATAATTTTGCTCACAGATTAAACACTGACTCACAGATTTTGGAACGAAGAAGAAGATGAACTTGCGTCATTGCACCGTTCAGGTAAGTTACACAATATTTTACACAAAAAATATTCTAATTATAGCCCATTTATGAAGTATTATATATATATATATATATAGTTTTAAAAATAACTGAGATGTTTGTGTGTTTTTTTCTTTATATATATATATATATATATATATATATATATATATATATATATATATATATATATATATATATATATATATATATATATATATATATAATAGTATATTACATCCAGTATTCAAAGTGGTTTTCACTTATCATTATTTTAATTTATTTTGCCTTTGAAGGGGTATTCGTAATTATTTTAATAATTTAGAAATATTTATATAAAAATTATAAATTTTTTGTCATGCAATATCTATTTGTTATATTATAATAATTAATTCACATAAAGCCATTCATTTTACCTATTGGTTTTAAAATATAAAATAACATTTGTTTACAGAAATGAATATAATTCCACACAGAGAACAAACCCTTTGGGACTTGGGCCCGGAGCAGAGGAACGTGTCGTGGCGCATTTTATTTTCGTCATGAGAAACTCCACAAATACAAAAGTATGTTTATGTGAATTAGTACGACATATGCGGGATTTATCACGTCTGCAGCGCGCGGCAGACGAGCAGAAATCACCGCGCGCGCCGCGTACGTCTCATTTTGGGCTCACGTGGAGCTGTTAAGGACCACTTAGTCTCTGATGATTTATGAATTTATGAGACGCGTTCACGACGTCCCCGTGCGTCAGGTACGCGCCGAACAACCAACAACTGTAAGACTTAGTGACTTTTGGTGCTGGTAATAAATTAAAACTCATAGATTACAGACTGATCATTAGAAAAATATATAAAGTACAAAACTGTATCCAAGTATCAAAAGTATTTCCAGTAAAACACAGGCCTACTGCAGAACAAAAGAAACTGTGAATGCGATTAGCGTTTCACACCACGTTACAAAGCTGTTCCGCAACTTTGCATAGAATTTGTGAAACCATTTAAATATAGTCTATTATTTAGTTTGAAAATATTGTGAAACAAATGACAAAGGTTCAGAGGAGCATACACTGTACAGTAATAAAGCCACATTCCATCACTGTTGATTGTACTTTTGAAGAATGCCACTGCGCGTGTGCGCAGCAAACGTGCTCACACCACACCTTTAACCCTCGTGCGTAAAATAAACCAAGTTAGGCCGATTTAATTTTGCGTTTTAATGGAGCAATTTAAATTTACGCGTTACAACAACTACAAAATATGAGAAACAGTATTGATCTAAATTATCATGACAATAAAAGGACTTAGTGTCGTTATAAAATATGGCATTTTAAACAGAAAAATGGTGCGTAAAATTGGCCAAGAATTGTGTGCGTAAAAGTTTACTTATAGGTTTGTAAATAAAGTTAATAAACTCTAAAATGTAAACCTTGATCCTAAATTAAAAGCCTATTCATCCTGTTCTTAAAAATAATATTTGGCATTAAAGTTGACACTGTTAAATAAATAACTGCTACATTACGTTAACAATATTTTGTAAAATTGTGTTAAAATTCTATGCGTAAAATGTCTGTAAAATCTGACTGGCAGTGCGTAAACCTAAGCTTACGCTGTTCCCACAAAGGGGTAAGAATTTAAACTGGACTTTGCGTAAAATGAGCCAAACGCAGAGAGAATCGGATCAAAGCTGTGCGTAAAAGACGCGCGTCAAACGGAAGAAAGGCTGCGCGCTCCGGGTCAGTGCAGAGGTTAGAACAATTAACACTTCGGTCTAATGTTGAAATCTGAGAGAAATTTGAACTGAATTTTATTTCTTATATATATCTTTTTAAATTTCAGAATAGTCTTTATTTAGAATTGTATGAATAATGTATAAGACAAAATATAACGCAGCTCGTCAAAATGTTGTTTATGAAAACGATTACGTACATTTCTTATTTCCCCCAAAATCAATAGACCAAATTTTTATTTTTATTTATTTATTTTGTTTCTAAATATTTTTGATCCAATATCAGTTGTTAGAATAATCTGAATTGTACAAAGTGGTTGTACAAAATGTAGCCTGTGTATTTACATTTTTTGTTTTTGTTTTTTGCACATGTTTTTGCACCGTTTTTTAGCAACATGAAAATCTAACCGTAGCTTTTTATTTAGACTCGTGACGTTCTTAAACCCCGTCTGTCTCTTAAGTAAAACACATTTACTTTAATAAATCAAATATTATTTCCGTGTCGGATTTGTGCGCTCTGTGGCGCGTCTCACCTGCGAATCTGTGCGTCAAGTAGCGTCCCCGGAGCAGCCACGAGCTCGGGTAAAAACCCAGACCCGCGTGCGTCTGTGGCGGGACCTGCAGCGCGTGCAGTGGCGCGTGCGTGTGTGTCCCAGGCTCGTGCAGCACCACGTCGTGTCCTGTGGGAAAGAGGCGCGCGCCACTGAACGCTCCGGCCGTTGACACCGCGTGCAGCGCGTCCGTAAAGCGCAGCGCCGTGGGCCTGAGCGGCTCCTCCTGCGCGCGCGCGGGCCCGTGACCCGAGCCCAGACCCGGAACCGAGCAGGACTTTCCCACGAGCGCCTCAATACTGAAGGCCTTCCGCGGGGACGGTCCCGGGAACATGGTCCGGAGATAGTCCAAGTCCTGAGGGGTCTAAACCGGCTTAGTCCAGGGCTAGTCCTGGTCCAAGAGTAGAGCCTTAGTCTGAGTGTAGAACTTTAGTCCCTTTCAGGCCGAGGGTCAGAGATGAGTCGTGGACTGGTCCTGAAGAGTCCAGGTTTCTCGAAAGACCTGGTCTCGCTCAGTCCTGGGTTAGTTCTGATTTATCAGGATCCTGAACTGCTGCGCGCTACAAGTGTAAATAAACTCTTCTCTCCGTTGGTCCGATCCGGTTTCAGTCCGGGTTTAGTCCAGTTTGGTCCAGAGTTATCACGGATACAGGTATAGTCCCAGCGCGGGTCACATCGAGAGCCGTGCCAGACCCATAACTCCACTGCGGTCCCTCCCTCCTCTCTGTCCGGGAAACGATGCTCCTGGTGCGGCCTCAGCTGCAGTGCGCTTCGGGGAGGAGCTGATCCAGGGCCGGTAGTCTTCAGCGGTGCGTCCTGAGGGCTGAGTCCGGGAGGAGCGCACTGCGTCTGGGCGGCAGAGCTGCGGAGACTCGGCGCTCTTAAACGGGATGAAGCAAAGTATGAGCCCGGCTTGAGAGCGCCTCTGAGCGGATACCTGCCCAGCTCCGCCCCCGGAGGCTGAGGTGCACAGGGCATGCGCAGTACGCACGCTTTAACATCAGGGATTCATCATGACGTCACGAGGACAGAGACATATCCTCAACACGTTATTCACAACCGTGCGTATGACGTCATGATCATAACGAAAACAATCACCACAAACTCTGGAGAGACAATCAATTATTACGATTATTTTGGTCTATTTTAGTTTTTAGTCGAGTAGTTTAATCATTTCATCCTCTGATGTAACTTTTAGGTTTGCTCTGGTTTAGTCCTGGTTTAGTCCTGGTTTTGTGGCTTTTGGACTGGATAATTGTCTTGAACCAAAACACCAAATTATAACATAAACAATGTTTTTGTAATTCAGAATAAATCATGGATACAGTTCTTCTCTGTAAAAGTTCTATTTGATTTAAACATGTTTACCTCATGTCTGGAGACACCGAAAGCTCAAGTTTATGGAATATAAAATTAAAATCTTACGTACAATTCCTTTAATACAACGCAGGTACACGGAAATGAATGAATAACAAGACTTTGATATAACAGGGAACAGGAATGAGGATTTATAATTATTTTGTACTTCATTTTTTAACAGGATGACATATCACACAAACAAAACTAATAAAATATAATTAACATAACAACAAAGTCCACAGTTGGTCACATAAATTATTTGTAGGGCCCATATTATTCTGCGTTAATGTTGTTCTAATGTTGTTTCCTCAGCAAAAACAAACCTGGAGTTGTGTTTTGTTTCATTCACACACGTTTAACACACAAACACACCCGCATATTTAGGCTGCATTCTTGCTCCACTGTGTTTTTAAACTCCACACACCTTCAGTAGAATCATTTGGATCATTTCAGCCCTGGAACTGCTTGAAAACTACCACTTCATGACATCACAAGGAGCAACAGAGCATTTTGAGCTTTGGAGGTGTAGACAAACTAAGAGTTTTAAGTTTTAAGACCGACTTTTATTCTCTGAATTTTAACACCGCGTGAGTTGTGTTGTCTTTTTATTGTTTTGTTTTTTTAATCTATTTTATTCTTTTAGTACTGCCTTTATTTATTGATTTTATTATATTTATTCACTGATTTTATTATTGTTCTTTTATCTATTGATTCTATTAGTTCCTTTTGTTTGGAAGATAATTCTGCTGACTTTTTTAGAGTTAAATGTATGTGCCATGTGAAGCTCTTTGGAAACGGTTTTGTTTATAAAATGTGCTGTACAAATAAAGTTGATTTGGATTTAAATTTATTCACAAAAAGCACTGGGAAAATGTAAGGCAAATGACACCAGAAAAAGTCCTAAAACGTCGAATAAAAATAAAATACAGCACAACTTTCTGTTGCCTAATTAAAAAAAACATAAACTTTAGGTATGAGAACCAGTTCGAAGCACATCTTGTTTTACAGTGGTTCTTTTACAGTGTGCAGAAATATCGAAACATCGTGATACAGTATCGATATCGTGGGCTGCTGTATCGATAAAAGGTACAAGATTTTTTTTTTTTTTTAGCAGTTTTTGGGTGACTGCACTTCAGTTTTGCTGCTTATTTAGTGGAAGGAAACTTGTTCATGTGACACACTTGACATATTCACGGTTATTGTTATAATATCGTATCGTGAGCCGTGGATTGTATATCGTATCGAATCGTGAGGGTACGATATCGCTTCAGTCCAGTGTGTGATTTCCTCTCAGCATTAGCCCGTTAGCTGTGGTCTGAGCTAAACACTAATGAGCTCGTGTGGCCCCCCACAGAGAGACCAGAGCGAGGCGGAGTCCGCCCCGTGTGAACCGGACCCCCCCAGGACTTCCCCTTCCCCCTTGGTCCTGGTTTAGTCCCAGTTTAAGTCCTGGTTTAGTCCCGGTTCAGCCCTGGTTTAACCCTGCTTTAGTCCTGGTTTAACCCTGCTTTAGTCCTCGTTCAGCCCTGGTCTAGTCCTGGTTCAGTCCTGGTTTAATCCTGGTTTAGTCCTGGTTTAATACTGGTTCAGTCCTGGTCTAGTCCTGGTTCAGTCCTGGTTTAGTCCCGTTTTAGTCCTGAAATCATCCAAATGATTCTAGTGAAGGTGTGTGGAGTTTAAAAACACAGTGGAGCACTTCCTGTATCACCACATGACATCACAAGGTGGAACAGTGTTTTCAGTTTAAGAGAAGAACTCAGCCTAAATCTACAGGTTTGTGTGTTAAATGTGTGAATGAAACACAACTCCAGGTGTGTTTGTGATGAGGAAACATAAAAATATGTTTTGGAGCGCGTCTCTCTAAACTCCGTCCTCTGATGTCGTCCTGCTGTTCCCGTGGCGACAGTTTGAGTGACAGGTGATGGGCTCCTCGTTGACCCCGGGGTCAAAGGTCAGGGCAAACTGTGAGAATCTCCACAGGAAACACTTGAGGCGCATTAGCACAACACCTCCGCACCTGAGACTAAAGCAGGACTAAAACAGGTCTAAACTAGGACTATAACCAGGACTAAAACAGGTCTAAACTAGGACTATAACCAGGACTAAAGCAGAACTAAAGCTGGACTAAAGCAGGACTAAAGCAGGACTAAAACCAGAACTATAACAAAGACTAAAGCAGAACTATAACCAGGACTAAAGCTGGACTAAAGCTGGACTAAAGCTGGACTAAAGCTGGACTAAAACAGGACTAAAACCAGAACTATAACCAGGACTAAAGCAGAACTATAACCAGGACTAAAGCTGGACTAAAACAGGACTAAAACCAGGACTATAACCAGGACTATAACCAGGACTAAAGCAGAACTATAACCAGGACTAAAACAGGTCCAAGACAGAACTGAAACAAGAGGACTATAACTGGTTTAAAATAGGTCCAAACAGGGACTAAAACGGGACTAAACCAGGACTATAACCAGACTAAAATGCAGCTAAAGAAATAGTAAACCAGGACTAAAAGAGGACTAAAGCAGGACTGAAAGAGATCTAAACCAGGACTAAACAGGACTAAAGCAGCACTAACCCAGGACTAAGCCAGGACTTTTACTGGACTAAAACAGGAACATAACCAGACTAAACCAGGACTAAAGCAGGATTAAAACAGGTCTACACCAGGACTATAACCAGGATCAAGGCAGAACTAAAACAAGACTAAAGCAGGACTATAACTGGTCTAAAACAGGTCTAAACTACGACCAAACAGGGACTAAAACAGGACTAAAGCACGACTAAAACAGGACTAAAGCAGGACTAAAACAGGACTAAAGCAGGACTAAAACAGGACTAAAGCAGGACTAAAGCAGGGCTATAACTGGTCTAAACCAGGGCAAACAGGGACTAAAACAAGAATAAAGAAATACTAAATCAGAACTAAAGGGGATTTAAACCAGGACTAAATTATGGTTAAATGGGGACTAAACCAGGACTAAAC
Organism: Taenioides sp. WSHXM2023; assembly: GCA_029959045.1. Taxonomy (NCBI): domain Eukaryota; kingdom Metazoa; phylum Chordata; class Actinopteri; order Gobiiformes; family Gobiidae; genus Taenioides; species Taenioides sp. WSHXM2023. The sequence goes on from CM057087.1 coordinate 21,622,512, forward strand.
CAGGACTAGAAGTAAAGAGAGCTATACAACTGAATCCAGAACTAAACCAGGTCTCTCCCAGGACTATACCTGTGGTTAACCCAAGTCTCCCCACATCTGCATGGTCCCTGGTTCTATTCCCAGAATCCATGTTTATATGGTTATAGCGCTCTGCTGCCCCTTACTGGTAGTATAGGGTAATTGCTGATTTGTGCACATAAATAAATAAACTGAGGGATTTATCAGGAACCAATCCCTTAATTTCCATAAACTCGACCTTTCTGTGCCGCCAGATACAAACTTAATAGTAAAAAGAATATAAATGAATAAAAATAAAAGTATATTAACTAGTACAAAAAAAAAAAAATACATGAAGCAGCACTGTAGCAAAAAGGGATCTGACAATATTCAAGTCTCTCAGCACAATATTTTCACCATCTGCGTCTCACACCATATTCACCGCCTGTGGAAGCCAAAAAAACTGTAAATATGCAACATTTTCCTTTTAAAATTCACTGACAAGGTGAGAGCAAAGCCAGTTTATGGAGAAAAAGCAACTACGAGGTCTAAATGAGGACTAAAAGGGGACTAAACGAGGACTAAACCAGGTCTAAACCAGGTCTAAACCAGGACTAAACCAGGACTAAACCAGGTCTAAACCAGGACTAAACCAGGACTAAACCAGGACTAAACCAGGTCTAAACTAGGACTAAACCAGGTCTAAACCAGGACTAAACCAGGTCTAAACTAGGACTAAACCAGGTCTAAACCAGGACTAAACCAGGACTCAATGAAGTCCAATAAATCACACAATCCAGTTTGGAATTGTCAGTTTTATTGAGTCCAAGTCGAACCAGAGACGTGTAAATTCAAAGTGCTTTCCTCTGTTCAAACACAAAAATATGACCCTTAAATTTGGCAAAAAAACCCACTCAAAATATTTACAACATTTTCACGAAATCTCTCTCACTCGCTCCCTCCGTCGGCTCCACACATCGTCAACGCCATTCGACACAGAAATATACAAACATTATCCAAAAAGTCCAAAAGAAATTAATCGAAAAAGACGTGGTTAAAACAACGTCAAGAACACACACAGTGAAGGCACCAGACTGCACTGACCTGAAGGAATTTGAAGAGGCAAATGCAGTAACAGCTGGGCTAAGATACCACAAATACTTGAAAAATTGGTTTAGAATTTTGTGAGGATTTAAAAATATATATTTGTGGGTAGTAGTAGTATTAGTAGTAGTAGTAGTAGTAATGGTCAAGATGGTGCTCAAAGTATTTCCAAAAAGTCTTATGTAACAGTTTAAAATACAAGCTTTGCCAGTCTGAGGTGTAAAATTGTTTCCGTATTGTAAAGAAGTTTTAAAATTCCATAAACTGCGCAGCGCTATGGAGACGTAACGTTTTAAAAGCTGCATTGTGTAACTTTTCTGGTGGAGGGTCCGGCGAATGCTTTTCTCCATAGAGATTATCATTATTGCTTTGTCTGGAATGTTTCGCAGTATGGCATTAAACCTTTCTATTATCACAGAGACCAAACCAGACCAAGTTCCAGGTCAGATCTGCGGAGAGGCGACCCCGCTCACAGTCAGAACGCCTGTTTTTCTAGGTATTTTAGAGCTTTAAAACCACCTGTAAGTGAATAAATGTAAAGTAGAGCCGTTTAAAGTCATACTGTGGAACATTCCAGGCAGAGCAACGACGTCTCCATAGAAACAAGCAGGTGACGGATAAATCTTTAACTATAACTGACCATTTTCTGCCTCCAAAATTCTATTGACTTATGAAAAGGAGTCTTCAAAGTGAGTTTCCAAACGACTACTGCTAAAACCTTTGTTCCTGTGGCCCACTACTGGACGCATGAGGAATTACAGTCTAATTTCTGTTAGTTACTTTACTTGGATTAAAAACGGCGAACAAAACTTTTGATTACTGCATATCACAGTTTTATTTTGGAGGTATTGCCTACTAAATACTTCTGGGCCCCCTTTCTTGCTTACGGCAATGCGTTTACAGAATGAAGAGCTCCCCCTAGTGGCCGTCAAATGCTACAATAAGCAGAGTCAAACACTGCGCGGAAGTTCAAACTGTACAAGCAGTTCTGGGCTTTAAACGTCTAAATACGAGACGTTCTTTGACACACCTTCACAGTTTAAATCTTAAGCTTTAAGCCATGTTATAATGCCGTTACCTCCTCAAAAACACACCTGGAGTTGTGTTTCGTTTCATTTACACGTTTGGGCAACCCTTTATTATTAGTCTGTCTACATCTCCAAAAGGTAAAATGTCTAAAAACTCTCTGTTCCACCTTGTGATGTCATGTAGTGGTAGTTTTCAAGTTAACAGCTCCTTTGAATCGTTTGCTCAGTAGAGATCGGCAATTCCAGGGCTGAAATTATCGAAATGATTCTAGTGAAGGTGTGTGGAGTTTAAAAACACAGTGGAGCACTTCTGGCATTACATCACAAGGTGGAACAGAGTGTTTTCCATTTGAGAGAAGAACTCATCCTAAATATGCAGAATGTGAATGAAACAAACCAACTCCAGGTCTGTTTGTGATGAGGAACTACACAATAACATGGATCAGAAAATAGTAGGCCCTTTAAATCTTGTTTGAGTAGTTTTTCTATGCAAAAATAGAACATTTTTGTACAAAAATATGGCACTAGAGGTTAAAGGGAGTTAAATACTGTTCTTATTTCCACGATTGAACCTGTACAAAAGTTTTTAATGTAAATATGGACCTTACAGTTGCAGTCTGAGGCTCTGAAGGCACAGTACAGCGGCCAGTCTTTCTGTTTATATAGGGGTATGGAAGCTCCGCCCCTTTGCAGCAGTCCTCTCTTTGATTGGCTGAGGGTGCGAGGTCAGAGGTCACCGGGGGGCGATCTCGGGGACCATGGCGGACAGGTGCATGCTGGGATACGAGTCTCGGTGGCGGATTTTGAAGACGAGTTGCTCCTTTTCCTGAGAGAGGCGTTGGTTCAGGCTCAGCTGACGGTCAAGGGCTAGCTTTAGCTCCTGCTGCTCTTTGGACAACTGCCTACGGGGACAAAACAGGGACAAAAGACATTTAAAAAGGTCCTATATTACGCAAAATTGACTCTGAGCTTTATGCCATGTTATAATGTTGTCTGGAGTGATGATTGACAGCCAACCGACAGCCACAACAATCCAACACAGCGCAGACCGGTGCGCTCCAGACTTTGAAACAGAGCGGACATTTGTCCTCAGATCACGATGTTTCCCTTTTCTCCAGACACGGCGGGACATCGCAGTGCCCAGCAGTGCCAGAGAGGGGCGGGGCTGAGAGGGGCTCCTCATGTCCAGCCCGTAGACGCCAGGAGCTGTTTGTGTCACGTAATAACCTGCATCTGACTCACTGGCGGCCGTTAGTCCAACCCGAAAATTCAAATGTCGTGGCCGTAGTTGATCCTAAAGAGGCCGGTACAGACACGACTTTGACCCAAAAGTCAGATTTTTAACAAATATGCACTAAAATGCCAAAATAAGGCCAGGGACAGGTGTACACTTCTATTTTAGACCCATTTACACAGATAATCAGTAGTAAAAAAAGCGATTTTGGTGTTTAGTGGACCTTTAAAAACACAGTGGAGCAATTCCTGTTTTACCACATGACATCACAAGGTGGAACAGAGTGTTTTCGGTTTGAGAGAAGAACTCTTTGAACTTTGACAACTGCCAAAAACTGAGAACCAGAACTTTGTGAACCACCACGGTTTTAGACCAGGTTTGAAGACACAGCGAGGACTTTATTAATGCAGTTCTTTTCCACTAGAGGGCAGCACCTGATAACACACACTGCCTGACAAAGTGAAATGTTGTAGTAAAGTTGTGTGCACAGAGGCACAGAGGCACAGAGGGACAGAGGCACAGAGGGACAGAGGCACAGAGGCACAGAGGGACAGAGGGACAGAGGCACAGAGGGACAGAGGGACAGAGGGACAGAGACAGATTGATGGGTTGATATACACAAAGACAGAGAGAGACACAGAGACAAAGAGTGACAGAGAGACAGACACACAGAGATGGGTTGGTGTACACAGAGATGGAGAGAGACAGACAGAGACACAGAGTGCTGTTCTTACTGAATGAAACTCTGGCAGTTGTCAAATCGAACTCTCAGGTCCTCGTTCTGCTGCAGCTCCTGGACCAGCTGCTCCTCCAAACTCTGGTTCTTCTGCCTCTGGAAACACAAACACACAAATATTCAACATCAGCGTTTAGGAGGACACAAGTACAGGCAGAAGAACAGTCCATCCTCTTGAACCCTGCATGAATGAACCCTGCTTTACACAGCTGTGAAGTGAAAACCATTTCAGGAGATTTCATGAAGCTCATTGAGAGAAGGTAAAGGGTTTGTGAAGTAAAAACAAAGAAACACTGAACGAGAAGGGCTGTCCAAACTTTTGATGGAAAAGGAGCTGTCCTTACACTTTTTCAGAGACTTAAAAGAGCAGTTATGAGAAAGAGGACATGTGTGGACTTTAAAACCCCAGAGGAGCTGCTGGACAGGAGCATGCCAACACTCACCAGCGTGTCCATCTGCTGCAGCCTCCGCCTGTGCTCCTCCACCTGCTCCGCCTTCATCTCGATCACAAACAGCAGAGACTCCTGCTCCGACTCCCAGAATGCACCGGGGCTGCCGTGGGCCTGCACAAACACAACAGATGAAAGTCAGTCTTCGTTTTCATAAGTCGTTCCAAATATACAAATTATTCACCGCGATGTGTTTTTCACCTTCAGAGTGTGAGTTTTACTGTCGCACTATAGCTTGAAACAAAAATAGCCTAACACAGCACTACTGTTACTTCCTGATTCTTGGAGGATAAAATTAGATGCAGACAGTAGAGCAGAGTGATGTACAGAACCTCAGAGGAATGAGCTCAGCAGAGACCGCCCACACCCTGGTTCAGGAGGTTTTCATTCATTTTTCTCAGGTTTTCCAAAAAATAAATGTGTTACACGTTTGAAAGCTCAGGAATAATCAGCTACGTGGAAACTTGTGACCAAAAGATCTACGATATTATTTAAAATGTGTTTCTGAAACTTTATAAACCGCTAAGTTATCAAAGCGTTTAGCAGAATCTCGTGTTGGAAATGTGCTTCTTGGACCACGTTATGGATACTTGCACGCAGCTGCTTAGACTCTGCCATGTGTTTGAACTCTTATTTCAAGTTTTCAAAAGTCTCAGGGAAAACAGAATGGAAAATTTACTTCCAGAACCGGAGCGAGCGGTCACTGTCGAGCTCCATTAACCCAGGTCCTTCTATGGCAACTGATAAAATCCTGGGCTGAAACAGACCTTCTAATGTCAATGAACTCTGCAGTGGTTAAAAATAAAAGTGGTTCACATGAAACACCTTGAAACTAGAATTCTTTTTGGACTATAAACTTAAATTCTAAATTCAAAGTCTGCATCGATGGCAGGGAACTTTCACGAGTGTCGTCGACGAAGTTTTTAGGCATCATTCTTGATAAGCCATGTTTTAAAAAGCATTGTGAATTTGTTTCTAAAAAGATTTCAAAATCTCTGGGTATTATAAAAAGGGTTAAACCTTATCTAAAAACTAGCGCTCTATTAACTTTATATTATCGTCTTATTTACCCTTATATCTCCTACTGTAATATCATTTGGGACAGCACTTCTTATTTACAAGCCAGTCATAGAATTCAGAAATCTTTTGTAAGAATTGCTACTAATTCCTCTTATTTAGCCTCAAGCTAAACTTTTTCTCCACTGCATCTACTCAGAATATATGAAGTGAACAAGTACCACACTGAAGTTCTTCTGTTTAAAGTCATTTGTCTTCCTTCATCTCTTCCTGTTTATTATCAAAGTTATTTTCAGTCTAATTCTTCTTATTGTACTCATTTTACAAGAACAAACCCTGTTTACGTGTTCCTTTCTCTGTTGCTAAATTTTCTTTTTTTCAGAGGTGCAGTGCTGTGGAGTGACATTCAATATTTTACTGAAACATGTTTTAGTTTAAACACTTTTAAAATCAAGTTAAAAAAATATCTTGTAGACTTCAGTCCTTTACCCATGTCCTTGTATGTAAACACAGGCTATTCTAGTTTTTTTATTTACTGTTATGGACTTTGTGTTGCGTTTTCACTCTAAGATAAGATAAGATAAGATATGCCTTTATTAGTCCCACAGTGGGGAAATTCCAGTGTTGCAACGCACAGTTCAAGAACAGCAGGAAAATGGAACATGCAATAAAACAAGATAATAGATAATGGCTAAAAAAAAAATATTGCACTTTGGACTGTGGTGTGAAAAAAAAACAAAAAAACACTTAAGTGAAGTTTTTCGACTGAGCCATGGTTTTTTCCCCCATTTAGTCCGTACGAACCCGTAACACCGCACTGTTCTGTTATTTATTTTTTTCTTATATTTTGTGTGTACTTTTTGTTCTTTTAAATGTCACTAATAATAAAAAAAAAAAAAAAACTGTCTCACCTGCCTCTGTCCCAGCCCCTGTCCCCTGTCCCAGCCCCTGTCCCAGCCCCTGTCCCTGTCTCACCTGGATATTCCTCTTCAGATCCCTCTTTAGCGTGGACTCCTTCACTCTCCTCTTCAGCTCGTTGTAAACCTGCAGATCGGACGTCAGCGCCTCCACCTGGCCCTGGAGGCACATCGCACATTTACATCAGAATATAAATGACATAATCACAAACTTCTCCACCCGACCCTAAAGACACAAAACACTTAAAATCTACAAATGAGCCACGTTTTTACCTTTAGAACATTTTCAGCAGCTTCAAACTTCTCCGTCAGTCGGGCGATTTCTTGTTCGTGGGCCTTTTGCAGCTCTGGAAATGTTCAGATTATAATAAATTATTTTAAAAATCACCATAATCCCAGAGTATTTTAAATTATGAACAAAAACACAAATGAGGCAATGAGGAAAACAACCATTTATGACATTTGTGAAAAAACAGAAAAGACAGTTTCACTGGAAGTAGATTAGATTAGTAGAAGAAGTAGCAGTAGTAGTAAGTCGCATTAGTAATAAGTAGCAGAAGTAGTAGTAGTAGTAGTAGCAGTAGCAGTAGCAGTAGTACCTTCTATTTGTCTCTCATGTTCTTCTGAAGCAGTTTTACTTTTTTGTTCAAATAAAACATTTAAATCTGCTGTTGTTTCTGTTTTTACCTGAAAAGTATAAGAGAAAAAGACAAGAGTAAATAATGATTGACCCGGGCCCTGAACCGGGCCCTGAACCGGGCCCTGAACAGGGCCCTGACCCGGGCCGTGAACCAGACCTGCAGGGGTCCTTTACCTTGTCCAAGATGCTGTTGACCAGAGCGCACACCTCCTCATGGGCGTGGCCTTTCAGAAGCTCCGCCCTTTCTGCGTTCCCATTGGCCGACAGCACTTCCTTTAGCGTCCGGAGCTGCCACTCAAACTTCTCCAGCTGCTTCTCCAGACAAAGATCAGAGCCACAGCCGGGGTCTAAGAGAGGACAGTCCAGTTTAGAGACAAGTCCAGACAGTCCAGTGAGGCTAGACCCGGACCCCCCGCAGAGTCTAGACCCCTACGCACGCCCTGGAGAGTCTAGACCTCTACGCACGCCCTGCAGAGTCTAGACCCCTACGCACACCCCGCAGAGTCTAGACCCCTACGCACGCCCTGGAGAGTCTAGACCCCTACGCACACCCCGCAGAGTCTAGACCCGCACCCCTCACAGAGTAGGACGGGGCAATTCATCAAATCAATTTGATTCATTTGTGTTTCTAATAATTGTGATTTTTAAAAATTGTATTATTAAAATTAAAAATTCAAATCATTCTGAAACAGACTCTCACTGGCAAAGCAGCGATATTGTGTAATTACAATTAAGATATTTATACAAATGTAATTTAAGGTGGTTTACACTTTCCCAAATAACAGCACAATAAGAATGAAACCATAAAGAGCAAGAGTCCAGTGTGTGCAAAAAAATAAATCAAGCCATATTTTTGGCCATATCACCGAGACCTACCACACCCCACAGAGTCTAAAATGGACTGCCTGGTGAGGTACTAAAGTCTTGGTTTGGTCTTACTTTGCTCCAGTTTTAAACCTACTTCCCAGCCTATGAACTTTGAAGACCACCCACCAACCCACCCAGACCCACAGACACAGACGCACACACACACAGTACAGTGTAAAAGTACAGGGGGTAGTAGCACTTCCTAGTATCACATTCCTAAACAGACGTGGCAGCAGCTGATCCAGTTGTTTTTAAAACCCGAGTCAAATCGTTTTTACTTTTGCCCTTATTATTTCCTCATTAATTTGTTCCCTTCTCTCTATGAAGTCATCCTTATAAAACATTACAAGCGTTTGCTGCGCTGTGATTGGCCGGGCTCCTCGCAGTCCCGGGCGTGTTCTGGGCTCTGATTGGCCGAGGGTGACCTCATGGTCGTGTCCGGGCCTGCCTCTGCTCTGTGACTCCTGTTTGTTTTGGAGCCGTGTGGATGAGTCTGAGCCGCGACTGTTCTGCTCGTTCTCAACAAGTTATTTCAGCGCAACAACCTGTTCATTCACAAAAACAACATGTGCAAGTGTTATCCAAGAGTTTTCCAAGACACTCCACTGGAAATCTGACCCTGGCTGTTGGAGAATACAAGTCCAATCAGGAAAAGTACAATTGTTACTTACTACTACTAGTACTACAACTTTGAAGTACTAGTAGTGACTTCAAAGGGCCCGTGTTGCGCAATTTTCTGATTTGTTCTAATGTTTCCTCGTCACAAACAAACCTGGAGTTGTGTTTTGTTTCATTCACACACATTTAACACACAAACCCTGCGTATTTAGGCCTGTTCCACCTTGTGATGTCACGTGGTAATACAGGACGTGCTCCACTGCGTTTTTAAACTCCTTACACCTTCACTAGAATCATGTGGATGATTTCAGACCTGGAATTCTCCAATCTCAAAAGGTAACTTAATTTAAAAACTACCGCTTCATGACATCACAAGGTGGAACTGTGCATTCTGAGCTTTGGAGATGTAGACAGATAATAAATATAATAATAAAGGGTTATTCAAACATGTGCATGAAACAAAACACAACTCCAGGTATTATCACATGGTTTAAAGCTCACAAGAATCCATTTTGTGTAATAATAACAGGACCTTTAACTCAGAACTAACCTCTTAACTATTACCAACTTTTTGTAAATTCCTACATCTTGATCCAGGGATGAGCCAGACAGGACGGACTAACTTTACTTCACAACATGCCCGTTCATATTTGACGACAATTTGAGCTCAGGGAAAAGTTAATAAAAGTTAACGTGCAGATGTTTCTTGTTTTGTATAAAGTTGTTTTGGCTGAAATCCTCTGCACAGGATCCTCAGTCTGGTCACAAACCACAGACTGTTTATATAAATGGACACAGGAAGTGAGCATGGACATGTTTCCGGCTCCATCGACTCTGGCTCCAGTTGACTTTACATCTCTGTGTAACTGCTGCTGTGCGCCTCGTCATTTTGGTCTTAAAATGTTCGTATAAACCCGCTCGACGTGACCCTGGTGTTTTGTCCGTAAATAAATTCCTAATATGGAACAGGCTCCAAATTTACTCCCTCGTGTTTACTCCTTCATTCCGTGGTTTTCTTTGGGACACCGCTTAATCTGACACATTTGATTGACAGATGAAAAATGAAGGATCGAGGAGAGGAATCAAGGAGAAGGAAGCGAGGAAAGAGAAATGACACGCAGCCAAACAGTTGGATTAATAAATCAGCGAACTCATGGCCTGTCAATAACACTCATCTGAACTCTGGGAGACGAGACTGGGCCCAGACTGAACGGCTTGAGGGAAAAGGTGTAGCCTGGGCTGACCTCACAAACAAATACTCCTAGACTAACTTTTACTTTATGATCAGGTTCAATACTGGATTTCCCACAGTCTGGAATTGGAAAAGCACCAACCAAAACATCTGTAACTTAACTGTACCAAAATAAAAGAAGTTACGTTTCAAGTTTGGACTCACCCTCTCATTCAATGTTTTTTCTATACGTTTACTACTTTTGACATTTGACACACACACAGAAAACATTAAATATATGAAGTAAGACGTACGGAATGATGTAGGAAAAGAAAAAAATGTTAAATAACTACTAAATATATTTCCTGAAATCCTCATATTGGCCACGATTTGCTTTGTGCTTTACTGCTGTATTTACAATTAGCAAAGGGTGGCTAATGTGAAGTTTTGAATAGAAAATAAAAAATATATTTAGCAGTTATTATCACTTTTCTCTTTACTAAATAATTCCTGTTGCTATATAAAATGTAGAAAGTAGAAAAAAAAAACTTTTGATTGGTGCGGTTTAAACATACCTGACAAGTCAAAAGTTTAGACTCACCCTCTCGTTCATTGTTTTGTTTCTTTTTTCTTGACACTTTCTACATTTTAAAATATAAACAGAAGACGTCAAATATATGAAGCAAGACATACGGAATTATTTAGTAAAGAAAAAAGTTAAATAGATACTATAACGATAACTGGAGGATTTTAATATAATATAATAAATAAAATAAAATAAAATAAAATAAAATAAAATATAAAATTGTCAGTTTTTGTATACTGTATTTTACTAAATATTTTTGAGTTTTTGTTTGCGCTACAGTTTTGTTGCTTGTTCAGAGGAAGGAAACTTGTTTATGTGACACATTTGACATTTTCACTGTTTTGATGATTAAAATGGGCGTTTTTCATATGAACTTTGCACAAGAAGTGGTTTAAGAAAGAATTTTAATATCACGGCCACGATTTTGCCATTATTTTTTATTGAACCGTATCAAATCAATGTGAAATATATCGAATCGAAAGCTCACTGTATCGAGGTATTTATCGTATCGGCAACTTCTTAATGATACCCAGCCCTAGTGAACTCAACTCCAAGACCTACTGCCAGTTTTTAGAAGACACTTTTTCTTTTCAAGCAGTGGTACAGGGAAAAGTCTGCATCTTTCAAGAGGACCATGATATTTATGCAGGACAATGGTCCATCGCTGCAGGGAAGTACTCCACCACGCGGATAACCAGTAAAGGTCTTAAAGATGAAAAAATAATGGCATGGCCGCCTCCTCACCTGACCTACACCCTGTTGAGAACTTAAACGGGAGATTTACATTTATGAAAACACTCCACCTCTGCACGCGTGTCTGGGAGGCTGTGGTTGATCGTCAGCAGATCAAAAAACTCCTTGAATGGAAGATTTAGGACCATTATTGAGAAGAAAGGTGGCGCTATTGGCCAGATTTTTATTTTGAAATGCCAGAAATGTTTAATTGTAAATTTTGAGTTGTTTACTATTCTGACAGATGAAAATAAACAAGTGAGAATGGAAAATGTTCATTTTTCATTTAGCTGCGTAATAATTTTACACATTAATAGTTGCCAAATAATTGTGCACATGTAGATTTTCGTCTAAGAAAGCCAAAACTTCACTTTTAACTTCTTAAAAATTTAGGTTTGAGGTTTATTAACATTTTGGATTGACCGAAAGCACACACAGTGTTTATAAAATGCTGAAAGTTGTAAACATATAGAAAAACACTGAATGTGAGAGTGAGTCAGGCTGAAGGTAACCGCAGAGTAGTCTACCTCTGCGTCTGTGAGCCTCGCTAAAGAGTTCCCATGAAAAGTCGGGTCCCACACAGGAAGTGAAGTAAGAGGAAGTGAAACCGTCTCACCTCCGTCACCGCTCGGCCTCTTCTCGCTCTTCTTGCCTTTGCTTTTCTTCTGATAACACACAGAAACAGCAGGGTTAGTATCAGCGTTTTGATGGTGAACAGACCTGAGCCTGGACCAAGACACGCCATCATGGACAACATCACAGTCTGATAGTACGCCATTACACGGATCTAACCTGTGAACAAAACATTTGACTTGGCAAATACATAGGCCTGTTACGATAATTATTATATAAACCTGGTACAATGTATTTTTAGGGTCCATAATTATTCCAAGTACATTTTCTTTGCATTAGTGTGGATTTTTTTTTGTTATTTTTTGGCTATATGATAAGATTTAAAGGTGCAGTGTGTAACTTTTCTGGTGGAGGGTCCATCACCTGCTCGTCTCCATGGAGATGTAATTGCTTTGACTTTGAAAATCCCACAGTATGGAAATTAACTTGTGAAACATGTGACGTTACTACGTTTTGAGGCTATTTTAGAGCCATAAAACCACCTGTAATTGAATAAATGCAAGTAAGAGCCATTTAATGTCACACTGTGGAACATTCCAGGCAAAGCAATGACGTATCCATAGAAACAAGCAGGTGACAGACCCTCCACCAGAAAAGCTACACACTGCACCTTGGCGCTCATGTTTTTTTTAAGTATATTATAGATTTAGAAGAGTTTGTGTGGTTTAAATCTGCTCTTGGGTTATTATTGTGTCATTTACATAAATTAGTTTCACTTTTATCGTTTATCGTCTAGTTTTACTTCAGCGATATATCACAATTAAAAATGTGTTATCGTGACAGGCCTAGAGTTACAGGTATTTTTATCAACTTATGTGTAACTTTCTGGAAGTGGATAATCACCTGCTTGATTCCACGTAAACAGAAAGTTAAAATACTCTGGAAAATACATGGAGTTTTATGCCGTTACGTGGAATTTTATTGGAGCTAGAGGTCGATATTTGGACTTTTTAGCGTAATGGCTTTCGGCCTTAAAGCTGCATTGTGTAACTTTTCTGTTTGAGGATCCATTAAACGCTTTTCTCCATGGAGTTATTTGTTATTGCTTTGTCTGGAATGTTTCACAGTATGGCATTAAACCTTTCTATCATCACTGAGACCAAACCAGACCAAGTTACAGGTCAGATCTGTGGAGAGGCGACCCCGCTCACAGTCAGAATGTCTGTTTTTCTAGGTATTTTTGAGCTATAAAACCACCTGTAATTCAATAAATGTAAAGTAGAGCTGTTTAATGTCACACTGTGGAACATTCCAGACAGAGCAATGACGACTCCATAGAAACAAGCAGGTGACAGACCGCCAACCAAAAAGTTACATAGTGCACTTATGCAAATCTTAAATATAGGCAGATTTTTTAAATTTATTTTTTGGTTCATTAGCTGTCTAAAATATACACACAAAGCTTTATATTAACACTATAATATGAAAACATAGCCGCACAAAATACGACTACACAACTTCCATCCCATTATGACAGAGCCAGAGGTCAGAGGTCACGACGTGCTCCAACTTCCTGCTGAGAGACACGAGCCGGTTCTGAACTCCGGGGGACGGTTTTGGATCAGACTTGTTTCTTAATCACAGGTTTAACAAACGACTGTGGGCTTTTGATTTACGATCGTCATGAATGAGACTGTGTGTGTGTGTGTGTGTGTGTGTCTGCGTGTGTGTGCAATGTCTTTTTAAATTTTATGATTTATGTTTTGATTTGTTTGTATTGTGATTTTAATGTCCTTCTTATTCTGTAAAGCACTTTGAAATACTTTGTGTACCAATTGTGCTGTACAAATAAACTTGCCTTGCCCTGCCTTTGTGTGTGCGTGTCTCTGTGTACGTGTCTCTGTGTGCGTGTATTTGTGCGTCTCTGTGTGTGTGGGCAGGTTTCTGCATGACGAGCATAAATATACTGTCAGAGTGCAATATAAAATACACAAACACACAAATTATAGCAGGGGGCGGCAATTCTTTTTCCATGGGGCCACATGAGAAACAGAAAATATTATTGAGGGCCGGGACAAAATGCTCCCTCAATTCTGCATAATATTAATTGTATTTCTTTATTAAAAGCAGTAAATATCATTGTTTTCAGGCGCTGGTACGACTGGTAAGAGTGTATGTTATGACGAAGCAATGAAAAAGTGAGGCTGCCTTACAAAAAATGTCATTTAAACATGTCTAAAATAAAAGCAATGCAGCTTTAGTCCATGCATGAGGTAAAATTATAAAATATGTTTATTTTGTAATTCCAAATGAGCTTAAAGGGGCCGGTCAGAGTCGACCAGAGGGCCGTACGTGTCCTGGGAGCTGCACAATGCCCAGGTCCGAGTTATAGGGGCTATAGGGAGCCTGGGACAGTTCTGATCTGGGAAAAATAAAATCAGTCCAGAACTATATTCTCTTATTTATTTTCTTATTTATTTGTAAAGGGACAGGACATATCAATTTAAAATAAAAACATGTAAAGTTTATAGCCAACATGGCCAATTTTCATGTTCATTCCCTCTAGTTTTTGATATTACTGAGTTAAAGTGTTGCTAGAGAATATCCCAATATAACCTGATACAGTTATGGCTTTGGAAAGTGAAAGTAGTTACATATAAAAACAAAAAACTAATCAGGAATCCAACAGAAAAACACAGAAATCAATCAATTCTGTACAAGCACCACAGTTTACCTGTACTTCAGCTCATTTTTCCACTTTAATATCTCTGTAAAGTGGCTTCCTAAACTCATTTTAATGAACTCCAGTGCAGTTCTGCCAAGACCTGATAATCAAACCTGTCCCAAACCTGCCCCTCACCTGCCCTTTAACCAAATGAACTGTTCCTAACCCAACTTCCCCTTCATCCTGATCCAAACCTCAACTTCACCACGAAACGGTCGTCAAAAACAAATATTTGCAAGCGTGAGATGTATAATAATCGCTTAAATCTCCTGCCTATGCCCATATTTGGTTTAGGATCACTGCTGCTTATGAAAAAATGAAAATAAATGAAAAAAAATATGGTTAAGATTAGAATTAGGGATGCACCAATACTTTTTCCAAAACGAGTACGAGTATTTCATTCTGAGTATTCGCCGATACCAATCCCAGACATTTTTACAGGGTTTTTACAGATAAATCAAGTTAATTTCATAGGATTTTTGTACAATAGCCCACTTTTTCATCTTGGAATACTTATTTGAGAGAGCCGTTTTATATTTCTACTGAAATCACTGTAGTTCGGCATCATTCCAATATAATTTATTTAGATAAGCACCTTAATATTTACCACTTCATCTTCGCCGACTGCACTCCGCGCCAACGAGACACTTATGCTAAAAGTGTCCACGTTTACATGATGTTTTTTAATTCCGAATTAATTGTTCTGAATTAAAATATTCTCCTTCGAGTTTACATGGAAATAATAATTCCGAATTCAGGTTTATATGGAAAACATGTTAAATCAGCTTTATTTAATTCCGCTCATCGTCTGGGGGTCGGGAAGGGTTCTGATTGGACAGGGACACGAACGGATTTACAAAACACACACTTCAGCTGCTACCGGCTTTTTGTCAGCTCGGTTTGTCGTTACACCGCGGACACAAACGTGACACAAACTTTTCGCAGTCGTTCCGATGATAATTAAGCAGCAGCTGGAGAATTCCATCCTTACGCTTTACGTCTGTCGCTGAGGAGGAGAAGGGAAGAGCGTTGGAGAAGGAGGAAGAAGACAAACTGAGTCAACGGCTGCTCCACCTCAGCCCACTCCCACATCCCGCTCACAAATCCAAAGAGCAGTAGATGAAAGTCCGAAGAGAGGACTGGTGGAGCTGGATCGTCCAGACTGCATCAGAAGAGTGACCCAATGAGCATGCGCCGAACGACCGGAATTATTTTTAAGAAGAATAAACGTTTAGAAGATCGAGGAGTAAATTTATTTGGCTTTAAAATCGTAATAAACCACCCGCTTACTTCGGAATCAAGTTCAATTCCGAATAATCATTTTCATTAGGAATTAAGTGTTTACATGGTATTTTTGAAGCGGAATTAATTTTTATTCAGAATTAAATTATTTTAATTGAGGTGACCAGATTTTCAAAATTCAAAACTGGGACACACCCGGGTTGGGATGGTTGGTAATAAAAATGTGACAAGAGCGCGTAACATTGTCCATTCTTAACACACTTTGTGGGTCAATCATAATCTAAGGGACTTCTGATGGTGCATTTTTTTTTTCTTATGGTCATTTTCAAGCTCAATTTTCTGTATTTTAGCTAAACAAATGACAATATATCCCCCTCTTTACTGTTGGTGGGATGAAAGTGGTCAAAATAGGGACACCTGGGACGTTTCTTGTATAAAACTGGGACAAATCGATGGTTTTGGATGAATCTGCTGGGACAGGGGACACGGGGCTCAAAACTGGGACTGTCCCGGGTAAATAGGGACGTCTGGTCGCCCTATTCTAACTATGCCAGAATGCCCCTGACCAATGGTGAAAGAAGTGCTCAAGCAAAAAATACTCAAGTAAAAGTAAAATGATCACATGAAAAAAGTAAAAACAAAATACTTCGTCTCATAAGGCTTCAAAAATATACAGATTTTAACAAAAATTTGTGCTGAATTTGCTAAAAAATAATTTTACATTTCGTCCTGTTCAAAAATGTAGTGCAGTGTAAGTACAGAAACCTCCTCTCAAATGTAGTGAAGTAAAAGTAAAAAGTATCCACTATAAAATCTACTTAAGTACAGATACTGCACCTAAAACTGTACTTAAGAACAGTACTTTACTACTTTTACACTCCACCACTGCCCCGACCCACAGTTTGCGACGCCCTCCTCTGGCTCCCGTGTGTGTGTGTGTATGTGTGCGTGTGTCTCTGTCCATGTATGTGTGCGTATGTGTAAGTGCGTGTGTGTAAGACAGTTTAAACAGAACCGTTGTATTGTGTGCGTTTCTGTGTGTGTATGTGTCTGTATGTGTCTCTGTATGTGTGTCTGTGTGCGTTTGTGCGTCTCATGGACATTCTCTGCTGAGGCGTGGAGATATAAACATGTACTTCAGTGTGACTTTACCCAACCTTAAACAATCAGTGCAGTTCTGTTTATGAGCTGCTCCTCTGCTCCCGTCTGAAACACACAGCGGCTCCACAGCCTCAGACTCGGGGGATGGAACAAAGTCAAAGTTCTAATGCGCTCAAAAAGTTACAGAGTATTCACTTTTCAGGTTGGGGGCCCGCTACCATGGAGACGCCATTGTTTTGCCTGTGATGTTCCACAATATGGTAGTAAACTTGACATAAGATGCACGTATTCAGTTATGGGTGTTTTTACTGTGAGTGGGGTCACCTCTTCACAGATCTTACCCGTACACTGGCCTGGTGGTGTCTCCTGCTTGTTTTTATGGATACTAAAAAGTTTAATGCCATACTCTGGAATATTACAGGGTCCACCAGTTACTTGTCTCCATGGAAATGTCATTCAACTACAGGTGGTTTTAAAGCTCAAAAATACCAAAAAAAAACAGGCGTTCTGACTGTGAGCGGGGTTGCCTCTCCACAGATCTGACCTGTAACTTGATCTGGTTTGGTCTCCATGAAGATAGAAAGTTTAATACCATACTGTGAAACATTCCAGACAAAGCGATAACATCTTCATGGAGAAAAGCATTTGACGGACCCTCCACCAGAAAAGTTACACAATAAAACTTTAAACAATCATGCAAAAGATAATAATCCCTACAACTGTACAACAACTCACCCTTATGTAACGATAATACTTCCTACAACTGTACAACAATTCCCTCTTATGTAACAGATAATACTCCCTACAACTGTACAACACCTCACCCTTATGTGACAGAACAGATACTCTTGTACTTGTAAACAGCGGGGATATTGTATATTTGTATTTCTACATTTCTATTTTTTTATTTTTACTTGTACAAATACATTTATATAATTATACCTTATTTAACACCAGTCTCTCTTGTCATTTTTGCTACTGTCCAAACAATTTCCCTTATGGATCAATAAAGTTTGTCTTGGAAAAATTCACTTCTGTTTTTGATCAAATACGTTTCGCAGCTCAACCGAGCTGATTAAAAATGTGTGAATGAAACAAAACTCCAGGTGTGTTTTTAAGGAGGTAATATTCTAACATGGCTTAAAGGCCCAATTTTGTGTAATATAGAACCTTTAAACAAATACGACTGTTTTGGTTCAGTAATCAGAGTCTGAAATCTCCTCAGACTGAGGATTTGAGCAGATTACACAGATTTTGGAATAAAATGAAGAAATTACATCATTATTCAACTAGGAAACGGTTTCATCTCTTGTTCTGTTGCTTTAATGTACATTATTCAACACTAAGAAGCTAGTTATCTTTAGGCCTGTCACAATATTTACTAAATCTCTTGATGGTTCAATAAACGAGAACTGGAACAACAGATTTTGGTCTCAGTATTTATCCTGTGAACATTTTCTTTGCAATAGTGCTGAGATTTTGGTTATTTTAGCTGTAAAATTGTAAGATTTGAGCTGTAAACGGTTAAATAAATCACTATGTCTAATTATTTTTCATGACATTTTAAATCCTTGCATACTTAAGAGTTCTTCCCTCTTCTTTTCTTCTTCAGAAAACACTCTGTTCCACCTTGTGATGTCATGTGGCAATACAGGAAGTGCTCCATTGTGTAAACTGGGTAAACTTCATACACCTTGACTAGAATTATTTGGATAATTTCAGCCCTTGAATTGCAAATCTTTACTGAATTTAAGGTAAAAGGAGCTGTTAACTTGAAAACTACCGCTTCATGACATCACAAGGTGGAACAGAGCGTTTTGTGCTATGGAGATGTAGACGGACTAATAATAAAGAGTTACTCAAATGTGTGAATGAAACAAAACAACTCCAGGTGTTTTTGAGATGGAAACATTATAATATGGTTTAAAGCTCATAAGAGTCCATTTGTGTAACACAAAACCTTTAAAAAGAAAACTATTGTTTTGGTTCATCACCGTGAACGCCTCATCCACTGCAGAATAACGATTGGAGCAGATAACACAGACTTTGGAATGAAATGAGGAAATTACATCAATAACTAGGAAAAGATGGTGTAACATTATAACATGACTTACAATAGTCGACTTTGTGTAATATAGTACCTTTAAAATAATGTTTACTTGGATTATCCTGTTATAAAGTAGTTTCAGTATTATAATTTATCATTATGTCTCTGGTGTTTGAAAACATCATCGTTCAGGCCTGTAGGCATCATCTTTGTGGACATGGTGTTATCTTGAATGCTCCTGTAGTTTCCAGGGGAGGAGGGGGTTAAGTTCTCACTGAGTTCAGAGTCAGGAGCTGCCAAATGTCTCACCAACCGGACACAACTATTTAACTCTTCACAAGCCAGGGTTAGAACCAGGTCTGGACCCAAGACCAAGGTCAGAAGTTTACAAAACAACTCAAATTATTAATAAAATTAAACTAGTACTGAACCAAGCTGTTTGAATGAAGATTACAAAAAGAGCTTTAAGGCAAAACACTGCAGGTGAAAAGGACAAAGTCTTACATTTAGATAAATCATTTTGAAAATTCTTCTGTCTTCACATAAATCTAAGAAAATCAAAGTATTACAGGTTTTTCATCATGTGATGTTTTCATATAAAAATAAGGATACATTTTGTAATCAGATTTTTAAAAATCCTTCTGTATTTTTGTCAAAATCTTGTTCCTCCTTCCTTTTGGTGTTCCAACACAAAGGAAAACCTAAAATCCGCCATATCAGACCAGTGTAAAAGAAATAACCACATTATGGATTGGGACGGGGCTCGGGTCATTGGATCAGAAAACCACAAGTTCAAACTCTGGATCAGGGAGGACAGTGAAATCAGGAAACGAGGCACGGACAGAATTAACCGAGATGACGGAGTGTTCCTCCTTTCACACACCTGGGACACCCTCCTCCAGAGAGCACCGGGCGACGGGAGGCAGGGTCAGTCTGAGCAACCTGCCAGGTCCATCAGGCTGACCATGCCTACAGGAAGTAACAACAGCTGACCACGCCCACAGGAAGTAACAACAGCTGATCACGCCCACAGGAAGTAACAACAGCTGACCACGCCTACAGGAAGTAACAACAGCTGACCACGCCTACAGGAAGTAACAACAGCTGACCACGCCCACAGGAAGTAACAACAGCTGACCACGCCCACAGGACGTAACAACAGCTGACCACGCCCACAGGAAGTAACAACAGCTGACCACGCCCACAGGAAGTAACAACAGCTGACCACGCCCACAGGAAGTAACAACAGCTGACCACGCCCACAGGAAGTAACAACAGCTGACCACGCCCACAGGAAGTAACAGCAGCTGACCACGCCCACAGGAAGTGACAACAGCTGACCACGCCTACAGGAAATAACAACAGCTGACCACGCCTACAGGAAGTAACAACAGCTGACCACGCCCACAGGAAGTAACAGCAGCTGACCACGCCCACAGGAAGTGACAACAGCTGACCACACCTACAGGAAGTAACAACAGCTGACCACACCTACAGGAAGTAACAACAGCTGATATACGATACGTCACCACCAACACCAGGGACAGTTCTGAAGATGCAGCAGCTCCTACTGTATCGACTTTAAAGAATAACCCAAGAAAATGACTAAATGAGCATTTTTTGGGCCCTGTACATCAGCAGAGCTCATCCACAATCGATTGGTAAACACATTTTATTGCTGAAACTGCAGGACAACTATACGGTTAGATACGGTTAGAGAGCTTTTGATAATATCTCCCCTGTTAGTCAGCCTGGTCTGTGGGGAGGAAGTAAACAATTTCCACTGAATTTCCAATAAGAGCTCTTTCATTTTAATGACAACAAAGCAAAGTCCCATTATCCCATTTTCCACATAAACAGTGAAGGCCACATGAAGAGCTGTTCATTAAAAGTTTCCTGAAGTCAGGGGAGCGGGGTAAGAATCGTCTGGAGCCTGTCTGCCTTCAGCGCTCAGGGCAAAAAACAGATCCAAATAAATCACAAATATGAGAGTGACAAGACTGAATCGAAATTTAAAAGGGTCCTACATTACACAAAAATGATTGTTACTTGTGTGTTAAACATGAATGAAACAAAACACAACTCCAGGTCTGTTTGTGATGAGAAAACAACATTTTAACATAGAAATCATCAGAAGTGGTACTGATTAAAAGTGTCATCTTTATGGTCAATAATACTGAAATCTATTTTATTTGTTTTTAAAAAGTCAAGATCAAATCAAAACTGTACATTAAATCCGCAAGTAAAAAAAGGTGATGATTTTTTTCCTCATAATCGCCCAGCCCTTGAATGAAATATTCAAACTGAAAAACAAACAAGAACCAGCTTGTCATTTTGATGGGTTTCCAAATTTGCCAAAAAAAATAACTTAAACTGACAGCTAGTACATCTTTGTTATTATTTACTCACTTATATCACTTTCTCCTTGATAAATAAAAAAGAGAAGACACTGAGAAGAAGAGAAGATGTTGAACTTTGTGCCAGTTTTTGTTTCATGTGAATTTTCTCAATAATCAAATACATTAACCAATTCAGACTTGGTTTTCGGTCTGGTCTAGTCCCCGGTCTAGCCCCCGGTCTGGTCTAGCCCCCAGTCTGGTCTAGCCCCCGGTCTAGTCCCCGGTCTGGTCTGATCTAGTCCGGTCCCCGGTCTGGTCTGATCTAGTCCGGTCCCCGGTCTGGTCTGATTTAGTCCGGTCCCCGGTCTGGTCTGATTTAGTCCGGTCCCCGGTCTGGTCTGATCTAGTCCGGTCCCCGGTCTGGTCTGATCTAGTCCGGTCCCCGGTCTGGTCTGATCTAGCTCCCAGTCTGGTCTAGTCCCCGGTCTAGCCCCCGGTCTGGTCTGGTCCCCGGTCTAGCCCCCGGTCTGGTCTGGTCCCCGGTCTAGCCCCCGGTCTGGTCTGGTCCCCGGTCTAGCCCCCGGTCTGGTCTGGTCCCCGGTCTAGCCCCCGGTCTGGTCTGGTCCCCGGTCTAGCCCCCGGTCTGGTCTGGTCCCCGGTCTAGCCCCCGGTCTGGTCTGATCTAGCTCCCGGTCTGGTTCAGCCTGGTTTAGTCCTTAAATGCAGTTTACTTCCATAGACTTTATAAAGAAGTCGACTAAGGGAGTTCAGCTCCAGTCAAATGAAGCTCACCGAGGCCAGCAGTTATAGGGGTGAATCTGGAGCCAGGTTCTACATTAGGAATAGGATTTTTTAATGAACAAAATAGTAAAATGAAAACTCCTGGATCACGTAGAGCTTTGGTTAATACAAACATTTTAAGACCAAAATGACGAGGCTCAGGGCAGCAGGTACAGAGAGGAGCCACAATGTTCCAGTGTGAGTCAATGGGAGCCGGAGTCAGGAGTCGGAAGAGCCA
Source organism: Taenioides sp. WSHXM2023 (assembly GCA_029959045.1). Classification (NCBI taxonomy): domain Eukaryota; kingdom Metazoa; phylum Chordata; class Actinopteri; order Gobiiformes; family Gobiidae; genus Taenioides; species Taenioides sp. WSHXM2023. The sequence goes on from CM057087.1 coordinate 21,644,653, forward strand.
TTTATGTTATGCCCATGTTTAATTCCTGGTTCCCTCAGGCCAGATTTTGTGGGTTCTTCTACAAAATTGACTTTTCAACCATGTCATAGTAGTTTCCTTCTCATTTACCATCTGAAGTTTTATTTAGAGATTCGTGTGCGTTTTCACCGCCCCCGGTACTCCTCTGTACTTCTTTCTCTCAATTTTTCCTTAATCGGTGATACACGTATGATTCAGCAGCATCGCGTAGTCATTTTGGTACAAATGAAAAACAAAAAAACGCTCTGCTCTAGTGTGATGTGCAGGTGTCCATAAGATGCGGCACTTTGTGAAGACGTTTACAGCGATTTACGGTGATTTCAGCTCCTGTTGGACACCACAGATTTATAACGCAGGGGTCAAAGCACCCGTTTCTTTTATTAAGTCGTTTTAGATTAATATTGTGATTTAAAATGTCAAAATTATAAACAAAACGATCCACAAGAGTCATACATTATAACTGTAGAGCAGCTTTAAGACAGGAGTGTGGTCCTCAAGTCTTTTAGTAAATAAAAACAAAACTGGACTTAAACGCAAAACAGAAAAAAGAGGAAGTGAATTAGGGAGTATTATCTGTCCCTCTATAGTCTGGTGCAGTGGGTGAGTTGTTGTACAGTTGCAGGGAGTATTATCTCCTCTGTCCCTCTATAGTCTGGTGCAGTGGGGTACGAAAACCTTATGAATCCAAGGTGTTTTTTGTGTGTGATCTTAACTATTTTAAAAGTTGCATTGTGTAACTTTTCTGGTGGAGGGTCCGTCAAATGCTTTTCTCCATGGAGTCATTTGTTTATTGCTTTGTCTGAATGTTTCGCAGTATGGCATTAAACATTTCTATCTTCATGGAGACCAAACCAGACCAAGTTACAGGTCAGATCCGTGGAGTGGCGACCCCGCTCACAGTCAGAATGCCTGTTTTTGTAGGTATTTTTGAGCTTTAAAACCACCTGTAATTGAATAAATATAAAGTAGAGCTGTTTAATGTTGTACTGTGGAACATTCCAGGCAGAGCAATGACATATCCATAGAAACAAGACGGACCCCCAACCGAAAAGTTACACAGTGCACCTTTTTCACGTCCTCTAAGTGGTCTAGAATGTAGTTAACCAAGAATGTCTTTAGTCGTCTATGGTCTCTGAAGTCTCCCTGTTGCGGACTCCTGACCAAATGGACAAGTGTGAACGCCTACATCAGGGGTCAGAGGTCAAAGGGGAGGGGTCACAACAACACACTCCTGCTGAGAGGTTTATTAAAAGGTCCTATATTCCTCACAATTGACTCTTGTGAGCTTTTAGTCATGTTCTAATGCTGTTAACTCATCGAAAACATGCCTGGAGTCATTCACACATGTTTGAGTAATCCTTTATTATTAGTCTGTCTACATCTCCAAAGCTCAAAATGCTCTGTTCCACCTTGTGATGTCATGTTCAACTATATCTATGTGCAATACTGAAGACCTCTGGTACAATTCACTCATGTCACTTTACTGATATTTATCCTGTCTGTACATAAACATAGTCATTACTGTAAATAACATAATATACTGAAGTCACTTTACTGAGATTTACTCTGTTCATATGCTGCACTGTTACTTTTATTGTACATAATAGTTTTTTTGGTATATTATATTTTATATTTTGTATTTTATATTTTTGCTCCACCAGAACAAAATTAGAGTCTATCTTTAAGTCTATTTCTAAATTATTATTTTTTTAGCCATTATCTATTATCTTGTTTTATTGCATGTTCCATTTTCCTGCTGTTCTTGAACTGTGCGTTGCAACACTGGAATTTCCCCACTGTGGGACTAATAAAGGCATATCTTATCTTATCTTATGAAGTGGTAGTTTTCAAGTTAACCGCTACTTTTTATCTTTAGTTCAGAGGAGATTGGCAATTCCAGGGCTGAAAGTATCCAAATTGCTCTAGTGAAGATGAATGGAGTTTAAAAACACAGTGGAGCACTTTATGTATCACCACATGATGTTTGAGGGAAGAACTCAGCCTAAATCTGCAGTGTTTGTGTGTTAAACATGTGTGAATGAAACAAAACACAACTCCAGGTCTGTTTTTGATGAGAACAACATTATAACATCCATCAGAAAATAGCAGAAGATGGGCCCCCACTTTAATTTCTAAATGAGCTCCAGAGATCAAACTTTCAACATTTGTATGGTTTTGGGCACGATTTTGTAATGATTTTAATAAGAGTTTTCTCCACGTGGCTCTGAGGCAGATGTGCAGGTTTCAGACGGAGGTTGGGGGTTGAATGCCTGGAATAGTTGAGCCGTCTCCACTCCGTCATGTGGACACTCCCAGACTCACAGGGTCCAGGTGGAGCGCAGAGGGAATAGAAAACACTGTGTGCTCTTGTGTCGCAAAAATGTTACTAAACTACAATATTCACTTGGATGTTTTTGGTAAAAATGATACGATCTATGTTACGTTTTCTGGCTCAGAAAGTGTTCCAAAATCTGGGACTCCTCCTGACTCAAGATCAAAACCAGACCAGGCCAGGTCCAAACCAAGTCTATACCAGGATTTAGGCCAGGTCCAAACCAAGTCTATACCAGGGTCTAGGCCAGGTCCAAAACAGGTCCAAACCAGGTCTAAACCAAGTCTAAACCAGGTCTAAACCAGGATTTAGGCCAGGTCCAAACCAAGTCTATACCGGGGTCTAGGCCATGTCCAAACCAGGGCCAAACCAGGTCTAAACCAGGATTTAAACCAGGTCTATACTAGGGTCTAGGCCAGGTCCAAACCAGGTCTAAACCAAGTCTATACCAGGATTTAAACCAGGTCTAAACCAGGATTGAGGCCATGTCCAAACCAGGTCCAAACTGGGTCTAAGCCAGGGTAGGGCTGGGTGATTTTGCATAAAAATAAAGTTGTGTGTATATATATATATATATATATATATATATATATATATATATATATATATATATATATATAAATTTTTTTAATCTATTTTCTATTTTTTTTTTTTTTTTTTTTAACCCTCTGCACTAAAAACTATTTTCTGTAGTTTTTTGCAAACTACAGAAAATTGTCCAAAAGATTTATAATTCAGTTAAAGTTGTAGTGCAGCTCCTTTTGGTCTGTAAATAGAAAAGGCTTAAAGAAGTATCTATGTTACTGCAGTTTTAAGAATTGAGAAATGATCATATTTAACTAGAGATGCACCGATCCGATACTGGTATCAAATATCGGTGCCGATACTGAAAGAATTACTGGATTGCTCCTGCCGATATCCTGGTTGGACATATAAATTAGAAATAAGATCATTTACTGTTGTAGTTGGCCCAGAAAGTCTCATAATGTTCGAATCTTTTTATACAAAGTTGTTCTGTGGTTACTTGAGTGACGTATGACAACTACACAACGCATTTTCATCTTATTTTTGTGTAAAGAAAATTTACTATATTTTCAATCTCTACCCTAGTATTGGTTGGTATCAGCAGATACTTAAAGGCATAGAATCGGTATCGGAACTGAAAATTTTTTATTTATGGGATAACTCAGACAAAACAAACTGATCATAACAGTGTTGCATAAAAACTTGCAGCCCCAACATTTAAGAAGAGCACATCACTTTTAAAATGATTTGATTATTACATTTTTTGCCAAGTCCTAAACCAGGATCTAGACCAGGTCCAAACAAGGGCTTAACTGGGGTAAACCAGGTCCCAGTTGGGTCTAACCCAGGGTCTAAGCTGCTCCAACACTCCAACAGCGTCAATATTTGAGGAGAAAATCTGAACTGATAAACTAGATTTCTCCAAACATGTTCTGAAATGCATGAGATTCTTGGATTAAACTAAAGCTACTAAAGACATGAAATTTTGTTCTTTGCAGAGAGAAGACTTTCTGTTTTCTAAATATTTGTGTCAACTCAAAGTCTCAAAGTCTCAAACTGCAGTGTGGATTTGACTGCGATACCCTGTGCAGCCCTAGTCAATGCCAGATCCAAACAAAGGTCTAAAACTGGGTTCAAACAAGGTCTAAACCAGGATCAAGGCCAGATCCAAACTAAACTAGTTAACTAGCACAGTTACAGGTCTAAACCAGGCCCACATCAGGTCTAAAGCAGGGTCCAAGTCAGGTCCAAACTAGGTCTAAACAGTCCAGAACTAGATCTAAACTATGGCCAAACAAGGACTTAACAAGGGACTAAACCTGGTCCAAACCATAGTCTAGGCCAGGTCCAAACCAGATCTAAACCAGGGTCTAGGCCAGCTCCAAACCAGGTCTAGGCCGGGTCTAAACGAAGTCTAAACCATAGTCCAGGTCAGCTCCAGGCCAGGTCCAGGCCAGGTCCAGGCCAGGTCCAGGCCAGGTCCAGGCCAGGTCCAGGCCAGGTCCAGGCCAGGTCCAAAACAGGTCCAAAACAGGTCCAAAACAGGTCTATACCAGGATCTGGGCCAGGTCCAAATCTGGGTCTAGGCCAGGGTCTAAGCCAGGTCCAAACCAGATCTAAACAAGGATCTAGGCCAGGTCCAAACCAGGATCTAGGCCAGGTCCAAACCAGGATTTAGGCCAGGTCCAAACCAGGATTTAGGCCAGGTCCAAACCAGGATTTAGGCCAGGTCCAAACCAGGTCCAGACCAGGTCCAGACCAGGTCTAAGTCTGTGCTGCAGTCCTCTCCAGTCTGCAGTAGTGTCCAGGCCTTAGTCAGCTGTTTGATCACGTGACCTCTGTGCTGTATTTTTATGTGACGCTGAGGCAACCACAAAAACAAAACACACAAATAAGCACATTGAGTACACAGTCATGGATATCTGTTTATATAAAGAGAGAAATACAAAGAAAACCACAACAAAAGAAGAACAAAGAACCACTGTCGAAAAGAGAAGCCAAAACCAACGAACTAAACCAAAATGATACGAGTCCAGGAGTTAGTCTGCTCCCGTTGTTGGGGCAGTTAAATGGAGAGGGCTTATAGGGTTGCATAACGGATTAATACCTGGAAGAAGCACTGAGACCGGTGGTGAGAACCAAACCAGGTCTAAACCAGGACTAATCCGGTCTAATCTTGGCCTAATCTTGGTTGGTGCAGCTGTTTTTAGGCATGAAATCAGATCCTTAATCCTGATAGTGTAAAGTGAAAAGTCTCATGTTAAAAATTATAGACTAGAAATCAACTGATAAAGGTCAAAGAAAAACTCCAAAGGTCCTTTTTTACGCAAGATTGACTCCCGTGAAATGAGAGCACTTCCTGTATTACCACATGACATCACGAGGTGGAACAGTGTGTTTTCAGTTTGAGAAAAGAAGTCAGTGTAAACATACAGCGTTTGTGTTGTTGTTGTGTTGTTTGTGTTAATTAAACGTGTGAGCGAAACAAAACGCAACTCCATGTAAAGGAGAAATCCGGTATGTCGACTGGACAAACGTTTGAGGTCAAAAACGTTTCGCAGCTCATCCAAACGTTTTTGACCTAAATAAACGTTTATATTGAATTTCTCCTTTACAACATTATAACATAGATCAGAAATATAATATAATATGGGCTCTTTAAAGTTCACATATCGGACTATCTCTACTATAGGCGGATTCTTTCAGCCGGTACAGTTGTCTAAGGTCTTGCCGTTGGAGTAAAAAATTGCCAAAACTCAAAATTTTAAAGTTTACGGCAATTTGTTGTAGTGAAGTTCTCAAATACGCCAATGAAATCACACAGGCTGCAGGTTTTTGTTTTTTAGACAAAAGAACAAAATATCCTGTAGTTTGGACCTCTTCAAATAAATTCTTCACATCTTCTTGTATCAGTTCATCACCCATAGCCTTCACCTCCAGTCAAATGAAGCTCACCGAGGCTAGCAGTTACAGGAGGGAATTTGGAGCAGAATTCCATATCAGGAATAGGAATTTATTAACGGATAAAACAGTCAGTACAGCCCTGGTCCAGTCCTCCTTCGGTCCAGTCCTCCTTCGGTCCAGTCCTCCTTCGGTCCAGTCCTCCTTCGGTCCTTCTTGTCTAACTTTACTCAACTAATCCACTAATTGGCACCATTTTCATCCAGTTAGTCCCAAATTGAGTTAGTCCCACTTTCAAGTCTATGTTTAGCCCAATAGTAGTCCTTTGGTACAGTCAAAGTCAAATCATCACTGTAATTTTGGCCATGCGTTATCCCTCCTATCTAAATAGCGAAATAAAAATACCACGATCATGTAGAGTGGGTTAATACAAACGTTTTAAGACCAAAATGAGGCTCACAGCAGCGGTTACAGAGAGACGAGTGACGATTTTTCAATATAAAGCCAATTTGAGCCAGAGTCGATGGAGCCGGAAGCGCCCCCATGCTCGCTTCCTGTGCACTCTGAACAGAATCCTACTTTTATCACAAATACAGTCATAAAACTTGTAAAAAATAAATAAATAAATAAAAATAAAAACAAAATCAGTAAGCAAAAAGTTATTAATGACGAAACCCATGAAACTAAGAACGGGTGGGGGTGTGGTCACTGTTATTTTACAATCGTATCTCATGAGGAGGATTTCAACGTCTTTCAAAACCTCAAAATTAAAACTATTGAGAAACACCGGGCTGGAAAACAAAGCCTTGGAAACCCGTGTGTTTACAGGAGATGGACTGTGTATAAGATTAAATTATAGAGACGCAGGCCGATTTAGTCCTTATGCTGTGAAGAGACTCGGTTTGGTATTAGGATATGGTTTGGTTCGGTCCTGGTTCGGTCTCGGTTCAGTCTCTTCCTGGTTCAGTCCTGGTTCAGTTTAGTCCTGGTTTGGTTCAGCCCTGGTTTAGTTTAGCCCTGGTTTAGTCCTGGTTTAGTCCTGGTTTAGTCCTGGTTTAGTCCTGGTTTAATTTAGTCCTGGTTCAGTTTAGTCCTGGTTTAATTTAGTCCTGGTTCAGTTTAGTCCTGGTTCAGTTTAGTCCTGGTTCAGTTTAGTCCTGGTTCAGTCGCGGTTCAGTTTAGTCCTGGTTCAGTCCTGGTTTAGTCTTGGTTCTGTCTAGTCCTGGTTTAGTCCTGGTTCTGTCTAGTCCTGGTTTAGTCCTGGTTCTGTCCAGTCCTGGTTTAGTCCTGGTTCTGTCCAGTCCTGGTCCAGTCCTGGTCCAGTCCTTCTTGTTTAGCTTTACTTAACTAGTCCACAAATTGACACCATTTTCACCCACTTAGTCCCAAATTTAGTTAGTCCCACTTTCAAGTCTATGTTTAGCCCAGTATTCCTCCTTTGGTACAGTTCTTTTTACATAATTTTAGTAAGAAATCATCACCATAATTTTGGTTTTGCGTTATCCCTCTTATCTCCAAAACCAAAACATTTTCAACCATCACAAAAAGTCGCCTCCTGCAACTTCCAAGCAAATTTTTGGCACGTTTGGAGCAATAAAACTCACCGACGAGTTTAAAAAGCGATAAAAGGAGCTACCAAAATTACGCACAGAGGAGACGGAGAGGTGTGAGCCGTGGGAACGAGCCCAAACTCCAAACGCAAATGAAAAACAGATGCGCTGCTCCAAAAATCAACCCTAAACTACGCCAAAACCAGACAAAAACACGATCAAATGCATGCTTTTGCGCTTAAATCGAAAGAAAAGTGAAGTATTTTGCAGGAATGTTTCGCTAAAAGCAGCCGCAAGGAGCACGTTGTCTCCCACCGGTCAAATTCAAATCACGTCGCCGAGCGGAGGAGCACCAACCGCGGCTACAGCTCGGACTGACGCCCCGCCGGACTGCGCGGACGTTCTGGAGGGACTTACTTTACTGTGACTGCAGCCCATGTCTGCGGGAGGAGGGTCGGTGCTGGGCGGGTTCTGGGGGTTCTGGGTGTCGGTCCGGAGGTGGCGGTAGGAGCGGGGTCCTCGGTGTGGTTGTCCCCGGTGCGTGAGTGTGGGACTGAGGGTTTGTTTGACAAGTTTGAACCGAGGCTCCGGCGGAAAGAGAGCGGCTGGAGGCGGGGCTTGTGTCCGCAGAGTGAGCGCCGTGTGCGGCTGGAGGCGGGCTCTGCGCGCGGGGGGTGATGGTTCTTTGTCGCTGTGGCTTTGTTCATTTGTCATGTTTGTTTTTGACAGCTAACATTTCAAACTCGATATCGATATGCAATAGATTCAATAGGCTACGATACCGATGTCGATACCATGACGATAATTTAAAGGTCCAATATGACACAAAACTGACTTGTGAACTTTAAGCCTTGTTCTAATGTTGTTTCCTCCTCTAAAACACACCTGGAGTTGTGTTTGTTTCATTCACATGTTTGAGTAACTCTTTATTATTTGTCTGTCCATATCTCCAAAGCTTAAAACGCTCCGTTCCACCCTGTGATGTCACAAAGTGGTCATTTTAATTGATTGATTCGTTTTTATTTCGAGTTTGTGCCAAGAGAGAAACAATAATCATATACATATTATATCTACGTTGCAAACAACTGAAAAGAACATTTCTTGAAAAGGAGTGGGAAGAAGAAAAACTTTATTAACCCGCCCCTGTTCGTGACATAGTTTCAAAATGATGTGGTTGCTTATGTACAAAACTTTACAAATATTTACATATAGCAAAAATAAATTACACACTATGCATACTCAATATAATTTTTATCAAAGGTCTTTTTTTTTTTTTTTTAAGTTAACGGCTATTCCTATTCCTAACGCAATGGAGCGATGGAACAGGGTGATGCAGGGTTTGTGTGAATGAAACAAAACACAACTCCAGGTGTGTTTTTGATGAGGAAACAACATTATAAAACAAGAAAATAGACAATGTTCAATGCAAATTAACTGTACCCAACTTATGGTCTAGTTCTGCTAAACCTCAAGTACGTGATGATTCTAAATTCTGTGTTTCAGACAATATAGACCTAAAAAGTACAGTACTTTAATACTTTTACTTCACATCACACACTCACATAGGCCTAATCATACCCCAAGAAGGCAATTAAGTCAGTGTCTTGCCCCACCTCCGTACTTTGCAGTGACATCACACTGGGGGTGTTCTGCCTGTATGTCTAGGCAGACTGTTCAGTAGTTACCATGGTGACACAATGCATACATTAGCAATAACTACCAAAAAGCTTTAAGACTGTCTGAAAACTCAAGAAAAAATACAGAATAGATCTAAACGGCACATTTTCAGGAGACTGTCAGTCTGAGCGTTCATGGTCCTTGATTTTCAACAAAAAGGTGAGAGGGACTAACTGAAAAACTGTTGACTAATGTTAGATACCTCAACAGAAATTGAGGGCCCGGGACAAGAAGCCTTACATGGGCCCCTCTAATATAAATTAATAGGAAGAGGGTCCCATTTTGGGCCCCTAAACCCTGTGGCCCGGGACAACAGATTCCCTGTTTACTGCTCTGCTGTAATTTTATTTGAGAGGAACTTGTTTAAGCCCAAATGAGCTCACCTGTTGTAGTTCTAATTAAGTCATTTCTTTATGGTCCAAGTGTGTTAAAACAAAGTTCAGATTAAAGTCGAACTTGAGTAACAGAACTTCAGACAGAGCAGTGCCTCCACCTGTAAAATATCAATACTTCATCAAATACTACTTCACTTGGACTATAGGCGACCACTGTCCACTAGACCTGTGATAAACCCAGTCTACACAGGACTACAGCAGGACCAGGTCTGGATCAGGTCTGGATCAGGTCAGGATCAGGTCTGGACCAGCTCTGGAGCAGGTCTGGAGCAGGTCTGGACCAGCTCTGGAGCAGGTCTGGATCAGGTCTGGAGCAGGTCTGGGTCAGGTCTGGATCAGGTCTGGGTCAGGTCTGGGTCAGGTCTGGAGCAGGTCTGGATCAGGTCTGGATCAGGTCTGGGTCAGGTCTGGAGCAGGTCTGGATCAGGTCTGGAGCAGGTCTGGGTCAGGTCTGGATCAGGTGTAGATCAGGTCTGGATAAGGTCTGGAGCAGTTCTGGAGCAGGTCTGGATTAGGTCTAAACCCGGACTGATGACATCACAGTGTGTGTGGTGCCCTCCCAGGTGCAGGAGAACAGCAGCAGCTGCTGTGGTACATGGAAAGTACTTCAAACAACAACTGCTGCTGCTATAAATATACTCTCACTGCATACCTCTGTGGGAAGACTACTGTAGCTACTACTACTACTACTTATACTGCAAATTTTAGCTGACTTCTACTGCAACTACAAACTTTCTTTGTTTTTAAAGGTTCCGTACCTGATATTTTTTCCCATTTGAGCAAAATGTGTCTTGTTCTAGTACAGATGTAATTTATAAGCAGCTCTTGAGCTCAAAATAAGTCGATATTTCACTGTCCAATAATCAGTAAATTAATTGTTAGTTTGCAGGTTGTTGTCAGCTCTACCGTCACAGTAAAACTCTGCAATTTTGCACATTTTAAATCACAAAAAAAGAAAAAAAAGAAACTTCCGCTGATTTCTGCGATAGAAAACGGTGGTGTTCAATGGGCGCTGACGTTGGCGTAAACGTCATCACAACAAAGCGCCGCGTGCTGTGGGCCCCTTCTGTGGGCCCCTCCTGTGGATAGCTGCACTTTACACTAGTGAGCACGTGTCCGTTTTGCAGAATAGGTCTGCTTTAAAATGATAGAATTCTGTTCTGTTTACACGTGTTTTAAAGAGTAAAAATCAGGTACAGCACCTTTAAAGGTCCTATATTATGCCAATTTGACTCTGGAGATCTTAAAGTCATGTTATAATGCTGTTAACTCGTCAAAATTATACCTGGAGTTCAAAATGCTCTGTAGAAATTGAAAATTCCAGGGCTGAAGTCATCCAAATGATTCTCGTGAAGGTGTGTGGAATTTAAAAACACGACGGAGCACTTCCTGTATTGCCACGTGACATCACAAGGTGGAACAGAGTGTTTTCAGTTTGGGAGAAGAACTCTGTCTAAATAAGCATGAACATGTGTGAATGAAACAAAACACAACTCCAGGTCTGTTTGTGATGATCAGAAAATATCGTAATATGGGCCCTTTAAAGAAACAAACTTCTAAAAATCTAAATATGTTGTATGAACAAGACTAACCCAGAACTAAACCAGGATTAAAACAGGACAATGTTAAAACTGAACCATCACAAGGTGCATCATGGGAGATGTAGTCATAACTCTTGAGTGACCCATTTTGTTTACAAAGCTCCGGGACGGTCTATATTTAACACGTATTATTCAGAATACTGACCGAGCTCCTTGTTTGTCATGAAGGCCTCGTCTCTGCTCCGTTCTGTCCATGATACTGTCTGAACCAGGTTTAACTCAGATGCCCCGGGCTGAGACGGTCTGCTGATCTGCACACTGTCTCAGAACAAGAATTATTTTATCAACAAAACATAAAAAAGTTAGGTAACATTTACATAACTCCAGGGTTTAAAAAAATAATTTTGTTTTATTCATGTAATCATCTTATTTGTTGTTAGTTATTATATAAAAAAGACCATGAACTGTAACCACTAGGGTTGCCAGACGTATCGAAAATCAGATTAGTATTGATTTTAAAACTAGTATCGAAACTAGATACTCATTTGAGCAGGAATCGATACTAAACAGCTTTAGAATGATCTTGAGCTGCATCAGAACAAGTATAAGCAGGACTAAACCAGGACTAAACCAGGACTAAAGCAGGACTAAACCCAGACTAAACCAGAACTAAACCAGGACTAAAGTAGGACTAAACCAGAAATAAACCTGGACTAAACCAGTACTAAAGCAGGACTAAACCAAGTCTAAAACCTGACTAAAACAGGATGATGGTGCCTTTAGTAATAGGAGGGTTTCTTGGCAAAGCATCATGGGAAATGAAGTCCGGGCGCCCCTTTATTCAGGGATTTAAACGTGTTCCGTTGACTTCCATCTTTACAAAAAGGGTTCTTTAGAGATGAAACGGCTCCCTCTGCTGGTCAAAGTTGTTTATTTGGAAAAGAAGTAGAATTATTGATATTAATAATAGTTTGAATAGCAGGTATGGTCAGAAATATCATGCAAAAATAAAAATAAAAACAGAAATTATAAGAAAATGTCACAAACAGCGGTTCTCGGCATATGGATGGAGTTCTAAAGAGCTTTCATGTTGAACTCGGATTGGCTTTTATACAGAGAAATCACTAAATATTTATTATATTACACCACATTTGTACTTGTTATCAAAGCCTGGTACAAAATTGTGTAAGTAAAAGTACAGAGGAGCAAAAATTACTCAAGTAAAAATAAAAGTATCACATGAATAAACAGTATTAAAGTACAAGTTTAAAAATATACGTGTAAAGTGTAAAAAGTAAAAAAAAAAAAAAAAAGTAGTGATTTTGATGAAGATTTGTGCTGAATTTTCTTTAACAGAAACAATTAAATTATGTTTTTTCTTAGCATGTTTTATTTATTTTTGTTTGCTCAAATTACAAATGTGTTAAAAACAAACCCTCAGCCTTTTCAGCAGGTCTCAAACTAAAATAAAAAATACTTTTACTTTTCAGTCCTGTTAAAAAATGTAGTGGAGTAAAAGTACAGATACTCTACGCTCTCAAATATAATGAAGTAAAAGTAAAAAGTATCCACGTGCATTGTGTAACTTTTCTGGTGGAGGGTCCGTCAAACGCTTTTCTCCGTGGTGATGTTATTACTTTGTCTGGAATGTTTCACAGTATGGCTTTAAACCTTTCTATCATCATGGAGACCGAACCAGACCAAGTTACAGGTCAGATCTGTGGAGAGGCGACCCCGCTCACAGTCAGAATGAGTGTTTCTCTAGGTATTTTTGAGCTATAAAACCAAATGTAATTGAATAAATAAGTAGAGCTTTTTAATGTCACACTGTGGAACATTCAAAGCAGAGCAATGACATTTCCATAGAAACAAGAAGTTGACAGACCCCAACCAAAATATTACATAATACACCTTTAAGTAAAGTATAGATACTTAAAATTTATACTTAAGTACAGAGCAGTTTTGTTACTTAAGTAAAAGTATCAAATGAATAAGTAAAAATATTAGAGTAGAAAGTACAGATACATGTTCGAAAATGTAGTGAAGTAAAAGTGAAAAGTATCCACTGTAAAATGTACAGCAATGTAAAATGTATCGTAATGTACAGATACCTAAAAATTGTATTTTTAATTTTACTTTTGTACTTTGTTACCTTCCAGCAGTGGCTTTTGTTTCCTTCTTATTGACCCTCTGAAGCTGTGATTCGTGCATGTTTGACTAAACTTTATTGTCCTATGTTCAAGACATCGTTGATCTACCTCCATTTTCACCTCCACCAGTACACGTACCACTGTGACACATGTACTTCGTTCTAGACATACATGTAGAACACCCCCAGCGTGATGTCACTGCGAAGTACCAATTCACAGTACAAGGATTTATCAAAGTATTTCATAATTTCATCTCTGGGAAAATTTTAATTTAAAACAGGCACTATCCCACCAAACCAAGAAATTATTAGAAGCAAATACGGGTAACAAATGACCAATGAAAGTATGTGCTCAAAGAAAGACATCAGCTTGTCCAGTCATTTTTGAACCAGATGCCCTTCCGTGTCCGTGGAGTGCAGCTGTTGCCTGTCAGTAAAAACCCAGAGCAGTGAGTGTGATCTGAAGCAGGTCCATGTCCAGGTATATCCTGAAGAAAGACTGAACAACGCCGAGAGCGGAGCAGCCAATCAGAGTCCAGAGAACTTTAGCACAGAAGTACAAGGGATCCAGTCTGAAACAACAACACCAGTGATAGTAGTAGTAGTAGTAGTAGTAGTAGTAGTAGTAGTAGTAGAGAGGTAGATGTACTTTACTGAGGGAAATTCAAGTTTACACTGCTCTTCTCAGTGGCCTTTGTGTCTCAGTGCAGTTTAACAGGAGGACTGGTCAGGGAAGGTCAGCAGATCTGTGTCAGGGCAGTTTTGAGGAGAGGAGAAGCCCTCAGGACAAAAGTGTCCCTCCTCTGTGTCCTGCAGTATCACAGCAGCCTCCAGGGGGCGCCAGATGAACACAACAGGAAAGGCCTCACTCTTACTCTGCTGTCATGTTTTGGTTGGTGATAAAATGGTTAATTCCCTCAAAGTATTTCATCTGGAAGGTCTTCTGCCACATTTGCTGTCACATATGGTGTAAAAAGCCTATAGCATCTCAAATGTCTAAAACTAGCTCCTTAGCTAGCCTCTTGCACGGTCTCCATGGATACAGGAAAAACAAACAGCTCATCTCCCACAATCCAACAGTCCCTTACTTACAGCCCTGTACCTTTCACATGCTGCACCTTCATTGGTTAAAATGAATGTTAAAATCTGAGCTCAAAAAAAACAAAAATCTGCTCAATGTGTGAGCCAGGCAGCCACAAAAGCAGCCACTTCCATAACTGATGACTGATAGTAGTAGTAGCAGTAGTAGTAGTAGTAGTAGTAGCAGTAGTAGTAGTAGTAGCAGTAGTAGTAGTAGTAGTAGTTTAGTAGTTCACATACCTCTCATGAGGAGAAGAGGCATATCCCCAGAAGTACTGCAGTCTTCCATACAGATATAGTACACCGCACACAGACGACAGCCCTCCAGAATCAAATAAAAGTATTCACTTGTACTTTAAACATTACCAAGAAATGAAAAATCATGTTCACAATTTGAAAGTACCTTCGTTAAAAAATACTCCGCTGGACCACAGAGCCGCGAGGAACAGGGGGAAGTACTCAGAACAGTTGGCTCTGGAAAAACAAAGTATGAATAGTTCTGCATTTGAGTTGTATTTGGTGTGTACAAGTACACACTGGGATCTGTGTGTGGGCCTGTGGTGCTAGTACTAGTAGTGGGAGCAGTATTAGTAATAGTGGAAGTAGTAGTGGTAATAGTGGGAGTAGTAGTGGTAATAGCAGGAGTAATATTGGGAGTAAAAGTGGTAATAATGGTTATAGTGGTAATAGAGGGAGTAATAGTGGGAGTAATAGTTGTAATAGTGGTAAAAGTGGGAGCAATAGTGGTAATAGTGGGAGTAATAGTGGTAATAGTTGTTAATAATGGTAATAGTGGTAATAGTGGGAGTAATAGTGGTAATAGCAGTAACAGTAGGAGTAATAGTGGTAACAGTGGTAAAAGTGGGAGTATTAGTGGTAATAGTGGGAGTAATAGTGGTAATAGTGGGAGTAATAGTGGTAATAGTTGTTAATAATGGTAATAGTGGTAATAGTTGTTGTTGTTGTTGTTGTTGTTGTTGTTGTTGTTGTTGTTGTCGTTGTTGTCGTACTCACTGGGCTCTGTATATCCGGTTAAACTCTGGGGGTCCAGAGGTAGAGGGGGGGGACACAGAGTACTTCCTCCGAGCGTATATCACCTGCATAGAGAAGTACGCTGCACACACAAATACTGCAATTAAAATCAAAGTACACTATAATACTACACAGAAATACTGCAGTTAGGATTAAAGTATACTACACTCAAATACTGCAATTAGGATCAAATTGTACAATAACACTACACACAAATACTGCAATTATGATCAAATTGTACTATAATACTACACACAAATACTGTGATTACGATCAAAGTACACTATAATACTACACACAGATACTAAGATTGGGATCAAAGTATGCTACACACAAATACTGCAATTGGGATCAGATTGTACTACTAGTGGCACTGATGGTGTAGTAGCAGTGATAGTATTGCAGTATTATTGTTGTAATAGTAGTAGTAGTAGTAGTAGTAGTAGTAGTAGTAGTAGCAGTGGTACATGAACCTGCATAAATGTTTTACTAAATATTTATGTTCTGATGTTAGTAGCCAGGTTCCAGCTGCAGTACTTTGGAGTCAGATAAATAAAGTTCTGCACTTTTAACGGTTCTCACACAAACTGGGCGCATCTGTCGAGGTCATAAAGTGAAGTATACAGTTATATAAAGTCGTAAAGTACTTTGAATATTTACATACAAACTGCACTTTAACTAAACATCCTGACAGGACAAATATGTACAGAAGAGTTAGGACTGGAGTAGAAACTGTCAGAACATAACATCCGATTTATAATTTTAAGTTATTAGAAATGGAAGGACAAAATATTAAAGAGCAAATATTGAGCAGATTTTTTAACTGTTTTAACCTCCTACGACCTGGCGTCCACATATGTGGACAGCACATTTTTAGTGTTACACTGTTACAAAGGTTTTCACACATAGGTGGACAGTTTAGAACAGCAACAATGCAAAAATGTTCAGTTTAGAATATTTTTAAGAGTTTGTAATGTTTAGAATAATTTAATTTAATATAAAAATAATTAATAAATGTAATAATTTAATTTAAGTTAATTCTTTGTTTTTGCACTTGTCAGATCCTACTCAGCCCAAATAACAAGGAGAAATCAATAAAGCATGCAATGCAAGAGTTCGGGTCTTAGGAGGTTAATGTTTCCTCATCACAAACAGACCTGGAGTTGTGTTTTGTTTCATTCACACATGTTTAACACACAAACAAACCTGCATATTTAGGCTGTGTTCTTCTCTCAAACAGAAAACACCCTGTTCCACCTTGTGATGTCATGCGGTAATACAGGAAGTGCTCCACTGTGTTTTTAAACTCCACACACCTTCACTAGAATCATTTGGAAACTTTCAGCCCTTGAATTGCCAATCTCTACTGAACAAGAAGTAAAAGGTAGCTGTTAACTTGAAAACCACCACTTCATGACATCACAATGTGGAACAGAGCATTTGGGGTTTTGAAGATGTAGACAGACTAATAATTAAGGATTACTCAAACATGTGTGAATGAAACAAAACACAACTCCAGGTCTGTTTTTGAGGAGGTAACAACATTATAACAGGTCAGATCTGGGCAGAGGAGACCCCGCCCACTGTAAGAATGCACATTTTACTGGGTATTTTTCTGGACATAAGATCACCTGCAGTTGAGTAAATCACATATTCTGTATAAAGACGTGGACTAAGGGAGTGTGACGTCACCCACAGCGTTCAGCTCCAGTCACATGAAGCTCACCAAGGCCAGCAGTTATAGGAGCGAATTTGGAGCTGAGTTCCATATTAGGAATAGGAATTTATTTACGGACAATGTAATGAAATAAAAACACCAGGATCATGTAGAGCGGGCTAATATGAACATTTTAAGACCAAAATGACCAGGCTCACAGCAGCAGTTACAAAGAGAGGGACGACAATTTTTCAATTTAAGTCAATTGGCGCCAGAGTCAGTGGAGCCGGAAATGCCCCCATGGTTACGTCCCATTTGAAATGCAGCGGCTAGCGCATTAGCTATGTCCATTTATATGTAAAGTCTATGGTAATTCCAAGATAGAATCGCTTGGAACATACCGTTTTTGTAATTATTTCCATGTTTTATCCATTAATAATCATTCTAATTCAAATTGTTAGCTTTTTTATTAATGAAATTGTTATAGGATATTATTAGAAGTAATAGTAAAAATAGTAGTAGTAGTAATAGTAGTAATAGTTACCTTGTTCAAGCAAACCCAGGACAGTAACAGCTCCAAGAAAGACTGGCTCCATTTGGAAATCCAGGACTAAACCAGGTCTTAACAGGGACTAAACCTGGACTGAGCGGTCAGAGTGAATGATACACAGAGGGCGGAGTCAAAGGGCCGACAAAAGCTGTTACCGCTGCAGTCTGTGACCGTCTGAGCTCAAACACAGGTCATATTGTGGTCCTCATTTGAATAATTTTGTTTGCTTTTAAATAAAATATGCAAAGTCGCCTGTCACTGTATAACACAGTTAAAGGGGCTTCAAAAGGCTATTTTATACTCATTTTTCTATAACCTTCTTTACATACACACACTTACACACGAGCGCATGCATCTGTTCAGATTCAGCCCTGCAGCACTACACCACAAGGTCCTAGGTTGGATTCCCCAGTGTTATAAATGTCTGTGTGGGAATGTGTACGGACTTCCTGTGTGTTTACCTCTCTCAAAACCAAAATCTTGACTCTAATCTGGTTAGGATCCTGCTCAAACCTGTTTAAGAATAACATATTAGTATCATGGTGGTACGTAATGGAGTAAAAGTTGTTAAGAACTGTACTTAAAGTTGCAATGTGTAACTTTTCGGGTGGAGGGTGCATCAGATGCTTTTCTCCATGGAGATGTTATTGCTTTGCTTCGTGCATGTTTGAATAATCTTTAAAACAGCTTATTTTCAAGACGCCAACAACTCACCCTTCTCTAACAGATAATATTCCCTACAACTGTACAACAACTCACCCTTATGTCCTGTCAATCATCATATAATTTTTGCATTATTATTATTATTTATTATGTATTACTTATTTTTCTACTTTATTTTGACTTGTACATTTACACTTATATAATTATGCCTCATTTGACACCAGTCTCTTACTATTTTTTGTTACTTATTTAGAATTTATTACCATTTATATTTTTTTTACTATTTTTACTATTTGTTATTATATTATATTGTGATGCGTGAGCTATTGTGTCCAAATAATTTCCCTTGTGAATCAGTAAAGTCTAAGTCTAAATACTTTGTCGTGCTACAAAAGAGGAAGTATGGTAATAGTCGTAGTATTTAAAAACGTGTGTACTGAGGTCAGTGTAAATCCCCTCCATTTGACTGTGAAATGACCTGATAACAGTATTTTTGTTTGTGGCATTTGATGTCAGATATCACCGTTAAAATACACTTAACTAAAGATGGAATATTAATAAAAAATGTAACTTGTCTGGTGGAGGGTCCGTCATCTGCTTGTCTCCATGGAGATGTGCCTAGAATGTTCCACAGTATGGCCATAAACTTTATCTCCATGGAGACTTGGAAGCCAAAGTACAGGTTAGATTTGTGGAGTTTTTAAGATATTTTTGAGCAATAAATAACACCTGGAGTTGAAAAAAAATGTAAGACAGATTAGTTTAATGCCATACTGTGGACAATTTAAACCAAAGCATTAACATCTCCATGGAGACAAAGAAGTTGCGGGCCCGTTCCAGAAAAGTTACACAATGCATCTTTAATGTGTCGGCAGAATACCAAACTGTGGACTAAAGAGATGGGGGGAAAAAGACTTTTTGCCCAAAACATAATCTAAAAAAAAGGGTGTTATGCCATTTTATTTATTTATTTATTCATTTTTTAAGTAGCTGCTCTTTGCATTTGCACCTCTTTGAAGACACTGGTGTGTGTTTTCTCTTTTTAATAAGTGTAACTGCGCTCCCATATCAGTCCATTCTCTTTCATGTGACACATCAGATCACACACCGATCACACAGAGAGCTTTTGCGTTTATTACAAACTGGTTTTCGACGTAGGATCTGGCAACCCAAAGTGAGGCGCTCATTTAGCTTTCTGGTTGAATAATTTGTTTTAGAACCATAGGCTTTATAAAGAAGTGGACTAAGGGAGTGTGACGTCACTCATAACGCTCCAGTCAAATGAAGCTCACCGAGGCTAGCAGTTATAGGAGCAAATTTGGAGTCAGTTCCATATTTGAAATAGGAATTGAAACAACAGGATTAAGCCCCTGCTCTCTTCCTGTTTGTTCCTGTTTAAACAGACAGTCAATGTTGAGAACTAAAAGGCAAAATGCAAACATAGGCAGGATTACAGGATATATTTCTCATGGGGGGGGGGGGGGGGGGGGGGGGGGGGGGGATTAAATTAATTGTTATCAGGGAAATAATTTTTTGATTTTATCATATTTAATTTACGAGAATATTTATAAATAAAATATGAGGCAAATCTTGCAGACCTATTTTGATCATAGAGCATTGAGAAAAAACAGACTGTCAGCAGCAGAGGGCTCTGTTGTGCAGGCAGTGACAGGTCGGGGTGCTTCAGAATGTGCAGCTTTAGATTAATACATATAGCAGATGTGTGGAGCCAGTCTGTAACAAACTGGATAATGATATCTGACATGGGGCCTATGAGGATTTTCTGTTCATGTTATTGTATATTTCTTAAAAATAGTGAATACAGAGTTTTGAGGGCCCTGCTCTCCTTCTGAATCTGTAATCAGTCATCAATCTAGAATGTTAGACTATTCATAGGATCTGCAACCAACAAACAAAGGTAAAAGCAAAATATTCTTATTACATGGGTTGGGAGCGATATATAAATATATTGCAAGATGGGCCTATGTACAATAAAAATAGCCTTACCTATTGAGAAAAAAAAAAAAGACTTTAAGTTTCAAATCGTAGCTAACCGTCCAAACTAAAAACCAAAATAAGATGAGGTTACGTGATGTGGTGAGGTGACTATGCCTCTTCACTCTCGGATCTGTAAACCCAAATGTGTGTTATTAACTCTGTGCAGGCCCAAGAGGACAGAATAATGCCAATCCAGGAGTCCAGGGCCAAGAAAAAAGGTCAGAGTTTGACATGAGGCCTGCCTTACGCGACAACATTTACAGGTGTGTTTATGTCATGTTTCTGATGCAAATTTATGATTTATTACAACATACACATAACAGACAATAAATATAAATAGGCCCATGTACAGGATGACCAGATTTCACAAAATCAGAAACTGGACACCCCTGGTTTGTGGTGGTTGGTAATAGTTAAAATTGTGAAACGAATGCGTAATTAAGGAAAATTGTTATGCACTTGGCCCATTCATGACTAACATGAGTCAGTTTAGTCACATTTTCTTTGTGCTTTAGGTAAAATACAGAAAAGCTCCTTAAAATGACCAAACAAGTGACAGTTTATGCCTCTCTTTACTGTTGGCAGGTATAAAATTTGTCAAAAATAGAGACATTTCTTGTATAAAACTGGGACAAATCACTGGTTTTGTATAAATCTGCAGGGACAGGGGACACAGGGTCAAAACTGGGACTGTCCTGAGTAAATAGGGACCTCTGGGACATTTCTTGTATAAAAGAAATGTCTGGGACAAATCACGGGGCAATAATCACGGGGCAATAAAACTGGGACAAATCACGGCAGATGCTATTTGCACCCAGGGTGTAAAAAGCTAACATTGTTTACACAACCAGGTCTGAAAAAGGACTAAACCAGGACTAAAGCAGGTCTAAAACACGTGTAAAGCAGGACTAAACCAGAACTGAACCAGGACTGAGTGTCGGGACAGGCCGGAGGTGCGCTCGCGCGGCCGAGCGCAGGGAGCTGTCGCCCGCTCGCGCTTTACTGACACCGGTCCGCGGGCCTGGGTCTCTCTCTCTCGAGCCCAAGATTAG
Source organism: Taenioides sp. WSHXM2023 (assembly GCA_029959045.1). NCBI lineage: Eukaryota > Metazoa > Chordata > Actinopteri > Gobiiformes > Gobiidae > Taenioides > Taenioides sp. WSHXM2023. Next base: position 21,665,773 of record CM057087.1, read on the forward strand.
TCCTGGTTTATTTTTTTTTTATGCTCAACTACAGCCAAATATGCACGGATTTCTATCCTATGCACACGCATATTTCTGAAAGTTTCGTTTTCGGCCGCTGCCCGCTGTCAAAGTCCCGCGGGTTTGGTAAGGCCGGACCGCTACGTGATGAAGAGGACAGCGCACGTGCAAGGGACAATTTGCCTGGAGACGTAAGACACGGGAGGCGACGTAAATAAAGTTTGTGTACATGAGTGAAATGACCGCTGTTAAAGAGCTGCGCTGAACCTGCACACGTGCGACATGCACATGTTTGATCTGTGAAAAGTTTAACATGAACCATCTCCAACGGGATTTACACTCAGAACAGACTCACCATGAGGAGCACATCCCTCTGTCACTAAATAAACCAAAATAAACTAACATCTGCTACAGTTGCCGCAGATGAGTTTCATGTCTCACAGTTGCAAGACATGAACTGAAGTAAAATTAGCTTTAGCTTATGTTATGTACAAGTAAAGGTATAGAAAATCAACAATAATAAAACTGCTTCTTGTAAAAAAAGGTTGGATTAGAATGTTTAGGTTGGACTTCAACCTAAAACCTGAAAACTGAAACGTTAGTAACATGACAGTCATCACAATTTAGCCTTAGCCGTTTTCAAAAAAAATAAACTAACATCTGCTACAGTTGCCGCAGATGAGTTTCATGTCTCACAGTTGCAAGACATGAAGTAAAAGGAGAAATTTAATTTGTCAACTGGACAAATGGTTGAATACGTTTCGCAGCTCATCCGAGTTGCTTCTTCAGCTCGGATGAGCTGCAGAAGAAATCACCGGAACCAGGGCATAGGGCAGCCAGGTTAACCCAGCGTTACCTGAGAGGGATGCTCAGCCTTAGAATCAGCAGTCTCAATTATGACATTGAAAACTTAAAATTTGAAATAGACAATTTATTAAACAGGTTAACGGTGCTAGTCCCAGAAGAAATGTTTCAAAGGATTAACGACTTTATAGCCACGGGACAGTTGAGACAACACAACAAAACCAAAGAACGGCACATAAGAAAGTTTACACAACTCCAAAATCACCATCAAACTAACCCCAAGGATCGGAGTAACAAAAGGAAGGAGGATAAACCTAGCCAAGCGTTGCACAAAGAACGCTGGGTGAAAAATCTTTCCAACCGGGTGCTCACTCAGGCAGAGAAAGAAGTACTTTCCAAAGGACTGAATTTTTCTGTGACTCCTAACCGCATCCCCACGGTGGATTACATCACAGCAGCAGAAACCGCCATCAGGAACAACAAGCTCACGGAGACAGAAGCTGGAGACCTTAGACTGAAATTAACAGCTGCACTGAGCAATGCCAAACCTCCACCCTCCAATGTAACACCGGAGGAAAGGAAGGCCATCGCTGCTCTGGAGAAGGACCACAGCATCAACATCCTCCCAGCTGACAAAGGGAGATGCACTGTGATCCTGAACTCAGCTGATTATGAGGCTAAGGTTAACAGCCTACTCAGTGACACCACAACCTACGAATTACTAAAACGGGACCCCACCAATGTGTACAAAAAGAAGATCATTGATTGCTTGCAGAAGTGGGAGAAGGAAGAAGTCATTGATCGACAGCTATATTACAGACTGTACCCTGGTGACGCCATCCCTGGCATCTATGGCCTCCCAAAGATCCACAAACAAGGAGTACCACTCAGACCCATTGTATGCAGCACAGACTCCATCACATACAATGTGGCCAAACACCTAAAAACCATCTTGGCTCCGCTGGTGGGTAACACGGAGCACCACATTGAAAACACAGCCGAATTTGTGAACAAAATCAAGCATCTCCAGTTTGACCGGGATGAGACTATGGTTTCCTTTGATGTGACCTCTCTTTTCACTTGTATCCCTACATCGGTAGTGGTGGAGGCAGCAAGGAGGAGACTACTGGAGGATACCAAGCTAGAAGAGAGAACCAAACTTTCACCCGACCAAATCTGCCAACTGCTGGAAATTTGTTTAAGTACCACCTATTTCCAGTTCAGAGGAAACTTCTACAAGCAAATCCACGGTTGTGCAATGGGCTCACCGGTCTCCCCGATCATTGCAAACTTATACATGGAACAATTTGAACAGAGTGCCCTGGCCTCATATCCAGGCACTCCACCCACGCACTGGTATCGCTTTGTTGATGATAATTTCTCAAAAATCAAAATTCAAGATTTGGAACCTTTTACTGCACACATCAATTCTGTAGATCCGAACATCAAATTCGCACGTGAAGATGCCAAGGACAACACATTGGCCTTCTTAGATTGTGCAGTAACGATAAGAGAAGACCGGCGACTCCAGGTAGAGGTCTTCAGGAAGCCCACACACACCGACCAATATCTGCTTTTTGATTCACACCACCCACTTCAGCACAAACTGGGAGTCATTTGGACATTACAACATAGAGCCCAAGTGGTTCCTACAAGCGCAGAGGGAAAGGAGAAAGAAGAACAACACGTGGAGAAAGCCCTCTCCGTTTGTGGATATCCTAAATGGGCTTTCAATAAAACGAAGAGAGCAAAGAAACAGGACAACAGAGAACCAGAGCCCAGGAGAAGGGGTGTAACTATTCCTTACCTGGCTGGCAGAAAAAACTACAGAGGATCTTCAGACAACATGAAATCCCAGTCTATTTCAAACCCACAAACACTTTAAGACAAAAACTGGTCCATCCTAAGGACAAAACTCCGAGCCACAAACAAAGCAATGTGGTCTACTCCATTCAGTGTAGTGAAGACTGCAGGGGGCGCTACATTGGAGAAACAAAACAGCCACTTCACAAAAGGATGTATCAACACAGACGGGAAAACCAGGGTGGGCCGCAATCTGCCGTACATCTCCACCTAAAAGCCACAGGCCACTCCTTTGAGGACAGCGAGGTCCAGATCTTGGCCAGAGAAAAGAACTGGTTTGAGAGGGGAGTTAAAGAAGCTATTTTTGTCAAGAAAGAGAATCCTTCCTTGAACAGAAATGGGGGTCTCAGACATCATTTGTCTCCCATCTATAACTCTATCCTCAAACCTAAATCAAAACAAACTGGGAAAACAATGGGACTAGCCAGGTCAGGTCCAGAGGTGTGAAAACACCCATCATGGCCCTGAATGGATATGCTAAGTACTCCCCCACTCCCACTCCATATTGAACAGACTCACATGACTAACAGAAACTGTAAACAACTCCATATTGAATATCCAAACTGTATTTAAATATGTGTTGTCTCAGAGTAATTTTCATTGTAATTAAGCTCCTCCCTTCAAGCAGATATAAGGCAGTGTCCGCCAGCATCTGACCAGAACTGAAGAAGCAGCTCGGATGAGCTGCGAAACGTATTCAACCAAATAAACTCTGTCCAGTTGACAAATTAAATTTCTCCTTTTGCTATGGATTCTACCTGGACGACTGAGGGATTCTACACACAAGACATGAAGTAGATTTAGCTTTAGCTTAGCAGTTCACAACAAAGAAAAGTATATTTTAGCTTAGCAGTTTCTTAAAGACTAGTGTATTTCAGCAAAACAGTTTTAAGGGTGAATACCTTTGGGTCTTTGGGGTAAAGCTGGCTGAAGTTCACTCCAAAACACGATTCTCCTCATTTGCATCAGTTATTACTGCTCCACATTTGGACCAGTTGAGGCCCAAACCCAAGAGCAACCATACAATAGTATGTGTAGAATATGGCCCATATTTGGACCAGTTTAGGCCCAAATATGAAGCCATTAGTATATCAGAATATTCAGACCTTGTTTTGATAAGATACAAGGATCAGTTTCAGTGTCAGCCATGTCTGAAATGTTTAAGAATATCGGTTTTATGATTTGAGGGGTGTGTGTACATTTTTAAACCTTTCATTGTGATTTGTTACATTTGAAAAACACATTTTGCCGAGTTTTGTTTATGGCACAATTTCCTTCATTTTATTGACAAAACCTTTTGCATTTGTTTTCAAAAAAGGCTTTTATGCAAGTTTCCTTTTACCAGACAGTTTCAGGACAAGGCCGCACATTTTGTTTGATTCGCGTTTCCTTTTATAATCCACCTTTTTCAGTGAACCATTCCACCAGGATGCGTTCATCCAGCATTTCCAAACGAACACATTTTATTTATTGTCGCAGTAATGATTCCGTATCGACAAACAGAGACAGGTGAGGCTCACCTGGACTCCTGCCTGTTTGCCGTGCTGATGGTGATCCGGGCCCCTCTGCTCTTTTGACGCGTTTTCCTTAATCCGCGGGTCCAGATCCCGCGGCGCGCTGCCGTGAGAGGTTCTTCCTCTCACATAACGCAGCGTTTGAGATGATCAAGAGCATCAAGAGCATCAACAGTGACTTTAGCGAAGCCGTCAACAAAGAAAAGAGTTGCACGATCCCCGGTGCCAGGTCACCTGGTGACAGGTACCGTACTTGTGCCGGTGAGCGCCATATTTAAAAGAACCCAGTTTACGTAACCCGTGCCCACGTGACACACGTCCACCTGGCGGGAATCACCATGGCAACTGTCCCAAGGCACCTCCCCATGGATCTGTTTTATCCATCTGTATTTCCATGGTCCTCCTCAGGAAAGGTTTCAACAGACTCTATGCAATTTGTCGCATGCCGGTGCATTTTAGAGGTTTATAAAACCTCAGCTCAATAATATAAACCTTTACGTATTTCATAAATTTTATTTTCCTGACAGTTTCAGTGTCTCTGCCCTTGTGAACTTCTCGGGCATGAGGATAAAGTCTGAGCTTCACACTGGGGAATAAATATTTATGTAAACAGTCTATGAACAGCACGATCACTACAGGCTTTAAACCTTTATTAGGACACAGGCTTATTTTATAATAATAGGATCCCCTGTTTGGATCCTGCACTTTAAATTGCCAGTTAAACATAATTCTATTGCAGCAGTTCATTAATAGTGTTTTAAATGCTGCTTGTTAGCCTAAACTATCTGCACATAAGAGGGTGAGACTCATATAGTCTTGAGAAGATTTTGGACAATATTATATTTGACATATTTGACAGACTATATGTAATGTGAAATAAGACAACAGCACCAACACATTTATTGTACAATATATACAATTTATTGTTTAAAACAGCAACTGTAGAGTTTTGAGTCCTCACAGAGGACACGGAGCAGAGACCGTCTTCAGCCTGAAACAAGAGAAAGAAAAAGTTATTTCACATCAGACTGAGCAGAGTGTGCACTGAAATTAACCATCTTTGTATGTGCATTTACAGTTTTGAGTACATACTTATAGTTATAGATAATTACCGTTCTCCATACATTTACATTAAAATAACATCACATTCAAAGACACTAGTTCAGTGTTCATGGGTGAACGGTGCAAATGTGTGTCGTTTTAATGCATAGGCCATGTATTGGGGTGGAATAAACAATAAATAAAACAGGAAAATGGACTTTGAAACCAATACAAGCACATTCAACATTTGTCTTCCTGTCTCCATCAGAGTGTGGGAAATTCAGCATATTAACAAAGACATATTGTGTTTTTTCTGTGTATTAAGCAGATACGTCAGCGTTCCCTTTTTTCTTGAGATGGACGTAAATAGAAGAATCGTGTCCATTTAATTATTAACACCCACGGTGCAAATAGAGACTCCGGACAAATCAATGGTTTTGTATAAATCTGCAGGGACAAGGGACACAGGGTTAAACCAGGGACTGTCCCGGGGAAATAGGGACATTTCTTGTATAAAACTGGGACAAATCACTGGTTTTGTATAAATCTGCTGGGACAGGGGACACAGGGTTAAACCAGGGACTGTCCCGGGGAAATAGGGACATTTCTTGTATAAAACTGGGACAAATCACTGGTTTTGTATAAATCTGTTGGGACAGGGGACACAGGACTCAAATAGGGACATGTGGTCTCAAAAGCTTTAGTCCATGCATGAAGTAAAATGACCAAATCTGTTTATTTTCTAATTCCAGATGATGTTAGAGTGAACGAAAGAGCCGTGTGTGTCCCGGTCTGATCCTCAGTGTTTCTGTCTCGGCGCAGAGTGAGACGTCTGTCCCCCCTCTCCCCCTCTCTGCTCCGGTTTCCCGTCAGAGTGAGACCTCCGTGTGACAGCTGTTCGCCCGCTCGCTCACCGTCGGTACCGGAGGACATTTTGAGCCCGTGCGGTCGGTCAACGCCGTGATCCCGTCCCCTGATTCTGATTCACCCACCCGGAGCTCGGCCTTTGTGTTTCCAGCCGGTCCCCGCCGCCTGAACGCGCTCCACCCGCCGCCGCCGCGCCAGTGTTCACCTTAGCACCGTTAGCACAGTCCCATGCTAGTGTTGTTAGCCCGCTAGCTCCGCTATTCCCCGGCCTGGCCTCCTCCTCTTCTCCGCCTGCTCCCGCTCGACAGCCGGCTCCCTCGGCGCAGACACAATGGCTTTAAAGCGGATTTCTAAGGTAACCAGCCCGGGCCGCCTGTACGCGACATCTACCCCGGCTTCGGGCACCGTTTCCCCGGGGCTCTGGGCCGTGTTGTGTGCGCTTAGCCGCGTTAGCTTCTCCGTGTCACCGCGGAACTGGAATAGCAGGTGTTTCCAGCGATGTAAAAGCGATCACAATCCACTACAATTCCGCGATTTATACAGAAAAACGATTGAGTTAAATAAGCAATAAGATGCACGTTTTGTCACTGAATAATAAGCCCGTTGTAATGATTTGATCTTATAAGAATACATTTGTCGCATTTGTGTGTATTGTTGAGCTGACCCATGTTTTTAGTTTTGGTTTAGCCCTCTTACAATATTGCATAATTGCTCCAAAAATACTCCAGGACTGGGTGTTCCGTGTGCATTGCAAACAGGACACTTCTAAGTGCATAAAATGGACGCACAATGACCGCATGTTTACATCAGCTCTGTTTAAATACGTATTCTAAAAACATAGTCCTCTGCACCCAGGACTTTGCATGGAAATAATCTTGGACTTGAGTCAGCAGTTCTGATTAAGAAATTGCACGTTTTATAGTTTGAGGTAACGAGAGGTGGTTATTTAGATAAGAGATTTAAGTGCAAAGAGGCATGTTTACAGTTATAGTTTTTACAAATGCGATTCAGATACCTTTATGGTTAAAAAAAAAACACTATCTTTAGACAAAAGAATGTGATTTTCAACATTAAATCATAATACTTTTTTTTTGTATTACCACGTGTCCTTATATCTGTGTAATCCCACAGTGGTCCATGGGCGTATACTAGTCTATGTGCCCTTATACTTGTTCCAATACAGCTTAAAATCATTCTAAAGCTATTTAAGAAAGGTTAATTCAAAGGTTGTCCTGTGAATGTGACCTTTTTAGTATCGATACCTGCTCAACTACTTTCAGTACTAGTTTTAGTATCGATTAGTGTCAGATTTTCGATACTTTTGACAAACCTAGGTCAGACTGAAAGGCCAGTATTTTTACAGGAACTATTTAAATGGGGCAAAAGTGAAAAACAGACACACCCCAGGACTGAACCCAGAATGAACCTGTTTAAAGGTGTACTATGTAACTTTTCAGGTGGGGTAGTCCTTCACCTGATGTCCCCATGGAGATGTTATGTACCACATTATGGCACTGAAAATCTATATCGCATTAGACAATTACAGGTGTTCTTGCCTCTCCATAGATCTGCTTGTCTCCATGGAGAGTGACAATACTGGGGAACATTCCAGGCAAAGTGATAACATCTCCATGGAGACAAGTTGGTGCTATAAAAGGTACATAGGGCTGCTTTAGTCTGATGTAAACCAGGATCCTAACAGGTCTAAGGGTGTGTCCACTTTTGTCCTTGTTGGGTCCTGGTTTGAACCCAGTTTGGTCCTGGTTTAGTCCTAGTCTAGTCCAGGATTACTAATAGTTCTGATTTTGGTTCCAGTCCCGATTTTGATGTAGTCTGTGTGCAAGTGTGAACATTTACTAAATTTGATGAAGAACAGCGTAGGCCAGACCTAGACCAGGACTTAAAGGTCCAATATTACGCAAAATGAATTCTTGTGAGCTTTAAGTCATGTTTGAATGTTGTTACCTCCTCAAAAACACACCTGGGGCTGTGATTTGTTTCATTCAGACATGAATAAGTAAGTAATAATAATAAGTAATCCTTTTATTATTAGTCTATCTACATCTCCAAATCTCAAAATGCTCTCATCCAACTTGTGATGCAATTACAGAGCTGAAATCGTCCGGATGACTCCAGTGAAGGTGTTTGGAATTTAAAAACACAGTGGAGCACTTGTATTGCAACATAACATCACAAGTTGGAACAGAGTGTTTTCAGTTTGAGGGACGAACTAAATATACACGGTTTGTGTGGTAAACATGTGAATGAAACAAAACACTTCTGCTTGTGATGAGGAAACAACATTGTAAAATAGAACATAAAATATGGCGTAATATGGGCCCCATCTAGGAGACTGAGCCAGGACTGAACCAGGTCCGAACCAGGTCCGAACCAGGTCCGAACCAGGTCCGAACCAGGTCCGAACCAGGTCCAAACCAGGTCCTCTATAGGTCCTCTCTGTGCACTCTGGAGCTCGGTGGTGTGTGGCCTTTCTAAGCTGAAAGTCGATGCTGTGGTCCACATACCGGCGCGTGAAAGTCTAAACCAGGTCTAAACTGAGTCTCAATACAAATATATCCCAGTGCTGAGTCCCCCAAACCAGGTCCAAGACTAAAACTGGACCAGCCGGGACTGTAACTGTACTACAAAGAAACTAGACCTCCTCATTATATCCCGTCCCACTTTTATTTATTTGACTCCAAACTTTCCTGTCTGTTTAGTCCCGGTTTGGTCCTCCTTTAGATTTGTTTATGTTTTTTGTTATCCTAGAGACGACCAGATGTGGGAGATATATAAAAAAATAAAATAAACTCACAATATCGCAACTGTGGCCAAATTTGAATACAGAGTATATCGTGTAGCGTTGTTAAAAGTATCTACAATCAGACACTAATTATATATCAGGCCTCATGGGAATAGAAAAGACAGTACTACCATTTAATGTTGAAAATCGCATTCTACTGTCTAAATAAAGTGTAACATAATCAGAATCGAGTTTGATACCGAATAAACTATATTGAAATTGAGTTTGATTTTTTTTATTTTTTTTATTTAAGAGTTTGAAAGTTTTATCTGATACTGCAACGAAAACGAATGTACTTACTGGCTCGTTTTGGCAGCTTTTGGATTCATTGCCATCTAAAAAAAAGATCTAGATATAATTTTTTTTTCTATAACACCCACCTCTAGAGACTGCCTGGTTTAGTCCTGGTTTAGTCTTGGTTTAGTCCTGGTTTATCTTCTCTCTTTTATTCCTGGGTTAGCCTTCTAAATGTGGACTAAAATAGCATTCAAACTTCATTTTCATTTGCCGTCTCTCTGTTTGTTTTTCAGGAGCTAACGGACCTGTCCAAAGACCCTCCGGCGCAGTGCTCAGCTGGACCAGTGGGAGAAGACAGTAAGACCTGTTTGCTCCTGTGTCTGCTCTGGACCAAAAACTGGCCATAGCAGAGAGTTAGACCCCCCCTTCAGGCCACTAGTGTATTATGTCACCCCCACCAGCTTTAGTGCATCGGTCGATATTCACGTCATTGATTTCTAAATTGGCCAAATGCACAGGTTTTAGCGCACCAATACTCCGATGTTCTAATGTTTCCTCATCACAAACAGACCTGGAGTTGTGTTTTGTTTCATTCACACATTTAACACAGAAACTCGAGCCGAGTTCTTCTCTCAAACTGAAAACTCTGAAGATGTAGACAGACTAATAATAAAGTGTTACTCAAACGTGTGAATGAAACAAAACACAACTCCAGGTCTGTTTTTGAGGAGGTAACAACATTATAATGTTACTAAATCCTCACAAGAGTCAGTGTTGCGTAATATAAGACCTTTTAAAGTGTTTAAGTAAAGTTTTATATGTGTACAGTAGGCAGCAGGTCGGCCAAAGCAAAATATTGAAATACCTTTGTTGGAGATTTAAGGCCGATAGCCAGTTATCCTAAAAAGTGCAAATATTGGCCCGATATTCCAGCCGACCGATATACTGGTCCGTCTGTAATCAACAGTCACACGGTGAACACTGCCGACATGTGTTTTGTTTGTCAAATGAACCAGAGTCTTATATTCCTACATTATGCAAAATTGACTCCTGTGAGCTTTCAGCCATGTTAGATGTTGTTTCTTCATCAAAAACAGACCTGGAGTTGTGTTTTGTTTCATTCATGTTTGAGTAACACTTTATTATTAGTCTGTCTACATCTCCACAGCTCAAAATGCTCTGTTCCATCTTGTGATGTCATGAAGTTGAAGTTTTCAAGTTAACAGCTCCTTTTACCTTTAGTTCAGTAGAGATTGGCAATTCCAGGGCTGAAATTATGATTCTAGTGAAGGCGGAGCACTTCCTGTGTTACCACATGACATCACAAGGAGGAACAGAGTGTTTACAGTCTGAGGAAGGCCTAAATAAGCTGGGTGTTTGTGTGTTAAACATGTGTGAATGAAACCAAACACAACTCCAGGTCTGTTTGCGATGAGGAAACGACATCATAACATAGATCAGAAAATAGAGTAAAATAGGCCCCGTCTGTAATGTTCATTTATTTCTTTTATTTATTAAAATGATTCAAATATGGCTCACTTGTGCCTCCACAGTCCTAGTATATACTTTCTCTTGCGATAACGATATTATTCACATATTTTTACTTATTTTTTGGCACAATAATTTAAGTTAAAACAAAAAATGGACATGTCTTCATTTCTCGAACTGGGTCAAAATAAAAAACTTACAAACCAAGTCTAACGCAAGATCTAAAAAGGAAAATCATGAGTACAATTTTCCTCTCAAAAAACTCCTTCTGTTATTATTGTGACATTAGCTATTGATATTTGCAGGGGGTGTTCTACGTGTGTGTGTGGCGGAATGTTCAGCCGTTACCGTGGTGATGCGATGCACACATTGGCACACACTGTCGGAAATGTTTCAAGACTGTGATTTTATATGAGAGGGACTTTAACAGCGCAAATCAGCTCACCTGGTGTAGTTTCAACTCTTTCTGGACAGATTGTGTTAAAACAAAGCTCAGATTAATAAAGCTTCAGACAGAGCAGTGCCTACAGTTAGCGTCACACTCCCAGGAAAAGTTAATGACATCAGCTGCAAAGTATCAGTATTTTTTGCTATCTATAATGCAGCCGTAGTGTGTAACCTGCAGAAGAGTGTGTGGGCTCAGTGGTCTTCTGTTATGTCTGGTCGTAGTACCTTGAATTAATGTGATGACGCTAACTGAAGGCACTACTCCGTCTGAAGCTCTGTGACTCAAGTTAGACTTTAATTAGCTTTATTTTAACACAATCAGACCAAAACGAACTGATTTGGCTGGAACTACAACAGGTGAGCTGATTTACGAGCGTTAGCCGACAGTTTTTCAGTTAGTCAGAGTCACTTTTTTGTTGAAACTCAAACTCCTAAACTGGACCATGAACGCTCGGACTGATCAGGCTCCTGAAAATGTGCTCTTTAAATCCATTATGTATTTTTCTTGAGTTTTCAGACGATCATAACACTTTTTGACAGTGTTTGTTAATGTATGCATTGTGTCACCATGGTAACAGTATAATGTTCCTCTGTACTGGTGTTTAATCTGCCCCTCTCTCTTTCTCTCCAGTGTTTCATTGGCAGGCCACTATAATGGGCCCTGTGAGTATCTCATTCTACCTTCTCCTTTTCTAACGCAGCTCAACTCAGACTCACTGTTGTGTTTTTTGTTGCAGCCTGACAGTCCATATCAAGGAGGAGTGTTCTTCCTCACCATTCACTTCCCCACAGACTACCCCTTCAAACCACCCAAGGTCAGTCCGGGTTTAAGTCCCGGTTTAAGTCCCGGTTTAAGTCCCGGTTTAAGTCCCGGTTTAAGTCCCGGTTTAAGTCCCGGTTTAAGTCCCGGTTTAAGTCCCGGTTTAAGTTCCGGTTTAAATTTGGTTCATTTCAGATACGGGGCAAAACATCGATTAGTTGAATTTGAAGTTTTTTCCAGTTTGTTTGGGGAAAAAAATATTTTTAATTTCCCCACTTTCTTGCATTGGAAATCGCATTGAAAAACAAGATAGACCTCTCACTGCAGGCACAGGGAATTTAGCATGGGGCCAAAAGGCCAAAGGGCCGTGCTGCGCTGATGGTTTGAAATCAGTGACGTCAAATTAAAAGCTTTTGCTGCGTTAATAATACATATATTCATAAAGCTGCATTCAGACTGCGGTGTCAAAAATGCGCTGGACGCCTCTAGTTGGACGCCTTTGCATTTGAGTTCAGACGCCCCTGACGCCGTGGACGAACAGGAGAAAAATACTTAACGCGCGTCCAGGGCGTCCGCTGCGGTCTGCGAGTGCCTTGTTTTTCCGGTCGAGAGTGACTTTAGTGTATTTATTACATAAAACACGTCAGCGGAGGCGATCGGGTCGGCGGCTGCAGCGTGTATACATTTATTCTCCACTAATGACACGGCGTAGATTTTTTTGTTCTGGTGTTTGTGGCTCTGGGGTCTTTCCATGGGTTTTTCTCTTTCTTCTCCTTCTTCCGTAATAACGTCACTGGATAGTTGTCCCTGATTGGTTGACACGGCCCGTCCGACGCCAAAAGTTCAGCTTTTTCAACTTCTGACGTCGACGCCCTGAACACGCGTCCAGAGCGTCTTAAGCATTCAGGCGTCGACGCCCTAGACGTGAGTCCACATAGACTTTGCGTGTAAACTGGATGCCCCGGTCTGAACGCAGCTTTAACAATTTCTCCAGTAGCCAACGGGTTCAATCACTGAATACAATATTTTCAATTTTGACCATTTCTGTAGTTTGCAGAACATTTGCAAATCAAAAGTCAGATTTATTTATTTTTTTGGTTGAAAAAAATTTGACTTGTAGGCCACACGTGTGCACCGCAGAGCCCACAGTTTAGACTCTGGTCTGGGTCACGACTCCACTGAGGGAAGACACGTGAAGAAGACACTTAACTACACTGCGTGTGTGTGTGTGTGTTTGTGTGTATTTTTGTGTGCATAAGACACTTTTCTGAATGACCCTGTGCTTACGGCTCAAACAGCAGGAGAAGGTCAGTGTGACCTCGAGTCCTTTTGGATCACGTGCAGCTGATAAAAGCCCTGTGATATTTCACACCATTTAGTTTAATGTTGATAGGACCAATAACCAGGGCATCTGACTTATTTAGAATACAGTCTCGTGCTCAGTACAGAGATGGGTGAAAACGCAGTGGTGGAAGTGCAGCTCGTTGAACTAAATATTCATGTTTTACTCCAAAATGGTCAAAATATTTTACTTTCTCTAACTTGTTTTATTAACAAGAAGCATAGAAGAAGAGAAATGGCTGCAACAGAAACGGACATGTGCGCGCAGACACAGACACGCGCACACACACACAAAAGCACACAAGTCAGGAGAGTAGTGGAGAGTTTAGACTTTGAATCAGATGTTTGATATGAGAGAAGAGTCTTGGGCTTTTGGCATATGTGGTGGAGGAGAGTCGTACCAGCAGCTGTCGTCCTCCTCTCCCTGAGCTCTACAGTGTTTTGTGTTTGAGTGTGACTCACCGTCCCCTGCTGTGAGGAGAATCTAAACTCTGTGTTCAGACCCTCTATAGTCAGGCCCACATGAGCCTCTCCGTACAGTTTGATCCTGTGTCCTGGTCTGACCCTCTGCTGTTTCTAGGTGGCCTTCACGACCAGAATCTACCACCCCAACATCAACAGTAACGGCAGCATCTGTCTGGACATCTTGAGATCGCAGTGGTCTCCAGCGCTAACAGTCTCAAAAGGTGACCTACTTGTGTACTTAAGAAATGACATTTAACCTTGGGGATAATCCTGGTTCATCTGAAGACTGGATTTTGTTCTGGTTTAGTCTTGTTTCACAAATTTAAAAAATGCATAGCAAAAACTTTTATTTTGATTCATATTCAGAAAACATTGCTCCCAGAGGTCAGTTCACTTGGAGCATTCTCAGAGCAGTTCTCACTTCTCACAAATGCACAAACGCACAAACACAGTGGGTTACAGTTTACAAGTGGAATATGTTACAGTGCAAATCCAAATCCACCATTAGAGTTCAGCAATTTAACAGCACAAAAATGAGAGAAGCTGTTTGTTTTTTGTGCATAAAACGGGACACATGAAGATCTTAAAATAACATTTTGGACATCGGCCATCTGAATGTGCGATGCATTTTTTCATTTCTAAAGTTGCTGCTCTTTGCATTTGCAGCTTTATGAAGACTGTGTTTTCTGTTTGATTTGATTGGTTGGTTCAGGGTTGGTTCAGACTTGGTTCAGACCTGGTCCCGGTCTATTCTAAGTGGAGTTTATGTTGTTGCTATGAAGCTGCGTGTGACAGTATACCCGTGAGTACTGCTGTACAAATAACCCCGGGCTTCACACTAAGGATGGAACAATATACAAAAATATTGTTTAAAAAAAGGGTGGACAATAATCGTTTATGGGACATTTTATATAATCGTGATAATGCAGAGAAAAGCTACTTATCCATAGAGATGTAACGATATCCAAATCTTCTGATATGATACTTTATATGTATACGATATGCATCTCACGGTACGATATTCATTGCCGTATTTTGTGGAGGCCAACAAAAGTGTGAATTTGCTACGTTTTCCCTTATAAAATGTCTTAACAAGCCTTTGGTACTCTTATAATGCAAAGAATTAAGATTTAAAAGTGCAGTTATTACTTCATGAAGTCTGCACTGAAACTGCAAAGGATCATGGTCTATGTAGTTCTGTTTTTTTAACTATTGCAGCACCATAACAATGAATTTAAGAGACTTGTGATTCGATATATTGTGATGGTTCACGATATTATTTTGAGACTAAATCACAATGTTTTGGTTATTGTTGCATTCCTATTTATTCATAATGTTCTCCACTAAATCGTAGTTGTTTTCACTGGTAACAAAGGACAATTTTTTAAGTTTTTAAACATGGAACTTATTCATAACATTAAAATTATAATGATTAACATCCGTAACATTTGTAAACTGTGAGCAACTGTAATAATTATCGTAACTGCAGTATTACCCCATGCCTAAGTCCTGTAGTCTCTCCAGTCCCTCCCTCTGTCTCGGGATACACGAGGCTCTGGATCTGGACCAGAATTATCATGTAAGGGCCAAATATAACAGCTTTTTTGTCACTAGGCCCACAGTGTTTCCCATTAATAGAGGAGACTAAGGTGGACCCCCGTAGTCAAAAACAGAAGTAACTCTATCGTAATATCTGTATTTAGTTTTTTTTTTTTTATCAGCAGAGCCAAAATGTCACATTTATATTTATATCCGTAAATTGTATTGAATAAAATGATTGAAATGTGGCTCACTTGTGCCACCATAGTCTCAGTATAAAATTGAGATCATCTGAGGAGATTGTGAGGAGATGAACTAAATGACGCACAGAACAACACAGAGGACAGACAGAAGCTTCAGTGTGCGTCTAGAACCGTTGCGCACCCAAAATGTTGTGAATTCCCCAGGCGGATCCTTCATTTGAATCTGACTTTTCACTGCACAAACACAAATCCATGCAAACACGCACTAAAATCTAACTGTTCTTCTGTTGTCTCTCCTCAGTCCTATTGTCCATCTGTTCTCTGTTATGTGACCCAAACCCTGATGACCCTCTAGTGCCCGAGATCGCCCGCATCTACAAAACCGACCCCGCTAGGTGAGTCTCGCCGACGCTTTTTCACCTGGACTGACTCCTCCCCTCTAGGCTTTACAGTCCCGGACTCCACGAGTGGAAGTAACGTCAAAATAGACTGGGAGGACTAAGCATATGGAAAACTTCTGAAAAATCTATCTGTCCATCACCTGCTTGTCTCCGTAGAGATATAATGCTTGGCGTGAAATGTTCTATAGTATGGCATTTAACCTCTATTTTGTATTTCTTTAATTGCAGGTGTTTTTAATCATATTGAGTTTAAATGAGTTTCTGATTTATGTTCTAATGTCATTTCCTCATCAAAAACAAACCTGGAGTGTTTTGTTTCATTCACATGTTTAACACACAAACTCTGCATTCTTCTCTCAAACTGGAAACTCTCTGTTCCACCTTGTTGGAAACTACCTCTTCATGACATCACAAGGTGGAACAGAGCGTTTTGAGCTTTGGAGATGTAGACAGAATAATAATAAAAGTTTACTCAAAACACGTGTGAATGAAACAAAACAACTCCAGGTGTGTTTTTGAGGAGGAAACAACATTATAACATGGCTTAAAACTAAAAAAAAAATATGACCTTTAATGCCATACTGGGGAACATTAAGTAAAGCACTAACATTTTCACTTAGACAAGCAGCTGGCAGACCCCTTGCCAGAGAAGTGACACAGTACACCTTGAAATAAATTTGGCGATGACGGACACAATAATATTACTAAGCCGCTAAATAAAGATAAGAGATTAGCAATGCAAACTGAGTAACTCGAACGTCCTGTATGACACACTTCTGATCTTCAAACCGAGTTACAGTGTTGTTATCTCCTCAAAAACACACCTGGAGTTGGGTTTTGTTTCATTTACACGTCTTTATTATTAGTCTGTCTACATCTCCAAAGCTCAAAGTGCTCTGTTCCACCTTGTGATGTCATGAAGCGGTAGTTTTCACGTTAACAGTTAGTTAAAGGTAATACAGATAATAATTTCATTGCCAATGTCATGAAATTATCGAAATGATTCTAGGGAACACAGGCAAGGCAAGGAAAGTTTATTTGTACAGCACAATTCGTACACAAAGTATTTCAAAGTGCTTTACAGAATAAGAAATACATTAAAATCACAATACAAACAAACCAAAACATAAATAATCATCATAAAATTAAAAAAGAGCGAGACGTTAAATGAGAGAGAAGAGTTCAGAATGAAAACCAAACCGTTTTGAGCCTGGATTTAAACAGAGTCAGCGCAGAGGCCTGAGTCACATGTTCAGACTGTTCCAGGTTTTAGCTGCACGAATCTGAAACTCTGACCCCCGTGTTTAGTCCTGACTCTGGGCACCAGCAGGAGGCCGGTCCCTGGAGCACTTCCTGTATTACCGCATGACATCACAAGGTGGAACTGAGTGTTTTCAGTTTGAGAGAAGAACTCAACTCCAGGTGTGTTTGTGACGAGGAAACGGCATTAAAACAGATGAGAGAATATTGGAACATGGGCCCTTGAACGATGCTCAGGCAGGGGCCAAATCGAACACGACGTCTCAAACTAAAGCAGTTGGTTGTAAACCTCAGGTACAACAGACTAGCCAGGGAGTGGACAGAGAAGTACGCCATGCTGTGAGGGTAAGCTAGACTGAGGCATGGCTTTGTCTGTGCTCCGGTTTGGCTCATGTGGACTGTTGTGTTACTCACTACCTTTACACGCACTGAGGACCAGGGATGTCCCGATCCACTTTCTTTGCCTCCCGATCCGATACAGAATTCTTAAATATTTGCAGTTCCCGATACCGATCTCATCCTGATACTGATCTTCTGATTTTTAAGGATTTTATTTGCACGATTTAAGCTTTGTTTTTGTAGTGATTTTAGCCACAGTTGAATAAAATAATTACCAAACATAAAAAGGGCTATTTTAAAAAGCCTAATAATAAATAAAATACTAGACAATAATATAAAATAAAGTCTTAAACTCCTCCACAGTACAGCAGCTTCAGAACACAGTGACATTAAAGGATGTTTTATCTCACTGTTTGTAAAGGCAGTGTTTTTCTTTTTTTTTTTACTATATTATTTATGTAAAAAGACGAGGAGCCTGCCCAAAGCACACGGCTGCTTAACATATATAAACAAGTTAGCGTTTTTGGCTCTGCTCCTTTGCCGATTTGTCCAAAGTTTGGTTTTCACTCTTAAATCTCTGAAGACAAAAGTAAAACAAATATTATCAGTGTCATTAATCATGTTTTTAGTGTCTTTAGATTCTCCTCAGTCTGTTTAAGCTGCTCTAGGCGAGTGTGAAGAATTCTGTACTGAATGGCCCGATCGTTTCACCCAATCCAATCCAAGCTGATACTCTAAAATACTCTAAAATACTCTAAAATACCTACATGGGACATCCCTACCGAGGACTTGTGAATGCGCTAAACAACTGAATGAAAATCCTGTCAGACCTGTTCCAGACCGGGACATGTTTTTCCTGACTGTTTGTGACCTCGTGCAGTTGAATGCCTCTCCTGGTCTGTGCCGAATGTAATTCGGGCTGTTACATGCGGCAGGTTTCAGAGTGCGCTCCAGCTTCTCCAGATGTGATTGGGATTTGGGAGAATGGAACCGGCGTCCTCAGTCGTAGTTTACGTGCATTCGATTAAACTGGGCCGGTCCTCGGTCCTCGGTCCTCGGTCCTCGGTCCTTGGTCCTTGGTCCTCGGTCCTCGGTCCTCGGTCCTTGGTCCTCGGTCCTCGGTCCTCGTGCATGTGAACGCAGTGAGTGTGGAGGCAGGACCAGGGCTCAGCATGGACTTTCTCACTCACTCTTATCTTCAGGCGTTTGGGCTCTTGACCATAGACTGTAGAAATGGACATAGCTCACCTGCTAGCCACTGCGTTCCAAACAGGAAGTGAACATGGGCGCACTTAGGGCTCCATCGACTCTGGCTCCAATTGACTTTATATTGAAAAACTGTCACCCGTTTCTGTAACTGCTGCTGTCAGACTTGTTATTTTGCCTGTAAATGTTCGTATTAACCCGCTCTACCTGATCCTGGGGTTTTTATTTCACTATTTTGTTAAATCAATATTTGAACATTAATAACGGATAAATCAGACACAACAGGTTCCCTGCTGTTAAACCAGTGGTGCGGGAGGGTGCGGTACCTTCAAGTCTCACACCACAAAGTCTCAAAGGCAAATATGACTTTTATTAGTGGATGAGGTCCCAATATAAAAAGTGACTTCTGTTATTTTCTAACTGCAAACAACCAATAATAAAATTTATATATTAGAACATTTTATGAACAGTAAATGGAGCTTTTTCATGAAAAACGTGACTTAAAAAATCAATACTCGCATTTTGAATCGACACAAGAATCGCACAATGAAGTATCGATATTTCTAACTCCAGTCAAAGAAATGGAACCAGTGTTTTACTGTGAGGTTTAAAGTGCGTGTGACAGGTTTTTATGATTCTCTATTTTTTTGTTTTTGAGGAGGTAAAAACATTCAGAAAAGGCTTAAAGATCACAGGAGTCAAGTTTGCGTAATATTGGACTTTTAATGTAACTGCAGCACATGTGGACATTCATGTTTTGTCCTTCAAATTACATTAACTTCAGATTATTTTAGTTGTGTCCAGATACGTACTGTTACTTGAGAAGCAGTTCCCCCATATACTTTATAGCCCTTTTTTGTCACAACGGCTGGAAGTGCCCCGTTTGCGGAACTTCTGGTTAATGTTTTTCTGTGGAAATGTCTGGCGTATTCTCCACTTCATAAATCTGCTCCATCACCAAATTTTCAACCAACAAAGTCCACAAAGGAGAAACATTCTTCATGAAGAATTTATCCACAACGATCAAGGGAAGAAAGACGAAAGCTTAAAGGCGAACAACGACGAGGATTAGAGAACTACTGAGCAAAACTAATGTTATGGTCATGTTAGAGAGGTGTAGTATTCGAACTGCACAAATCTATCTATGCTAATATCGACATCATGAAAGCGATTTTTAATTTTAATTGTAGAATCAGTCTGAGTGAACAAGTTCCTTATGTTTTATTCATGACCATAACATTAGTTTTGCTCAGTAGTTCACTAATCCTCGTCGTTGTTCGTTTTTGAGCTTTCGTCTTTCTTCCCTTGATCGTTGCGGATAAATTCTTGATGGAAAAACGTTTATCCTTTGTGGACGTTGTTGGTTGAAGATTTGGTGACGGGGCAGATTTATGAAGCTGGTGGAGAAAACGCCGGACATTTTGCCACAGAAAACCATTAACCGGAAGTTCCGCAAACCTAAAGCGCGGCACTTCCGGCCGTTGTGAAAAAGATCAGTTACTACCACCGATCTTGGACCACTTCTTCTTGAGTAACATTATTTGAAGTAACAGTACTTTTACTCGAGTACAGATGTTTGTGCGTTTGCAGTTTTTTTTGGAGCATGGCATCGTGCTTCCTCCTTCCTGGTTCCTAATCTAACTCCCCGTCTTTTTCTCTCCCTTTCTTTTCAGATACAACAAGACAGCTCAGGACTGGACCCAAAAATACGCCATGTGAACCCCGCCCTCCCCCCTCCACCCCTCCCACCCTCCTCCTCCTCTTCACCTTTGCGTTAACCTTTGACCTCTGGGTTGTCCTGACGATGAAATGCTTTGGAAGTGTGTGCTTTTCTTTTCTTGGGGACTTTTGGTGTGTTTGTGCCAACACGCAGGAGCCCGCCCTCGCGCTGCATGTCTCACAATCATGTTTATTTAAGTTGTTCTGGTTTTTAGTCGAGAGCCGCTGTCACAGGATTTTATCAGTCAATAAAACTGGCTCCAAAATGGCCGCCTGGTTTCTTCATCACTTCGGGGGGCGGTGGAAGGGCGCCATAGACTGTTTATATATGAATGGACAAAGCAAACCCGCTAGACGCCGCGTTCTGAACAGGAAGTGACCACGGGGGCGCTTCTGGCTCCATCGATTCTCGTTCCAATTCACTTTGCGTTGAAAAGTTGTCACCGCTCTCTCTCTAACTGCTGTGAGCCTCGTCATTTTGGCGTTAAAATGTTCATATTAACCCGCTCTTCGCTTTTTTTGTCCGTAAATAAATTCCTATTCCTAATGCTGATTCGATACCGTTTTCTTAAATATTTGCAATTCCCAATACTGATCTCATCCCGAGGGTTCTTCTAATTTTTAAGGATTTTATTTGCACGATTTAAGATGTGTTTTTATAGTGAATACAGCCCCAGTTGAATAATATTATGTGGAACTCTGCTCCAAATTCGCTCCTATAAACTGCTAGCCTCATGAGCTTCATTTGACTGGAGTTGATCGCTACGGGTGACGCTGTTTTAGTCCGCTTCTTCATACAGTCTATGGAGGGCGCTCTTGTGCACTGGGATGGGTTTCAAGGCTGGAAGTTGAACTCTTAAAGACGGTGGGAGACGTTCAGTGGAGGAAAGTACAAAAGTTGAAGTAAAATTTGTAGGTTTCTGTGCTTAAAGTGGAACTAACACCAAAGCACGTAATTTTGAGGTTTATGGTACCCTGAAAATCCAGAATTGCTTCTTTTTTTTTCATGACACTCGACTGGTTAAGAATCAGGTCGGGTTTAGGAACCAAAAAAATGAGTTACCCAAGAGGCAAACGACTTGGGTTTATAATTTAAAGACGTAAATTTCAGCAAGACCCTGACTATTTTTAAAACCCAATAACTGCATCATAAGGAAAAGACTCAAACTTGACTCAATATTGATTATGATGCCACAAAGATGCGTAAAACACTTTCTATTATCTAAAAAAAAAGTGGTTTTCAACATTAAATCAAAGTATTTTCTTGACAAGACAACCAGCGGGACGGGAAACTTGGAAAGCTCTAACGTTAGCAACTGTCGGACAAAAACATAAAACTGATTCGTGTTGCTTCTGCTGATCAAAATCACACTTTAAACACTTGTCAAAATCAGAGTGAAGTACTTTTGAAACACTTGAAGTACATTTCAAGGGTACTTAGTAGGCATGTGCAAAAATATTGAAATATCGTTTAATTTGATGATACAGTATGTGTCAATATATCGCTAGGAGGATTTTTTTATGATATTTTACTAAATTATTTTGTGTAGAGCGACGTTTTCACTGTTTTGATGTGTAAAATAGGTGTTTTCCATATTAATTTTGCACAAACTTAGTGGACTTAGACTTTTACTATCACAGCCATGATTTAGCTTTTGTTTTTCAGAGAACCGTATCGAATCAGTTTGAAATATATCGCATCGAATTGTATTGAAAGTGCACTGTATCGAAAAACGTATCATATCGTGGCCCATGTATCGTATCGGCAACTTCTTTATGATACCAGCCCTATTATTTAGATATTTTATGCGATACTTTTACTTGAGTCATGTTTTGCCCCTGTACGCTTACTTATGTAACATCTCTTCAGCCTGTAGCGCCACTGTGTGTCCATTGCCTGAAATGATCTTTGTTATTTTCAAAAAGGCACCCTGGTTTAATAATACTGACAATTTAAATTTAATGATCTTCTCTTTGGACCAGACAATAAGATCATAAACTGGGTTAAGACTTTTCAGACTTTGTTTGACTTCCTCGCTGGAAACTAAATCTGATCAGTTTATTTTTTTTGCTAAAATTCAACACTGGTCACATTATTTAAAAAAAAACGTGAAAAAACCCCCCACAAACCCTTTATTTAAAAAAACTTTATTAAAAAATATCAAACCATTAAAAGCCAATGTCTGTACAGTTCTGACAGAGAACTACAACTCCCAGAATGCCTTGTCTTTTAGCAGTGACGTGACCACATTTAGCACCATTTTATATATTTACCTCAGAATTTTTTATTTAATCATATTTAGACAATAAACCAAGACCTGATTAAGACCTGGTTTAGTCCTGGTTTAGACCTGGTTTAGACCTGGTTTGGACCTTAATCCTGGTTTAATCCTGGTTTAATCCTAGTTTAGACCTTGGTATCTTGTTTTCTTTATTCCTCGTTTGGCCTGGTTTAGTCCTGGTTTAGATCTGGTTTGGACCTGGTTTAGACCTTGGTATCTTGTTTTTCCTTTAGTCCTTGTTTGGCCTGGTTTGGACCTGGTTTAGACCTGGTTTGGACCTGGTTTAGACCATGTTATCTTGTTTTTCGTTAGTCTTTATTTGACCTGGTTTAATCCTGATCACAGATAAAACTGCACAGAGTTTCAATTTAAAATCAAAAGCAGAAAGTCGGTGCATTAAAAGTTTCCCAAATGCATCTTCAGTACCAGATCTGTCCTCTGCTCAGTACCAGCTCGTTCATAAAAAACACTCTTTTCTTTGGCTTTTAACATTTTCTGCTAAAACACAAAACAAACATTCAAATATCAATAATAAAAGTCCCGTTCAAACACATTCAGTCCGGTCCTGGTGACGCTGCGCTCTGATTGGTCATCTCGTCCTCGCGATGCGTTCAAGATGTCCAACGATTTCAGGTATTTTTTTTTTTACTACAACTTGTGTTTTTCTCATTTCTGTACCATAAAAAATATTTACCCACAGACTTTTAAAGATGCATTGTGGAACTTTCCTGGTGGACGGCCCATTTGTTTAGACCTGCTTGTGTCCATGGAAACGCCATTGCCTTGCCTGTAATGTTCCAAAGTATGGCATAAAACCAAGGAGACCAATTTACAGGTGAGATCTGTGGAGAGGTGAGCCCACTCACAGTCAGAAAGCAGGTTTTTAAAGGTATTTTTGAGCAATAAAAACACCTATCATTAAATAAATACATCTTAAATAAGTTTAATACCATATTGTGGAACATTACAGGCAAAACAACAGCATCTCCAGTGTGAAAAGTTACGCAGTGCAGCTTTAAAACTGAAGATTAATTTACAAATTTGAAACTGATGGAGGCTAATCAGCGACGGAAAAAGTTAAGATGATTTTCAGAGGTGGGTAGTACTTTAATTTATTTGAGTAACTTTTTAAAAAAATTGTACTTTTCAGAGTACTATTCTAGCAGCATACTTTTATTCCAATGAAGTAGTACTGTTACTTAAATAAAAATATTACTTGAGTAAAAATGTTCCTCTTCCCACTGAGAGTAAATCTACAAGTGACGTACACTTCATGTTGAAAATATTAAATGGTGCCACCTCTGACCATTTTTAACTGGATGCCCTTCCTGTTACAACCTGCCTATTGGGTAAGAGAGTAAAGTGCCTTGCTCAAGGACACAACCATAATACATGTTGTTCTTTTCCACAGATTTAGAGAAGGCGGGTGATGTTTCTTGCCCAATTTGCCGTAGTTTGAATGTTTTTCTTTGATCATTTTTGCACTATGGAACCTTTCTGGTGCTTTTTGTTGTCTCCATGGAGATGTCATTGCTTTGCCTGGAATGTTCCACAGTAGAGCTACACTTATCTCCATGGAAACAAGCAGGAGTCACCACCAGGACAAGTTACAAGAGGTAAGCCCACAGTAAGAACGCATGTTTTTTCTATGTTTTTCTAGCAATTAAAACACCTGTAATTGAATAAATGCAAGATAAATAGCAAGTTTAATGCCGTACTGTGGAATATTCCAGGCAAAGCAACAACATCTCCATGGAGACGAGTTGGAAGACCCTCCAGCAGAACCCCCTTAGCTGATTAGCCTCAGTCAATAAATACATTTGTGAGTGGGCGGGCTCTGGACAGGTCTGCCCTCTGATTGGCTGGATGTCCCGTAGTCTGTTTGTCTGATTGGTGGAGAGTCTGATGGGGGGGGAGAGCTCTGGACCAATCAGACGACAGACAGCTCCACGCCGCTGTCACAGAGTCCACTGTCCACACGCATGTCCAACTTCAGGTCCTGGAGAAGACCCGGGAGAGGTTCTGGAACGACAGGAGGTGAGTGAGGGTTAGACCAAGACTAGACCAGGACTAAAACAGGACTAAACCAGGACTAGACCAGGACTAAACCGGGACTAGACTAGGACCAAACCAGGACTAGACCAGGACTAGACCAGGACTAGACCAGCAATAAACCAGCAATAAACCAGGACTAGACCAGGACTAAACCGGGACTAGACTAGGACCAAACCAGGACTAGACCAGCAATAAACCAGGGCTAAACCAGGCTAAACCAGGACTAGACCAGGACTAGACCAGGACCAATCCAGGGTTGAACCAGGATTGAAATCAGGACTACAACAGGGCTAAACTAGGTCTAGACCGGGACTAAACCAGAACTAAAACAGGACTAAAACAGGACTAAACTAGGGATAAACCAGGACTACACCAGGACTACACCAGGACTAAAACAGGACTATACCAGAACTGAACCTGGACTGAACCTGGACTGAACCTGGACTGAACCAGGACTGAACCAGGACTGAACCAGGGATAAATCAGAACTAAACCAGGACTACACCAGGACTAAACTAGGGATAAACCAGGACCAGACCAGGACCAGACCAGGAGTATATCAAGCACTAAACCAGAGCTACCCAAGACTCAGGCAGGTGTAAAGCAGAACTGATGCAGGACTAAATAAGGACTGAGGAGTGAAGCAGGACTTAATCAGGACTAAACCAGGACCCATAATGCACCAGCAGTACCTGTGGAGTCTACAGGTGTGTCTGTGGTGGGGGTGAGCTGCTGCGCCCCCTGCAGGACACTCAGAGCAGTGCAGTCTCCCACAGACTTCAGCGCCGCCATCAGCTCCTTTACTGTGCCGCCCGAGACCTGCACACACCCGGGCACAGGACTTACACTTCATTTAACCACTTTTAATTAAAGGACTTAAGACTTCATTTAACCACTTTTAATTAAAGGACTTGCACTTCATTTAACCACTTTTAATTAAAGGATTTAGACTTCATTTAACCACTTTTAATTAAAGGACTTACACTTCATTTAACCACTTTTAATTAAAGGACTTAGACTTCATTTAACCACTTTTAATTAAAGGATTTAGACTTCATTTAACCACTTTTAATTAAAGGATTTAGACTTCATTTAACCACTTTTAATTAAAGGACTTAGACTTCATTTAACCACTTTTAATTAAAGGACTTAGACTTCATTTAACCACTTTTAATTAAAGGACTTAGACTTCATTTAACCACTTTTAATTAAAGGACTTGCACTTCATTTAACCACTTTTAATTAAAGGACTTGCACTTCATTTAACCACTTTTAATTAAAGGACTTAGACTTCATTTAACCACTTTTAATTAAAGGACTTGCACTTCATTTAATCACTTTTAATTAAAGGACTTGCACTTCATTTAACCACTTTTAATTAAAGGACTTGCACTTCATTTAACCACTTTTAATTAAAGGACTTAGACTTCATTTAACCACTTTTAATTAAAGGACTTGCACTTCATTTAACCACTTTTAATTAAAGGACTTAGACTTCATTTAACCACTTTTAATTAAAGGACTTGCACTTCATTTAACCACTTTTAATTAAAGGACTTAGACTTCATTTAACCACTTTTAATTAAAGGACTTAGACTTCATTTAACCACTTTTAATTAAAGGACTTGCACTTCATTTAACCACTTTTAATTAAAGGACTTGCACTTCATTTAACCACTTTTAATTAAAGGACTTAGACTTCATTTAACCACTTTTAATTAAAGGACTTGCACTTCATTTAACCACTTTTAATTAAAGGACTTAGACTTCATTTAACCACTTTTAATTAAAGGACTTGCACTTCATTTAACCACTTTTAATTAAAGGACTTGCACTTCATTTAACCACTTTTAATTAAAGGACTTGCACTTCATTTAACCACTTTTAATTAAAGGACTTAAGACTTCATTTAACCACTTTTAATTAAAGGACTTAGACTTCATTTAACCACTTTTAATTAAAGGACTTAGACTTCATTTAACCACTTTTAATTAAAGGACTTAGACTTCATTTAACCACTTTTAATTAAAGGACTTGGACTTCATTTAACCACTTTTAATTAAAGGACTTGCACTTCATTTAACCACTTTTAATTAAAGGACTTAAACTTCATTTAACCACTTTTAATTAAGCCTTTTTCTGATTTATAATGAAGTTTCCTCATCAAAACACACCTGGAGTTCTGTTTTGTTTCATTCATAATTCCCTTAAGAACTTTAACATCTTTCAGTTAATTTAAATATCTTTGTTTTCATGTCTCAAAACTCCTTGTTTATGTTTTTAGTTTGTCTTTTTTATTTTTCCATTTGTTTATCATTTTTATCTAATGTATACAATTTTTTTTTATAAATCAGGTAAGTTCTGTAAGTTCTGTATTCTGTCTATTGTATTGTGTTGTATTATATTGTGTATTACTGATGTTTTGAGTTTTTTGGACCCTCAAAAACGAGATGCCAAATCTCAAGAGGCATTCCCATAAAATAAATAAAATAAATTTAGGCTGAGTTCTTCTCTTAAACAGAAAACGCTCTGTTCCACCTTGTGATGTCATGTGGTAATATAAAAAGTGCTCCATTGTGTTTTTAAACTCCACACACCTTCACTAGAATCATTTGGATGATTTCAGTTCTGAACTAAAGGTATGAAGAAGCCTAACCCTAACTTGAAAACTACCACTTCATGACATCACAAGGTGGAACAGATTAATAGTAAAGAGTTACTCAAACATGTGAATGAAACAAAACACAACTCCAGGTGTTTTTCTGATGAGGAAACAACATTATAACGTGGCTGAAAGAGTAAATTTTACGTAATCTCTCCTCATAATACTGCCTCTGCCTTTAAATAATGTTATGCAAAAATAAAAAGACATAATAAAATAAAACTAAAAACTAAAACTATAAAAACTAAAATAAACTGTAGTACTTGTAATAAATGTACTGTAGTACCTCGTAGCTGTCCAGGAGAGATTTGGCAGGGCAGGAGCTGAGTCTGAAGGCGTTGTTTAAAATCCCCAAACCCAAACCGTGGGACAACGTTTCCCACAATCCCTCAGTGTCCAGAGCACGGCACACTTCCTGTTTCAGAGAGAGCTGCAGATTGCACAAGTCCCCTGTGTACGAGGAGGAAATCAGGTTTAAAACGGGACTAAAACGGGACTAAAACGGGACTAAAACGGGACTAAAACAGGGGTAAAACAGGGGTAAAACAGGACTAAAACGGGGTAAAACAGGATTAAACCAGGACTAACCTTGAGGAGGGCTGAGGGGGAACTGAGGTGGTTTTGGTTCGTACTCTTTTCCGTTGAGAAGCTCTAAAACCTGAAAAATAATAAAGTATAAATAAATAAACATAGATGACGACATAAGAGGGCCCATATCCTCCAGCGCTCGCTCTGGGCCTCACCTGTGCGTTGGTGGCCATGTTGAGAGGGGTGGTTCCTGGGACGTAGCCTTCGTCCTCCTGCTCTTCCTCACACATGTACAGGGGCTCCAGGTTCTCTCTGAGGGGGTCGGCTCCTGAGTACAAAGTACACACTCTCAGCTGCAGTACTATAATATTATTAATAATAGTAGTAGTAGTAGTAGTAGTAGTAGTAGTAGTAGTAGTAGTAGTAGTAGTAGTAGTAGTAGCAGCAGCAGCAGTAGCAGTAGGAGCCTGGTGGTGAGGGGTGGTACTGCGCTCACCTGCCGCCATGAGCAGAGCTGTGAGTTTGGCCGAGCCTCGGCCCGCAGCGATGTGCAGGGGAGTCGAACCGTCAAACGTACAGCTGTCCACTTTAGCATTCCCCTGTAAGACACAAGGTGAGTACTCTGCACCCTCCTCCTCTGCACCACACTGTCCCTCCTCTGCACCAAATATTCACTCCTGGTTATGGTTTGGGTTTGTGGTACCTCCAGGAGCAGGCACCCTGCCAGTGAGACGTTGTCCGTCTCAGTTGCCAGGTGCAGGGGCGTCCTTCCGCTCGTCCTCTCCTGGAGCTCCACGTCGGCGCCGCTCTGTAGTAGGCTCCGGAGGGACGAGAGACGATTGGACAGAACAGCCACGTGGAGCGGACACTGGCCTAGAGCGGGAGAGACGGGCGGAGGAGTCAGGAAAGATAGTCCTGGTTTAAGTCCTGGTTTGGGTCTGGTTTAGTCCTGGTTTAGGTCCTGGTTTAGTCCTGGTTTTAGTCCTGGTTTAGTCCTGGTTTAGTTCTGGTTTAAGTCCTGGTTTAGTCCTGGTTTAGTCCTGGTTTTAGTCCTAGTTTAGTCCTGGTTTAGTCCGTTAGCAGTGTGGAGCGTAAACAACTTAAAAGTACTGTACTTAATGTACTTTTACTTCACTACATTTGAGAGCAGGTATCTGTACTTTTACTCCACTACATATTTGAACAGGACTGAAAAGTAAAAGTATTTTTATTATAGTTTGAGACCTGCTGAAAAGGCTGAGGGTTTGTTTTAAACACATTTGTAATTTGAGCAAACAAAAATATACAAATAAAAACAGTACTACAGTAGTAGTAGTAGTAGTAGTAGTAACAGTATCAGTAGTAGTAGCAGTAATAGCACCAGTACCAGTCCCAGTAGTAGTAGTAATAGTACCAGTAACAGTACCAGTAGTAGTAGTAGTAGTAGTAGTAGTATTTCTAAAAGTATTACCTGCTGTATTTGCGACCTCCATGAGCGCCCTGACCTCCGGCCTCTGCAGCAGGTGTGACGTCATGTCTCCCACTTCCTGCGACGTCGCCAGGTGAAGCGCCGTGTTACCGTGACGATCTGTGAGGGCGGGGTCAGCTCCGGCCAATAGGAGAGTGTCTACAGCCTCCTTCTGCTGCGTCAGGACGGCCAGGTGCAAAGGAGTCTGGAAAATCGACAAAAGAGGAAGTGCTGGTTTAGTTTCACTCGGTCGATAAAGTTAAAATGACTCCAGTGGATCCTTGTGTTATGATCTGGACATTTTAAATCATAATATTTATCTAAAAAAAACTTATTAAAAGAAACAGGTCCACTGACTTCAGCTTTAGTCCTGCTTTAGTCCTGCTTTAGTCCTGGTTCAGTCCTGGTTCAGTCCTGGTTTAGTCCTGGTTCACCTGGTATAAATGGTTCCTCATATTGAGCAGTTCGTCTGTGGAGAAAACCAACAGGACCTGGGTCAGACTCCGTAGTGCCTCCTGTTGGCTGTGCAGAATGGCCAAGTGCAGACCTCTACAAAACACAACGAAATAAATAACTCTTTACTAAATAAAAACTTTATCCAACATTTAGACTGCCCGACAAAGGAAAAACGCAGAAACAAAATTGAGTTAAGATCCAAAAACATTTTCATAACATCTGTTTTATTTGCTGATAAAGTTTTATGACTCAGCTCCGTCTTGTTTTTGAGAAATCTTGATGTGAAATTTGCAGAAAGTCAAAATTCTTCAGTAATTCCGAGGAAAAGCGCAGTAACCAAAAACAGAAATGTTCTAATGGATGAATCCAAACACAAACGCTTCACTTTTCGGTTGTTTTACTGGAGAGTTTCACACAACTCACCGATACTGCAGCACGTTTTGTTCTTTAACTCTGAAACGGGACAAAACACAGACTTGAAACTCTCACAATTTCTAACATTTAAGATTTTACTAACAATTTTTATAAATGTTTTTCTCAATTTAGCCATTTTCTAGGTTTAAAATTTTACTTCCTGTTTGGAGATCAAGACTGATTACTGTTACCTAGCAACCATGTAGTATACTGGCCCATAATACCTCAAAATGTACACAGAGATTATTTTTAGAAGTAGAAATATAAAAAAAACACATTTATTTCGGTGAAGTTTTGTTTAAGGGAACAGAAAAAATTGTTTCTTGAATGTAAATTGTGGCTGATTTCTGGACAGAATTCTCCCCTCCGTGATGTCATCAGTGTGGGACTCTGTAAATAAGAACTCTCAACTTCCTGTAGTTTTCATATTTTTCAACTTTTCTTCACAAATTCCAATAGTAGTAGTAGTAGTAGTAGTAGCAGCAGTAGTAGATGTAGTAGTAGTAGTAGTAGCAGCAGTAGCACCAGTGGAACCAGTAGTAGTAGTAGTAGTAGTAGTAGTAGTAGCAGTAGTAGTAGCAGTAGTAGTAGCAGTAGTAGTAGCAGTAGTAGTAGATGTAGATAGAGTAGATAACCAAAATTACGTCAAAACTAGAGAATCATCTAAACCCGTCATATGCACTTTTAATGTTTTTGACGGTAAAAGATCAACACATTTTGAGGTCAGAGGTCAAATCAGTGGTGATGGTGGTGATTGATAAATATGACCTCATCAGTGTAACATCTACACTTTAAAGACTTTTCTCTTTTCAGCTGCAAAGTGACTGCGTTTTTTCTTCGTCGGGCAGTACAAACTCAACAAGGACTTTAGATGGTGGTGACCCACGTGTCCCCATCCTCGTCCTGAGCTGACAGTAGGTGGCGCTGTGGGGCCAGGAGAAAGGCCGGGTTTCCTGAGACTGAGAACTGGAACAGCGCCTCCACCTGGCGACGAGCTGCATCTTCTACTGGATCATCTGAAATGACAAAACCACAACGAAATCTAAATAAAACCATAAAATAAAACCAGGATCAAATTAAATCAGTCTTTAGTATTTCTATGGATTTCTATTGGGAGAATTTTCGTTAGTTGCCATGGTGACAAAATGCATTAGCAATAACTAACCAGAAAGTTTTAAGATTGTCTGAAAACTCAAAGAAAAAAAAAATAAATACATTTAAATGGCACATTTTCAGGAGCCTGTGAACATTACGAGCGTTCATGGTCCTGTTTAGGAGTTTGATTTTCAACAAAAAGGTGAGAGGGACTAAATGGAAAACTGTTGGCTAACGCTAGCTAGCTTGTGACAATTATTTTATTTAAGACGGACTTGTTTAACAGCAAAAAAAAATTATCTCAGCTGTTGTAGTTTCAGCTAAATCGACTCTTTCTGTTCAGATTGTGTTAAAATAAAGCTCGGATTAAGCCCAACTTGAGAGCATCAGACAGAGTAGTGCTTTCAGTTAGCATCACATCCCCAGGGAATGTTGATGGCATCAGCGGCAAAGTATCTGTTATTATCGCTAAACTGGGACTAAACCAGGTCCGGGTATTACCTGTACGATCCCCAGGAGGACCCCGCGCGCCCTCCTCGCTCTGCCCCAGTCTGGAGTCCTGTTTCTGGGCTGAGTCTTTGAGAACGGCCCCTGAAGAGGAATCATCGTCTG
The DNA here is from genome assembly GCA_029959045.1 of Taenioides sp. WSHXM2023. Classification (NCBI taxonomy): domain Eukaryota; kingdom Metazoa; phylum Chordata; class Actinopteri; order Gobiiformes; family Gobiidae; genus Taenioides; species Taenioides sp. WSHXM2023. Next base: position 21,697,621 of record CM057087.1, read on the forward strand.
GATCACCGTCATCTGCTGCTGAACTTCTGGAAGCTAAGAAAAAAATTTCGCCGTCAGGTTAATGCTAACATCACCTAGCATGCAAACAGTGTACCTCTTGATTCTCAGACAGTAAAATATTTTCTAATTAGATGTGGACGGTACACAGTAGACTGAGTCTGACCCTTGAGATCGACTAGTGGTCGCTCCAGGTACTGGAGCTCCTTGGATTTTTGTATTTTTACAATATGAACGTTTTAGATTTTGGTTTTTTCCTGAATGTCAGCTTTGTAAGATTTATCCAGCACCGCTTTGACCCTGCGCTAGTTCTGCTCTAGCAGTTAGAGCTCTGATTGGTCAGAACTGCACATTTCTGACGTCACGTGGTGGGTGGGGTGAGGCCAGAATTCAGGAAGTAATGCGGGAGAATGTTAGAAGAAATGGGCCGCGTCTCATTTCTCTTTCCTCGCTTCCTTCTCCTTGTTTCCTCTCCTCAGTTCTGCAGGAAATGGGTGAGACACATGGAGGAGAGAGGATCTAAACTCCTCAGAGATCAATAAAGTTTGATTCTTTTATCCGACGTCTACTCCTTCATTCCGTGGTTTTCTTTGGGACCCCCTTAATCTGACACATTTGATTGACAGCTGAAAAATGTAGGATCGAGGAGAGGAATCAAGGAGAAGGAAGCGAGGAAAGAGAAATGAGACGTGGCCATGGTAAGAGCGCAGGTCGCTGAAAACAACAGGACGCCATCTTGGCTTTATCTTCCCGATCCTATTATACTTCCGTGTTCTCACCATGTTTGGCCCCAGCTCCAGAGCCCAGGCCCGCAGAGTATCCTCCCGAGAAGCCTCCTCCAGCTCCAGAAGAACCATAGTTAAAGGAGGTGAAGTTCTGGTAGTACCCTGTAGAGCACACACAGGTCAGGAGAAGACTGAGGGACAGCTTTACAAAATAATATGTTCAGAAGGTTTCATAAGTAAAGATCGGTTGGCCAATATATATTTTTTGCGTGTTTGTCATCAGCCTTAAAAGAAATAACTGCAAAACATGACTACACAGCTCTCTGTTAGGTTTGTGGTCAAAACAGTAAATGAAAATAAATTATAAGAATGAAAGTAATCAAAATGGTCCGAACATATCGGCCCAAAAACATCAGAAGAGCTAATCAGCCATATGTTTCCCTGAATTCTAAACAAGCAGTAACGGCATTGGCCATGAAAAAACCCGTATCAGTCCATCTCTAATGTTTAAGCTGTAAAATCAAAATCTCAGCTCTAAAAGAAAGACTGCAATTATTTTAGACAACAGAATTTCCTCTACAAAGAACTAAATATCCTTTTAGACCTCTGCAAACATGTTCTGAAGTGCCTGGGATTCTTTAAAAACCTTTTTATGAGTTCATATTTCAGTTGTTTACAATGAGCAAGTGTGAAATGAATCCTGCTTTTTAAACATAAATCACAAAACCAATCGCAGTGGGCTCTGTTCACGCTTACGTCACAAAAAACAGAAGACGTTTGGAAACATGAGGATGACGACTTCCTTTGGGTTCTGTTGGCGATAGAAACTTTGACCAAATCTGGGAAAGCTGGGAAAATGGCAGAGGTTTCTTATCATTGTATTGTATTCTTTTTTTCCTTTTATAAATTGCCTATTAATTTGTATGTTATAATTTGTCTAACTTAATAAAACAAAAAGATGTCGCTGTAGCTTTCCGTTACGACCAGTGAGTGACGATCAGAGTGTTTACAAGAGCATCAGTATCCCGGTTATGAGTCGTATCCCGGTTACGAGTCATATCCCGGTTAAAGCGTTTACCTGCGCTCAGAGAAACCAGGATACTCATATCTCTGTGTACATGAGGAATCAGAGTATTCTGGATATTTAGTGTCTTTGCTGTGGGAACTATGGTACAGGCAAGGAGCTAAACATGTAGAAACTTTGCCAACTTAAGGTTTTTAATGAGTTTCTAGAAAACAAAAAAGAAGACATACAATCGAGTAAGAACATGAGACTGTGGAGCTCTGTTACAGCTTCAGTAAAAGTCATTTTCAGCGTCAATTTAATTTAAGAGCAACACAAAAAGCCACAGACGTAGGCCTGATGTTAAAATATGGATGTATTAAACAGTAAGCTGCTTTATTTTGTTTATAAGTATAGAAAGTCCTGGTAGGAGTTTGAGTCGTTTTGGTAAAGTAACTGCTCCTACCGTTTTTGTTACTTGAGTTTGCAGTTTTGAGAAATCAGGATCCTGCGTCTACAGGCCACAGTGTCCTGGATACTCTGAGAAAAACCCAGTGAACGTCTCCTGGTTTCTCATAACGCGGCATAACTGGCTCATCCAGGAGACTGAAATCAGGATACTGCGTCGCCATGGACACTCCCATAACCAGGATATTCCAAAAACCCGATCATAACCGGGATACTCGAGCGCATGTAAACGCACTGAAGATACGATTAGAGTCCCGTCCCCCATGGAAAGCTTTGGCAGGTTGTGAAGACGCTGCTGCTGAATCCTCTGTTTTATCACATGCCCAGTGTCTCCACCAGAACTCCACCAGAAATCGTCATCCGCATGTTTCCAAACGTCTTCCGGTAAGCGTGAATAAAGCCAATACTTGTCCGTTCACATGACCTGTGTTCTGTGGTCTTCAGTGCCCTCAAACCTTACCTCAAACACTTTACTCAAATATATAAAATTACATTTTGTGTCACTTCCATTTGTCCACAATAGAAAAACAAAAAGACTGCAAACGTAATGATCACTGCAGAGAACATGAGGTACTCTGGTAGACTGGTTTAGACTTATACAAATTTTATCCAAAGCCATGCAAATACTGTTGGTTCATGTTTTGAACTTCCAAACTTGAGTGGTTTTCATTAAAGGGCCCATATGACGCTATTTTCTGTGTTATAATGTGGTTTCCTCATCACAAACAGACCTGGAGTTGTGTTTTGTTTCATTCACACTTGTTTAACGCACAAACCCTGCGTATTTAGGCCAAGTTCTTCTCTCAAACTGAAGGTATGTATAATCTAAGTAACATTACAACACATGTAAAGCTCACGGGAGTCAGTTTTGTGTAATTTAGGACCTTTAAAGTCACAGATATAAACCCACCTCCTCCTCCACCTCCTCCTCCAGGCCCCCCTCCTCTGTATAGGCCTCCTCCTGCAGCTCCACCGTGAGGCCCACTGAAGTCCTGGAAGTTTGGTAACGTCTTCTGCCTCTTCCTCTGCACCTCCTCCTTATCTGAACATTAAATCTGTGTTATTTACAACTAACAAATAAAGACACCAGATTCGAAGACTATAACTACAGCAAAACAAACAAAGCTGTATCTATGGGGGGGGTCGTGTCGTGGCTGTACCTATGATCTGTGGGTGGTAGGTGAATGGTTTGGGTTCGCTGGTCTCATTGTCCGACTTCCTCTTGAGTTGGACAAACACAGACGTGGGCTTCTGCAGGTTCAGGTCGCGGTACTTTGGGGTTTTGAACACGATGGCGAACTGCACAAAGTAAACAAAAACAGCCAATCATTAACGGAGCGCGTGACTGAAGTAAGACCGAGGTTAAAGTTAATTTAAGGTACACTTTATTGGTGGTTTTCAGATTTAGGAATGAGAGGATGTCATACTCCCAGATGTGGGCAAGAGACAGATTTTCATATTATACCTCTACGAGTAGTAGTAGTAGTAGTAGTAGTATTAGTACCTGTCTGTGTACATCGGTGGGTGAGAAGTCCCCCAGAGCCTGCCAGGTCACACCAGAGTTGTCCTCCTCATAGAATCGCACTTGGATATCATCTACAGCACAAACACGAATATACGCACTTATATATGCAATCGAGATGAACAGCAAATCCTCTGCCTCTGGAGTATTTGTAGTACTATTCGTAGTATTAGCTGTAGTAGTAGTTTACCTTTCTGTACTTTGTCACAGAGCAGGTAGACCTCCTCTCCTCCAGTCACACATCCTGCTGTCCGGTCCATACGTACGATCTTCAGGTTTGAAGCGTTCGGCGCCTCTGAGAACGAGAGGACACATTAGAGACGTTTCGCCTGGACATGTGTGTGTGTGGACAGAGACACAGAGACCGTCTATAGAACTTGACTAAAGGCCAACGCACACGGGACGCTCTGACGTCTCGATTGTGGTTTGTTGAGTCGGGATGCGGCGCCGCGCCCGACTGTGACCAGCAGAAGCACAGCTGTAAACTTTGAGGAGAGGCAAAGAAAGCCCCATTGTTCAGCTCTGCACAACACTGGCTCCTCTCCGGCTTCTCCGTGTGCAGGAAACGCTCGCCTCTCACGAATCTCACTACAACAGCGCCTTTCCTGCCCTCACAACCTCGCGCTGTGTCTTATTTTATCAGTAATCTGCAGATAAAACGCTCATTTATAACACAGCAAGAGTTGTGTTAAAGCCTTTTAAAAATCCTTCCCTTAAAGGAGCATATCACCCGTAGCATTCGGCTCCAGCCAAACTAAGTCAATTGAGGCTAGCAGTTCATTTGAAGTTCCATATTTGGAATCTCAAGCACACACTGCATAGCAACCAAAGAGCCAATCAGGAGGGAGGCTGTTGAAGGCACTCGCCCCGCCCCCTTGTGGACATTTGGACTCACTGCTGTCGTAGATGGGCTCAGACACCACCGGCTCCAGCCTCCGAGAGAATCCTCCATCACTGTCGGGTAAGAAGGCGGTGAACATGAGACGGACCACACTCAGATCCATCTCCTTGGACTGGAGACACGCCACAGAGGAGATCAGACTGCGCTGCTGGTCTGAAAGTACAACAACGGCACGGTGGTTATGTGGTTTTTAATGCCTTTGTGTATGAATTGCGCTATACAAATAAACTTGTCTTTCCTTACCTGTGAGTTCTCTGGGCGTGCGGACCTCCCCCTGCTGGGCGTCGATCTCCGGGTGGATGTGGACTCCACAGTTGTAGCCCATCCTGAAGGCCTCCACCATGCGCTCCTCCAGGGTCTTGGCCACGTTCTTCTTGGTCACATGGAGGATCCCGAGGTTTGGAAAACTGCAGTGAAAAAGTGTGAGTTTGAGCAGCTCACGGCCCAGACTGCTGCATGTGGAGCTTAAATTAAACTTTTGCTCTGGTTTAATTCAAACTTTGGCAATTTGAAAAACTGTGGGAAGTGCCTGATCATAGTTCACCGGATTAAAGGTGTGCAAAACATCAATGTCCTAAAGAAACACAGTGTGCAAAATATCAATATCAATACTGTATCATCAAATTAAACAATGTGATATATCGTGGGCCGCTGTATCGATATATTGCCAACAGTATTTATTGTATATTTTACCTAAGTATTTTTGGACAGTTCTACAGTTTTGTTGTTCGTTTAGTGAAAGGAAACTTGTTTATGCAGTACACCCGACATATTCACAGTTTTGATGATTAAACGTGTGGTGACAGTTTAGAGACTTTAAATACTAAAGTTTATTCAGGTTTAACTGTGTGTGTCTGTGTGTATAAATGTAAATAGGTGTGTGTGTTTTGTGTGTGTGCGTGCGTGCATGTTTGTATTTGTGTGTGTTTGTATGTTTTGTGTGTACACATTATGGAACAAATAAAGGTGAATAAAAATACCTTTGCCCAGGTCGTGGTTTACCAGAGTTTTAGTATCAGACCTGGTTCAGCCTTTAGAGTTTTTAAACGGCTCTAAATGAATCAGCACTGACCAGGGCACTGGTTTTAAACTCTTTTATAGAAAAATGTACGAAGCAAAAGGCACTTTGTGTTAACCTGGAATTAAACTGCACCTAAACTGCACAGGAGCGGATGGAAAAATGATTCAAACAGAAAAGTACTAGTAAGATGTGTATTTCTATGTGGAAAAAGGAGATTAAACTCATGATTCACTCTCAGATCTTCAGAAAGTTCATTCCATGTTTTCTTCTTATATTGTGTATATTTATATATAAATAACATATAAATATACACATATAATATCTTAATCCTGTAAATGTGATGAACATGAAGAGTCGCCTAAAACTCCATCGACAGATTCATGGAAGACAGCCCTGGTAAACTGTACAGACTGTAGTACTTTTGCAGTAATTTGTACCTGATAGTAGAGTCTTTGGGCTGCCGGTAAGTAGTATTAAAAATATAGTAGTAATTTTAGTAGTACTTTTAGCAGTACCTGATAGTAGAGTGTTTGAGCTGCAGGTTACTAATATTATAAACAGTTTATATAGTAGTACTTCTGGTAGTACTTTTGCAGTACCTGATAGTAGAGTCTTTGGGCTGCAGGTTAGTAGTATTATAAACCGTATATGTAGTACTTTTGGTAGTACTTTTGCAGTACCTGATAGTACACTCTTTGGGCTGCAGGTTAGTAGTATTATAAACCGTATATGTAGTACTTTTGGTAGTACTTTTGCAGTACCTGATAGTACACTCTTTGGGCAGCAGGTTGGTAGTATTATAAAAAGTATATGTAGTACTTTTGGTAGTACTCTTGCAGTACCTGATAGTAGAGTCTTTGGGCAGCAGGTCGGCAATGCAGATGCCCTTGTCACACTGTTTACCCACGAGGCTGTGCGCATGAAGCTGAGGATTGTGGGTAACTGTGACCAGCTGCACCACCACTCGCGCCGGGCCCTGGTAGTTACAGATCTGAGAGAAAAGACGGAGGAACCGATCAGACTTACACGGGAATTCAAAGTTTTTATTATTGCATATCTGTTTTTTTATATGAAATACACAAAATCTCAGGTCTTTAAAGTGTGGTTTTCAATATTAAATCATAGTTCTTTATTTTTTATTCCCATGTGGTCTTATATCTGCGTAATCCCTGCTCAGGTCTTTCAATGTGTGCAGCGAGTTACTGGAGATCTTCTCCCAGTCTGTGGAGGACATCTCCCTGGACTTCTCTGTGGTTCTGCTGGGGGAGCAGCACCAGGAAAAGGGACATCGGGCCGATTGACAAACTGATCCGTAAATCTGGACACGTGATCGGCTGTGAGCTGGAGACATTTGTCACAGTGAGGGACAGGAGGACACTGGACAAACTGCTCTCCATCATGGACACTCCTGCTCACCCACTGCACCAGACTATAGAGGGACAGAGGAGATAATACTCCCTACAACTGTACAACAACTCACCCACTGCACCAGACTATAGAGGGACAGAGGAGATAATACTCCCTACAACTGTACAACAACTCACCCACTGCACCAGACTATAGAGGGACAGAGGAGATAATACTCCCTACAACTGTACAACAACTCAATCTTAAGTCATTCTTGTCTCTTGTTTATAGCTGTGATTTTATAGTTTATTTTATATTTTATTACTTATTTTTCTATTTTATTTATTTTTATAATTATGTCTCATTTGACACGTGTCTCTTGCTCTTTTTGCTATACCATCTATTTTTGTTACTCTCTGTTATTATTTTATATTGTGATGTTTGAGCGACTGTGTCCAAATAATTTCCCTTGTGGATCAATAAAGTTTGTCTAAGTCTAAGATACTGGATGTCAAAGTCTGATCTCGTCAGATTTCAGAAGCTAAACAGGGCCTGGTCAGTACTTGGATGGGAGACCACTGGGAATTCTAAGGCCACGTCTCATTTCTCTTTCCTCGCTTCCTTCTCCTTGATTCCTCTCCTCGATCTTCCATTTTTCAGCTGTCAATCAAATGTGTCAGATTTGAGGGGTCCGAAAGAAAACCACGGGAGGAAGGAGTAAACCTGAGGGAGTCTTCAGGAGCAGACGTCAGAGAAAAGAATCAAACTTTATCGGTCTCAGGGAGGAGTTTAGATCCTCTCTCCTCGTTTTGTCTCTTCTGTGGGCGGGACTTCCTCACCCATTTCCTGCAGAATCGGCAGCTGTGGCTACAATAATATCTTACCACCACCGGGTACAGAGTGAACGAATAACGCCGAGTGTCCAAAAAAACGCTGATCCATTTAGTTTGAGTATCATCACCATGGAGATCGTGTACTTGAATTAAACATCATTTTAGTAGTGTTACAAAATATTCCATGAAAAACAGTCTAAATTACAACAAAACAATTATAAACTAATAAAAATAATTGTGTGAAATGAAGGTTTAAACTTTCAGAAAAGTGCTGTCAATTGTCCCTTAAATCTGAATGTGATTTTTGATGAGGGATTCTGTTTTAGAAGTCACTGCTACTTCCTGTATTTTTGTATTTTTTTCTCATTTTTTTTCCACTTTTCTCCATTTTTTTCCACTTATCTGGGAAACCACAGTAAATATTGACCACAGTTATCACACTAAACCAAAACAGAATTAGAAAAACATGAAAACCTCCATATACTGTACTCTTTAAACAAGCTCAGATGTACTGTACAACCATTTTAAACCACATGAACTCATTTTGGTGGAGCTGCCATTTGGCGTTAAACAGGAAGCCATCGAAAGCACCGCGTTTCTAAGAACTGCCCAAACGAGCCATCTGATTGGACGAGGTCAGAACCAGGAACAGGAAGTGGTTTTGAGTTATTTACTGCAGCGGATCAGGCAGACAGGAACAAAGAGAGCAGTTGATAACTTTTACTATAAACTACATGTGATTATTTGAATACTAAAAGGTGGGCGGGGCTACGTGACATCACACATTCAAACAGGAAGCAGGAGACGTGAGCACTGCGTTGGTTAGGGATTAGGAAATTTGGGAAAAATCTTGAATTGTATTTTTTTTTTTTTTTTTTACTTTGAACACGTCCAGAGGAATTGACAAAAATACTAAAAATATACTGACATTTCTAAGCACATTTGTACAAATCTAAACTACAGGGTTAGCAGATTTTAGCCAGAATAAGACCGAAGATTCTGAAATTATGGTACTTTGCGATTTGCTAACTGCGTCCATTCAAATAGCGATTTTGATTTGATTTGGATTAATGTTAACCTGGTTTAGACCCTTTTTTAGCTCTGGTTTAGGACTTGGTTTAGTCCTGGTTTAGACCTGGTTTAGACCTGGGTTTAAGCCCGGTTTAGGCCCGGTTTAGTTCTGGTTTTGGTTCTGGTTTTGGCCCTGGTTTAGCCTTGGTTTAGGCACTGGTTAAAGTCGTAGTTTAGCCCTAGTTTGGTCCTGTTTTGGTCCTAGGCCCTAGTTAGGCTTGGTTTAGCCTCAGTTTGGACCTGGTTTCAACCTGGTTTAGGGCCCTGGTTTAGGTTGTAGTTTAGGCCCGATTTAGGCCCGGTTAAGACCTGGTTTAGCCCTGGTTTAGGCCCTGGTATGTATTGTACAGTAACAGTAGAATGAGGGGAAATCCCACGTGTGGAAAGACTCATAGTAAAGAGCAGGAAGTGCCATAAATCAAAGGAAAGACAGAACCAGGAAGTAGAGTAAACCGGCTCATCTGGAACAAACACTACAGACTCTATTCAAGACAGCACAACTCTGCACAGTGTTAAATCAGATCAAAGTGAAGTGTCACTGTCTCGTGATGCTGCTCCTCAACACTGTCTAAGCCACAGACAAAACATAAACAATCAAACGGAATGAAAATGTAATCAAACTTGTATAAAAATGTTTAGGGCATCTGACCTAGAGTCCCTCAGTCCCGTTCTAGTCCTAGTTTGGTCTTAGTCTAGGTTTTGACCCTGGTTTTGACTCTAGTTTAGTCCCATTACAGTCCCAGTTCAGTCTGGTCTCATCTTGGCTTAGATCTTAGTTTAACCCTGTTATAGTCCAGTCTTAGTCCAGTCTTAGTCCAGTCTTAGTCCAGTCTTAGTCCAGTCTTAGTCCAGTCTTAGTCCAGTCTTAGGTCCTGGTTTGGTCCCGATTTGTTCCTGTTTTAGTCCTGGTTCAGCCCTGGTTCAGCCCTGGTTCAGCTCTGGTTAAGCCCTGGTTAAGCCCTGGTTCAGCCCTGGTTCAGCCCTGGTTCAGCCCTGGTTCAGCCCTGGTCTAGTCCTGGTTCAGCCCTGATCTAGTCCTGGTTCAGTCCTGGTTTAGCCTCAGTAGACCGCTGGTGGGTGACATAAACGTGTCTTTAAAATGAGGTGAAATGAGACGGAGGAATCTGGGGTTTTCCCTGGTCCTGGTCTGAACACGTGAGGAGAACATGATGAAGAGAGCAGACCATCGCACACTAGACACTTCCATACACACACACACACACACCTAAACACACATACACACAGGACACACACACACACACACACACACACACACACACACACGGGGACAGGGCAGGACAGGGCATGCAGTTCTTCTGGTGTCCAGAAGGGGCACAAGGGGCACGGGACCATAGACTAGAATTGGACTGTGTATCATAGCAACCAAAGAGCCAGTCAGGAGCGAGGATGTTGAAGGTATTTGCCCTGGTTTAGCTCTGGTTTAGTCCTGGTTTAGTCCTTGTTTAGTCCTGGTGTAGTCCTGGTGTAGTCCTGGTGTAGTCCTTTCCTAGCTCTGGTCCAGTCCTGGTTTAGTCCTGGTCCAGTCCTGGTCCAGTCCTGGTCTTACCTTCACAGTGGGGTATGTTTTCCTGTTCTTCTCGCTGGAGGCCCCTGGCAGACCTCCGTGTGATGGGCCCTCACAGCCGTACCGGAACCTGAAGCCTCTCTGAAAAAAGAGAACAGGGAAAAACTTAAATTATAAAAAAATGAATGTAAATAAAAAGTATCATGAGCGAAAACGTCTTAAATGTATCCTCACCTGTTTTGGCTGTTCAATAATTTGGAGATATGGACCATCCACTGAAACAGACAAACATTCAACCAATCAGAGAACAGAGTAAAGTTTAAAGCCTGCCCCTTTTTGAATTCACAGCTCTGATTGGTGGAAAAATGAACAAGTAAAAATAATTCAAATCCATGTAATGAACCAGGACTAAATCACAACAAAAGGGACATCAATTACAGTTAAAACCAGGACTAAAGAAGAACTCAACCAGGTTTAAAGGGCCCATATTAGTCAGATCCACTGACCCACAGGTTGGCGGTGTGATTCCAGTTCCCACAGATGAATGCTGTCGTTGTGTCCTTGGGCAAGACATTTAATGGTTAATGTTGTTTCCTCATCACAAAACACACCTGGAGTTGTGTTTTGTTTCATTCACACATATTTAACACACAAACTCTGCAGATTTAGGCTGAGGTCGACTCTCAAACAGAAAACACTCTGTTCCACTTAATGATGTCATGTGGTAATACAGGAAGTGTGTCATATGCTTTTACGAGAAACCTATTGCACATGACTATGACTGAAATGGGCGATGAGGACGACATGTCTTGCTCAGGGGCACAATGGCAGTATATGATATGTAATCAATGCTAACACACTTTTTGGGGGGACCCCCAACACATGGCCCACGGACCCCACTTTGAGAACCACCAGCCTAACAGAGTAACACATGGACTAACTGACAAACACATGGACTAACTGACAAACACGTGGACTAACTGACAATCACATGGACTAACTGACAATCACATGGACTAGGGCTGAACGATTTTAAGAAAAAATTGAATTGCGATTTTTCTGGCAAAAATTGCGATTTCGATTTTATCCACGATTTTTTTCAGTGCACATGAACATTCACAAGCATCAGAGAAACTTACATCATACCATTCAAACGCTAAATTCCATAACTGTAATGCAAGAATGAAAACGCATGTGGCTCTTTCATCGTTCTGTCGTGGCTCCCTGTGACTTTGGAAAATAATAATGAGTATTTAATTACATTGTATTTTTATTTTAGTTTGTTTGTTTTTAAATGTAAATCTAAAATTGTAGATAATGGTAATCTTGTAACATTTAAATAAAACGTTTTTAATATTTTTGTCGCTCAAAACATGCGTCAAAGCCGAGACTGGTACACAATGTACACGCGATAAAATGATGACAGAACACAGAAGCAGACGCATTTTTGGTTCTGCGGGTGGATAATTTAAGTTTGGCTTTTTATTTCCTACGAGGAGGACTCAAATAATAATGTGTTTAATGCAGCTTTGCGCACATTTGTTTACGTTATACAGAAGCCAAACTTAAAACCACATGGCTAATTTGCATAAACTAGAAGCACTGAAAAAAACAGCTCGCTCCCTGTGCCCCTGATGCGGTCAGCTTCTGTCGGACTAAAGGGCAGGACTCAGTGGAATATGCGTGTTCTTTCTGTGACTGAGGGATGTTCTGCCTATGGTGAGTCTGTTCTGTGCTTCTATCGCGTTGGAGATGGTTCACTGGTAAACTTTTCAGAGATTATATGTGTGCAGGTCGTACGTGTGCAGCACAGTTCTTTATTTCACTCATGCACTTTATTTATGTTGCTACTGTTGTGATGAAAAGACTGAAAGGTGTAAATAATTCTCTTAAGACTCGCTCTTATGAGCTGTAGTGGAGGATGGTGCGCTTGTTGTAGTCGGTTTTCTGGGAGTTGTAGTTTTGCCTGTAGTTCCTCTGGTTAGCGCTGGTTTACATGTCAAAAGGGTTTTGTGGCTCCGGGTGTTTTTTCTGTGGGAGACGGTCCAAATGGCTCTTTGAGTATTTAAGGTTGCTGACCCCTGCACTAGACGTTTCACTGGACTTTCTCGCCGTGCACTCGTCATGCAAATGCGCGTATGGCGGTATAAATTGGTCGTGTTTCCACTGGATGTGGCAACTTTAGCACGACGTGTTTTGCACAGCACCTGTTTCTGATGTTCGTCTGCAGCCTCAAACCCGAAATACTGCCAAATGACCGACGTGCTGTTTTTCTTTGGGTTCAAAACCCCAGACTCCGCTTCTGGTCCCGCTAAAGCCATTTCTGAAACTGATGACCAGTTACACTGATTGGAGTCGAGAAAACGTGATTTGTGCTGCCGCTTCTGATTGGTGAGCTGGAGTCGAGAACACGTGACCTGTGCTGCCGCTTCTGATTGGTGAGCTCAGCAGCGCGGCAGGGAGGCGACGTACATGTGTGAAATAGTTGACAAAACAAAACCTGGGTCAGTTAGGAGCACTGCAAAAAACCGTGGCTTTAAACGATCCCAAAATCGTGTTGTCTGAGATCGCGATTTTCGGTCTAAAACGATAGATCGTTCAGCCCTAACATGGACTAACTGACAAACGCATGGGACTAACTGACAATCACATGGACTAACTGACAATCACATGGACTAACTGACAATCATATGGACTAACTGACAATCACATGGACTAACTGACAAACGTGTGGGACTAACTGACAATCACATGGACTAACTGACAATCACATGGACTAACTGACAATCACGTGGACTAACTGACAATCACATGGGACTAACTGACAAACGCATGGGACTAACTGACAATCACATGGACTAACTGACAATCACATGGACTAACTGACAATCACATGGACTAACTGACAATCACATGGACTAACTGACAAACGCGTGGGACTAACTGACAATCACATGGACTAACTGACAAACGCATGGGACTAACTGACAAAGGCATGGGACTAACTGACAATCACATGGACTAACTGACAATCACGTGGACTAGCTGACAATCGCGTGGACTAACTGACAAAAGCATGGGACTAACTGACAAAGGCATGGGACGAACTGACAATCACATGGACTAACTGACAAAGGCATGGGACTAACTGACAATCACATGGACTAACTGACAATCACATGGACTAACTGACAAAGGCATGGGACTAACTGACAAAGGCATGGGACTAACTGACAATCACATGGACTAACTGACAATCACATGGACTAACTGACAATAACATGGACTAACTGACAATCACGTGGACTAACTGACAATCACGTGGACTAACTGACAATCACGTGGACTAACTGACAAACGCATGGGACTAACTGACAATCACATGGACTAACTGACAAACGCATGGGACTAACTGACAAAGGCATAGGACTAACTGACAATCACATGGACTAACTGACAATCACGTGGACTAACTGACAATCGCATGGACTAACTGACAAAAGCATGGGACTAACTGACAAACGCATGGGACTAACTGACAAAGGCATGGGACAAACTGACAATCACATGGACTAACTGACAATCACATGGACTAACTGACAAAGGCATGGTACTAACTGACAAAGGCATGGGACTAACTGACAATCACATGGACTAACTGACAATCACATGGACTAACTGACAATCACATGGACTAACTGACAATCACATGGACTAACTGACAATCACATGGACTAAGTGACCAACGCGTGGGACTAACTGACAATCACATGGACTAACTGACAATCACATGGACTAACTGACAATCACATGGACTAACTGACAATCACGTGAACTAACTGACAATCACATGGACTAACTGACAAACGCGTGGGACTAACTGACAATCACATGGACTAACTGACAATCACATGGACTAACTGACAATCACGTGGACTAACTGACAATCACGTGGACTAACTGACAATCACGTGGACTAACTGACAATCACATGGACTAACTGACAATCACATGGACTAACTGACAATCACATGGACTAACTGACAAAGGCATGGGACTAACTGACAATCACATGGACTAACTGACAATCACATGGACTAACTGACAATCACATGGACTAACTGACAATCACATGGACTAACTGACAAACGCATGGACTGACAATCACATGGACTAACTGACAATCACGTGGACTAACTGACAATCACGTGGACTAACTGACAATCACGTGGACTAACTGACAATCACATGGACTAACTGACAATCATGTGGACTAACTGACAATAACATGGACTAACTGACAATCACGTGGACTAACTGACAATCACATGGACTAACTGACAAACGCATGGGACTAACTGACAATCACATGGACTAACTGACAAACGCATGGGACTAACTGACAAAGGCATGAGACTAACTGACAATCACATGGACTAACTGACAATCACATGGACTAACTGACAATCACATGGACTAACTGACAATCACATGGACTAACTGACAAACGCATGGACTGACAATCACGTGGACTAACTGACAATCACGTGGACTAACTGACAATCACGTGGACTAACTGACAGTCACATGGACTAACTGACAGTCACATGGACTAACTGACAATCACGTGGACTAACTGACAATAACATGGACTAACTGACAATCACGTGGACTAACTGACAATCACGTGGACTAACTGACAAATGCATGGGACTAACTGACAAAGGCATGGGACTAACTGACAATCACATGGACTAACTGACAATCACGTGGACTAACTGACAATCGCATGGACTAACTGACAAAAGCATGGGACTAACTGACAAAGGCATGGGACTAACTGACAAAGGCATGGACTAACTGACAATCACATGGACTAACTGACAATCACATGGACTAACTGACAATCACGTGGACTAACTGACAATCACGTGGACTAACTGACAATCACATGGACTAACTGACAATCACATGGACTAACTGACAAAGGCATGGGACTAACTGACAAAGGCATGGGACTAACTGACAAAGGCATGGGACTAACTGACAATCACATGGACTAACTGACAATCACGTGGACTAACTGACAATCGCATGGACTAACTGACAAAAGCATGGGACTAACTGACAAAGGCATGGGACTAACTGACAAAGGCATGGGACTAACTGACAATCACATGGACTAACTGACAATCACATGGACTAACTGACAATCACATGGACTAACTGACCAACGCATCGACTAACTTACCAACGCATGGGACTAACTGACAATCACGTGGACTAACTGACAATCAACATGGACTAACTGACAAACGCATGGGACTAACTGACAAACGCATGGGACTAACTGACAAACGCATGGGACTAACTGACAATCACATGGACTAACTGACAATCACATGGACTAACTGACAAACAACATGGACTAACTGACAATCACATGGACTAACTGACAATCACATGGACTAACTGACCAACGCATCGACTAACTTACCAACGCATGGGACTAACTGACAATCACGTGGACTAACTGACAATCAACATGGACTAACTGACAAAGGCATGGGACTAACTGACAAAGGCATGGGACTAACTGACAAAGGCATGGGACTAACTGACAAAGGCATGGGACTAACTGACAATCACATGGACTAACTGACAATCACGTGGACTAACTGACAATCGCATGGACTAACTGACAAAAGCATGGGACTAACTGACAAAGGCATGGGACTAACTGACAAAGGCATGGGACTAACTGACAATCACATGGACTAACTGACAATCACATGGACTAACTGACCAACGCATCGACTAACTTACCAACGCATGGGACTAACTGACAATCACGTGGACTAACTGACAATCAACATGGACTAACTGACAAACGCATGGGACTAACTGACAAACGCATGGGACGAACTGACAATCACATGGACTAACTGACAATCACATGGACTAACTGACAAACAACATGGACTAACTGACAATCACATGGACTAACTGACAATCACATGGACTAACTGACCAACGCATCGACTAACTTACCAACGCATGGGACTAACTGACAATCACGTGGACTAACTGACAATCAACATGGACTAACTGACAAACGCATGGGACTAACTGACAAACGCATGGGACTAACTGACAATCACATGGACTAACTGACAAACAACATGGACTAACTGACAAACGCATGGGACTAACTGACAAACGCATGGGACTAACTGACAAACGCATGGGACTAACTGACAATCACATGGACTAACTGATCAAACTTTGACACGGAAAATGAACTCTGATCAGAGGTAAAACAGGAAACAGCGATTGCACCTCCTCCTCCACAACGCTCAAACTGTCAAATACAAGTACTCAAATATTCCTCAAGATGATACACCAGTACTACTACTACCACTACTACAACAAGTACTACAACAAGTACTACAATGACAAATACTACCACAACAACAACTACAACATGTACCACTACTACTACAACAAGAACTACAACAATAAATACTACAAGTATTACTACAACAAATACTACAACAAGGTCTACTACTACAACAAGTACTACATCAAGTACTACCACTACTACAACTAGTGGTGAAATTCCAGCTCCCACACATGAATAAAATACTGTTGTTGTGTTCTTGGGCAAGACACTTTCCCCACCTCGCCTCCACTACTACAAGCACTATTACTAACAACTACCACTAGATTAGTAGATAAAAAAATAATCAAAGTAGCAGTTTAATATTTTTTCATAAGTTCATAATATTTTTAATGAACTTTATGGACTAATTTGGTTTATTTGTATATTTTTGTATATATATATTTTTTACTATGGACCAGATAATATTTATGTCTGAAATAAAGAATAAATAAAACAAACAAATAACTTCCGATATCTAGAGTCACTAATTTATGTAGGTAAATCACCATAGTAAATAACAGTAAAGTGCAGTAAAGCATAGTTAGGAGCAGTAAAGCGTAGTAAAGTGTAGTAAAAGCAGTGAAAGAGGAAGTGAAAGGCAGCAGCAGAGCGTCATGAAACTCCACTTTCATCTGAAGACTTTCACTGGCTCAGAACTGACCAAAGGTTTCTACCTCACAAACCACGCACTCTTTAATTTTTGTATTCCTGGTTCTCAAATCCTCTTTCTTCAATATAAAGTCCAAGTTCTACAGCAAGACCAAAACTGAGATCAAAACTGGACTAAAACTGGGCCCAACTAAGTCCAAATTTAAGGAACTGTACTAGTCTGCACTCTTACCACTTTGAAGGTGCACTGTGTAACTTTTCTGGTGGAGGGTCTGTCAAATGCTTTACTCCATGGAGATGTTTTTGCCTTGTCTGGAATCTCTCACAATATAGTATTAAACCTTTTTTATCTCCACGGAGACCAAACCAGACCAAGTTACAGGTCAGATCTGTGGAGAGGCGACCCCCGCTCACAGTCAGAATGTCTGTTTTAGGTATTTTTGAGCTCCAAAACCACCTGTAATTGAATAAATGTAAAGTAGAGCTGTTTAATGTCATTCTGTGGAACATCCCAGACAGAGCAATGACATATCCATAGAAACAAGCAGGTGACGGACCCCCAACCAAAAAGTTACACAGTGTACCTTTAAAAAGATACTCCAATCACAATTGAACCTGTGTCTCCAGAGCTTTAACCTGCAGATAGAGACACATCCAAGTTTGTCTCATTCTCAGTTTATGGACAGGCTCATGTGACGCTCAGAACCTCCAGAATTCCCTCCCTGAGCTGCAGAGGCTGCACTAGCACTGACTCATGACTGGTGCAGGTGCTGGGGTTTAGGTAGTGACCGTTCAGATCAGAGACATTTTAGGTTTAAACACACTGGATTTTATCATTGAAACTGGCAACACAAATGAGAGAGAGTCATGTGAGGCTCATTCTGCTTTAAGACTGGATAATCGTCATGACAACCAAAACACTAAATTATAACATAAACAACTTGTCCATCATGTTCAGTGTTTTTGTAATTAAGAATAAATCAGCATTAAATTCTCCTCTGCAAAAGATATTTGATTTGAACATGTTTACCTCATATCTGGAGACACAATTAGGTCAACGTCATGGAATTTAAAATGAAAATCTTACATACTGTTGCTTTAAACCAGATGTAAAAGAGGATTAACTTAACATATCAACAGCCGACAATAAGACAGAGACTAAATCCAGACTAACCAGCTCTAAACCAGGACTAAACCAAAACCTGCTCAACAAGAAAATACACATATACTGTATAATATGTATTTTCTTCTACACATACTGTACGTCTATTCTTCTCTATTCCTGAACCAAAACCAGCTCTGGACCAGTTCTGAACCAGTTCTAAACCAGGTCTAAACCAGGACTAAACCAGGTCTAAACCAGGTCTAAGGCGGGTTACAGTGCGCTGCATGAGAGGCACATCCTGTTCTGAGGTTGTGGTCGCTGCAAAACAAATATTTCTAATTCAGATTCCACTGACAGACTTCACCTGAGCGTCAATCCTGCTGAAATGTGGTGATTCAAACTAAAACTGGTATTGAAACTAAATACTCATTTGAGCAGGTATCGACACTCAAAAAATGTCCCATTCACAGGACAGAAATGAACCTTTCCTGAATAGTTTTAGAATCATTTTGAGCTGAATCAGAACAAGTATAAGAGCACATGGACTAGTATACGCCCATGGACCACTGAAGGATTACACAGATATAAGGCCACATGGGAACAGAAAAGAAAGTACTACGATTTAATGTTGAAAATCACATTCTAGTGTCTAAAAAAGGAGTGTTTTTATTTCATCGCGGTATCAGAATCAGTATCGAGTATCAAGTCTATTCCTTAAGGTGCATTGTGTAACTTTTCTGGTGGAGGGTCCGTCAAATCTTTTTCTCCATGTTATTATTTGCCTGAAATATTTCACAGTGTGGTATTAAATCTTTCTATCTTCACCAAACTAGACCAAGTTACAGGTCAGATCTGTGGAGAGGCGACCCCGCTCACAGTCAGAATACCTGTTTTTCTAGGTATTTTTGAGCTGTAAACCCACCTGTAATTGAATAAATGTCAAGTTGAGCTGTTTAATGTCATACTGTGGAACATTTCAGGCAGAGCAAAGACATGTCCATGGAAGAAAAACATTTGACAGACCCTCCATCAGAAAAGTTACACAATGCACCTTTAGTATCGAAATCGAGCTTGAATTTTAGTATCCTGGCAACACTAAGTCCGTGTTTTGTGATTCTGCTGAAAAAAAAAATCACAATTCTCAGTGAACCAAATCACCATGACAACCCTATTGATACTCTGCAGCTGATATCATCAACATTCCCTGAGGTTGTGACGCTAACTGAAAGCACTGCACTGTCTGAAGCTCTGTTACTCAAGTTAGGTTTAGTTTGGTTAGTTTGGTTTGGTTTAGTAGGTTAAGTTTGTTTTAACACAGTCTGACCATGACGCAGAGCTGACGTGGCTGGAACTCCAACAGATGAGATGAGTTGACTTAAAGATGCACTGTGTAACTTTTCTGGTAGGGGGTCCACCACAAACTTGTTTCCATGGAGATATTACTGCTTTGCCTGAAAGGTTTTACACTGTGGCATTAAACTCCATGTTGCCTTTATTCAATCACAGCTCTTTTACTGACTTTACTTTAGTGAGCTCACTTCTCCACAGATCTGAGCTGTAACTTCGCCTGGAGGCATTGTGGGCTTGTCTCCATGGAAACAGATGAGTTTAATTCCATTCTAGACAAAGCAATAACATTTCTCGGACCCTCTACCAGAAGGTTACCCAGTACAGTCTCTCGCACATAAAATTACAGTCATAAGCTGGTGTGTTCAAATAAAGTTCAGATTAAGTCAAACTTGAGTAACAGAGCTTCAGACAGAGCAGTGCCTACAGTTAACATCACATCTCCAGGAAATATTGATGACATCAGCTGCATCAATAAACTCAACACCCACCTGTGATCAGTGGGGATTTCCAAATGTCACCTGAACTGTACAAACATCAGAACGAGGACTGCCCTGACACCGAGGGCATTTTCACACTAGTTCGATTATTTGTTCCGCACCAGGCAATAAAATATTTCTTCTGTAGCAAATAAACTCCAGTGTGGTTCGATTTCACACCTGCAAACGAACCAAAATGGGTCCGACTGACGTTTCATCAGTGTTTGTCTTCCAGTAGAAATAAGCGCCAATATTGACTCACGATGGAGCGACACGTTGGCACATCGGGACTCGCTCTGATCTTTGTCTATCACATTCTCTGTATTGGCCATTGTTGGAAAAATATCCAATTTGAAAACGAGTCGCGGCTGCGTCTGGAGAACGATCTGTTATTGCACTGGAGTCGCCGAAGCCGTAGAGCGCGTCATTCCAGGCAGAGGAGACGCGCTGTTTTCATGGATGTGGTCGTGCTGACGATGAGACGAAGATTGTGCCAAAGACCCACAAGTCAGGCTATATCCCCTCCAATGATGCATCTGGAATAGTTCGTTTGGATCTACTGTCTATGTTTTGGACCCGAGTTCACGTTCTCACCAGAAGGAACCGCACCAGAGTTTGGCATTTGGTGCGAAGTCAAGGACCGAGACCACAGAGGTCCTTGATTTTAGTGCAGATACAAGTGCAACTGAAGCTTTCACAACAACAAAAACAAACCGAAATAAGAGCTTCTGGTTCGAATGGAACGTTTGGTGCGCACCAACTGCTGTCGGTGTGAAAACAGTTTAATTTTAGAACTAAACCAGGACTAGAATAGGACTACAAAGTCTAAATCAGGATTAAACCAAGCTCAAACCAGAACCAAAACAAGACCAAATAGTAAACAATATGACCAGAAATTACATCACTAACAAATGAATAGTCCTGGTTCAGTCCTGGTTCAGCCCTGGTTTAGTCCTTGTCCAGCCCTGGTTTAGTCCTGGTCCAGCCCTGGTTTAGTCCTGGTCCAGCCCTGGTCCAGCCCTGGTTCAGTCCCGGTTCAGTCCCGGTCCAGCCCCGGTCCAGCCCCCGTTCAGTCCTCATTCAGTCCTCGTTCAGTCCTCGTTCAGTCCTCGTTTAGCCCTGGTCCAGCCCTGGTCCAGCCCTGGTCTCTTTCCCCTGACCTTTGTAGTTAATAACAGAATAACACAGCAGTTGTATGAGACTCGTACCTGTGCGCAGTGAAGGATTCTGGGTCAGGACCGGGTAAGGGCTGTAGTCCCAGGTCGGGTCCATCATCTCAAACATCTGCAGCACAGAGACAGACAATTAAAGAGGACGTAAGACGCTTTTGTCTGTTATAAAGTTAAACAAGAAAAAATAAACACAATGAAAGTGCAGAGCTTTGGGCAGGAATTGGAATCTTTTCTTGAATATCAGAGAATAAAGACGACTCAAACATTCAGAGGGAGAAAAAAACAATTATAACATGGATAAAAGCTGAATAAGTAGAGAAGGGAAGAGCAGAGTTTTCATGAGAAGAGCCGTGACGTGAGAATTAGACGAGATTTTGTTATAATTTATAAAAAATCGTGTGATCCAGTTTTGTGTATTGTTGTTGTGCTTGTGTTTGCTCTGTAGTTATAACCTGTGGATCCTTATGTTAGAATTTGGACATTTAAATCACTATATTAATTTAACTTTTCCGGGGGAGGGTCCGTCAAATACTTTTCAAATACTTTCCATCATCACGGAGAACAAACTAGATTAGAAAGTTACAGGTCAGATCTGTGGAGAG
Organism: Taenioides sp. WSHXM2023; assembly: GCA_029959045.1. NCBI lineage: Eukaryota > Metazoa > Chordata > Actinopteri > Gobiiformes > Gobiidae > Taenioides > Taenioides sp. WSHXM2023. The sequence continues at coordinate 21,719,790 of CM057087.1, forward strand.
GCAACCCCGCTCACAGTCAGAATACCTGTTTTTCTAGGTGTTTTTGAGCTGTAAAACCACCTGTAGTTGAATAAATGTAAAGTAGAGCTGTTTAATGTCACACTGTGGAACATTCCAGGCAGAGCAATGATGTATCCATAGAAACAAGCAGGTGATGGACCGCCAAACAAAAAGTTACACAATGCAGCTTTAATCTAAAACGACTTAATAAAAGAAAGAAGTCAGGCTCTCCTATACACTACAACACTAACAAAGAGAGTAAGAAAATGTATTTGGAGAACGAAGTAAAAACGGGAGTCGATCGGCAAAATGGCGTCTTGAAAAAAAAGAAAAGAAAAAAAAAATTAAGATTAAAGATCACTCCTAATACAACTTTTAAAACATCTCACGAGATAATTTTCCTCATGTCTGCACAATTTGGCAATTTTATCTTCTCGAGATCTTGTGGTACGTCCCATCGCTATGAAGGAACCAATACCGATACCGATATTTGTCTTGCTGTTGTGGTAAATACCGATATTTGCTGATGCAGAAAATCGTAATCATGTATAAATTAACTTCTCTCACATTTAAGGTTTTTATTTTTGTTTTTCAATTACAGCTGCTTTACTGACTTTACTTTAGTGAGCTCGCCTCTCCACAGATCTGAGCTGTAACTTGGCCTGGAGGCATTGTGGGCTTGTCTCCATGGAATTAGATGAGTTTAATCCCGTACTGTGGGACATTCTGGACAAAGCAATAACATTTCCATGGAGACAAGACATTTAATTTTAGTTTTTTCTTACCACTTTCTAAATTTAACTGCGAAACATTAGTTATAAGAAGCAAGATATATGGAATTATTTAGTAAAGAAAAAGAGTTAAAGCTGTACTGTGTAACTTTTCTGGTACTTGTTTCCATGGAGATATTATCGTTTTTGCCTGAAAGGTTTCACAGTATGGCATTAAACTTCTCTGTGTTGCATTTATTCAACTGCAGGTGGTTTTATCGCTCAAAAATACCTAGAAAAAAACACGCCTTCCTACAGTGAGTGAGCTCGCCTCTCCACAGATCTGAGCTGTAACTTGGCCTGGCTTGTCTCCATGGAAATAGATGAGGTTAACGGCATACGGTGGGACATTCCGGACCAACAAGGGCATTTCCATGGAGACAAGTGGATGGAGCCTTTAAATAACTACTAAATATTTTTTCGACAAAGCAAAGTGTGGCTAATTTGAGGATTTGGTTATAACATATATAAAAAATATATATATATTTAGTAAAGTTATTTCACTTTTTAATTATAATTTCATATATCTTGCTACATATATTTGATGTCTTTCTTCTGTGTGTCTGGAAGATGGAACAGCTGGGGCCCAATATTTATCCTGTGTACACATTCTTTGCAAATTTAGGAGGTATTTCTGTTGTTTTAGTTAGAATATGAAAAGATCTGAGCTGTAGAGGCTTGAATAAGTCATTTCTGTGGTTAATTATTGCTCTGTGAAATGTTTTGGTTGGGGTTCTGTCACCTTCTTGTTTATGGATATGTCTTTGTTCTGCCTGGAATGTTCCACAGTGTGACATTAAACAGCTCCACTTTATTTACTTTACATTTATTAAATTTCAGATGGTTTTATAGCTCAAAAATACCAAGAAAAACAGGCATTCTGACTGTGAGCGGGGTCGCCTCTCCACAGATCTCACCTGTAGCTTGGTCTGGTTTGGTCTCCATGAAGATAGAAAGGTTTAAAGCCATACTGCGAAACATTCCAGACAAAGCAGTAACATCTCCATGGAGAAAAGCACTTGATTTGACGGACTCTTCACCAGAAAAGTTACTCAGTGCAGCTTTATTTCGGTAGCTCAGGCCTTTTATTGATACTGTCGCTTTATTTAAATTGTTTCAGTGGCGTAAAACGTGTCTCCACTGTGTAACTTGGAGCGTCCGTCACCATGGAGATGTGCTCAGAATGTTCCACAGTATAGCCATAACCTTAAGAATCTCCATGGAGACTTGCAAACCAAATTACAGGTTAGATTTGTGGAGAGGTGACCCCACACGCAGTAAGAATGAAGTTTTTAAAAGATATTTTTGAGGAGTTTAACAACTTTAGTTGAATAAATGTAGGACAGATCAGTTTAAATATACTGTGGACAATTTAATTTAGTTAATTTAATTTTATTTAGTCATTTAATTTTATTTTATTTTTTTATTTAATTTAGTAATTAATTTTTTTTTTACAATTTAATTTAGTTTAATTTACTTTATACTGTGGAACATTTAAACCAAAGCATTAACATCTCCATGGAGACAAAGGAGTGGCAAACCCTCTCCAGAAAAGTTACACAGTGCGCCTTTAAATAAGAATAGCGTTACCTGGGGAGGGTGGAGGTACGGGTCATCAGTGGCCATTTTTACTCTGGAAAAAGAAACACAAAAAAACATTAAAATTTTTGTACAATTCTCATTTTGACTGTTTTTTATTTCGTTTTACTCAAGATTAAGCAGAAATTATTCTGTTTAGTTTTAGTGGAAACACAGGAAACAAGTCAAATGCAGTTTTAAAGGGCCCATTTTCTGATCTATGTTCTAACTGTAGGCACTGCTTTGTCTGTTATATTGTTTCCTCATCACCAACAGACCTGGACTTGTGATGTCATGTGGTGATACAGGAAGTGCTCCACTGTGTTTTTAAACTACACACACCTTCACTAGAATCATTTCGATCATTTCAGACCTGGAACTGCCAATCTCTGCTAAACAAAAGATAAAAAGGAGCTGTTAACTTGAAAACTACCGCTTCATGACATCACAAGGTGGAACAGAGCGTTTTCTGTTTGAGAGAAGACCTCTGGAGATGGAGACAGACTAATAAAATAAAGGATTTCTTAAGCATGTGTTAATGAGACGCTTTACACACACTGTGACAAAACTTTACAAAGACGAGTGGATCTGGAGCTGTGTCCTGTCTCCCTGATTTCAGAGGGCGTGAGTGACAGGCGGATTAACCAATCAGAGAGCTGCATATTCTGAGTCAAAAACAAACGTGGCTGCTTATGAGTTTTTGCAGAATCAACAATTGAAGCACCAAACTATGACTTATCTCAGGTAAAAGAAGTTTTATATTTTGTTCTGAATGTCTTCTGCATTTGAGAGACACGTGATACAAACGAGCAGCTGTGGTTGGACCGTCTCATGTTTGGACAGAGGATTTTCGCGCTCTATGGTCCGATTCCAGACTCTTCTGTATTTGAACAGAATGTAAAAGAGTCCAGCTGCTCAGGCAAACTCTGTGACTTTTCTCCATACTGAGGAACATTTCAGGCAAGGCAAAAGTTTCATAGGGTGCTTTAATTGATACATTGCAGCTGATGTCATCAACATTCCCTCGGGGTGTGATGCTAACTGTAGGCACTGCTCTGTCAGAAGCTCTATTCTTTTGTTTTAAGAAATAGTGTTTTGTTTTGATTTTTCGTGAGTTTTCAGACCTTCAGATCTTAAATCGTTTTTTGTCAGTGTGTTTGCTAATGTGTGCATTGTGTCGCCATTGGTAACCGGTAATAGAAATAAACGTAGAACACCCCCAACAAGCAAAGTATCTCCAAAACGTAAATTCACAAATGTTGAACCTGATCATTTCTATTACTGACTGGACCCACTGAACTCTGCATCTGAACAATATTCATTTTAGCCACTCTCGTCTGTATTAAAGGTGCACTGCGTGACATTAAGGTGGAGGGTCCACCACCTGCTTGTCTCCATGGAGATGCTATTGCTTTGCCAAGAATGTTCCATACTATGACTTTAAACATATCCATCTAGCATTAATTCATTACGGGTGTTTCTGTTGCTCAAAAACACAATAATTCCTTCTGTGAATAGAGGCGCCTCTCCACAGATCTGAACTGTAATGTAGCATAGTGCTGTGACCTGCTTGTTTCTCTCGTGACAGAGAGGTTTAATCTATACTGTGGAACATTTTAGACAACACTGCAAAAAAGCTTGGCCACAATTTAAGATATAAACACTTAAATCTATCAGAAAATGACTTAAAAGTTGTGAAATTCTCTGTCCATGCAGCAAGATCATTTTACTTGACACGTTATCTTAAAATAAACTCCCTCTAAACTAGAACGAAGCCGTCTCAGAACTAGTAAGTCGATAATAAATCTGAAAACAAGATGAAAAGCCTGGTATAAGTTTTAAAATTTAGGCCAGATCAGAGAAATTTGCAGTGAAGCAGGTGACGGACCCTCCAATAGAAATGTTACACAGTGCACCTTTAAATAGGCTGATATAATCTTAAAATGTAGTGACAGCAGTAGACCTCCATTGGGTTTGAAGACGAGGTGCACTGTGTAACTTTTTGATTGGAGGTCCGTCACCTGCTTGTTTCTATGGATACGTCATTGCTTTGTCTGGAATGTTCCACAGTGTGACATTAAACAGCTCTACTTTACATTTATTCAATTACAGGTGTTTTTATAGCTCAAAAATACCTAGAAAAACAGGCATTCTGACTGTGAGCGGGGTCGCCTCTCCACAGACCTGACCTGTAACTTGGTCTGGTTTGGTCTCCATGAAGATAGAAAGGTTTTAATGCCATACTGTGAAACATTCCAGACAAAGCAATGACATCTCCATGGAGAAAAGAACCGTCTGCAGAGGTCTGAGGTCCATGGATGACACAGTGATTTGGAGATTTCACACATGAACAACCGCAAATGTAAGTTTAACAAAAAAGAACAGCTCCAGGCCACCACACTTAAGACGAACAGACCGAGAATTATGAGTTATTATCACAGTTACGAGTCCGTTTAATACATCTAAACTAGAGCGACACGATTATAAAAGTAACATTGAATTGTGACTTTTCTGATCTATGTTATAATGTTGTTTCTTCATCTAAAACACACTTGGAGTTGTGTTTTGTTTCATTCACATGTTTGAGTAACACTTTATTATTATTCTGTTTACATCTCCAAAGCTCTGGTCCACCTTGTGATGTCATCAGGTGGTAGTTTTCATGTTAACAGCTACATTTAACTTTTAGTTCAGCAGAGATCGGCAATTCCAGAGCCGAAATGATCCAAATGATTCTAGTGAAGGTGTGTGGAGTTTAAAAACACAGTGGAGCACTTCCTGGATTACCACATGACATCACAAGGTGGAACAGAGTGTTTTCTGTTTGAGAGAAGAACTCAGCCTAAACATGCAGGGTTTGTGTGTTGAAAGTTACTTCAGAATTAATGTTATAAAATAAATAAGCCCAATGTTCAAACTCAGATATCAAATTTTAAAGGGGGGGTTAAGTGTCTTGCCCAAGGACACAACAACAGCATTCACCGTCAACATGAGAGCTAACGGAATCTGACGGCTCTACCGGCGATGTTTCATGTCGAGAGTGGGATTCGAACCTCCAACCTTCGGGTCAAAAAACGAGTGAGTCTAATAACTTTTTTTTTTTTGTATTTTTAAATAGCATAACTGCTTTTACCATAGAAATCTGAAATTATCTGAAATTATAAAACATTTTAAATAATTATTCTATTTTCTCATCAGAATTTTGATGGCGATAACGTACAGACTGACTTATTACTGACTGACAAACGGTTAATGAACTTTTTAGCAACTTTATTTTTGGAAAGTGTTGAAACGTTTGTGTAAAAACGAGCTGGCTTCTTACATAAATCCGCATTCGTGTAAAACTCTGTGTCATATCAGTTAAACTCAGTTAAATCTACTGTTAATATGTGATTTTTGGTTGACGTTTTGCCCAATGAGGAAGTGAGTAGCACAACAAAGCGCTGAGCCAGACTCCGCTGTACCGCGGCAATAACAGGTCAGCGCGGTCACATTTACGCTCCAAACGTGCCCCGGTCCACGTATTTACACACCCACGACGTAACCCGCGGCGTACCTACCTCTGCGTCACGTCGAACGAGCTCAAAACGTGAATTTAATCCCGAAAAGGCGAAGTGCAGGAGGAGAGCGGAGCGGAGCGGAGTGGTCCGAGCGCACGCCGACGCCGCCGCTGCTGCAGAGCCATTTACCGTGAGCTCCCGTGGCTGCGGTGCGTCATGACGTCAGGGCGCGCAGACGACAGACGGTTCACGGTTATTGAGGAGTCCGCGTGTTCGAGCGCAGTGGGGAGAAGGCAGAGGTGCGAGCGAGGCGCAGGTGAGACCGAGGCGGAGGAGGAGGAGGAGGAGTAAAGTTTGGTTTCCTTCCCCCTGGAAATTCCCCCTGACGTAGCGCGCGCACAGATAGAGCTGAGGAGCGCGAGGGGTCACTCCGAGCGACACCTGGACAGACTTAAAGGTCCAAAAGTCCGCACAGTGGACCTGGAGGTGTGTTTTGTTTCATTCACACATGTTTGAGTAAATCTTTGTTATGAGTCTGTCAACAAAGCTCAATATGCTGTTCCACCTTGTGATGTCATGAAGTGGTAGTTCTGAAGTTATCATTTACCTTTACCTTTAGTTCAGTAGAGGTAGGAAACTCCAGGGCTGAAATGATCCAAATGATTCTAGTGAAGGTGTGTGGAGTTTAAAAACACAGTGGAGCACCTCCTGTATTACCACATGATGACATCACAAGGTGGAACAAAGAGAGAAAAACTAAATCTGCAGGGTTTGTGTGTTAAACATGTGAATGAAACAAAACACAACTCCAGGTCTGTTTGTGACAAGGAAACAACATTAGAACATCAGAAAAAGAGGAACATGGGCCTTTTAATGCGGAAAATATAAAAATAAAATTACCATCCATCCGTTCTCAGACTTCCCTCACCCCAGACACTTCCTCCAGCTCCTCTGATGGGATCCCGAGACATTCCCAGACCACCGAGTGATACAGTCCCTTCAGTGTGTCCTGAGACATGAACACCTCTCCAGGGAGGCGTCCAGGACACACTGGACCAGATGCCCTCCCCTCAGCTGCTCCTCTCGCTGTGAAGGAGCAGAGGCTCTACTCTGAGCTCCTCCTCTGTGACTGAGCTCGTCTCCCTGTCTCCCGCATCTGTGATATTTTCCTTTTGGTCATTACCCAAAGCTCATGAACATAGGTGAGGGTAGGAAACTAAACCAGTACTAAACCAGGACTTAACCAGGACTAAACCGATTACTTTGTAAATCAAATTCTGTCTCATCTGAACAGTGGGTATAAACCAGGTCTAAAACAGAACTAAACCAGTACTAAACCAGGACTTAACCAGGACTTAACCAGGACTAAACCGATTACTTCGTAAATCAAATTCTGTCTCATCTGAACAGTGGGTATAATGCAGTAAGTGGAGCATTATTTATCCTCTGGAAGTGAACGAACAAAATGAACAAAACTGACCAACAGAGGAGTGAGCCATCGTGTTTGTCAAAGATCCTCTGTGTGTGTGCAGGATGGGGCAGGCTCCAGCAGGGGGCAGCACTGAACAGTCTCCGCAACACTGTCATTGACACTAGAGTCCAATTTAAAGATGCACTATGGAACTTTTCTGATGGGGGATTCGCTACCTGCTCTTCTCCACTTCTGCATTTATTACGCTGACCTGTAACTTGGTTTGGTGGTCACCTGCTCGTCTCCATGGAGAAGAAAAGTTACATAGTGAACCTTTAAAAACACAGGCACTAAGATGAGAAAACAGTCCAGACCAGAACTCAACCAAAACCACAACTGGACTAAAGAAGCACTAATCAAAACCAAGTCTAAACCAGGACTAATCCAGGTCTAAAGCAGGTCTAAAGCAGGACTAAACCAGGACTAAACCAGGTCTAAACCAGGTCTAAACCATGTGAAACACAAACTCCTAGTTTTAATATTTCCATAGATTCCAGTTTATTAGAATTGTCACATTGTTAATTACAGTAATATTCAACATTTTAATATTCAGTTAAACATTTTACAACATTTTTAACACAAAAACAAAGAAAAAAAAAACACAAAAACTAAAAAAAACACAAATTTCTGCAAAAATATACATCATTTAATTTTTTACAACTTCATGTAAAATAAATGCACATAGGAACATATGAGGCACTGCCCTGTATCCGACCAGGACTCAAAACTAAACCAGGACCAAGAGATTTTAACTTTGAATAAGAATGCTGTGTGTGGTCTGAACCAGGACTAAACCAGGTCTAAATCAGGACTTAGCCAGGACTAAACCAGGACAAAATCAGGTCTAACCAGGACTTAACCAGGAACAAACCAAGACAAAACCAGATGTAAACCAGGTCTAAACCAGGACCTAAACCAGGATTAAACCAAGACTTAACCAGGACTAAACCAGGTCTAAACCAGGTCTAAACCAGGACCTAAATCAGGAGTAAACCAAGACTTAACCAGGACTTCACCAGGGTTTAACGAAGACTAAATCAGGACTAAACCAGAACTGAACAAGACTTAACCAGAACTAAACCAGGACTAAACCAGGACTAGAACACAGCAGCATTACATCACAGCTAAAGTGGGACTGAGATCAGGTCAAAACCAAAACCAGACTTAAACCACAACTGTCAATCTTGCAAGTACAGATAATATTTAATGTATTTCATATTGTTTTGTCCAGTCTTAAAGGGAATTATATCTATTAAACAGCTTAAAGGTGCACTGTGTAACTTGGCTGGGGCTCAATCACCTGCTTGTTTCTATGGATACGTCTTTGCTCTGCTTGAAATGTTCCACAGTATAACATTAAACAGCTCTACTTTACATTTATTCAATTACAGGTGGTTTTATACCTCAAAAATACATAGAAAAACAGACATTCTGACTGTGATCGGGGTCGCCTCTCCACAGATCTGACCTGTAACTTGGTCTGGTTTGATTGACACTGCACCAGAAAAGTTACACAATGCACCTTTAAGTTTTACACATGTAGATTCTGGAGGATCTGAAAACAACAGGGCTATGTTTTCATTTCACAGAGGCACTGAGTCACAACGCCAACACGAGCTGGAAAAGTTTACACATATTACAAATACTAATACACAGATCTGAAGTAATGTAGTAGTACTTTACAGAGTACTTGGTTTTTAATTGGAAATATGAGAAATATTACCTAAACGAGGACTTGGTGTGTCTTTAATGCAGGTTACGTTGGGATCTAAACCAGAGGGGTTCAAACGGTGAGTAGTACTCATTTACATTTACTTGAGTAACTTTTTAAAGAAATAGTACTAAACTAGGTCTAAACCAGGTCTAAACCAGGTCTAAACCAGGTCTAAACTAGGTCTAAACGAGGTCTAAAACAGGACTAAACTAGGACAAAAAAAACTAGGACAAAACTAGGTCTAAACCAAGTCTAAACCAGGACAAAACTATGTCTAAACCAGGTCTAAACCAGGTCTAAACCAGGACAAAACTAGGTCTAAACCAGGTCTAAAACAGGACTAAACCAGGACAAAACTAGGTCTAAAACTAGGTCTTAAACCATGTCTAAAACAGGACTAAACCAGGACAAAACTAGGTCTAAAACTAGGTCTTAAACCAGGTCTAAAACAGGACTAAACTAGGACAAAACTAGGTCTAAACCAGGACTAAACCAGGAGTAAACCAAGATATAACTAGGACTAAATGAGGACTAAACCAGGTCTAAATCTGGTCTAGACCAGGACTAAACCAGGTTCAAACCAGGTCTAAATCAGGACAAAACCAGGACTGAACCAGGACTTACCCAGGAGTAAACCAAGTCTAAACGAGGACTAAACCAAGACTTAACCAGGACTAAAATATTGATTAACACAGATTTTAAGGCCATCGTTTGGAAACCCCAGGTCTAAACCAAAACCAGGACTCTGGATCTAACCCAAACCTGGTCTATATGGGCAGTTGTACTTTTCAAAATCTCTTTTCAGATTTTGGGTCAATTTGTGATTTAAAAAAAAAAAGCCCAGATAATTCTAACAGTGGCAGGAAAAGCAGTACCTCTGTCTAAACAGCAGGGGGCGCTGTAGCTGGACACAGTGCATTCAAGCGGTCAGATTTACTTTTAAAATAAATTATCTAAAACATTTAATAGCACTTTATACATTTAGTCAAAATAACTCAAAAACTGTTACGTTTAAAATAAAATTAAATCAAATAAAATAATAAAAAACACGTTAGATAAAAAATGAAAATAATCTGATATAATGATAATCTCTTGAGTTTTAATACTTTTCATATTAGATCACAGATTAGTTAAAACTGACTTGAAAATCTTAACATGGATTTAGAATTGAATAATCTGGATTTCTCTGGCTAAAATCATAAAATACAAATGTTTTTTGTTTTTTTTTTTGTTTAAAGTCCAAAGTTGACTGCCTTAAAGGTGCACTATGTAACTTTTTCGTTGGGGGTCCGTCACCTGCTTGTTTCTATGGATACGTCATTGCTCTGCTTGAAATGTTCCACAGTGTGACATTAAACCGCTCTCCCTTACAGTTTTTCAATTACAGGTGGTTTTACAGCTCAAAAATACCCTGAAAAACAGACATTCTGACTGTGAGCGGGATCGCCTCTCCACAGATCTGACCTGTAACTTGGACTGGTTTGATCTCCATGAAGATAGAAATGCCATACTGTGAAACATTCCACATTAAGCAATAACGTCTCCATAGAGAAAAGCATCTGACAGCCTCTCCACCAGAAAAGTTACACAATGCACCTTTAAGACCCATTATAACTCAATGGGGCAGTGGAGAAAATGTGCATTATTCATCATTACGATTAATCTCTTTTATGGCAATTCTTTTTTACCCTTAATACATCATCTGTAAATATATTTTTTCAGTAATGTGGGTTTTAGTTTGGAAAATCAGGACTAATTTAGGGGCTACACTTAAATTAAAGGTCCTATATTACGCAAAATTGACTCTTGTGCGATTTAAGTCATGTTATGATGTTGTTTCCTCGTCAAAAACAGACCTGGAGTTGTGTTTTGTTTCATTCACATGTTTGAGTAACTCTTTATTATTAGTCTGTTACATCTCCAAAGCTCAAAATGCTCTGTTCCACCTTGTGATGTCATGAAGCAGTAGTTTTCAAGTGAACAGCTCCTTTTACCTTTAGTTCAGTAGAGATCGGCAATTCCAGAGCTGAAATTATCCGAATGATTCCAGTGAAGGTGTGTGGAGTTTAAAAACGCAGTGGAGCACTTCCTGTATTACTACATGACGTCTTCTTTCAGTTTGAGAGAAGAACTCAGCTTAAATATTCAGGGTTTGTGTGTTAAACATGTGTGAATAAAACAAAACACAACTCCAGGTCTGTTTGTGATGAGGAAACAACATTATAATAGCGTAATATGAGCCCTTTAACCTGGGATGACACTAGGCCTGAACACAAACAGTAAAACAGACTAAAAGAGGACTAAAAGGAGTCTAAACCAGGATTAAACCAGAACTAAACCTGGACTAAAAGACACTTCTTAAAATGGCAGCATCCTTCAATCATAGAAACATTTCAGATAAGACGTCGTACTTCCTCCAGTTACATTTTGAGTTGTGCAAAAGGTTGTGTAATTACTAAAACAGCAGTACGGTATCACCCACAGACAGAAGCCAATACGAAAAATAGCTGCACGTTTTTTACAATAGTTACGGTAACAGACTCTACTGCTACAAGTGGCAAACAGCACTGGGAATACTTCTGTGAATTACACTTGGAGATGTAGTGTTCAAGTTAAGACATTACAAATAAAGTTGCACTGCGTAACTTTTCGGTTGGGGGTCCGTCACCTGCTTGTTTCTATGGATATGTCATTGCTCTGCCCGGAATGTTCCACGGTATGACGTTAAAGAGCTCTGCTTTACATTTATTCAATTACAGGTGGTTTTATAACTGAAAAATACCTAGAAAAACAGGTGTTCTGACTGGGAGCAAGGTCACCTCTCCACAGATCTGACCTGTAACTTCGCCTGGTTTGGTCTTAATTCCAGACAAAGCAATAACGTCTTCATGGAGAAAAGCATTTGACGGAAGCTCCACCAGAAAAGTTACACAATGCAGCTTTTTAAAACAAAGAAAATGTAAAAAATACAAACTAAATGAGGCGGTAGTGGAGTGTCTCATAGGTTGCGTTCACGTGAAATCAGAATCCCTGTCGTCAACATTCCCTGGGGGTGTGATGCAAACTGTAGGCACTGCTCTGTCTGAAGCTCTGTTACTGAAATTAAGACTTTAATCTGAGTTTTGCTGTAACGCAAAGAGAAACTCCTCGTATTGATCACAGGCTCCTGAAAATGTGCCGTTTAAATCCATTTTGTCTTTTTTTTTTCTTTCTGACAGTGTTTGCAAATGTGTACATTGTGTCACCATGGTAACTGATCAATACAGTCAATACATGTCACTTCCGGGTCCATCAACTGATTTTAGCCACGTTAAAAAAGTAATAAGCTTGTAATAATAATAATAGTAATAATAATAAAACATGTAAAAATAAATGTAATAATAATAAAAAATGTAATAATAATAATAATAAAGTAATAAGCACAGATCTATGTTTTTAACTGTAACAGAAAGTGTACGAGGGAGGTTGAGGTAAGAAGCTAGGCTAGGCTAAGCTAGCGTTAGCGATGACCAGTTCGTGAGCTATACACACTCGTAATCCTGTGTTACGATAGAGTTTCACTACATTATTTACATATTTTGGTTAAACATACGCTTTTGAAAGATAACAGTCTCTTGTTTAATGAATAAAGGAGAAAAAAAAAGCAAGAAAACAGATGTGAAGTTTCTGGTTGGACCCGGAAGTGACCTCGTCAGTTAACAGCTTTATAGTTTAAAAAAGTCTTTAAATAAAAAAAAAAAAATCATATCTATAAATGTAAATGCATTAATCGTAAGCCCAACCTTCCCATTTTTCTTTCCAAAATTCAGTTTTATAAGAAAACCATCCACTTGTCCCCCAGTTCCAATGCTGGAAATTCTTAAGCAATTTAATTTATATATTTATATATATATATTTTTTTTTTAAACATGAATTTTGGTTATGTGTGTAACCTTTGGCTCCCCTACCCCTACCCCTGTCCTATCTATTTTATTGTTTGTTATTATTTGTATAATTTGTATTTATTTATCTATCTTTGTAAAAATAAAAAAAATAATAAATAAAGAAAAACTGAGCTGGAGACAGGTCAGAATTCTCAGGTGGAATTTTCTGTGTAACTTTGCAGATTTGTTGACCTGGTTTATGGTTCATTTCTCTGTAATTACTGGGCCTATCCACATGAAACAAAAACTGGCACAAAGTTCAACGTCTTCTCTGTCAGAATAAATAAACAAAAGTGATTTTTTTTTTCCAAAATAGCTTCAGAAAGAGAAGGATCAACATTTGTGGAGATTTCTTCCAAAAACAATGAATCTCCCTTAGTTATACAGGCGCCTGCCCTCCGACTGAAAATCATCACATCACATGATCACATTCTTCAGCGTGAACACAACCTATGTATGGATTTCACAATGATGAAAAATAAGGACTGTTACCATAGCGATTAACACGTTTTTGAGTGGTAAAAGTCCTCAAAATGTAACAGAAATCTGAAAACCATAAGATGATGTCCAAATGAGGACTAAACTAAGGTATGACAAAGACTAAACCAGGATAGACTGGACTAGAACTGGGAAAAGTGGATTAAACTAGAGCTACAGCAGGTCTAAACCGAGACTGAACCAGGACAAAACGAGGTTCAAACCAGGTCTAAACCAGGACTCACCCAGAACTTATACCAAGACTAGACTAAACTAGGTCTAAACCAGCTCAGACTATACAGAGTAATGCAATAAACCAGGACTACACTGGAACCAAACCAGGACTAATCCAGAAACTACTTTAGACAATACTATGACAAAACCAGGACTAAACCGGGACTAAACCAGGTCTAAACCCCGTTCCCATTTACTTGTATCCACTTGAGCCTTCATGAAAAACAGCAGTATTTCTGTGGCAGTGTAAACTCGCTCTGTCCAAAAATCTCAGTGTCCAGCGTCTTTACAGGAGGATGGACTGTCTTTCCCACCGGACGCGTGCTTCTTCTGCCTCTGCTTGGACTTCCGTAACATACGAACCTGGAAAATATTTAAAACGTCAAAGTTAAAAAGTCTCTAAATGTCCACAGTCCACACACAAATACAGCTGAAACGTCTATAATCTCCACACACACACACACACACACATCCTCAAAGTATTTCCTCTGGAAGGTCTTCTGCCACATTTGCTGCTACATTTGGTGTAAAAAGCCTGTAGCATTCTTAGTTAGCTCCTTAGCTAGCCTCTTGCCTCCATGGATACGGGAAAAACAAACCGCTCATTTCACATGATCCAACAATCCCTTACCTGTGACCTTTGAACTGCACACGCCGCACTTCTTAGTTTGTTTAAAATCACATGATATGATGTTAAAAAATGAGCTCAAAAACAAAAAAAATGTTCAAACAAATGTCTAAATGTTCAAACACACACACACACACACACACACAGGTGAAACGTCCATAAATGTCCCCGTGTCTCACCTTGGGTCCTGCTGCAGAGATGATGATGTGTCCTGGAGGTTGGACCCAGGGTTCTCCGTCCACCTGCACAGGGACCTCTTTACTGACCATCAGCCTGATGTAGTTCCCTTGAGCAATGCGGATCCCACACCTCAGACCACTCTGCACCTGGCCCTACAGAGGAGGTTAAACACATGGACTTAAAGAGGACTGGAACGGGATCAGACCAGGACCAAAGCTGGACTAGACTAGAACTAAAACAGGACAAGATCAGGACTAAAACAAGACTAAAGCAGGATTAAAGCAGGACTAAAACAGGACTAAAGGACTAAAGCAAGACTAAAGCAAGACTATAGCAAGACTAAAGCAGGACTATAGCAGGACAAAAACAGGACTAGAACTAAGGCTAAAATACACCAGGCTAGACAAAATTAACCAAGAACAAACCAGAACTTTGCAGAGACTGAACCTCTGCTAAACCTAAAGCAAAATCAATGTACAAAATGTTCCAAGACCGACTATAAGAACTCATTTTTAAAAACCAGTGGCTCTATTCAAAGTGTGTTTTTTTTATAAAACCCAAGTTAATTTTTGAGATTTACAGTTAATTTTCAATATGTGCCAATGTGATGAAAACTAAGCACTAAAACCACTGAACTGGTCTTAAAGGGGATTGAACCAGCATTAGACCACCAAACAAAGTCTGGTGAAACATAGTAGCAGTAGTAGTAGTAGTAGTAGTAGTAGCAGTAGTAGCAGTAGTAGCAGTAGTAGTAGTAGTACCATATGGACCACTCCAGTGACTCCCACCACCTCCAGCAGTCCGTCGTCGATGCTCGGTTTCCTGAAGCGACCGTCCGTCTCAGACCCCCACAGGTCGGCCCCGGAGCCCCAACTGTGAAACAGACACATCAGGACATATCGATACTTTGCAGCTGACGTCATCAACATTACCTGGGGGTGTAATGTTAACTATCAGCACTGCTCTGTCTGTTAAACTTTAATCTGAGCTTTTTTCAAAACACAATCCGTCCATAAAGAGCTGACTTAGTTGGAACTATAAGAGGTGTGCTCATTTATGCTTTTAAACAAGTCTTTCTTAAATAATATTACAGTCACAAGCTAGCCTTAGCCAACAGTTTTCCAGTTAGTCCCTCTCACCTTTTTGCAGGAAATCAAACTCCTAAACAGGACCATGAACGCTTATATTGATCAGAGGCTCCTAAAAATGTGTTTCAATCAATTTTGTATTTATTTCTGACTTTTCAGATAATCTTAAAACTTTTTTGGCAATGTTTGCTAATTTGTGCATTGTGTCACCAACATTCTGACATGTAGATACATGTAGAACCCCCCCAGCCTGATGTCACTACAAAATATCAATATCAAAGAACATGAAACATCAGGACTAAAGACCAGGAACTAAACCAGGGCTAAAGCAGTATTAAACCAGGACTAAAACAGACCCAAACCAGGTCTAGACCCTTGTACCTGGGTATGTTGAGGAAAATGAGCCCCTCGATGTTGGGCAGTGGGACCGTCTCAAAGTCCACCTGGAGCTGGAGCTCTTTGTGCAAACTTCTGCTGTAGCTGATCTTCTGTAGACCCACTTTCACGTACACGCCCTTATTGTGAAATCTAAGGGGGGACACAAGGCTTTTATTGTGAAAATCTGGAGTAATGCAGATATATGCTCTTATTTAGGGAGCACCAATCCAGATTTTTCAGTTCTGATACCAATATCGATACTTTGTATGCAGTGGTCAGCTGCTCTTGTGGCTGCCTGGCTCACACACTGAGCAGTTTTTGAAACTTTTTGTTTTTTGAGGTCAGTTTTTAAACATCATATCATGAGATTTTAACCAACTAAGAATTGCAGCACGTGCAGTTCAAAGGACGTAAGTAAGGAACTGTTGGATTGTGTGACATGAACTTTTGTTTTAGAAAAATATCTATATGTGGTGGTAAAATTCAGTTAAATCCAGAATAATCTTGGTTGTTTACCTGTTGATTTTAGAGGGTAGAGGAGTTTAGTAGTACTTTATAGCGAGTATAAACCCAGACCAGACTAAACACAGACCAGACTAAGTCCAGCTCTAGTCCAGGTGTGGTACCTGCTGGTGAACTTGTCTGGATCATCTTCTCGGGCCAAATGAAAATCCAAACTGAGCTCAGCATCGATCCCAAGACCAAAGTAGTTATTCATCTGCACGATCTGGAACAGAAGCATAAACCAGATCTAAATCAGGACTAAAGCAGGTCTAAAGCAGGTCTAAACCAAGACAAACCCCGATCTAAACCCGGTTCTAAACCCACTCTAAACCCTGAGCTGACTCCGGACCTTGGGAGGTTCCAGGTAGCCGTTGTCAGTCCCGGTCTGGCTCAGGTCCTGGGCGTCCAACAGGATGGTCCAGCGGTCCATGAGCACCTCCTCCGCCTCCTCCACAGACTGCAGCACAGAGAGGGGAGGCTCCGCACTGTACCCTGCCCCCCAGCGAAGCACTCGAGACAGGTCATTACCTACAGAGAGGAGGGGGAGGATGGGATTAAACCTTTCTATCTTCATGGAGACCAAACCAGACCAAGTTACAGGTCAGATCTGTGGAGAGGCGACCCTGCTCACAGTCAGAATGCCTGTTTTTCTAAGTTCTATAAAACCACCTGTAATTGAATAAATGTAAGACAGAGCTGTTTAATGTCATACTGTGGAACATTCCAGGCAGAGCACTGGCATATCCATAGAAACAAGCAGGTGATGGACCCCCATCCAAAATGTTAGTGCATCTTTAAGACAATAAAACTAGTAAAAATAAAAAGAGAGCAAAAATACCAATAAATAAAAAGGTAAAAAACATAAAAATAAATAAAATAACATAAATAAACAAAAGTTGCGTGAACTGGTACCTGTTCCCAGAGGTAGGATGGCGAGTGGAGGTTCTCTACAGACCATCTTGTGCCTGATGGTCTCCAGCACCGAGAGGACCCAGCCAACGGAGCCGTCTCCCCCACACACGAGCACCCTGAAGCGGGGAACGGACCGGAACACGTGCAGCCTGTGTGGAGGGTTACAGCATTTTACATTCAAATGGACAGAACATGCATCTTTGTGGGTTTAACTCCATTTTAAACATGTTTAAAACACTTTATAAACCACACCTCTGTTTCTAACGCGGTATTTAGGTCTGTATGAATGAATGAAAAGAACAGGAATGAATAATGAAAAATGGAAAGAAGAGAATAAAGTCATTATTACTAGGCATTGTGCTACAGAGCCATGCTTTTGTTTGGGAAACAGTTGTGTCTGCTGTGGTTAAACAATTAGTCACAAAATTCTCAGAATGAAAAAAGTTTGGATTTTTACCTGTGACGTTACAATCCAGTGTGAATTTTAAAACTCAGGCCTTGTAAACTGGATTAATGAGACAAATGTGAAAGAATCCAACTCCAGGCATGTTTTTGATGAGGGAACAATGTTAAAAGCTCAAAAAAGTCAAGTTTGCGAAATATGTGTTTTTTATCTGGTCTTTTGTAAACTTTTAGGCTGTTTTATGTTGTTTTCTCATCTTAAACATACCGTAAGTTACCTTAACTTGTGCATCTTTCATTCATGTTGCATATTTAGGTTCTCTCCATGAATGCTTGGTTTCCCCTGGTGACATCATTAGGTGATATTTTTGAAGTATATTCTTAGAAATGTCAGTGCTTCAATGGCCTTCATTAAGATGCATCTAAACTTTCAGCGTTACTCTTACTCTTACATGTACATACTATGAAAGTACACGTTTATGTAGTAGTATTTGCAGTACTCGTAGTACTCTCACCCCGGCAGTGGCCCTCCGTGGCTGATGTCAAACACTTGGTGAGGGTTCAGGATCTTTCTGAATCCGTGCAGAAGCTCTCGCCCTTTTAGTCCTCCACTTTTCGGATTCACAAACACCAGGAGCGGCTGGTCCTCTGGGCACAGCCTCTCCACCTACACATTCATATATTATCACTATAATGTCATATACATCACCTACACATTCATATATTATCACTATAATGTCATATACATCACCCACACAGACATATTAACTATGACTGTGTTATGTCATATATATTACCTACACAAACACACCAATGATTATTATGTTATGTCCATAGAGCATAAACCTCCATAGATAACCCGAGAGCCGCCACGTTCCATATAGGAAGTGAACATAGCGGCGTTTCTGGCTCCACTGACTCTGGCTCCAATTGAAAAACGTTCCCCCTCTCTCTATAACTGCTGCCGTGAGCCTCGTCATTTTGGTCTTAAAATGTCCGTATTAGCCCGCTCTACATGATTCTGCTGTCTTTATTTCCCTATTTTGTCAGTGAATAAATTCCTATTCCTAATATGGACCTGGACCCAAATTCGCTCCTATACCTGCTAGCCTCGTGAGCTTCATTTGACTGGAGCCGAAAACTAAGGGTGACATCACACTCCTTTATAGTCTATGGTCATATCATCAGTCATATACATATATTACTACGTTATGTAAAAAAATAACCCTTATAACCTTAATATGGGTGCACAGTGGGTGTAGAAGTGCTGAGAAAAACAGTATTTCTTAGACACAGAGGAGGTTTTGAATGTTTGAAGATTGTGTTACTGCCGTGTAACAATAATTTATGAAACAAGCTCCAGATCCCCATTCAGAGACATGAAATATGGATATGACCCAGAGTGCCACACCTCACAGAGAGCAGCTTCTAATCTGAAACTGCACAATAAACTGTGATGTAAACACTTTATTGGACTTACACCACGTAAAGAGCCTATATTATGACATTTTCTGATCTGTTATAATGTTGTTACCTCCTCAAAACCATACCCAGAGTTGTGTTTTATTTCATTCACACATGTTTGAGTAACCCTTCATTATTAGTCTGTCTGCATCTGCAAAGCTCAAAATGTTCTGTTCCACCTTGTGATGTCATGAAGTCGTAGTTTTCAAGTTAACAGCTACCTTTTACCTTTTGTTCAGTAGAGATCGGCAATTCCAGGTCTGAAATAATCCAAGGTGTGTGGAGATAAAAACACAGTGAAGCACTTCCTGTATTGTCAATTGACATCACAACAGAGTGTTTTCAGTTTGAGGGAAGAACTCAAGTCTAAATCTGCAGGGTTTGTGTGTTAAAACTCCAGGACTGTTTTAATGAAGAAACAACATTATAACAGAGATCAGAAAAGAGTGTAATATGGGACCTTTAACTGTCAAACATTCATCTTCCATTTCAAATTTTCACAATCACGTCATAGAAGAACTACACCTTTGGCAGTATTGCAGTAGTATTACCGTAGTATTATAGCAGTATTGCAGTAGTATTTGTACCTGTATTTGTGGACAGACGAGTGACGTGAGCTGCTTGTTGGAGACTGTGGTGTCTTTGGCCAACATGAAGATCCTCTCCGCCTCCGAGAAGCACGAGATCTGGAGAGACAGCCAGCCTGGAAATATATGAGAGAAAACATGAACCGGAGGAGACAGGAGCAGGCAGGAGCTGACAGGAGTAGACAGGAGGAGACAGGAGCAGAGCCAGAGGAGCAGACCTCACCTTGAGCTCCATAGACTTGACTTATTGAGACCAAATTACCTAAAACAGAAATACAAAGTTAGTCAGTACTAATCAATACGAAAAATAGTATTGAAACTAGATACTCATTTTTCACAGGTGTCAGTACTAAAATGTCAATTTAACAGGACAAAAATGAACCTTTCCTGAATGTCTTTAGAATGACCTGGAGCTGTATCAGAACAAGATATAAGGCCACATGGGAATACAAAAGAAAGTACTATGATTTAATGTTGAAAATCACATTCTGTTCTCTAAATAAAGAGTGTTTTTATTATCATCGTGGTATCAGAATCGGCATCAGAGTCTATTCCTTAGTTTTGCAATCAAGTTTGAAATGTTAGTATCGTGACAGCACTTGTTTTAAGCATTGTTAAATCCTGTTTTAGACCTAGTTTCAACCTATTTTAGTCCTGCTTTAGTTCTGGTTCTTAGAGACTGAACTCCTGGTCTAGACCTGCAGCAGTCCTGGTTTAGTTCTGGTTAAAACAGACTGAACCCCTGATCTAGACCTACTTTAGTCCTGGTTTAGTTCTGGTTCTAACAGACTGAACTCCTGATCTAGACCTACTTTAGTCCTGGTTTAGTTCTGGTTCTAACAGACTGAACCCCTGATCTAGACCTACTTTAGTCCTGGTTTAGTTCTGGTTCTAACAGACTGAACCCCTGATCTAGACCTACTTTAGTCCTGGTTTAGTTCTGGTTCTTAGAGACTGAACCCCTGATCTAGACCTACTTTAGTCCTGGTTTAGTTCTGGTTCTAACAGACTGAACCCCTGATCTAGACCTACTTTAGTCCTGGTTTAGTTCTGGTTCTAACAGACTGAATCTCTGATCTAGACCTACTTTAGTCCTGGTTTAGTTCTTGTTAAAGCAGTACTCTTACTCTTTATAGCGAGGTGTTCATCCAGTATGCGGCTGTAGTCCTGTGTGTCCAGCAGGGGGGGCAGTCCTCCGATCAGCAGCTCCACTTTCACCTCTGACCTCCTGTTCTCTGCCACGTAGAAGCGCGTCTGGTGCATCTGCCGCAAAGACACCTGGGAAATGGAGATGGTTGAGTTGAAGTCTGGTGTAGCTAGGACAGTGAAGCCTTCAACAAAACTCCAAAAATAATCCACAGTTGCAAACCTATCTCCCCATTTCAAATACACGTGATTGGCAGGTGGACTGACCAATCAGAGAAATGCATGGGACGACAGCTTCAGGGCTGAACTTTGAACGCAATTAGGAAATTCTGCAAATTCTTGAAGTATTCTGCATAAAAACCGCTGACCCTGTAGTTTAGATCTGTACAAACAGGTTCTGAAATGTGATTCTTGTATTACGGAATCGTGTTATTAAAGGGCCCATGTTATAATGTTGTTTCCTCATCACAAACATACCTGGAGTTGTATTTTGTTTCATTCACACACATTAGAATAATCCTGGTTTATTAGTTTACATCTTCAAAGTTCAAATGCCCTGTTCCACCTTGTGATGTAGTTCTCAAGTTAACAGCTACCTTATCTTTTGTTCGGTAGAGATCGGCAATTCCAGGGCTGAAATGATCCAAATGATTCTAGGGAAGTGTAGTGCAGGGTTTGTGTGTTAAATGTGTGAATGAAAGAAAACACAACTCCAGGTGTGTTTGTGACGAGGAAACAACATTATAGATCAAAAAACAGCGTAATAGTAGGAGGGACTGACTCACCAGGTAAACAAAGAAATAATCGATATAGTAATTACCATGACAAGCCTTGTAGTTTGTTTGTATGAAGCTAAAACTCATAGAACCATAGTTACTTTAGTTACCTTTCTGATTTCTCGGACTTTGTCCAGGACTTTCTCTTTAGACCCCAGAGTTTGCTTCATGACTGAAATATGACAAAGCACAGTTAGACAAATATGGAGTCTAGGAAAACAACAAATTTTGAAGAATGATACTGCTCGGTTTAGTCCAGTTTGGCTCCAGTTAGTCCTGGTTTAGTCCTGATTCAGACCTTGTTTGTTGTTCATGTAGACCTCCTGCAGACTGAAGCTGGACTGCTCGTCTCCCTGAAACAAACACAGCCATAATACAATCTGGAACAATCTTGGGCCGGTGTGAACATGACAGACACGTTCTGATTCACATTAAAAACTCTGAGAACACGTCTCTCTCTGTAAATAGTCTCTGTCTTTTGTACCTGCCCAAGGACTGCAGGTGGAAAGTAGCCTGTAGCTAAATCTGGGCCAGAGCATCTTTTCTCTGTGAGACTAATGTTTTCTGTGCATTGTCCTCGTTTTAAATGATAAAAAATAATAAAATAACAAATCTGATTGTACAACATTGCCTGGTCTGTCCACAGGTGTGACAGAGGGAGCGGTGCTCAGACTGTGAGGTGTATGAGGTCTGCACCTGTCGTCCCAGCCGTCCCAGAACCTCGTTGAGGACTTTGGCTGCTGTGATGTTCTCAGAAACTGACACTTGGACAAAAGACGAGTCCGATCTGAAAAACATATTAGCATTAGCATTGAGCACATGGTTTTGTCTTGGTTTAGTCCCTAATTGGGTTCTGGTTTACATCTGTTTTTTATCAGGTCTGGTTTAGACGTGGAGGGGGTATTTTACTTCTGTGGGGTATGGGGCAACATGTTTTATAAGTTATACATTCTGAGTCGCCCCTCCCTTTGCTAAGTCACACCCCCTTCAGAGCACTATCACAACACAATCAGTGTGCATCCTACTAATGAAACATGAGGTTTGTTGTACTGCACAGTTTCATATCATGTTTTTGTACATTTAGAGAGAATTGTTGTGTGATAAACTACCGTAGTCTAGTGCTACAATCTGTACACCTATGACTGGTGCATTGTGGGAGAGCGAGTCCTGACCTCTCCCAGTCCTGGTAGACCTTGATGACTTCCGAGTACTTGGGTTTGGCCCTCAGGACCCAGGTCTCTCCTCGGTCCTCGGGCTGGTCTTGGTTCTGGTTCAGTCCGTTTCTGTTCAGGACGTCTTCTTCATTGTGAGAGAGATTGTTCTGTGCCTCGTCTTCTCCTCCTCCATCGGCATGGAGACCCTGATGCCCGTTGCCATGGAGATTAACCTCCTGCAGCTCGAAGTCCAGAGGGTCGTCAGGGAGATAGTAGGCTCTCAGTGCTGCCTCCTACAGGACAGAACTGATATTACAACTGCAAGTCTGGTCCAGTGAGAGACAAAAGGATGTGCTGTCTGTCCCGATAGTTACTAAATCGACTTATCGCTCAATATATGAAAGCTCGAAAAATCTATATCAGGGCACAATATTTATCGTGTGTTTTCTTTGTAAACGTGAGGAGATTTTGGGTATTTTTGTTTTAATAGAAAATAATTTGAGCTGTACAAGGTTAAATAAGTGACTTCTATGGCTACTTACTGGTTCATTCTGTTATTTATCTGTTGTAGCCCAGACCATTTGACGAGTCTATTTAAAAATGTGTTTACTGGGATAATCTTGCATTATTGTTACTGTGTCAGTGGCATAAAGGTGTTTCAATATTATCGTACATCTCTGTAGCAATATATAATGCTTCAAAATGTGTTTTTGTGACAGGCCCGTTAACTCAAACTGTTCTGGGACAGTGGGGAGGATTATGGGGATGGAACAGAAGACACACTAAGACAAATACGGCCATGTCAAAAGAGCAGCCAACCTGAGACTGGGAGAGAGAATAGACTTAAAACCCTATAAACCCAACAGAAGGATAATGTTGTAATGATGATACTAACATTTCACACTCGATTTTGATACTAAGGAACAGACTCGATACTCAATACCGATTCTGATAACACAATGATAATTAGAACACAATTACCTTTAAGTACTTTATAAATGTTTTAATGGTTTAATGTGTAGTTTTTGTCTTTCTTCCCTGCATGCAATCTCAACTTTTATAGGATGTTGCGTCACTGTCTACCAATTCATTTTTCTTACCACCACTTCGTCATTGTTTGTTGCCCTGGAGACGGACACAGTTCTGGAGCTTCCTCGTTTCACTGCATCATCACCGTCGAACACTTTTAAGAACTGCCTCCCTGCAGCACAAACACAGGTGGCCATGTTTAGGCTGTACGGTGGCCTCACAGGGTCAAAGTGCATGTTAAAAAGATGTGACGTACCAGACTCAGCAGCTGCAGTGGAACCATCTTTGATCACAGCCAAAGAGACGTCTACTTCATCTGAGGTATCTGAAAAATGAGAAATAAATTGTGAGAAAATAAGAAAAATACAGTTTGTTTCCTTAAATGACTTTTTCATTTAGTCCTGGATTGCTTTTGTTCTACGTGTCTTACATTTCTTTTCCAGTTAAGCCAGTTTTTAGGTTTTAAATTTTACTTCCTGATTGGACATAGTGACATCACATTAAGGCAGAGGTGTCCAAACTATGGCCTGGGGACCAGATGTGGGCCTCAGAACAATTTTTATAGGCCCTAAGGCCTCCTGCTGATTTGGCAGGTCTACGCCTGATCTCCCCCAGGTCTAACCCCAGTCTAAACCCGGTCTAACCCAGGACTCCCCCGGTCCTCACCCTGCTCTGGGGCGCTGCTCTCCTGGACTCTGTACAGGTGCATTTTGCTGAAGTTCCTGGACTCCAGTCGGACACTGCGCGGGTCCAGGATCATGGTCCGGAGTCGACCCAGGTTACAGTCTGGAGGAACACTTACGAAGCAGGTGCCATGGCTCTGAGCAGAGACACACAAACACACACACAGACAAACACGCAGAGACACACACAGACACACACAGACGCACACAATCACACACAGGTCTTTTTAACTCAGCCGGAGTGCCTCCTTTTTATTTCTTTTGAATATTTGAGATCTCACCGTGAGTCCGCACCACTCACAGCGGAGCCCCGTGAGCACGTCTGAGGATCCACACGAGCGGCGGCACACCTCACAGCGACATGAGGACGAAGCACAGCCCTCCCTCCAGTGGTGAGGCCAGGTATCCTTACGCACAAAAAAGTAGACCCACATCAAAACATGAAACAGTGGAGCTCAACAGTGACCACCTGGTTCTGGAAGTCAATTTCACATTCATTTTGCTTACAGACTTTCCAAAAAATAATAATATTAAAACAAGTTTGAAAGCTTGTTAACTAATGACCACAAGAACTATAATTTTATTTAAAGGTCCTATATTACACAAATTTGACTCTTGTGAGCTTTAAGCCATGTTATAATGTACACCTGGAGTTGTGTTTTGTTTCATTCACACGTTTAACACACAAACCCTGCATATTTAGGCTGAGTCTCAAATGGTAAACACTCTGTTCCACCGTGTGATGTCATGTGGTAATACAAGAAAAGCTCTACTGTGTTTTTAAACTCCTTGCACCTTCATTCCAGTTGATTTCAGCCCTGGAATTGCCAATCTCTAGTGAACTACCTGACATCACAAGGTGGAACAGAGCATTTTGAGCTTTGGAGATGTAGACAGACAAATAATAAAGGATTACTCAAACATGTGTGAATGAAACAAACCACAACTCCAGGTATTTTTTGTTTTTGAGGAGGTAACAACATTATAACATGTCTTAAAGCTCACCAGAGTCAATTTTGTGTAACACAGGACCTTTCAAAATGTTTGACTTCTATTGATTACATTGTACTTTACTACGAAATATCCAAAATTTAATTCACAAATGTCAAACCTGGTATTTTCAATTATTGACTAACCCCTAGAACTCGATGTATTACAACATAATTTTGCATTTTAACAATATTATTTTAGCTGCCCCTCATCTGTATTAATTAATTTTGCCCTCTAGAATTCTGTGATGTCATCTGAAGCCCAGCAATATTTGACAGGGGCAGGTGCTCGGGTGCAGGTGCTCAGGGGCAGGTGCTCAGGGGCAGGTGCAGGTGCTCGGGTGCAGGTGCTCAGGGGCAGGTGCTCAGGGGCAGGTGCAGGTGCTCAGGTGCAGGTGCTCAGGTGTGGAGGGGTGTGGGGTCTTACGGGGCTCTGGAGCGGAGAGTCCAGGTGAGAGCAGCGGCAGTCGGCACAGACGAAAACAGCACAGTCTGAGTGAACGTGGAGCTCACACACTGAAACACAAACACACAAATCACTCACTATACACACAATATACACACTAGACTAACACTGGACACTAACAGTATAGACTCTGACCACTGCAGGGACAGAGCCAGGACTAAACCAGGACTAAAGCAGGACTAAACCAGGACTAAAGCAGGACTAAAGCAGGACTAAAGCAGGACTAAACCAGGACTAAAGCAAGACTAAAGCAGGACTAAAGCAGGACTAAACCAGGACTAAACCAGGACTAAAGCAGGACTAAAGCAGGACTAAACCAGGACTAAACCAGGACTAAACCAGGACTAAAGCAGGACTAAAACAGGACTAAAGCAGGACTAAAGCGGGACTAAAACGGGACTAAAACGGGACTAAAACGGGACTAAAGCGGGACTAAAGCAGGACTAAAGCAGGACTAAACCACAACTAAACCAGGACTAAAGCAGGACTAAAGCGGGACTAAAGCAGGACTAAAGCAAGACTAAATCAGGACTAAAGCAGGACTAAACCAGGACTAAAACAGGACTAAAGCAGGACTAAAGCGGGACTAAAGCAGGACTAAAGCAGGACTAAGCCACAACTAAACCAGGACTAAAGCAGGACTAAAGCAGAACTAAACCAGGACTAAACCAGGACTAAAGCAGGACTAAAGCAAGACTAAAGCAGGACTAAACCAGGACTAAACCAGGACTAAAGCAGGACTAAAGCAGGACTAAAGCAGGACTAAGCCACAACTAAACCAGGACTAAAGCAGGACTAAAGCAGAACTAAACCAGGACTAAACCAGGACTAAAGCAGGACTAAAGCAGGACTAAAGCCAGACTAAAGCAGGACTAAAGCACAACTAAAGCAGGACTAAACCAGGACTAAGGCAGGACTAAAGCCAGACTAAAGCAGAACTAAAGCAGGACTAAAGTAGGACTAAAGCAGGACTAAAGCAGGACTAAAGCAGGACTAAAGCGGGACTAAAGCAGGACTAAAGCAGAACTAAAGCAGGACTAAACCAGGACTAAAGCGGGACTAAAGCGGGACTAAAGCAGGACTAAAGCAGAACTAAAGCAGGACTAAAGCAGAACTAAAGCAGGACTAAACCAGGACTAAAGCAGGACTAAAGCCGGACTAAAGCAGGACTAAAGCAGGACTAAAGCAGGACTAAAGCACGACTAAAGCATGATTAAAGCAGGACTAAACTAGGACTAAAAACAGATCTAAAGCACTGCTGATTGATACTATTCCATATGGGGAAAATTCTACTAAATAACTGCCCTAAATTGGACTAGACTAACCCAGGACTAAACCAGGATTAAACCAGGACTAAACCAGGACTAACCCAGGACTAAACCGGGGCTAACCCAGGACTAAACCAGGACTAAACCAGGACTAAACCAGGACTAACCCAGGACTAAACCAGGACTAATTCAGGACTAAATCGGGGCTAACCCAGGATTAAATGCTAGACTAAATGCTTGTGTAATAGGTGTAGTGTAAGACTCTCACCCTCACAGCGCAGATCAGTGCTGCCCCCTGTAGGTTTACGACACACACTGCAGAACCTCTTCTTGTGTCCAGCGGGGAGCAGGCAGTGAGCGACAGGCACCTGCACGACACAATCGGGATCAGTCACAAAGTCCAACGTCCACACGCATTTTTGTCCTAGATTTATTTTATTCTTGAGTCATAAATGAAACCAACCAAAAATATAAGTTATGCTACGTTCACACTGGTTTTGACCCTAATATAGACTTGGTTTGGTCCTGGTTTAGTTCCAAGTTGAGTCTAAGTTTAGTCCCAGTTTTGATGTGGTGATAAAAGTGTGACCATAGACAAAGTGAACATATTTAGTATTATCGTCTTTTCTATTTTATATAAATTAAGTTTATATTGTTTTAATTATTTTTATAATTATCTTATAATGAATGTATTTATTTGTGTATTAATTATTAGCCATTATTTTATACTATTATGCACTTTAAAAGATAAATATTAGATTTAAAACAATAATCATATCTATTATACAATCAGTCTGCGCCGACTGCTAACTGGAGGTACTGCTTTTTGGGTAGTGCGTGCTCTTGTGTGCGTTGTGTCACCATGGCAACTGCTGAAAATTCCATCATAGGCGTGCCTGTAGAACACCACCAGCATGATGTCACTGCAAAGTATCACTTGTATTTCTCTCCTGCGTGCGCACTGCCAAACCAGTAAACCTGTATATTCTTAAAGCGGGATTATGTGGGATTATGGAATTTATAACAATTTCTAACCACAAGCACTACCACTACTACAGAAACCACACTCGGAATCCGCACGCTCGTATAAGCACGAGAAAAACAAGACGTCTAAAATATAATTGAATTACTGTAATATACTGTCATTGATTTTATTGTATTATTAGTTGAATTATAAACCACAGAACGATCAATACGCCGCCTCTGCTGTTAAGAGACTTGATGAACAGAAGCTGAGGTCAGTCCAACTCTGAGACCACCTGAGTCTGTTATTCCAGACTTTTACTTAAAAAACATAAAATCTCAAGAGTCTCGTCTACACGGTCTGGGTCAAAATCAAGAGATTACCACAAGAGAGAAGAATTTTATTATTACGTATTATTCTGCATCATTTATTATTCACAAATTTAAACAATGGTGGAACGTAACAAAGTAAAAGTTGCACTGAAGAAAAAAATCTGGTATCTGTACTTTATTTAAGTACATTTTACAGTGAATACTTTTTACTTTTACTTCACTACGTTTGAGAGCAGGTATCTATACTTCCATTACATTTATGAAAGGACTGAAAAGTAAAAGTATTTTTATTAGTTTGAGACCTGCTGAAACGGCTCAGAGTTTATTTTTAACGTGTTTGTAGTTTGGGCAAACAAAAATATACAAATACAAACCAAATAAAACAACAAAATCACTAAATTTGAAATTTTAGTAGATCTCAAAATTAGCTAAACTAAATGAGCGAAGGAATAAACCAGGTCTAAACCAGGTCTAAAGCAGCTCTAACCCAGGTCTAAACCAGGTCTAAACCAGATCTAAACTAGACCTAAAACAGATCTAAAGCAGGCCTAAACCAAGTCTAAAGCAATTTTAACCCAGTTTTAACCCTGGTCTAAAGCAGGTCTAAACAAAATAAATAAAACAAATAAAAATAAATACACAAATAAAAACAAAACAAAACAACAAAATCACTAAATATGAAGTTTTAAAAACACTTTTACTTTTTACTCTTCACGTACATTTTTTACCTGTACTTTAATACTTTTACTTAAGTAGACTTTTCCATGCTATACTTTAACTTTTTCCTGAGTACTTTTTTGATCCAGTGTCTGTACTTTTACTTAAGTATCAAAATCGAGTACTTTAAATACGTGTAGTACAGGTGTAAAGATGCGATACTGAGCTGGTACTTACAGAGATGGTGGTGGGCGTGAGAGCGGAGCACACAGACCTCAGAGTTTTCAGACACTTCTCGTGGCTCATAAAGTTACACACTGCAAAACAACCAACAACCGTTTTATTTCTCCTGTTTAAATGCACAATTTTAAAGGTGTATTGTGTAACTTTTTCGTTCGGGGGTCCGTCACCTGCTTGTTTCTACGGATACGTCATTGCTCAGCTCATAGTGTTCCACAGTGTGACATTAAACAGCTCTACGTTACAGTTATTCAATTATAGCTCAAAAATAACTAGAAAAAACTGGTATTCTGACTGTGAGCGGGGTCGCCTCTCCACAGATCTGACCTGTAACTTGGTCTGGTTTGGTTTGTTCTCTGTGGAGATAGAAAGGTTTAATGCGAAACTGTGGAACATTCGAGACAAAGCCATAACAGGATAATAATCAGGAAATCTAAAGAACTAACTCAATTTGCAGTTTCATTTCAGCACTGTATGGTCAAAAAAGACAAAAACCCACTTCCTCTGACAACACTGCAGCCTAACCACCACAACACATCTGTACACATAGTATTCGCTTTGTCTAGAATGTTCCACAGTATATCTTAAACCTATCTATCACGAGGGAGTCAAGCAGGCTACAGCACTACGCTACATTACAGGTCAGATCTGTGGAGAGGCCTGTAGATAGGAAAGTACTGTACATAAATAGAAACACCCGTAATGAATAAATGCTGGATAGAAATGTTTAAAGTTATACCAGGGAACATTACAGGCAAAGCAATAACATCTCCAATCTCCATGGCGACAAGCATGGCGGACACAAAGGAGGGAGAGTGAATATGTGGTAAACTAAATGAGACTAAACCAGGACTAAACTAGGTCTAAACCAGGTCAAAGGCAGGTCTAAGGCTAGTCTAAGCCAGGTCTGAACCAGGTCTGAACCATATCTAAAGCAGGTCTAAAGCAGGTCTAAAGCAGGTCTGAACCAGGTCTAACCCAGGTCTAAAGCAGGACTAAACCAGAGTGAGTTTTATGTCATCTAGGATCTTTAATGAAAAAAGTCAGTCTAGTTGAATAAATATGACAGGAGAAAACAGGATAACCCCTCAGAACAGCACAGTGACCACAGTTGTACAGAACATTAATCCCAATGTTATGTAATAATCCATGTTTATCACCTCTTGCTGCCTTCTGCCACAAATACTGGGCTAGACTTAAAACTGCATTCAAATAAACAAATAAAGATGAAGAGGACATTGCAGAGGATGACGAGGAGAGGGTCAGATGGAGCAGAGGATTCAATCAACTAAACTAAATGAGTGAAGGACTAAAGCAGGACTAAACTAGGTCTAAAGCAGGTCTAAAGCAGGTCTAAAGCAGGTCTAAACCAGGACTAAAGCAGGACTAAACCAGGTCTAAAGCAGGTCTAAAGCAGGTCTAAAGCAGGTCTAAAGCAGGACTAAAGCAGGGCTAAACCAGGTCTGGACCAGTTCTAAAGCAGGTCTCGAGCAGATCTAAACCAGGTCTAAACCATGTCTAAACCAAGTCTGAACCAGGTCTAAATCAGATCTAAACCAGGACTACGTGGCATCTGTATTTGCACTAAGTTAAACAATCAACAATGACAAAGGAAGGAGGATGTGGTTGGAAATAGCCTTTATAAGGAACCACAGAGGATGTAGGAAAGGAGGCAAGGAAACAAGGAAGCAAGGAAGTCTCTCCGCTCTGTTCCAAAGACGGCTGGTTACTATGAGAACTGAGGAACACCACAGGAGGGCTTAGTCCTGGTTTAGACCAGCTAAGACCTGGTTAAGTTCTATTAAAGTCCTGGTTTAAACCTGATTTACTGAATATACGATCTTATCCGAGTAAAGACTTGAGAACATCCAATTCTACAGATAAAGACGACGGACAGTGAACATGCAGAGGACAGAGAATATGTGGTACAGAGGAGGACAGAGAATATGTGGTACAGAGGAGGACAGAGAATATGTGGTACAGAGGAGGACAGAGAATATGTGGTACAGAGGAGGACAGAGAGTATGTGGTACAGAGGAGGGACAGAGAATATGTGGTACAGAGGAGGACAGTGAGTATGTGGTACAGAGGACAGTGAGTATGTGGTACAGAGGAGGACAGTGAGTATGTGGTACAGAGGAGGACAGAGAATATGTGGTACAGAGGAGGACAGTGAGTATGTGGTACAGAGGAGGACAGAGAATATGTGGTACAGAGGAGGACAGAGAATATGTGGTACAGAGGAGGACAGTGAGTATGTGGTACAGAGGAGGACAGTGAGTATGTGGTACAGAGGAGGGACAGAGAATATGTGGTACAGAGGAGGACAGCGAGTATGTGGTACAGAGGAGGGCAGTGAGTATGTGGTACAGAGGAGGGACAGAGAATATGTGGTAGAGAGGAGGACAGTGAGTATGTGGTACAGAGGAGGACAGTGAGTATGTGGTACAGAGGAGGAACAGAGAATATGTGGTACAGAGGAGGACAGTGAGTATGTGGTACAGAGGAGGGCAGTGAGTATGTGGTACAGAGGAGGGACAGAGAATATGTGGTAGAGAGGAGGACAGTGAGTATGTGGTACAGAGGAGGACAGTGAGTATGTCGTACAGAGGAGGGACAGAGAATATGTGGTACAGAGGAGGACAGTGGTTGTTTGGTACAGAGGAGGTAAACTACACATGTATTTCTTTATCAAGACTAAACCAGGACTTGCAAAACGAGTCTAATTCAAGACTCAACAGAAAATGCACATGGATCAAACCGGACTGAGCAGCAGCCCCGGTCCCCCCCGGTCCCCCGGCCCACAGAGGCTCTTACCCTCACAGACGAAGCCCGCCAGCCCCCAGATGAACTCGCTGCAGCTGTGACAAAACGTGGGCTTCGTCAGCGTCACTTTCCTGAAGCAGTGCCCGGTGGAGGGGCTCTGGAGCCGGGGCCGGAGCGCGGGCGACGACTGCTGCCCGCGCCTCTTCCCGGCCAGAGGGCTCGCGGTCCGGGTGCTGTCCGCCATGTCCTCCCGGTGATGCTCACGTCACGCGGTAAATCCAGATCCTCCGGTGTGAATCAGAACACTACAGAGTCCAGCCTCCACAGCCAAGACATGTCAGCGGGACGTCTCAGCAGCGACGCCCGGAAAAGGTGCGCTGTCACCGGCGTGTTCGCTAAGAGGAATCCCGCCAAACCGTTTAACCGTTAAAACTAAAACGGATTCACTGTATCCGGGATAGTCCCGTTTACTAACCCGTAATAAACCAGTCGTACCTGTGGTTAAACAGGCCCACGGGAAAAGCATAAATCCACGTCTTATCCCGGACTAACCCGAATTAAAAGCCGCCTTCTTAGTCCGAGTCATGCCGAACCAGCGGAGCCACCCAGCGTTAGGTCCTACCCGGACAACAGCGCTCCCGGACCGGCTTGTTTACCTCCGCCTCCCGCTGAAACTAAACAACCGCGTACGTCTCCAGACTGTTAAATAAAACACATGGCTCATAAAACACGAGTAAATCCTCCGGGAACGTGGAGGAATCCCGGACACCACTCACTGGACCCGTCGCGTTTTCTTCACCGAGCAGAGGTCGAGCGCCACGCCGAGATCAGAGCGCTGTTCCCGGACAGAGCGGCGACAGACAGCGGCCTCTAGTTCACGGATTGACGCCCGGATCAGTGGTTATCGATCGGTTCACGGTTGGATGTGTGGCTGGAGGAAGATGCCAGCTCAGTGCCAATCACAGCCGTCTCTCACGGCTCCAAACACCGGAACAAACAGCTCCACATCCGCGAGGAGGAGGAGCCCCGGGGCAGGCGAGGCGAGACCCGCGGCAACAAGTGTCCTCCTCCCCGTGAAGAGACGCGGAGCTCGGGGAGGAGACAGAGCGAGTGTCACAGAGCGTCTTTCAGCTCTGAATCACTGCGTTTGTCCTCTCACATCTTCAGTATGTTTCACAGACGGGTTTTTTCTACCGTCCAGTGTTGGTTACGAATATAAACATTAAAGTAGAATTGATTTATACAGTTTATTTCTACGATTACAAACTCTGCTGGAGCCCTCAGTCTGTTTAGGCCTGAAGATGGATGCTTTGTCCAGTGGAGGATGATAAACCACCTGCTGGTCTCCATTGTGTGATCTGCTTAGAATGTTCCACAGTGTGTAGGGTGACCAGACTTTCAAATAAATCCCTGGTTTGTGGTGGTTGGTACAGTAATAATACAACTGGTACCTAAACCTAAAAAACATGCACCAGGGACAGGTGGAAATGAGCTCTGGTGCTACTGTATAACCTGCACAAAGCATCTCTCCTGTTAAGGTTAATGTAGATTGTCCCTGTCTCATAAATAACCCAAATAAATAAAAAATAAGCTGTGAAACAAGTGCGTAATTAAGGAAAATTCTTATGCACTCGGCACTAACATGAGTCAGTTTAGTCACATTTTCTTTGTGCTTTGTTCATTTTTAAGCAGCTTTTCTGTGTTTTACCTAAACAAATGACAATGTATGCCTCTCTTTACTGTTGGCAGGGATCAAACTGGTCAAAAATAGGGACACCTGGGACATTTCTTGTATAAAACTGGGACATATCACAGCGTTTGGATAAATCTGCTGGGACAGGGGACACAGGGCTCAAAACTGGGACTGTCCTGGGTAAATAGAGACGTGTGGTCACCTTAACAGTGTGGCATTTAAGGTGTCGGATTATGTCTTTCAAAGAGGACAGACCGTTTAATAACTTCAAAAATAAAAACAAGCCTTTATGTTTGAGGAGAGTGTCTGTGAGTGTCTGCAGTCACTTCAAATCAAGACTAAAGTGAGACACAGGGTGGACAGGACTGTCCCTATGAGACTCAACCAGGACTGTCCCTATGAGACTCAACCAGGACTGTCCCTATGAGACTCAACCAGGACTGTCCCTATGAGACTCAACCAGGACTGTCCCTATGAGACTCAACCAGGACGTGAAAGTACTTTGCCTGAAATATTCCACATTATGGCATTAAACTTACCATAGAGATAAGCAGGTGACAGGTCAGATCTGTGGAGAGTCTGACCTGTTTCAAGGCTTTCTGGAAATATAAGATGATTTGTCTTTGTGTTTTCTGTAAAAAGTTTTCTGAGTGGCCATGTTTCCAAACTGTGAGACTGAAGAGGGGTTAATTACAATAAGAATAGCTCCAGCTCTATAAAACCTCTATTAAATATAAAATTATATTATACGTTATGAGACTACGGCAAGAGAGAAGGACGCATCCTCTGAAACTCATACTTCACAAATATTATTCGACACCTGTAAGGAGCAGTGGAAATTAGAAATGTTTACTGAGCCCTATGTCAAATATAACTGAAAAAGAAGACAGATGACCCTAAGTGCTGCCCCCTAGAGGAGGAAGTGAGGCGCTTCAACAGAGTCCCAGAGGAGGACAGGTTCTGTTCTGTGTGATTTATGTGTGGTGGAGGATGGAGTTCATTTCGTATTTTATTGTCCACTGTATAATGATTTAAGAACTGATTTGTATGAAATTTTTCAGCAGAAGAACCCTGATTACTTTTGGCTGTCTGAAGGGCAAATGTTCTATTGGTTATTTGAAAATTAAATATTTTTGTGGAGAAGGCCTTAACTCTGAGACAAAGGACTGTGTACCCTGAGAGGAGGTGACTGACTTGTCTGACTTGACCCATGTTCTGATTTGATGTCAAGTACGCTATCACAACACTGTTCTCAATCTGACTTTATTTTAATTAAAAACAAAAACAAAAAAACAAAAAAAACCCATTAAAATCTGCGAACTGAAGTCTGCTGTAGTGAACCCTTCTGACCGCCAGATGTCACTGTTGTCTCATTTGTCCCAGTCAGAGCGCGAGACAATCGACCAAAATAAAAAACTAAACACAAAAACTGTTGTCAGTAGTAGTTTGTATTAGTAGTATAGTATGATGACCATAGGCCTTCAGGAAAACTGTGTGTTTATGTGAGTGTGTTGTAATAACTGTGGCATCAGAAACACAATCACACTTGAACACATTGTGCTCAGTTTATTTCAGAACTTTCTGTGGCAGAGTTTTGACATTTGAATTTCAAAACAACAACACATGGTCACACACACAAACACACACACACACACACACACACACACACACTACAGCAGAGGAACTGAGATGATCTGAAATACGCTTGTGAAACATTGACTTTTTATTCATGTTATAATGTTTCCTCATCAAAAACATGGAGCCTGTTCCTGGGAATTTAAAGAAACTCTAAGATTTTGTCGATAAATTCCATAAACATGACCCGTCTCTCCAGATATGAGCTAAACATGAACAATCTAATACTGAATTATTCTTAATTACAAAAACACTGAACACGATGGACAAGTTGTTTATGTTATAATTTAGTGTTTTGGTTGTCATGACGATTATCCAGTCAGAAAGCAGAATGAGCCTCACACGAGTTTCTCATTTGTGTTGCCAGTTTCAAAGCTGAAATCCAGTGTGTTTAAACCTAAAATGTCTCTGATCTGAACGGTCACTACCTAAACCCCAGCACCTGCACCAGTCATGAGTCAGTGCTAGTGCAGCCTCTGCAGCTCAGGGAGGGAATTCTGGAGGTTCTGAGCTTCACATGAGCCTGTCCATAAACTGAGAATGAGACAAACTTGAATGTGTTTCTATCTGCAGGTTAAAGGCTCTGGAGACACAGGCTCAGTTGTGATTGTTGTATCTTGTTTAAACGCACACACAGTTATTTTAAAATGTCTTAAGTCTTCCGTGCGTCAGGTGAAATCTTTGCGCCCCCTGGTGTTTTGTGTGAATAATGTAAGTCCTCACATATTGAACATGAAAGATACGATAGATGTTTGGGTCTGAGTGAGACATCTGCTCTTTCTGTTACCTCCACACACAAGACGCACAAACACAACACACACTCACACACAAATACATGCACTTCCGGCTCCATCGACTCTGGCTCCAACTCACTTTATACTGAAAAACTATCGTCCCTCTCTTTGTACCTGCTGCTGTGCGCCTCGTCATTTTGGTCTTAAAATGTTCGTAATAACCCGCTCTACATGACCCTGGGGTTTTTATTTCGCCGTTTTGCTAAATCAAATGACAAAAAATGCCCTCTTTCCCCGAGGTCGCACCCGCTTGCGTTGGCAACAGGTTTAATTGTCAGCGTTGCTAAGCGGAGGGGGGCGTTTCCTTCAACAGCCTCACTCCGGATAGTCAGTTTGGTTGCCATGATACTCGCAGTCGGAATTCAAAAACATGGAACTCTGCTTCAAATTCGCCCCTATAACTGCTACCCTCGGTGAGCTTCATTTGACTGGAGCCTTTATACAGTTTATGGACCCACCAGATAGTGTTTAGTGCTCCTCTAAAGTTAATGAACAACGTCTTGGAAACCTTTAGTCTCATCATATCATCTCTGCACTGTTTTTCCTTATGACTCTTGTATATAACTGTGATAAACTCTATTTTTATATAACTGTTTTTGACTTTACTGTTGCTAATTTTGCTACTTATTTAGAACGTATTATTACCATTTGTATTTTTTACTCATTTGTTATTCTATTATATTGTGATGTCTGAGCTGCTGTGTCCAAATAATTTCCCTTGTGGACCAGTAAAGTTTGTCTAAATCTAAATCTGGTACAAAGCAGAGGACACGAGCCCTGCTTCTGCTGACACATGAAACATACAGAGACTTAAAATAAAAGAGCTGTGTCACCCTGTCTGCAGGTGTGGACTTTAAGGGCCCATATTTCACTATTTTCTGACCTTTGTTATTATGTTGTTTCCTCATCACAAACAGACCTGGACCTCAAACTAAAAACACTCTGCTTTTTACTAAACCAAAGATGTTTATTTTGTCTTCTTATGTACTTTAACTTCTTGGGTTCTTTTTTAAAGACAATACAGTAACGTGTATTTACCTTGTTGACATGTTTCGGCTGCTGCATCTTCAGAACTTCACCGGTGTTGGAACCATCCACAGAGCCATGAAAAGCACTGTAGTCAAACCAAACACAAAACTCCACCAACAGCTACTACACCCCAAAGATAAAATCCCACAATAACAAAAATGCAACGCCATCTACGAAATCCAATGCAAATCATGCAATAAATCATACATAGGGGAAACGGGCCGGGCTTTTCACATCCGAAAAAAGGAACACCAAAAGGAACGTGAAAAAGAAACATCAGGGAGACTCACCAGAACAAAAAGACAAAGCAGAACAGGAAAACCTAAAATCCGCCATATCAGACCAGTGTAAAAGAAATAACCACATTATGGATTGGGACGGGGCTCTGATCCAATGACCCATTGGATCAGAAAACAACAAGTTCAAACTCTGGATCAGGGAGGTCAGTGAAATCAGGAAACGAGGCACGGACAGAATTAACCGAGATGACGGAGCGTTCCTCCTTTCACACACCTGGGACACCCTCCTCCAGAGAGCACCGGGCGACAGGAGGCGTGGTCAGTCTGAGCAACCTGCCAGGTCCATCAGGCTGACCACGCCTACAGGAAGTGACAACAACTGACCACACCCACAGGAAGTAACAGCAGCTGACCACGCCTACAGGAAGTAACAACAGCTGACCACGCCCACAGGAAGTAACAGCAGCTGACCACGCCTACAGGAAGTAACAACAGCTGACCACGCCCACAGGAAGTAACAACAGCTGGCCACGCCTACAGGAAGTAACAACAGAAGTAACAACAGCTGACCACGCCCTCAGGAAGTAACAACAGCTGACCACGCCCACACGAAGTAACAACAGCTGACCACGCCCACAGGAAGTAACAACAGCTGACCACGCCCACAGGAAGTAACAACAGCTGACCACGCCTACAGGAAGTAACAACAGCTGACCACGCTCACAGGAAGTGACAACAGCTGACCACGCCCACAGGAAGTAACAACAGCTGACCACGCCTACAGGAAGTAACAATAGCTGACCACACCTACAGGAAGTAACAACAGCTGACCACACCTACAGGAAGTGACAACAGCTGACCATGCCTACAGGAAGTAACAACAGCTGACCACAACCTACAGGAAGTGACAACAGCTGATATACGACACGTCACCACCGACACTGGGGACAGTTCTGAAGATGCAGCAGGAGCCGAAACATGTCAACAAGGTAAATACATGTTACTGTATTGTCTTTAAAAACGAACCCAAGAAGTTAAAACCACTCTGTTCCACATTGTGATGTCATGAGGTAATACAGGAAGTGCTCCACTGTGTTTTTAAACTCCACACACCTTCACTAGAATCACTTGGATGATTGCAGCTCTGGAATTGCCAATCTCTGCTGAACTAAAGGTAAAAGGAGCTGTTTACTTGAAAACTACCGATTCATGACATCACAAGGTGGAACAGAGCATTTTGAGCTTTTACAGACAGACTAACAATAAAGAAATGAAACAAAACACAACTCCACAAGAGTTTTGTTTAGGGTTATAGGACCTTTAAAAACATTCCAACATACAAATGTCATATATGTAGTACAGATGGAGGTGAAAAAGAGTCGAAAAGAGTTTTATTGTCCAATAGTCAGGAAATGTGTGTAAGCATGCTAGTTGTTAGCCTTACCGTGAAGGCACAGCTCCGCACTGATCTCTGACAGTTGTGAAAAGCACTCATGAACACAGCACAGTGAAAAACTAGGATGCTCTGAGGTAAATAAGGAATAACCACTGCAAACTGTTTCAAATGAACTAGTTGTGTTCATGTTTTCAGTAAAAAATCAGATAAATCACCTTTAAACTCTTTTGCACGGACTGACACTCTGCAGGATCCTGTCTTGACCTAAGCTCAGTCTCTTCAAAATTCTGGTGCGTGTCTCCTTCTTCCGTCAGTCACAAATGCCCTGGGACAGACTGAGATGTGGCAGCCAGTTTATTCCCTCACACTTATAGGTCTATACTGCTCTACAAAGGAAAAACGCATGACTCAACTCTAAAGGCTTGTTTAACTCCAGTTTCTTCAGTAATTCCGAGGAAAAGCGCAGTAACTGAAACTGGGAATGTTCTAACGGATGAATCCAAACACAGATGCTGCACTTTTCTGTCGTTTTACTGGAGCGTTTCACACAACTCAACGATACTGCAGCATGTTTTGTTCTCAGTTTCTGAAATGAGACAAAATACAGACTTGAAACTCGCACAATTTTTTAGCCAACACATACAAACTAGAATTCTTAATGTTTTTTTCTCCCCAAATACAGAGTGTCCCAAAAAACTGACATCATTTTGCAGACCAATAATCAAAAATTGACTCAAATTTTCACAGAATGTACAGAAACAGATCAAGATTTTATTTTTAAAATCTTTCCACTGTGTTTGCAATGTTTTTCCAGTGTTCTTGGAATATGCTCGCACACAGTCACCCAAGACTGTGAAAAACAACACCAACTGTCACGGTGCACATATTGAACACTTATGAAATCAGTCAAATAATAAACTTATGATGTTCAACACCAAAACTGTTTAATTTCATTGCGCTAGACTTAGTAGTTTTCAAGATAATTGCTTTTAAAATGATGTCAAATTTTTTAGGACACCCTGTTTTCTCAGATCACCTCATTTTCTGTTCTTTAACTGTGCATTCAGAGCCATTTAAACTGAGAAAAATGCCTTTAAATGGCCATTTGTAGGGCAGTATAATTCACATGCAAAGTAGGTCTGTTTAAAGTGCCTTGCCCATGAGCACCCTGACAGAATACGCTAAAGCTAATGAGTGAGAATCGAACCACCGGGCTTCAGATAAGTCCTACCAGAAAATGTCACTAATTGCTAGCCATATTGTAGTGTTATGGAGGTTTAAAAACAAAAACAAACCCAAAAATAGGCTCTATATGAATATTTTGTTGTACCACGTGGATGCCACACGTTACGCTCCGTTACGTGCGGGGTTACGGTGTCATATCACAACTCACGACTCCATCTAGTGGCCACAGGTTGTATTTTCTTATTCCTACACTGTACAAATTTACTCCTTGTTTACCCGGCAGCACCGCCCCTCTCGCTCCCCTCTCCCCGCGCTCCAAGCCTCCAAACGCGGGTTATTTTTAGCGCAGTTCGGTGGGGGACCTCACGGCAGCGCCACTCCTCTTTCTCTGCTGTTTTCACTCTCTACCTGCCTCTCCCTCCTCCTCCTCTCTCCTTTCCTCGCTCGTCTCCTCGCTGGTCTCCTCGCTGTTAAACGATGAGGATTGCGCGGAGGAGATGAGGCTCCGAAATGCGTCCTTCCTCACGCTGCTCCTCTTCGGCCTGTGCGCGCTGGTGTCGCTGTCCTGGTACACGGCGTTCAGCGGATCCAGAGGTAAACACACGCGGGCACGCACGCACACTCCACACCGGCTCACCCCTGCACCCTGTGGCCGGGGAGCATCGCCCTCAGCCCGGCGCCCGTGCACTGCGGAGCCCCGGTGCAGACGGAGAGCCGTGGTGCCGCCGCCGCCGTGAGGGGTGATGATGGAGCACGTGAGGCCGGGGTTGTGGTTCAGAGATTGGTTTGGTTCGGTTCGGTTTGGTTTGGGGTGAATAGTGAAGCGCGAGAGATGAGATGTGAAGGTGGGAACGCAGCGAGTGGTTTGTTTTGACGCGGGTTCTCGTAGACCCTAGAGCCAGAAGAGTAACGGGACGGAACCAGGTCTAACCCGGGACTAAACCAGGTCTAACCCGGGACTGAACCAGGTCTAACCCAGGACTAAACAAGGTCCAACACAGGACTAAACCAGGACGAAATTTTGACTAAACAATGAACAATATCCAAACCACGACTACTATGGAATTAACGAATTTGAAACCACGCAGGGAACTAAACCAGGACTAAACCAGGTCTAAACCAGGACGAAATAGTAAACAAGATCTAAACCAGGACTACTATAGATTTAATGAATTTGAAACCATGCAGGGGACTAAAACAAAGACTAAACCAGGACAAATTAGGACTAGACCAGATCTAAACCAGGACTACCATGGATTTAACCAATTCTAAATCATGGTGGGGACTAAACCGGGATGAAATTAGGACTAAATCAGGTGTAAACAAGACCAGTCCAGGACCATGATCTCCTGGGTCTAAACCTGGTCTAATCAGAAACCAGGGCTAAACCAGGTTAAAGCAGGTAAAATAAGGATTGAACCAGACTAAACCAGGGATAATATTAATTTAACTGGTCTTAAGAGACTGAACCAGAACTCAACCAGGTGTAAACCAGAACCAGATCTAAGCCAGGCCGGACTAAACCAGGTTCAGACTAGCTTTTCCATAGTGTAACAGGGTTCTATAGGGTATATTTAGGTTCTGAATAAATTAATGCAAACTTAACTATTTATAGCCTATTGAGGAGGATTAGGTTTGATGTAGTC
Source organism: Taenioides sp. WSHXM2023 (assembly GCA_029959045.1). Taxonomy (NCBI): domain Eukaryota; kingdom Metazoa; phylum Chordata; class Actinopteri; order Gobiiformes; family Gobiidae; genus Taenioides; species Taenioides sp. WSHXM2023. The sequence continues at coordinate 21,761,687 of CM057087.1, forward strand.
TTGTTTTAGACCTGGTTTAGTTCTGGGGTAGTCTTGGTTTCAGTCTGATCTCTCTTCTCCAGTGGTGGAATGGTATTTAAGAGTAAAAATAAGGTCTCACGCACAGATTTCGAGATTTTATGAAGCTTCAAATGATAGAAGACTTGTGCTGAATTCTGTTTAATGGTGAACTGAATAGAGAAGATTGTTTTTCCTAGCTATTTTTATTTGTATATTTTAGATTGCTCAAATTACAAATGTGTTAAAAATAAACCCTCAGCCTTTTCTGCAGGTCTCACACAATAATAAAAAAAATGTAGTGGAACAGAAAGTACAAATATCTACTCTCAAATGTAAATGTAAAGAAGAATATAGTGCATTCATTTAACATTTGTCCTGGTTTGGTCCTCATGTAGACTTGGTTTGGCCCTGTTCTGGTCCTGGTTTGATCTTGGTCTAGTCCGGGTTAAGTTTCCGGAGCATCAGATTGTAGATTTTGTCAGTATCTGTTTAAGTTTAGATCAGTTTGTTTAGTCTGGCTTTGAGTGTCCAGCTAATTATGTGTTTCCTGCTGAAATTTAACTTTCACTGGTCCAGAGCTACACCTGGTCCAACAGTCCAACAGTGACCTGGTTTAGACCTGGTTTGTCCTGGTTTAGACTGGGTTTTTGACTTGGTTTAGTCCTGGTTTGTCAGCTATACCACAGTCCTGGTTTAGTCATGGTTTAGACCTAGTTAATCCCGGTTTAGACCTGCTTTAGAACCTATTCAGAATTTGTTTAGTCCTGTTTTTTAGTCCCGGTTTAGTCGTTGTTTGCCAGATATACCACAGTCCTGGTTTGGCCTGGTTCAACTCTTTTAATCCTGAGTTAGGCCTGGTTTAGGTTTTGTTTGAGACCTGGTTTAGTCCTTGGCAAAAAAGGAGAAATTTAATTTGTCAACTGGACAGAGTTTATTTGGTTGAATACGTTTCGCAGCTCATCCAAGCTGCTTCTTCAGTTCTGGTTTAGTCCTTGTTTAGTCCTATTTTAGTCCTAGTTTGGTCCTGGTTTATCCTATTTTAGTCCTATTAGTTTGGGCCTGGTGTAGTCCTATTTTAGTCCTAGTTTGGTCCTGGTTTAGTCTTATGTTAGTCCTGTTTCAGTCCTGGTTTAGCCCTGGTTTAGTCTGGTTTTTTCCTGATTTAGTTCTGGTTTGGTCCTTGTTTTCTCCTGATTTAATCCTGGTTTTGTCCTGATTTAGTCCTGGTTTAGTCCTATTTTATTCCTGATGTAGGCCTGGATTTGTCCTGGTTTGGTCCTGATTTAGTCCTGGTTTGGTCCTGGTTTAGTCCTGGTTTGGTCCTTATTTACTCCTGATTTAGTCCTGGTTTAGTCCTATTTCAGTCCTATTTTAGTCCTGGTTTGGTCCTGATGTAGTCTTGGTTTGGTCCTTAATTATTCCTGGTTTGGTCCTTGTTTACTCCTGATTTAGTCCTGGTATAGTCCTATTTCAGTCCTATTTTACTCCTCATTTAGTTCTGGTTTAGTCCTATTTTTGTCCTGTTATAGGCCTGGTTTAGTCCTGGTTTAGTCCCACTGTTTGGAGTCCAGTGTTTCCACAATAGTCCATTTTAATCTCTCCTTGTTTACCTGTATTCAAATGGGCCGTGAGGTAAGAGGAGGACATATGGTTCAAATAAGAACAAAGTCCGACTAAATTTAAACAGGAGCTACACAGAGCCAGGGTTAATCATACACCAGTCTCAAGAGGTTCCTGGATTTAAGTCAAATATTAATTTTCTTAGGATCCTGGGTCAGGTATGCTTTAGTCCTGGTTTAGTCCTGGGCTAGGACTAAACAATAAATAAGATCTAAACCAGGACTGCGATGGATTAAACTAATTTTAAACCATGCAGGGGACTGAACCAGGACTAAACCAGGACTAAACCAGCACGAAACCAGGACTGCACCAGGACCAAACTAGGACTAAACAGATCTTAACCAAAAGGAACTTGGGACTGAACAAGATCTACACCTAGGCTACTGTGGATTTGACATAAGTTATACCATGCAAGGAACTAAACCATGTCTAAACCAGGACGAAACCCGAACTAAACCAGGACACTACCAGGACACAATTAGGACTAAACCAGGTCTAAACCAGAAAGAAATTAGGACTTGGTGTAATCAGGTCTAGGGCAAAATTAGGATTAGACCAGATCTAAACAAGACCTGTCCAGGACTAGTTACCATGGCCTCTTGGTCTAATCAGAAACCAGGGCTAAACCAGGTTAAAGCAGGTCTAATGCAGATGTAAAGCAGGTCTAAAGCAGGTCTAAAGCAGGTCTAAAGAAGGTCTAAAGCAGGTCTAAAGAAGGTCTAAAGCAGATCTAAAGCAGGTCTAAAGCAGGTCTAAAGCAGGTCTAAAGCAGATCTAAAACAGGTCTAAAACAGGTCTAAAGCAGATCTAAAACAGGTCTAAAGCAGGTCTAAAGCAGGTCTAAAGCAGGTCTAAAGCAGGTCTAAAGCAGGTCTAAAGCAGGTCTAAACTTTTCTTAACTCCTGGTGTGGGCCTAGTTTAGACTTGGTCTTGTTTACACCTGGTTATTGGCTTGTGTTTGGTTTAGTCCTGGTGTAGACCTGCTTTAGTCCTGTGCTGGTCCTGGTTTAGACCTGGTTTGGACCTGGTTTAGATTATGATTTAGACTTGCTTTAGTCGGTTTAGACCATGTTTAGGGCCTGTTTTAGACCTGGTTTAAACCTGGTTTAGACCATGGTTTGGCAGGTCTGAGCAGGTCTCAGAGGAAGAAAACAATTGTATCTGACACAGCTCAAACAAGAGAACAAGTCCAGACCTGCACCAAAGAAATACTCTCTTATCCCTGAGAAACTGGGTCAGGCTTAGACCTGGTTTAGTCCTGGTGTAATTCTGGTTTAATCCTGATTTTAGTCCTGCTTAAATCCTGGTTTAATTGTGGTTCTGTCCTGGTTTAGTCCTGGTTAAGTCCTGGTTCAGTCTAATAGGTGTAATATGATCTGGGAACTCTTGAAAACAAAAGTGTCTTAATCCTTCAGCTGTTCTTGACATCAGCCTCAGGGACTCGTTCTGGGTCTGGTCTGGGACTAAACCAGGTTCAAACCAGAACTAAACCTAAACTAAACCAGAACTAAACCAGGTCTACACTTGAGTATGTCTCTAAGTGTGGGACAAAGCCTGTTGGAGTCTTGAGCGTGATCGAGTTTCTTTCAGAGACACTGGAGCAGACTCTGTTAAATATTCAACAGCTCCGAGACTAAAGACCAGGACTGAGACCAGGACTGAGACCAGGACTGAGACCAGGACTGAGACCAGGACTGAGACCAGACCAGCGCTGAGACCAGAGACCAGGGCTGAGACCAGGACTGAGACCAGGACTCAGACCAGACCAGGGCTGAGACGTGAGACCAGGGCTGAGACCAGACCAGGACCAGGACTAAACCTTAGCCCAAAGACCAGAACTGAGGCCAGACCAGGACTAAACCTCAGAACTCCCAGTGTTCCAGTTTTGTGCCTCACACACGGTTTGTGGTACCTCCTCCTGCCGCCACAGCTGCCCTGGGGCAGACTGAACCTCTTACAAACACGTGTGCCCCAAACGGAGGCCTTGGAAAACTTTGGTATGGTTAGGGTTATTCCAGATCTGGTTTAGTCCTGTCCCAGGCCTGGTTCAGTCCCGTCCCAGGCCTGGTTCAGTCCCGTCCCAGGCCTGGTTTGGGTTAATGGGTGAGGGGTGAGGACTCTGGGTCCAGGGGCAGGACTCTGGGTCCAGCGGCAGGACTCTGGGTCCAGGGGCAGGGCTCTGGGTCCAGGGGCAGGGCTCTGGGTCCAGCGGCAGGACTCTGGGTCCAGGGGCAGGGCTCTGGGTCCAGGGGCAGGGCTCTGGGTCCAGCGGCAGGACTCTGGGTCCAGGGGCAGGGCTCTGGGTCCAGGGGCAGGGCTCTGGGTCCAGCGGCAGGACTCTGGGTCCAGGGGCAGGACTCTGGGTCCAGGGGCAGGGCTCTGGGTCCAGGGGCAGGGCTCTGGGTCCAGCGGCAGGACTCTGGGTCCAGGGGCAGGGCTCTGGGTCCAGGGGCAGGGCTCTGGGTCCAGGGGCAGGACTCTGGGTCCAGGGGCAGGGCTCTGGGTCCAGGGGCAGGACTCTGGGTCCAGGGGCAGGGCTCTGGGTCCAGGGGCAGGACTCTGTGGGCGAATGTGAGAGGACAGGGTCAGGAGGGACATGTGACCTCGTCATGTGTGAACTTTAACCCTGGGGTTCCTCAGGGTCACACAGAGCCAGGTTTTGCCTCAGTCCTCCTTTGTGTGTGTGTGTGTGTGTGTGTGTGTGTGTGTGTGCGCACTTGTATCAGATCTTCTCTTTTGGGGTTCAGCAGGGGCCAAAATAAAGACCTGCTTCTGAGCTTTGTTTACATCCTCAAAGAACTGTGGTGTACATCAGGTAGAATTAAACCAGGCCTGGACCAGGACTAAACTCAGTCTAAAGCAGGACTGAACAAAACCAGGTCTGGACCAGGACTAAACCTGGTCTGTAGAGTTCCTCTGGCAGATGGTCTCAGTATGGGTCCATGCTGCTCAGTTTCTGCCCACACTTTGGACTGAAAAACACAGAAAGATTCATTCATTCTCTCAAAATGACGCTAAAATCCAGATTTAGACCTGGTTTAGTCTTTGTTTAGTCCTGGAATAAATCTGGTTTAGACCAGTTTTAATCTGGGTTAAAGCTAAACCTAATTTAACTGGTTTAGTCCTACTCCAGACCTGGCTTTGTCCTGCTTTCTGGTTTAGTCCTCCTTTGGACCTGGTTTAGTCCTGTTTCAGACCTGTTTTAGTCCTGTTCCAGACCTGGTTTAGTCCTGATTTAGTCCTGCTATAGTCCTGGTTTAGTCCTTGTTTAGTCCTGTTTCAGACCTGATTTAGTCCTGGTTTAGTCCTGTTTCAGACCTGATTTAGTCCTGGTTTAGTCCTGTTTCAGACCTGATTTAGTCCTGTTTCACCTGGCTTGGCCCTGATTGAACCTGCACAGTTTGTCCTTGTTCATTGGAGCTTGTCTCTTGTGCACCTGTCATTCTGGTCTGAAGTCCTGGTCCGGTCTCAGAGGGTCTTTGTCAGTCCAGACTCTGTCACTAAATCCCTCTCAGACCGGTTATAGTCCCGGTCTTAGTCTTGGTTCTGCTCTGTGCCCAAACACAAAGCTCTCTGGCACTCTGCCCTCTCAAAGATGCCCGCCACTCAGGCCTTTTGACCGTGGGAACAGACCAGTCTCTATACTACTACTACTACTACTGCTACTGTTACTACTACTACTACTACTGCTACTGCTACTGCTACTACTACTACTGCTACTGCTACTGCTACTGCTACTACTACTACTACTGCTACTGCTACTGCTACTACTACTGCTACTGCTACTGCTACTACTACTAACTACTACTACTACTACTACTACTACTACTACTACTACTACTACTACTACTAACTACTACTACTACTACTACTACTACTACTACTACTAACTACTAACTACTACTACTATTACTGCTACTACTACTTATCCTGCCATTACTCTGACTTCTTCTCTGGTACTGTGTATTCTCCAGCTCTGCTTCAGATTGAGATTAGGACGCGCTCTTCCCCAAACCCTTGAGCCCTTTCAAAGATGGCCGCCTCCCTCACTCTCCTTTTGGACTCTTTGTCTCCGTGGGAACCGCCTCTTGACAGACAGCTCAGCAGCGCGTTGCCGTGGAAACGGGAGATGCTTATCAGTTGGCCAATCAGATCCCTCCCCTGAGAGTCCTTATGTTTAAGAATGAGCCGGTCTCAAGTGAACATTAACATTCTGATCCCATAACAGAACTGAACCAGGACTGAACCAGGACTGAACCAGGACTGTACCAGGACTGTACCAGGACTAAACTGAACCAGGACTAAACCAGAACTAAACCAGGACTGAACCAAGACTGAACCAGGACTGACCCAGGACTGAATCAGGACTAAACCGGGACTGAACCAAAATTAAAACAGGACAGAACCAGGACTGAACCAGGACTGAACTAGCACAGAACCAGGACTAAGCCGGGACTAAACCAGGACAGAACCACAACCAGGACTGAACCTAGTAAAAGACACTAAACCTGGACTAAACTAAATCAAAGTCAGAACTAAACCAGGAGAAAACCCTGGAATTAACCAAGAACCAGGTCTAAACTGGCTAGGACATAAACTAACCCATGTCTAAACCGGTCTAAACCAGAACTTATTGATCCTTATATTAAAGCTGGAACCACATATGTGTTTTGGGGATCAATATTTATCGTGTGTACATTTTCTTTGTGAATTTTGTGTATTTTAGTTGTAATACATTTGGCATTTTAATTGAGCTGTAGATAATTGAATAGTTAACATTTTTGGCTAATTACTGGTTAATTCTGCTGTTTATTTGTTACAGTTCAGGCCTTTTAATGAAATTGTCAATTTAAAAGTGTTTTTTTTGGGATTATCTTGTGTTATTATTACACTTCGAAATGTGTTATTGTGACAGACCTACCACCAGGATAGAGTGTCCAAACCCAGACTAAACCAGGACCGGGAGAGATTTAAACTTGGACTAAACTAATCCAGGATCAAGCCTAAATCCAGACTAAAAAGATCCTGCAATGGGCCCATAACCAGTTGAAGAGCGTGGTTACAAAGTGCTGTCAGGACCATCTGAGGAGCTCTTCAGACACATTAATAATTCAGACATTTAGATTTTATAGTATTGAGTGGGAGTCTACAGCACAACGGACACTTGGCTGGGACATGTGATATTTTATTTTATTTTATTTTATTTTATTTTATTTTTTTTAAATTATTTATTTATTTATTTTTATTTAGGTATTTCTTTCTTTCTTTCTTTCTTTATTTATTTATTTATTTATTTTTTAATATTTATTTTATTTTATTTTTATGTGATAATGTTGTTTCCAGATCACAAACAGACCTGGAGTTGTGTTTTGTTTCATTCACACGTTTACCACACAAACCTGCATATTTAGGCTGAATTCTTCTCTCAAACAGAAAACACTCTGTTCCACCTTGTGATGTCATGTGGTAATACAGGAAGTGCTCCACTGTGTTTTTAAACTTCACGCACCTTCACTAGAATCATTTGGATAATTTCAGCCCTGGAATTGTGCTGAACTAAGGGTAAAATGTAGCTGTTAACTTGAAAACTTCCGCTTCATGACATCACAAGGTGGAACAGAGCGTTTTGAGCTTTGGAGATGTAGACAGACTAATAATAAAGTGTTACTCAAACATGTGAATGAAACAAAACACAACTCCAGGTCTGTTTTTGAGGAGAAAACATTATAACATGACTTAAAACGCACAAAAGTCCATTTTGCGTGATATAGGAGCTTTAATCTCGCAGTTTTATTTTCAAGGGATCAGGAGTCGAACCCACAACCTCGTCACACTGAGAGGAGGGCGCAGGCTAACCACTCTGCCACAGCAGGTTAAAGCCTGTGCAGACAGAGGGGGCACTGTGTGAGACCCTCCAGAACAGAGGGTCAGTGTGAGAGGTACTCAAAACATGTTTATGAAAGGGAGGAAGGAGAGAGGGAGGAGAGGAGAGGAGGAGGGAGGAGGAGGGAGAGAGGGAGGAGAGGAGGAGGGAGAGAGGGAGGAGAGGAGGAGGGAGAGAGGGAGGAGAGGAGGAGGGAGAGGAGGAGGGAGAGAGGGAGGAGAGGGAGGGAGGAGAGGGAGAAGGGAGAGGGAGGAGAGGGGGTGAAAGAGAAGATGAGGGGAGGTGAGAGAAAGATGAGAGAGGCCAAGAAGGGGAGAGAGAGGGAGGGAGGGAGAAAGTAGGGAAAGTAAAGAGGGGAAAACGGGGGAGAGTGGATGCTCTGTTCATCTTAAAGACCTGGTTTAGACCAGTCCGATTTTTGTCCTGGTGTAGTCCTGGCTTAGTCCTGGCTTAGTCCTGGCTTAGTCCTGGTTTAGTCCTGGTTTAGTCCTGGTGTAGTCCAGGTTTAATCTTGATTTTGGCCTGGTTTAGTCCTGGTTTTGGCCTGGTATAGTCCTGTTTAATCCTGGTTTAGTAGTCCATGTATAGTCCATCTTTAGTCCTGGTATAGTCCTGGTTCAGTCCTGGTTTAGTAGTCCATGTATAGTCCATCTTTAGTCCTGGTTTAGTAGTCCATGTGTAGGCCATCTTTAGTCCTGGTATAGTCCTGGTATAGTCCTGGTTCAGTCCTGGTTTAGTAGTCCATGTATAGTTCAGCTTTAATCCTGGTTCAGTCCTGTTTAGTCCTGGTTTAGTAGTCCATGTATAGTCCATCTTTAGTCCTGGTATAGTCCTGTTTAGTCTTGGTTTAGTAGTCCATGTGTAGTCCATCTTTAGTCCTGGTATAGTCCTGGTTCAGTCATGGTTTAGTCCTGGTTTAGTAGTCCATGTATAGTCCATCATTAGTACTGGTATAGTCCTTGTTCAGTCCAGCTTTAGTCCTGTTTCAGTCCTGTTATAGTCCTGGTTTAGTTCATATATTTACAGTCTGTATAGGCTGGTTGTATCTGAGATCTACAGTTAGAGCTGCTTCCTGTTCCTGTGATAAGCCTATGTCCATATACGTGCGTAATGCCCATATAAGAGCGTCCATAGTGCTTCCTGTTTCAGAGATAACACGCACACATTTGCACTTACAGGAAATGTTTCTTCTACAGCACAAACACAACAAACAGAAGATCATTTATGTTTCTGGAATATTTTATTTTAGTGAAATGCAATACAATTAGGCTGTAATTAACTGAAGTCATGTTATAATGCTGTAACTTCCTCAAAAACAAAGCCCGGAGTTGTGTTTTGTTTCATTCACATGTTTGAGTAACTCTTTATTATTAGTCTGTTACATCTCCAAAGCTCAAAATGCTCTGTTCCACCTTGTGATGTCATGTAGTGGTAGTTTTCAAGTTAACAACTACCTTTTACCTTTAGTTCAGTGCAGATTGGTGATTCCAGGACTGAAATAATCCAAATGATTCTAGTGAAAGTGTGTGGAGTTTAAAAACACAGTGGAGCACTTCCTGTATTACCACATGACATCACAAAGTGGAAAAGAAAACATTTTATTTATTTTTTTAATGTTTAGATCTACTTTTTCACTATTTCCCAGCCCTCATTTAGTCTTGGATTAGTTCTTCTTTTGTTCTGGTTTAGTTCTGGTTTAGTCCTGGTTCAGCCCTTGTTTAGTCCTAGTGTAGTTCTGGCTTAGTCCTAGTATAGTCCTTGTTTAGTCCTGCTTTAGTCCTGGGTTAGTCTTACTTTAGTCTTGGTTTAGTCCTGGTTTAGGTTGGGTTTAGTCCTGGTTTGTCCTGGTTTAGTCCTGGTTTAATCCTGGTTTAGTCCTGGTTTTGTCCTGATTTAGTTTGGGTTTAGTCCTGGTTTGACAGTTTTAGTCCTGATTTAATCCTGGTTTAGTTCTGGTTTAGTCCTGGTTTAAGGCGTGAGATTTAGTCTTTAGTTCCCATGCTCCTCCTCTTTTCTTCTCCCTCATTAACTCAGAATTAGCATGTCGTCTGTCGTTAGCTCAGGCGCTAACACCTGCTGCTGTGGGGACTTCATTACCCATAATCCCCCAGGAGCCGTTATCTTACGCACATTCACTTCCTGTTTACAGAGCACAGATCTGAATCAACAGATATTTTTACACTTCATTTAAAACAAAGTCCATTTCCTCATGAAACAATATTTATACTTGTGTTTTTGCACGCTATTCTTGTTTTAGTCCTGGTTTAGTCCTGGTTTAGTCTCTGTTAAATCTTGGTTAAGTCCTTGTTTAGTCCTGGTTTAGTTTAGATTTAGACCTGGTTTAGTCTCAGTTAAATCCTGGTTTAGTCTTGGTTAAGTCCTTGCTTAGACTGGCTAAGTCTTGGTTTAGGTCTGTTTAGACATGGCCTAGTCCTGGTTTAGTCCTGATTTAGTCTCAGTTTAGACCTGGTTTAGTCCCGTTTAATCAAGTCCTAGTTTAGTCCTGGTTTAGTTTTGTTTGAGTCCAGCTGTAGACCTGGTTGAGCTCTGGTGGAGTTCCGGTGAAGTTCCAGTCAAGTTTCAGTTTAGTTCTGGTCGAGTTCTGGTTTAGTTCTGGTCAAGATCTGGTTTAGTTCCGGTCAAGTTCCGGTTGAGTCCCGGTCGAGTCCCGATCAAGTCCCGGTTGAGTTCCGGTCGGTTCCGGTCGAGTTCCGGCGGCGTACCAGTCGAGTTCTGGTCAAGTTCTGGTTTAGGTCTGGTCAAGTTCTGGTCAAATTCTGGTCAAGTTCTGGTCGAGTCCTGGTCGAGTTCTGGTTTAGTTCTGGTCGAGTTCTAGTTGAGTTCTGGTTGAGTTCTGGTTGAGTTCCGGTCAAGTTCTGGTTGAATCCTGGTCTAGTTCTGATTGAGTTCTGGTTGAGTTCTGGTCTAGTTCTGATCTAGTTCTGATCTAGTTCTGGTCTAGTTCTGGTCTAGTTTAGGAGGGTTTTGATTTGAATAGTCAAATGGTGGTTTATGTGCGCAGAGGTCTCACTCCATCAGCTACAGAAAATGAGCATTTGCATCAAATGTAAACAGCCACAAAAACCAGGACTAAACCAGGACTAAACCAAGAGTAAACCAGGTCTCGTACCAGGATTGACCCAAGTGTAAACGAGGGCTGGGAAATATGGAAAAAGTAGATGTAAACAAACCAAATATCTTTTACAGAGAACAATTTAATGCTGATTTATTCTTAATTACAAAAACACTGAACATGATGAACATGTTGTTTATGTTATAATTTAGTGTTTTTGATTATCCAGTCTTAAAGCAGAATGAGCCTCACATGACTCTTTCATTTGTGTTGCCAGTTTCAATGATAAAATCCAGTGTGTTTAAACCTAAAATGTCTCTGATCTGAACGGTCTCTACCTAAACCCCAGCACCTGCACCAGTCATGAGTCAGTGCTAGTGCAGCCTCTGCAGCTTAGGGAGGGAATTCTGGAGGTTCTGAGCTTCACATGAGCCTGTCCATAAACTGAGAAAGAGACAAACTTGAACTAGAAAAGCACTCAGAGAGCGCAGACCTCCGCCAAGCAGCTCAGTTTTCAAAGTGATCCAGAATCCAGGATTTCTTCTGGATCATCACCAAAATTTAATCATCTGTTGGATTTACCATTAGGAACATTTCCTGAAAATTTCATCAATATCCGTCCATAACGTTTTGAGTTATCTTGCTAACAAACAAACAAACAAACAAACAAACAAACAGACAGACAGACTCAGGTGAAAACATAACCTCCTTGGCGGAGGTAATAAACCAGGACTAAAGCAGGACTAAACCAGGACTAAAGCTGGACTAAACCAGGACTAAACCAGGACTAAAGCTGGACTAAAGCAGGTCTGAACATAATATGAGATGGGAGCAGTGAGGGTGAGTTATATTCCGGGATATTGACATGAACTGATCACATGACCCGGACTGAAACACGAGCTGATGATGTCATTAGTGTGGGACAGGACTGACCACAGACATCTGAGAACACACATCATATCGATACATCAATATACTGCTACTGCTACTACTACTATTACTACTACTACTACTACTACCATTCCTGCTACTACTACTACTACTGCTACTACTACTACTGCAAATACTGAAGTGGTCTGTCCTCATGGGGGAGCTGAATGCAGATGTGGAATAGAAATTAGGGGTAAAAACCAAAGAGGAAAAAAATAAATAGTAGTAGTAGTAATAACAGGAGTATTAGTAGCTGTAGTAGTCACTACTGCTAAACTAAACATTTTACCAGGAGTAGAAAACCAGGACTAAACCAGGACCAAACCAGGACTGAACCAAGACCAAACCAGGACTACGCTAGGACTAAACCAGGACCAAACCAGGACCATACCTAGTATTACTGCTGATATGCACCTTCATATTGTCCACATATGAAGCCAGCCCAGACACTTTATAATGGAACTTTTGTCCAAATTTGTCTGAAATGCTTACAATCTTGTCGCCTTTTGTAACCAGTTTTGACACATTCCTGAATGGTCCAAGTTTTCCAGAATTCGGGTCAGACATATCCTGATCTTATCCTCGGAATTCTGGGGAAACATAGGACTCAGATCCAAACAAAAACCAGGACTAGACCAAGGCCTGCGACCAAAGATGTCACAAACTGAAGAGAACTGAACCAAGATCAAAGCAAAACCCACCCCCATTATACTAAGGACTAAACCAGGTAGTAGTAGAAGTAGTAGTAGTGGTAGTGGTCGTAGTAGTATTAGTAGTGGTAGTGGTGGTGGTAGTAGTAGTAGTAGTGGTAGTGGTGGTAGTAGTAGTAGTACTAGTTGTAGTATTAGCAGTTTTACTTAAACTTCTGTGTTCTTTCCTGAGTAAATGCTTAATAAGTGAATCATGTTTGTGAGAATAAGGTCAGACCTCGAGAGACGAGAACCAGGAAACAGATGGAGCCGGTCCACAGTTTAGACCTGGACTAAACTTGGACTGAACAAGGACAGAACCAGGACTGAACCAGGACTAAACCAGGAATAAACCAGGTACCCTAGATCAGGATAAGCTATAGGGCTAGACCAGGACTACACCAGTGCTTAATCAGGACTAAACCAAACCAAAACTAAACCAAGACTAAACCAAGACTAAACCAAGGCCAAACCAGGACTAAACCAGGACTAAACCAAGATTAAGGCAGGACTAAACCACGACTAATCCAAGACTAAACCAGAACAAAACCATAACTAAATAAGAAGTAAACCAGCACTTATCCAGGACTAAACCAGGACTACACCAAGACTAAACCAGGACTTAACAGGACCCACAGAACCAGACTTGGACTGGGCTATGACCAGGACTCTTCCAGTGCTGAGTCAGTTCCTTCCTGGGTAAATCAGAGGAAGTGGACTTTGGACATAGAGGACAGACCAGTTTAAGAGGAAAGGGCAGAGCACAGGCTTTCCTAAAGGAGCTCGAGGGAATCGAACCCACAACCCAAACGGAATCAACAACACGAGGCAGCTTTAAAGGTTCTATTATATCACACAAAATGGACTCTTGTGAGCGTTAAGTCATGTTATAATGTTGCTATCTCCTCAAAAACACACCTGGAGTTGTGTTTTGTTTCATTCACATGTTTGAGTGACACTTTATCATTAGTCTGTCTACATCTCCAAAGCTCAAAGTGTTCTGTTCCACCTTGTGATGTCATGAAGTGGTAGTTTTCAAGTTACCTTAAGTTCAGCAGAGATTGACAATTCCAGGTCTGAAATCATCCAAGTTGATTTCAATTTCGGTTTTGTGTCTTTTATTACCATCTTCTACATAAAGTCAGGTGTGGGTAGTACTCAATTACTTTTACTCAAGTACATGTTAACGGTGCATTGTGTAACTTTTCTTGTAGAGGGTCCGTCACCTGCTTGTTTTCATGGAGATGCCAATGCTCTGCCTGGAATGTTCCACAGTGTGACATTAAACAGCTCCACTTTATTTACTTTACATTTATTCAATTAAAGGTGGTTTTATAGCTCAAAAACACCTAGAAAAACAGGTATTCTGACTGTGAGTGGGGTCACCTCTCCACAGATCTGACCTGTAACTTGGTCTGGTTTGGTCTCCATGAAGATAGAAAGGTTTAATGCCATACTGTGGAACATTCCAGACAAAGCAATAACATCTCCATGGAGAAAAGCGTTTGACGGACCCTCCACCAGAAAAGTTACACAATGCACCTTTAGCTACTATATAATAAATTGTACTTCTAAGACCCCATACTTTTACCCCTACTTAAGTAATACATTGTACAGTGTAACAGTACTTTTACTTGAATAAAAGTTGTGTTTCTTTCTCTTCTACTTCAAATATGATTTCATTTGTCTCATTTTTGTGTCAGTCCTTTTTTTTTTAATTCCGATTTTGTGTGTTATTAAAATGAATATGCCACCTGCTTTTCTCCACTGTGATGTTAGTGCTTCTCCTAGAATGTTACACAATATGGTATTAAACTGATCTATCTATGGCCTCCTCTCCACAGATCTGATCTGTAATCTGGCCTAGTGGAGCAATCTGCTTGTCTAAATGGAGATTATTGCTTTGCCTGGTTACTCTTACTCAAGTAGTAATTTCCCACATACTTTGTACTCTTATGTTATTGGGTTCTTTTTTGTTTTGTTTTCATACCTGACAGTTTCGGTTGTCCACTTAGGTGATTTAAAAAGGTTTTGGCACTGTCTTCCTACCGATGGAGGCAGGATCACAGCGCCATCTGCAGTCCAACTTTCTCAGGACAGTATCCCAGGTGTGTGAGAGTAAAAAAGCTCCCTCGTCCTGGTTTATGGTCCCGTGAGCACGTTTCTGAGGAAGTTGGTCTGCAGATGACCAGGACTAAACCAGTACTAAAGCAGGACTATATCAAGACTAAACCAAGACTAAACAAGGACTAAAACAGGATTAAATCAGGATTTAAACAGGACTAAAACATGACTAAACCAGGACTAAAACATGACTAAACCAGAATTAAACCAAGACTATATCGAGACTAAACTAAGACTAAACAAGGACTAAAACAGGACTAAACCAGGATTTAAACAGGACTAAAACATGACTAAATCAGAATTAAACCAAGAATATATCAAGACTGTACTTGACCGCGCTGGATTATAATCTCTGATATGAATATGACCCCACTCCAGATTAAAACTACAGATGGCTCCACCAATCAGGCTGTCAGCTTTTAGTGTAGAGCAGTGTAAATGTGTAATATTAGTATATGATTACATTTAAAATACGAAGATTTTAACAGGTCTAAAGTCAGATTAAAGGTCCTATATCACGCAAAATGGACTCTTGTGCGATTTAAACCATGTTATAATGTTGTTACCTCTAGAAAAACACACCTGGAGTTGTGTTTTGTTTCATTCACATGCTCGAGTAACCCTTAATTATTAGTCTGTCTACATATCCAAACCTCAAAATGCTCTGTTCCAAGTTGTGATGTCATAGAGTGGTAGTTTTCAAGTTAACAGCTCCTTTTATCTTTAGTTCAGTAGAGATTGGAAGTTCCAGGGCTGAAATTATCCAAATGATTCTAGTGAAGATGTGTGGAGTTTAAGAACTCACTTCCTGTATCACCACATGACATCACAAGGTGGAACGGGGTGTTTTCTGTTTGAAAGAAGATCTCAGCCTAAATATGCAGGTGTGTTTGTGTGTTAAACGTGTGAATGAAACAAAACACAACTCCAAGTGTGTTTGTTGTGAGGAAACAACATTAGAACAGATCAGAAAACAGTGAAATATGGGCCCTTTAAAACAGACTAACCTGAGTAGGAGAAGAAGAAGTAAATTTCCCAACATTCAACAACATTAAAGAGGGTGTGCGTGTGTGTGTATCTGTGTGTATGTGCGTGTCTGTGTTCTCCCTTTAGTATAAACAGTTAGGTAGTTAATAGAAAGCCCATATGAAGTCACTGGAGCTGTTTTGGCCCTGGTACTTAGATACCGACTCTCATAAGTGTCAGGACAGATTAGCCAAACAGTTTCAGTTCATGGAAACAGAGAAGGCCCAGTCCAAAACACATTTACAGGTCTAGACACGTGACCACAGGCAGGTCCAAACATCAGCTGTGGGACTAAAGCTCGGACACTTTAGTCAAACCTGATGGTGGTACGTTGCTGTTGTAGCCACAGCTGTCCTGGGCAAGACTGATGGAAGTGAGGATGCCAATCTGCACCATCGACACGCACACCACATTCATCCTAGACAAAGTGGGTGAAGTGTCTTGCCTAAGGACTAGAGTTAGCAAAAGTATTGAAAATCAGATATTAATCGATACTGAAACTACTGTGTATCGAAACTAGATACTCATTTGAACAGGTATATTAAAAAGTCCCATTCACAGGACAGAAATGAACCTTTCCTGAATAACTTTAGAATAATCTTTAGCTGTATCAGAACAAGTATAAAAGCACATTGACTAGTATAGTTGGACCACTAGGGATTACGCAGATAAAAGGACACATGGGGATAGAAAAGAAAGTACAATTCAGTGCAGAAAATCACATATCAAAACATGGACAAAGCAGAGGGCAGATGGAGGGCCATAGACTGCTGTTCAGTGAATAATTGAAATATAATTTGGACATGCCTGGTCTAAATAAAAAAGTATCAAGTCTATTCCTTTGTTTTATTGTGACAACATTAGCTCATTGAGTCAACATCACCTGCCCGATCAGAATTATTCAGCTGTAGTTACCCATAAAAGTCATCAGTACTGTGACTCCGTGTACTTTGTGTTTCAGGAGATGTGGTGGATGTGTACCAGAGGGAGTTCTTGGCCCTCAGAGACCGGCTGCACTCGGCCGAGCAGGAGAACCTCAGGAGGTCCAAAGAACTCAACTTGGTCCTGGACGAGATCAAGAAGGCCATCGCAGAGAAGCAGGCCCTCCGAGACCTCAACAAGACCTGGGCCAGCCTCTCAGGTACACAGTCGGAGTAGTACTCGTGGTGGTAGTGGTAGTAGTGGTAGTAGTTGTAGCTGTAGAAGTAGGAGTAGAAACAGTAATAGTTGTAAGAGTAGCAGAGGAGAGGGTCAGATGATACAAAGGATGTTCAGATGGAGCAGAGGAGGATCAGATGGAGCAGAGGAGGTCAGATGGAGCAGAGGAGGATCAGATGGAGCAGAGGAGGATCAGATGGAGCAGAGGAGGATCAGATGGAGCAGCGGAGGATCAGATGGAGCAGAGGAGGTCAGATGGAGCAGAGGACTCACTCGGTTTTGTGTGTTTCAGAGGAGACCCGTCTGAAGCTGTGGAACGTCAGCAGTACCAAGAGCGTTCTCCAGCTTCCTTCCATCTTCCATCACCTGCCGCACCTGCAGCACCCTGAGAGCCTGCAGCCCGCCGTGCACCTGGGCCAGGGCCGCACCGGGGGTAAGACTCCAGCAGGGGGCGCAATCACAGCATTCACCCCACAACTACAACTCAAGTACTTTAGATCTGGTTTAACACCCCTTTTCCAAGTTTAGACCTTGTGATTTAGTCTGTCTTGGACCAACTATAGTCCTGGTTAAGTCCTGGTTTAGTTTGTAGCGACATGGGTTTGATCTAGTTCTGATTCTCTGATCTGATTTAGTCCTGGGTCAATTTCATGGTTTTGTCCCAATTTAATGCTGCTGTCTGGGTTGAGTCCTGGTTCACTCCTGGTTGATTCCTGGTTGAGACCTGGTTGAGTCCTGTTGAGACCTGGTTGAGTCCTGTTGAGACCTGGTTGAGTCCTGGTTGAGTCCTGTTGATTCCTGGTTGAGTGCCGGTTGAGTCCTGGTTGAGTCCCGTTTGATTCCTGATTGAGTCCTTATTGAGTCCTGGTTGAATCTTGGTTGATTCCTGGTTGATTTCTGGTTCATTCCTTGTTCATTCCTGGTTGAGTCTTTTTTGAGTACTAGTATCGAAACTAAATACTAATTCGAGCAGGTATTGATACTAAAAAAGTCCCATTCACAGGACAGAAATTAACCTTTCCTGAATATCTTTAGAATGATCTTGAGCTGTATCAGAACAAGTACATGTAGTACAAGGACAAGTACAAGTACTGAGGGATTACACATGGGAATAGAAAAGAAAGTACTGTAATTTAATCTTGAAAATCACATTCCATTGAATAAATAAATAGTGTTTTTTATTCTCATCGTAGTATCGGTATTGAGTATTGAGTCTATTCCTGATTTCGAGTTTGAGATTTTAGTATCATAACAGATTCTTCAGGTGGGCCTACTTCTGTGACCCTTTCTCCCTTCCCAAAATGCCGCTTGTTGCTTAATTTGAAATGATCTTGACCTCTGTGTTTTACTCCATGTGTCTGTGGGCACAGCAGCAGTCACATGACCCGCCTGGTCACATGACAGTGTCACTTCCTGTTAGCTCTCCGTCTCAGTCTGGTCTAAAAATAGCCTCACCCCCAGACCTCTACAGCCCCGGATCCTCAGGGGCTCACGGCTCAGTCACTGCCCAGAAACAGTGCTCTGTGTCTGGGTATCGACCACCCAGCTCCCCTTAGACCCCCACTGGCCCTGGAGGACAGACTCCGTTTTTAGGATTTGTTTATGGTTGTCCTGAATGGATCTTTGTTTAGTCCAGGTTACACACATGTTTAGATCTAACACAGTTTTAGCCTGGTTTGGTCTTGGTTTAGTCCTGATCTGGTCCTGCTTTAGTTCTGCTTTAGTCCTGGTTTAGTGCTGGTTTAGTGCTGGTTTAATCATGGTTAATCCACTTAGATTTGACTTAGTCTGGGCATGGTTTAGTCCTGCTTTAGTCTTGCTTTAGTCCTGCTTTAGTCCTGGTTTAGTCCTGGTTTAGTCCTGGTTAGTGCTGGTTTAGTCCTGCTTTAGCTCAACTACATCGGCTGGAGAACATTATAGTATTAATCTGCCTGTGGACACTTATAATGTGGGGCTAAACTCGTTTCAGTCTCTGCCCTGGTATCCGTTGATATCGGATATCGGCAGATACTTAAAGCTGTAGTATGGAAATCGGTACCGTAACAAGCTGGATCGGTGCATGCCTAATATTACAGAATAGTTATGAACAAACATTTTAAGACCAAACTGACGAGGCTCACTGCTGCAGAGAGAGGAGAGGGGCGACAATTTTTCAATGTAAAGTGAATTGGAGTCAGTGGAGCCAAAAGCGCCCCCCAATTTAATTAACAGGAATGTAATAAATAAGTTAAATAAAAGGGATCTAAAATAAGTACACAAACTAATCTGATGGTGGATGATGGATGATGGTGTGGGGCGGGGCTTGACCTTTGAGTGACAGCGCTGGTCAGTGAGCGCGAGCAACAGCAAACTGCCAATGGAGAGTGACAGCGACGCGAGTTTGGCCACAGAGCGCAGCGAGGTTTAGGCGGGGCTAAGAGGGACTCACGTACCGCCCGTAGACTGTGAGCTGACCGTGGGCGGCTGTTCTCATCACGTAATAACCTGCATCTGACTCATCGGCGGCCGTTTGTCCAACCCGGAAATTCAAATGTCGTGGCCGTAGATGATCCTAAAGAGGCCGGTACAGACACGGCTTTTGACCCAAAAGTCAGATTTTTAACAAATATGTACTAAAGTGCCAAAATAAGGCCAGGGATAGGTGTACCCCCCACCGCTTCAGATCAGCCGACACCAACCTCCTCACACCCCTCGTCAGGACAAAGCACCGGACCTTGGGGGACCGAGCCTTCGCTGCAGTCGCCTCCTCCCTCTGGAACTCGCTCCCACAATCCATCAGGAACTCGGACTCACTGCAGCACTTCAAATCACAACTACAAACTCACCTGTTCAATCTGGCATTCCCCCCGTGATTCCCGCCGTTTCCTACAGCGTTACTTCCTGTTTTGTTTGTTAAGCGTCTTTGAGTGTCCAAAAAAGCGCTATACAAGTCTGTTGTATTATTATTTACACAGTTTCAGTAAAAAAAAGTGGTTTTGGTGTTTAGTGGCTCTGTAAATAGGGGGAGGTGGCTGTAGGTGTGGCCAGGTGAGAGCTCGATGGACCAATCAGGGGTCAGTAAAGAGCGGCCGACCAGGATCAGGTGGGAACATAATCGTCCAATCAGCGGCGAGGGCTCCCACAGCAGAAGTCAACAGAGACAGCAAAGAAATGAAAACAAACACAAAACAAAACAATTGAAACACCCTCTCTCCTTCTCTCTCTGTTCCCTCGCTCCTCCTCTCCTCCTCTCCTCCTCTCCTCCTCTCTCCTCTGTCCATGGAGTAGTGCTGGTTTGTCTCACATGTCCTCTGTCCCCTGCAGTGTCCATAGTCCTTGGCGTCCCCAGTGTGAAGAGGGAGGTCCACTCGTACCTCTCGGACACTCTCACGTCTCTGATGTCTGAGCTGTCCCCCGCGGAGAGAGAGGACTGCGTCATCGTGGTCCTCATCGCAGAGGTCAGTCCTGGTTTAGTCCTGGCTTAGTTCTGTGTTAGTCCTGGTTTATTCCTGGCTTAGTTCTGTGATAGTTCTGGTTTAGTCCTGGTTTAGTCCTAGTCCAGTCATGTTTTAGTCCTGGTTTACTCCTGGTTTAATCCTCATTTAGTCCTGGTCTAGTCCTTCTTTATTCCTGTGTTATTCCTGGTTTAATCCTGGTTTAGTTCTGCTTTAGTCCTGGTTTAGTCCTGATCTAGTCCTGATTTAGACCTGGTCTTATTTTAATTTAGAATTTGTGAAACCTCTTTTTAATTATCATTTTTAATAGCATTTATTACAGACTGCCATAGCATATTCACTGGCATTAGCGTCCATTAGCTCAGACGCTAAATCCAGCCTGACTAACATTAGCGCTGTGTCCTGGGGGTGTATTTAGTCCAGGCTCTGACCTTTCACAGGATGTTGTAGCTCTCAGACTTGGATCATATGAGTAATAATCATTTGGATATGTCTGACAGAGTAAACTGGTCTCAATGGAGCTAAATGTCATCCACTAGTACATAGAAAAGGTCAAAGTTCAGGAGGCTTGAAGAAAACATGTGGCAGACTATTATTAAAGATGCACTCTGTAACTTTCTGGGTGGAGGGTTTGTGGTTGCTTTCCCTGGAATTTTTCACAGTATAATATTAAATTGATCTACTTGCATGGAAATGAGCACTAAGCTTACAGGTCAGATCTGTGGAGAGGTGGGCCCGCTTACAGTACATGGAGACAACCAGGTGCTGGACTCGTACCTCAAAAAAGTTACATAGTGAATCTTTAAGTCATGGTCACAACAACTAGAAGGACATTTTAGTAATAGGCTCAATAAATGCTAATTAAGAATGGTATTATTATTATTATTATTATTATTATTATTATTATTATTGACGTAGTTGTTTTTGTCTGTTTGTGTTACAGGCCGATCAACAGTACGCTAGCTCTGTGGCAGAAAACCTCAGGAGCATGTGAGTCCTGGTTTAGTCCTGATTTAGTCATGGTTTAATCCTGGTTCAGTCCTGGTTTAGTTCTGGTTTATTCCTCATTTAGTCCTGGTTTACGCATGGTTTTGTCATGGTTTTGTTCTGGTTTAGTCCTGGTTCAGTCCTGGTTTAGTCTTGGTGCAGCCCTGGTTTGGCCCTGGTTTTGTCCTGGTTCAGTCTTGGTCTAGTACTGATTTAGTCCTGGTTCAGTCCTGGTTTAGTCCTGGTTTGGTCCTAGTTAGATCCCGGTTTAATCCCTATCTAGTTCTGATTTGGTCTTGGTTAAACCTTGGTATTACTTAAACCCTGGTTTAGTTCAGATTTAGTCCTGGTTTGGACCGAGTCAGACCCTCCTTTTGTCCTGGTTTAGTCTTAGTTTAGACCTAATTTCTGGGAAAATATTGTAATAGACGTGACACTGTAAAGTCCTAAGCATTCGTTAAAAATAATGTTATGTTCAAAATTGGAACCAAACACACCTGCAACACTATGTTCTGTTTATTTGTTTTTATGTATTTTTTGTTGCAGTTTCCCAGCAGAGATCCAGTCCGGTCTCCTGGAGGTGGTCTCTCCTTCGTCTCACTTTTACCCAGACTTCTCCAAACTGAGGGAGTCGTTTGGAGACCCCAAAGAGAGGGTCAGGTAGGCCTCACACGAAACAGAAAACAAACAGCAAAGTTCTTATAGAGGTGCAAATGGAGGTGCAATAACTTTAAAACTGAAAAAAGATGCTTAATGTCCAAAACTTCTTTATTTTTGGATAACGTTTAAGCCAAAAAAAACTATCTAAAAATGTAAAAACCTTTGGACCTCGGCCAGTGTGCAGTGCATTTTTAACTTTTAATGCTGCTTGTCTCCATGGAGATGTTATTCTTTTGTCTAGAATGTTCCACAGTATAGATTAAACCTATCTATGACAAGGGAGACAGCACTACGCTACATTACAGTTCAGATCTATGGAGAGGCGTCCCTTTTCACAGAAGGAATTACTGTATTTTTGAGCAACAGAAACCCCTGTAATGAATAAATGCTCGATGGAACTGTTTAAAGTCTTACCGTGGAACATTCCAGGTAAAGCAATAACAGCAGGTAGTGACCCTCCACCAGAAAAGTTACGCAGTGCACCTTTAAATCGCTCCCCTGCACCTCCAGACTCCCAGTGGCGCAGTGGTTAGATCCGACTCCCCACGACAGCATGGTCACAGCTTTGATTTCCAGTCTGACTTTTCCGTGTTTTTCTGCCACCAACAAAAACACAATGCGGAAGAATCTCAACCCAGTCCAGACTCAGATCCTGGCTCAGATCCGGAGAAGGGTCCAGCTAGGTACTCCTACACTTACAGGCCCAAAATAGACTGAAATAAAGACACTTAAATGATTACAGTTGTTTTTATTGTTCTAAAAACGCTTGAAAAACATGCTCCGTTGCTGTGAGGAGGCTTGTCTTTCCACAGACTTGACTTAGAACTTTACTGTTGAAGGGCCTGCCACCTGCTTGTCTCCATGGAGATTAATTTACCATGGACAATGTGCCACAGTTTAGTTTTAGCTTTCTATCTCCGTGGAAACTCTCTTAAAAACCTGAAAAGTGGTCCAGAGTGATTCCTCATTTACCTTCTGCATTCACACGATCATAATTATTCACCGTGATGAGTTTATAAGCACTTTTCACAACTTTCAGGGGCCAGAGCAGAGTTTTGCCGTGACGGTGAAGCTAACAACTAGCATGCCAACTGTGCACTTCCTGATTCTCATGATTAGCTGCAGATAGAACACATCAGACTTATGTAGACCTCAAGAGCTGCTTAAACAATAAATCTGTACTGAGGCAAGACACATTTTACTCAAATTTTTGGAAAAAAATGTCCTTTAAAGGTCCTGTATTACACAAAATGGACTCTTGTGAGCTTTAAGCCATGTTATAATGTTGTTTTCTTATCAAAAACACACCTGGAGTTGTGTTTTGTTTCATTCACACACGTTTGAGTAACTCTTTATTATTAGTCTGTCTACATCTCCAAAGCTCAAAACACCCTGTTCCACCTTGTGATGTCATGAAGCGATAGTTTTCAAGTTAACAGCTCCTTTTACTTTTCGTTCAGTAGAGATTGACAATTCCAGATTTGAAATGATCCAAATGATTCTAGTGAAGGTGTGTGGAGTTTAAAAACACACTGGAGCACTTCCTGTATCACCACATGACATCAGAAGGTGAAACAGAGTGGTTTCTATTTGAGAGAAAAACATGTTTGTGTGTTAAACATGTGTGAATGAAACAAACATTATAACAGAAATGGGAAAATGTGTAATATGGGCCCTTTGAGTTTGGGACACGTTTCCATAGAGACAAATAAAGCCATTTTGTTCAGGGTTAATATTCTATTTTGAAGGGAAAGTCACATTTTTAAACCATATCTAACCAAGCATAAATTGTAGTTCAAAGTGAAAGTAAAGAGTTTGACCTCTTGTGACCTCTGACCTGTGACCCTGTGGTTTTAGCCTGGTTTATGTGCGTGATCATGTGAGAGTCAGGAGACGGTTTAAATAAGTCTGTCTTTGTTTGGAGAGTCTAGACCCCAGGGGGTTTACAGGGAGAGGCAGTTTGTTTAAAAAGACCAAATATGAGCGTGTACAGCGGTCATGTGATGTACAGCGCCACCTGCTGACACCACGCTGTTATTTACAATCTCTGTATCAGTATTTGAATGTCATTTTTTTTTCATCACAGTTGTATTTATCCCCTTGCAATTCCAGGTTTTTTTTGTTATGTTGTGTTTGTTACATAAAGTGGATGGATGAATTGTAATATATAATTTTTTCCTGTTCAGATCAACTATGCAGTGCTGTAGCTTTTTCAGTTCCAATACCGATTTCATTTATTTCCTTTAAACTAAAATAAAATAAGGCAGTTTGACATAATTTACACACAAAACAATTTCCTGCTATTTTAAACATGATTTCAGCAAAATGAAGGTCTTTTCTTGTATTTTTGCCAGATAATAATGATTATGTACATTAGAGGAGTTTTTCTAGGAAACACTTCAGACTACAGAATCCCGACTGTGATGTCACGATTTCCAACCAGGAAGTCAAATTTTTTTTAAAGCTGAAAAATGCCCAAACTGGGAAAACGAGTGTGAATGTTTGGCAAAAATCTTAAATATAATGATCTTGGCTGTGTTTTAGTGAAATTAGTATTCTAACCTAATCTCAGGTCATTAAATCTTTTGAGTGGCACATTTTCTGCAGCTATCGTAAAAAACAAAACAAACAAAAAAACAAAACAAAAAACACACTTTTGTTTATTTATACTGAAAGAGAAGTCATGGATTAGTGATTACAGTGTGTTTATATCTGCGCAGATGGAGGACCAAACAGAACCTGGACTACTGCTTCCTCATGATGTACGCCCAGTCCAAAGGAACCTACTACGTCCAGGTCAGAGGTCAACTTCAGTCACAAAAGCACACACACATGTAGTGTTAAATATTTGTTTTATTTTTATTTTTTATATTTAGAAGGGTCATAGCAAGGTGAAAACGTACGTTTAAACGTAACGTAAAGTATTAAGAAACAGTTTGGGATAGGGCTGAACGATTTTAAGAAAAAATTGAATTGCGATTTTTCTGGCAAAAATTGCGATTTCGATTTTATCCACGATTTTTTTCAGTGCACATGAACATTCGCAAGCATCAGAGAAACTTACATCATACCATTCAAACACTAAATTCCATAACTGTAATGCAAGAATGAAAACGCATGTGGCTCCCTGTGACTTTGGAAAATAATAATGAGTATTTAATAATAATGAGTATTTAATTACATTGTATTTTTATTTTAGTTTGTTCGTTTTTAAATGTAAATCTAAAATTGTAGATAATGGTAATCTTGTAACATTTAAATAAAACGTTTTTAATATTTTTGTCGCTCAAAACATGCGTCAAAGCCGAGACTGGTACACAATGTACACACGGCAAAATGATGACAGAACACAGAAGCAGACGCATTTTTGGTTCTGCGGGTGGATAATTTAAGTTTGGCTTTTTATTTCCTACGAGGAGGACTCAAATAATAATGTGTTTAATGCAGCTTTGCGCACATTTGTTTACGTTATACAGAAGCCAAACTTAAAACCACATGGCTCATTTGCATAAACTAGAAGCGCTGAAAAAAACAGCTCCTCCTTGTGCCGCTGATGCGCTCAGCTTCTGTCG
The DNA here is from genome assembly GCA_029959045.1 of Taenioides sp. WSHXM2023. Classification (NCBI taxonomy): domain Eukaryota; kingdom Metazoa; phylum Chordata; class Actinopteri; order Gobiiformes; family Gobiidae; genus Taenioides; species Taenioides sp. WSHXM2023. The sequence goes on from CM057087.1 coordinate 21,786,844, forward strand.
GACTAAAGGGCAGGACTCAGTGGAATATGCGTGTTCTTTCTGTGACTGAGGGATGTTCTGCCTATGGTGAGTCTGTTCTGTGCTTCTATCGCGTTGGAGATGGTTCATGTTAAACTTTTCAGAGATTATACGTGTGCAGGTCGTACGTGTGCAGCGCGGTTCTTTATTTCACTCATGCACTTTATTTATGTTGCTACTGTTGTGATGAAAAGACTGAAAGGTGTAAATAATTCTCTTAAGACTCGCGTTAAGAGCTGTAGTGGAGTTGCCGACCCCTGCACTAGACGTTTCTCTGGACTTTCTCGCCATGCACTCGTCATGCAAATGCGCGTATGGCGGTATAAATTGGTCGTGTTTCCACTGGATGTGGCAACTTTAGCACGACATGTTTTGCACAGCACCTGTTTCTGATGTTCGTCTGCAGCCTCAAACCCGAAATACTGCCAAATGACCGACGTACTGTTTTTCTTTGGGTTCAAAACCCCAGACTCCGCTTCTGGTCCCGCTAAAGCCATTTCTGAAACTGACCAGCTACACTGATTGGAGTCGAGAACACGTGATTTGTGCTGCCGCTTCTGATTGGTGAGCTCAGCAGCGCGGCAGGGAGGCGACGTACATGTGTGAAATAGTTGACGAAACAAAACCTGGGTCAGTTAGGAGCGCTGCAAAAAACCGTGGCTTTAACGATCCCAAAATCGTGTTGTCTGAGATCGCGATTTTCGGTCTAAAACGATAGATCGTTCAGCCCTAGTTTGGGACAAAATTTAGCATTGGTTTACCCCGGTTTAGTCCTGGTTTAGCTCCTGTTTAATAATGATTAAGCCCTGTTTTAGTACTGGTTTAGTTCTATTTTTTGCTCTGGTTTAGTCCTAGTTTAAGCTCTGGTTTAGTCCTGCATTAGCCATGGTTTAGTCCTGATTTAACTCTGGTTTAGACCCTGATTTAGTGTTAGTTTAGACCCTCGTTTTGTCCTACTTTAGACTCTGCTTTAGTCTTGATAAAACTCTGGTTTAGTCTTGATAGGGCTCTGGTTTAGTCTTGGTTTAGTCTTGGTTTAGTCCTGGTTTAATCCTGGTTTACATTAGTGTTTATCTGTCCACAGTTAGAAGATGACATCGTGGCTCGTCCAAATTACTTCACCACGATGAAGAACTTCGCTCTGCAGCAGCCCTCAGAGGAGTGGATGATCCTGGAGTTCTCCCAACTCGGATTCATCGGTCAGTCCCATCAGCTGGACATCTGAGCCAGGTTTAAGACAGGAGAAGGTCAGGGGAGCAGAGGCGAGGAGGAGAGGAGCAGAGGAGGAGAGGAGAGGGTCAGAGGAGGAGAGGGTCAGAGGAGAAGAGGAGAGGGTCAGCGGAGAAGAGGAGAGGGTCAGCGGAGAAGAGGAGAGGGTCAGAGGAGGAGAGGGTCAGAGGAGAAGAGGAGAGGGTCAGCGGAGAAGAGGGTCAAAGGAGAAGAGGAGAGGGTCAGAGAAGAGGAGAGGGTCAGAGGATGCAGAGGAGAGGGTCAGAGGAGGAGAGGAGAGGGTCAGAGGAGGAGAGGGTCAGAGGAGAAGAGGAGAGGGTCAGCGGAGAAGAGGGTCAAAGGAGAAGAGGAGAGGGTCAGAGAAGAGGAGAGGGTCAGAGGAGGAGAGGAGAGGGTCAGAGAAGAGAAGAGGGTCAGAGGAGAAGAGGAGAGGGTCAGAGGAGAAGAGGAGAGGGTCAGCGGAGAAGAGGAGAGGGTCAGAGGAGAAGAGGAGAGGATGTTGAAGTCTTGTGTTCTAGTTTTAACCCTAGTTTAAGTCCTTGTTTAGTCCTGTACCTTTGACCGTGTGTGTGATGCGTCTCATTCAGGTAAGATGTTTAAATCAGATGACCTGCCCATGATCGTGGAGTTCATGCTGATGTTCTACAAAGACAAACCCATAGACTGGCTCCTGGATCACATCATGTGGGTCAAAGTGTGCAACCCCGAGAAGGACGCTGTGAGTGCTGATTTTATGTCTGTATTTTCTAAAGGAACTGCATGTAACCTGTGCTCGTTACAGTTTTAAAGGCCTTATAGTATGAAAAATTGACCAAAATTGATTCTCACATTAAGTCATGTTAGAATGTGGTTGCCTCATCAAAAATGTCATGAAGCGGTAGTTTTCAAGTTAACAGCTACCGTTTATTTCAGTAGGGAGTCCAGGTCTGAAGTCATCTAAATGACATCACAAGGTGGGGCAGAGTGTTTTCAGTCTGAGAGAAGAGCTCGGCCTAAATATGCAGGATTTGTGTGTTAAACTTGTGTAAATGAAACAAAACACAACTCTGGGTACATTTCTGATGAGGAAACAATAACATAGATCAGAAAATAGTGTAATATGGGCCCTTTAACCTGCAGACAGAGACACACACAGGTTTGTCTCATTCTCAGTTTATGGACAGGCTCATGTGAAGATCAGAACCTCCAGAATTCCCTCCCTGAGCTGCAGAGGCTGCACTAGCACTGACTCATGACTGGTGCAGGTGCTGGGGTTTAGGTAGAGACCGTTCAGATCAGAGAGAGACATTTTAGGTTTAACTGGATTTCAGTTTTGAAACTGGCAACACAAATGAGAAACTCATGTGAGGCTCGTTCTGTTTTCTGATAATCGTCATGAACCAAAACACCAAATTATAACATAAACAACTTGATAATCATGTCAAAAAATTTTTGTAATTAAAAATAAATCAACATTAAATCAGTAAAAGTGATATTTGATTTGAACATGTTTACCTCATATCTGCGGATAGATCAGGTTTACCTTTAATGTGAGGGACACTAGTGCACTTTATCCCATAACATCAGATATTAAAGGTCTCTTTAGTCTTAGTGTATAATATAGTGTATAATAATAGTGTATAATATTAGTGTATAAGATGTTTTAGCTTTTAATATTATGTTGTAAAGTACATTGTTGTGATGCGTTCCCCAGAAACACTGCGACCGGCAGAAGGCCAATCTGAGGATCCGCTTCAAACCCTCTCTGTTCCAACACGTGGGAGTGCACTCCTCTCTCGCCGGAAAGATCCAGAAACTCAAGGTACACAGACCTGGATAAGACCTGGTTTAGACCTGGTTTAGACCTGGTTCAGACCTGGATAAGACCTGGTTCAGACCTGGTTCAGACCTGTTTTAACCCTGTGTGTTCCAGGACAAGGACTTTGGGAAGCAACACCTCCATAAAGGCCACATAAACCCAGCAGCTGAACTGAGCTCCAGCCTAAAGACCTACCAGCACTTCACTCTGGAGAAGGCCTACCAGGGGGACGACTTCTTCTGGGCCTTCACCCCTGTGGCCGGGGACTTCATCCGCATCCGCTTCTTCACCCCTGTGCGCGTCGAGAGGTACGAGCGTGAGTCAGTGCAGGGCTGGTAGTCGTTACATGGACATCTGGTGTAAATTCGTGGGGGTGACCAGTGGATGTAAAAAAAAACGACAACAAAAAAAAACCCATAGTAATTTCCAAGCAGGTTACAGCACTACGCTACATTACAACTCAGATCTGTGGAGAGTCACCCCTATTTATAGAAGGAATTATGGTATTTTTGAGCAATAGAAACACACGTAATGAATAAATGCTCGATGGAAATGTTTAAAGTCATACCATGGAACATTCCAGGCAAAGCAATAACATCTCCATGGAGCCCTCCACCAGAAAAGTTGAGCAGTGCACCTTTAAAAGTGTGATATCTAACTTTTCTGTCTGGTATACCGATAATATTTATTCAGCCGTCGATTTTCTTTGCTAAAAATACCTTTAAAAACATGCATTCCTACTGTGAGTTTGTTGCCATATTGAGGCACATGTTTGTTGCCATATTGAGGAACATGCAGGTGGTAGATCTCCAGGAAAGTTACATAGTTCTCATTGAATGTACAAATTAAACAAACACTGCTTATATTTGATGAACATAATAATAATGCATTTTATTTAAATTACACACATACAAAGGATACAATTAAAGAGTACATATAAAAAACAAGGTAATCAGACAAAATATAGGTATGATACTGAATGGATAAAAGCAGATTAGACATTAAAAGTGGCTCTAAATAGAAGGGTTTTGAGCAGTATCTTTTGTTTTGAATGGACTTGGCGTACCTGTAGTGCTTCCAGTGTCCTCAAGTCCGCTCAGACACTCGCAGATCCTCTCAGTTGATTTTGTTACTAACTGAATACTTTGTGCGTGTGCCGTTTCCAGGTTTTTCTTTCGCAGTGGGAACATCGAGCACCCTGGAGACAAACTGTTCAACACCACAGTGGAGGTCCTGCCCTTCGATGTGAGTAACACCTCCTCCTCTCACACCTCCGTTTGGTCCGACGATACGAACCGCCCAGGAGCCTGTTATTTCTGCGTGTCAGATTCTGTCACAGCTTTCTGTAGGCCAGTAATATTTAAAACTAAACTATCTGGGCAGGAGTAGCTCGTTTGGCGCTCGACTTCTGATCTGAGGGTCGCTGGTTCGATTTAGCGGTGCAATTTCAGCTCGCTCAGATCAATACTGTTGTTGTGTCCTTGAGCAAAACACTTAACCCCCTTCGCCTCCTGTGTGTGTTTGGCTCCTGTTTCATGGCAGTGAAATACAATGTAATTAATTAATACTGTCGGTGTTCTACGTATATCTCTAAGCTCGAATGTTCAGCAGCTACCATGGAGACGCAATGCACACATTAGCTGAAAACTAAACAAAAAACAAACAAAATGGATTTAAACGGCGCATTTTCAGGAGCTTGTGATCAGTCCGAGCGTTCATGGTCCTGTTTAGGAGTTTGATTTTCTACAAAAAGGTGAAAGCGGCTGAAAAACCGACTGGAATGTTATTTGAGAGGGACTTGTTTAACAGCACAAATCTCACCTGTCGTAGTTCCAGCTAAACCGTGTCTTTCTGGTCAGATTGTGTTCAAATAAAGCTCAGATTAAAGTCTAACAAGCCTTGGACAAAGCAGTGCGTACAGTTAGCGTCACACCCCCAGGGAATGTTGATGACGTCAGCTGCGAAGTATCAATACTGGAGAAACTGTCTCTCCGGTGGAAGAGGTGGAGGGGATGTTTGTGCGTTTTGTTCAATCACAATAACAATAAAACTGATTGTGATTTCAGAACCTGCAGGCCGAAAAGGAGGCTCTGACTGACAGCAAAGACAAGACACCAAAGTACCACCGCACAGAGGACGGCTTCTACAGGATAGGTCTGGACTACTACAAATACTACTTCTACTACTACTATTACTACTACTGCATAGTTAAAGAACCCATATTTTGCTGTTTTCTGATCTGTGTTCTATTCCTCATCACAAACAGACCTGGAGTTGTGTTTTGTTTCATTCACACATGTTTAACACACAAACCCTGCAGATTTAGGCTGAGTTCTTCTCTAAAACTGAAAACACTTTGTTCCACTTTGTGATGCCATGCTAATACAAGAAGTGCTCCACTGTGTTTTTAAACTCCACACACCTTCACTAGAATCATTTGGATAATTTCAGCCCTGGAATTGTCCATTTCTACTGAACAAAAGGTAAAAGGTAGAAAAGTGCCACTTCATTATATCGCAAGGTGGAATATACTAATAATAAAGCTGCAAAGTATCAATAGGCAAGGCAAGTTTATTTGTATAGCACAATTCATACACAAAGTAGTTGAAATCTTTTGTTACAGTACTGTGGTTGTACTAACGGTTCGTTTGTGTGTGTTTGCAGCCTGGTTCCACAGCGGCGTGTGTGAGGGGGAGGTGGACCCCTCCTTCGGCCCCCTAGAGGCCATCAGACTGACTGTCATCACAGACTCTCCGGTCTGGGTCATACTCAGCGAGGTAGGGCATCTGGAGTACCAAAATTAAGCCAGAATCATAGACTGTATATAAATGGACATAGCTAACCTGCTGCATTCAAGTCGCCTGTGTCTCAGCCAAAGGTCTCAGTGCAGTTTAACAGGAGGACTAGTCAGGGAGTCAGGTCAGTGGGTCCTGTGTCAGTTTAAGGAGAGGAAGAGTCCTCTGGACAAAAGTCCACTCCTCTGTGTCCTGCAGCTTCACAGCAGTGTCCAGGGAGAGCCAGGTGAACACAACAGGAAAAGCCTCGTTCTAACGCTCTGGTGTTTCGGTTGGTGATGAAATGGTCCGTTCCCTCAAAGTATTTCCTCTGGAAGGTCTTCTGCCACATATGGTGTCTCCATGGATATGGGAAAAACAAACAGCTTATTTCACACAATGCAACAGTCCCTTGTGTCCTTTGAACTGCATCTGCAGCATTTCTTAATTGGTTAAAATCCCATGATATGATGTTAAAATCTCAAAAACTAAAAAGTTTCCAAAACTGCGCAGTGTGTGAGCCAGGTAGACACAAAAGCAGGTAACCACTTTTATTGGACAATAAAACCCTTGCTAATTATTTTGACTTCAAGAGCTGCTTATACAATGTATCTGTACTGGGGTAAAACTCATTTTGATCAAATCAGACACAGGCCCTTTAAATGGAACTAACCTGGACTCAAGTAGGACAACTTCGGAGAGTCAAATTTACATGTTTTTATTCTGTTTGTTTTTCATTCCAGATTTTCATTAAAAAAGCCGAATGAAGGAGCCCCGCCCCTTTTCCCTCTGTTATGATGGATACCTCAGAGACTCTCATAGAGCTCCACCCACTGGTTACTCCGGACTACTGCAACCTAGGACGCAATCTAGGAAGTAAGAAAGGAAGCAACCAAGAATGCAACCGAGCAACTAAGGACGCAACCAAGGATGCAACCAAGGGAGTAACCTAGGACACAACCAAGGAAGGAAGGAAAGATGGAAATGAGCTTTTAATCAGGGAGAAACTGCTTTGAACCTTTTTGAATTTGGAGTTACATCTGGTATTGTTTATTTCATTTAAAGCAGAACTCAGTAACTTTTCCATATTCCAAAACCAGTTTACAATCTGTGTACTTTACTAGGAGTAAGTTGTGAATAAAATGGCCTGCACCTCCCCCTCCTGGCTGCCTCTGGTACAGCAACATAAATCACACTCCTAACAAGTTTGAAATGTACAAATACAGAAAGTACTGCACTTGGGAGGATTAGAATACACTTTTAGATAGAGGGCGCTGTGTAGATGAGGAATGAGACAAGTTACTGAGTTCTGCTTTCATTTTAAAGCCACAGTACGTAACTTTTAGACTAGACTAAAAAGCATTTTTTTTGTTTGTTTGTTTTTTTGTTTGTTTTTTTGCACTGAAAAACATAGAAAACATGTGTCCTGACTGAGCAGGCTTGCATCTCTACAAACCTGACACTCATTTGGCCTGGAGGACGGCCTATTTCTGCTTGTTTCCATGGAAATCTTATAATATTTCACAGTATGGCATAAAACAGGGAACCTTCTATTTCCATGGGATCATTCAGGTGACCTCCAGAAAGTTACGTACTGTACCTTTAACTCCAGCTATGAAGACAAGATCCAATCCTGATTTTGACTGAACAAAAACAGTGTGCTTTGAAGTGTCTTGCCTTAAAATTAGTCCCTTCAACTGAGCAACTTTCATGTTCTACTAAAGTTTTTGTTATAGTTCCAGTTCAAAATTAGTTACCTGTTGTTGTAAATTCAGTCCTTGCATCTAAAACTAATCGCGACTAATCTTTTCAGCTGTAGTTTCCGTACACATTGTTATTATAATTTAAAGTGGAACTAAACGCCTAAACTCCGCCCACAACCACATCGCAAATAGAGGTGCTAAACTGGGCAGTGCCTGGAGGACTAAAGGGGAGAGTGAGGGTGGAGTAGGGAGGGGATTTGTAAACACAGAAAAACCAGGCTGTAATCATGGCAGTCTTGTGTGATGTCATGTAGTACTTGAAATTGCACTGGCACTCACTCAGTTTTCACAGTTTTTGAACTAATCTTCATTTAAAATGGTCAAAAAAGGACTGGGAATACTAGATAATGCTATTCAAACACCATATACAGACTTCAGTAGCAAAAGAGTTTATTTTGTGTTTAATTCCACTTTAAGATGGTAAAAATATTTCAAAAAGACGGAATATGGAAGCTTTAAACAAACTACAAATCCCAGAATCCTTTGTGCATATTCCAAAACTCCAACCACTTCAGTTTGTGACTACACCTCATGAGCTCAACTCAACCAAGTCCGATACTCCTCATCTCCAAAGCTTGATAAAGCTTGACTACAGCTCCCAGAATCCTTCACTTCTGCCTTCCTTGACTACATCTCCCAGAATCCCGCAGTGCGCCCTCTTTCTCCTCTGCACACACAAACTACTGAAGTGAACTTTGCCCTCTCTACTCCTGAGGCCTTTCTCTGCTGTGCTGTCTCACTTTTTCTAATAAAATATTTTAAAATAATAATTTAAAAAAAACTGTGTGAATGAGAGAACATCTCCTGTAGCGCCCCCTGGAGTCTGTCTGAGTGAGTGCGTTTGTACAGTTTTTATTTGAAAAGCACTGGATCGAGGCTGTTTCTGTTTTAGGATTTGGATTTGGTCCAACTGTTGTAATAAAGAATATTATTTAAATCAAACCTGGTGGTTCTCATCATTTTATTGGGACAAAATTCAAGGGGCACTGTGTAACTTTTTTCTGGTGAAGTTTAATGCCATACTGTAAAACTTTTAAGGCAAAGCAAAACATCTCTATGGAGACATAATACAGTTCCATACAATTATGGTTAGTTTGTTTCTTACTTGACGTACACTACATTTTTAGACCTGGATCCAATATTTCGCTATGTTACAGTATTGATTTTAGGGCCTGGTTAAACTCGATCCTTCTTTCCTTCATTTTGACATTTAAAGTACATATTATAAGAATATTTTTGGTAAATTGTGAGGGAAAACGCATAATCTACATCAAGGATTTTCAAACTTTTTTTAATCAAGGGTCGCATATCAAAACAAATAAGGGACGATTGAGGAGGAGTGAATAATTCAAATGAATGTACAGTATTTAGGTTAAACAGGCTTTGAACATTATGTGACACGCTGAAGTAATATTGACTTAGACAAACTTTATTGATCCACAAGGAAAATGTTTTGGACACAGTAGCTCACACATCACAATATATTGTAATTACAAAGAGTAAAAAAATATAAATGGTAATAATAAATTCAAAATAACAAAAATAACAAGAGACTAGTGTCCAATAAGGCATAATTATATAAATGTATATGTACAAGTAAAATTAAAAGTATGTCTCTTAACTATATACTAAAATACAGTGCAAAAATGAAATAGTGATAGACATGACATAGGGTTATCTGTTACATAAGGGTGAGTTGTTGTACAGTTGTAGGGAGTATTATCTGTTACATAAGGGTGAGTTGTTGTACAGTTGTAGGGAGTATTATCTGTTACATAAGGGTGAGTTGTTGTACAGTGGTAGGGAGTATTATCTGTTACATAAGGGTGAGTTGTTGTACAGTTGTAGGGAGTATTATCTGTTACTTAAGGGTGAGTTGTTGTACAGTTGTAGGGAGTATTATAGTATGAATGTAGTCCCGTATTTCTCACTGTCTGGCGGAGCTGTAGGAGCCTGTTGGAGAATTCGCTCCTCCGTCCCTCTATATGGCTTTAAACATTGAGAATTCCATTCATTTTGCAGTAAACAGCACTGTTTATGTAATCTGAGCCAATTTAGCAGGAAGTTTATGGGCCAAGACAATCTGCTCATAGTTTGGACATACCAGTTCTACGTTATACTTACGTACATAGACGGTTACATTTGATAAATCAAGCTACATTAAAAAAAAAATCCTTTCTCAAAATGACATAGCCTAAATGAAGGTTAAACAATAATTTCACGTTATTACAAACGTTTCGTATAATTGACATTTGATGAAATTCCATTCATTTGATAGCTTCACTTTCCATCAGCTCTAGTTTACTTCTCCAACCAATCAGAATTCACTTCCTGTGCCACTCCGTCCAATCAGCGCTGTCCACGAGGTTCAGCTCCGGGGGGCGGGCTCTCTGCTCTTTGAGTGACAGTTCACGTTTTCCAATCACCGCTTGACAGTTGACGGCACGAGGCGACCTTTACCCCGTTTTGGACCAATCACCTTCGAGCGGGGGCGGGGCGTGGTCTCCCCCAAAGAACCACGTGACCCTCCTCAGTAGTTCCTAGGCGGTCGTTCACGGAGAGCTGGAGGTGAGGAAAAACGCTCCTAATTTTGATTTTTAATTGAATAATTTCACTCAAATGCGACTTTACACATAGCAACTTGTCTATTGCACATGTTTGGATGTAAATATCTTAGATCGGTTTCAAAATTCATTGTAAATTTGCTTGAAAACGTGCGAAAGCGTGCTAGAGTATTGGAGTAAGCGGCTAACTGTAGCTAATAAACCCCAGGTGAAGTAGCTGTTAGCTTTAGCCAAATTAGCCACGCTGTATTTTGCAAACTTTTAATCATAACATGTTGCGTTAGATTGATGGCGTCTGAGCGGTTATATCTGATCGTTAATTTGCGTGACGATCCGGAGAAGCGGCGAGTCATCTGATCGGGACAGCCCCAGAAGCGACGTGGAGGTCTGGGGGCTAATCTGCGCCAAGAGCCGTGGGAGTGATCGGCTTTTTGGGGAGGGGGGGAGGTAGTTTGCGTAGATTTGCACGATATGTTGTCTCAAACAGTTGATAAGTAACAGAGGAGCGGGTTATTTAGTAAAAGACGCCGGGGTGACACGATGGTTTCACGGGCTGTCAGGTGAGGCGTCCGCGCGTTAATCCAATTTCAAGCTTCGGTGTGCTTGCCCTGCTTTTAACGCTGGATTCCTAGATGTAAATATTAAAAGGTGTGGCCCCCAAAAGCGTAGGATTTCAGGATTAGCGTGTCGCATGTGCTTAGCCGGTTGTGTAATGTGAATGTATGCAATGACTGTTCGGGTAAAGATGCCGTTTCTGCCCGATAGGCCGATCTTGCATCATGGACCTATTTCTGGACGTGCGTTTTATGGACATACTATTCGTGATACGCGGAAAACATCTCCACTGAACCACAGAGAAAGCATTAGCTGTAGTAGATTACTTATTTTAGTGCATTTGCAGGATCTCATGACAGATTTTTTTTTAACGTTGAATTTAATTCATTTGATGGTGTTTATCTAGTTAATAGCTTGTTTACTAAAGGGTTATTATTAAATTATTTTCTAATCTATATTACAATGTTGTTTCCTCATCACAAACATACCTAATTAAAGGTCATATATTACATAAAATTAATTCTTGTGACCTGTAAACCATGTTATAATGTTGTTACTTCCTCAAAAAACATACCTGGAGTTGTGTTTTGTTTCATTTCATTCACACATGTTAACGCATAAATCCTGTATATATTTAGGATGAGTTCTTCACACAAACTAAAATCGCCCCGTTCCACCTTGTGATGTCGTGGTAATGCTAATACAGGAAGTGCTCGATTGTGTTTTTAAACTGCATACAGCTTCACTTCAAGAAACATTTGGATAATTTCAGCCCTGGAATTGCCAATATGTACTGAGCAAAAGGTAAAAGATAGTGGTTGACCTGAAATCCTAAACTACATGACATCACAAGGTGGAACAGAGCATTTTGAGCTTTGAAAATGTAGACGGATAACAATAAAGGGTGTGAATGAAACAAAACACAACTCCAGGTATGTTTTTTGAGGAAGTAACATTATAACATGGTTTACAGGTCACAAGGATTCATTTTATGTTATATACGACCTTTAATTAAATGTATCTTTACAGTGTTTTTGTCAGTTATCAGTTATGGCCATTGTTGCTCATGTTTACATTACAATTTTTGTGTACATAAAACATTAGGGCTACTGAAAGCTTCTATGGGCCTGCGGTGGGGTACACACTGAGAAATACTTTACAAATTCTAACCCACAACCACCTTACTAAGAGGAGGAGAGGGGTTAACCACTCTGCCACTGTTTTATTATGGTCCCTGGTCATAAAGATGGTGAGATAGGGGGATGTGGAACAGCTTGGCTCCTCTGTTCAGAACTGATTAGAAATGGTTTGAAGGGAGAATCCACTTTGGGTCTTTGAAATGAGGTCTGTTCAATATCTGCCATCTTTATGAGAAACAGAGGGCCCTTTCAAACTGCGTATCCCCACAGTGCATCAGGCTACTGCCAGTGCTGTGCACATGTGTATCCTGTGGTCCAGAGTCATGCGGTGAGATTTGCACAGTCCAAGTGAATCCTCTGCTCCATTTGACCCTATCCTCTGCATCCTCTGCATCCTCTGTTCTGCATCCATCTGATCCCCTCCTCTTCATCCTCTGCTCCTCTGACCCTCTCCGCTCCATCCTCTGCATCCTCTGCCCCTCTCCTCTTTATCCTTTGCTCCATCTGACCCTCTCCTCTTCATCCTCTGCTCCTCTGACCCTCTCCTCTTCATCCTCTGCTCCATCTGACCCTCTCCTCTTCATCCTCTGCTCCATCTGACCCTCTCCTCTTCATCCTCTCCTCCATCTGACCCTCTCCTCTGCATCCTCTGTCCTGTCTGCCCATCTCCTCTGCTCCATCTGACCCTATCGTAGTCAGTAGCAATGTTTAGTTAGATTAATGTGGTGTCTTTTTCATTTGTTGACATAATTTAACCTTGTCTAAACAGTGTAAACAAAAGAACATATACAAAAGTAAAAATCAAATGTTTGTGTTTGTCAGTGAACCGAGCTTTAGACAAAAGACTGAACCCAGCCCCAGCCTAAAACAAATGAGATTTTCAGTTGGGTCTACCCTCTGCCTGTTATCAGGGCACTCTTGTTTGCAGTTTCAGTTTAGGACCAGTCTGTCAGCTCTGGGCCAGCTGGTTAGACTGGTACAGCTTGTGTCAACCCATACCGTCCATAGATTCTTTATAAACCACAGAAACCATAAAACCAGGTGTCCATAATAGAAGTGGTAATAAACGGTTATATAGTTGAATGAAATATAGTTCTTTAATAGTGCCATCATCCTTAGACTTACAAACTTTATTGAAATTAATATTGAAATTACTTGGACACAGTAGCTCACACGTTACATTATAGTACAATAATAAAGAGTAAAAAATATAAATGGTAATAAAACGTCGAAATAAGTAACAATAAAAAATACAGAGTTCCAGACTATTCCGAAACCAATCTGCAAATTTCCGACTTTGTCCTTTGTCATTTTTATTTAGTTTCAAGTTTTGTTTTAATTCTAGTTTTAGTATCTGATAGGAGCTGGAAGATAATGCCAAGAAGTTAGCAGAGAGTAGGAATCACTTGCGCTTAAGGTGGATAGATGTCGACAGAAACGATTAATTCTAAGGTTTTGCAGAGGAAAACCAGGGCACAGCGCAGCCAGTGGAGCTGACAGACATCCGATATGACTGCAACCAGCGATTACTTAGTCTGCTGTTTTAAATTTAGATTTCCAAAAACAATTTAACCAAAGATCCTAAAAATTGGGTGAAATATTTACAAATAACATGTATTATTGTTGGAAATCAGAAATTGTTTATTCTTTTTTGACATTTTGATTTAATAATGCCACCACCTTTGTTATAAAAAGTCTCAGTCTATATAGTCAGATATAGCAGACCGGTATTTGTTGGACGATATTTGCACTTTACAGTATGTGGGGTATCGGCTTTAAATCTCCAGCACAGGCCGATATTGTGTTTGGCCAACCTTCTGCTTAAAGAATACACAAAAAGCTTTACTTGAACACTATGTGAAAAAATAACTACACAAAACATGACTACAGTGCTCTCTTAAAGGTTTTTGGTGCAAATGGCAAGTGTGGGTGAGTTTTTAGTCAATTTAAATGACGTAATTTGGGGGAAATAATAAAAATCTGACCTGTATATCGTCCTAAAAATATCAACAGAAGTTATAGGCCATAAACCATCTGTATCGGCCATGGACAAACCCACACTGGTCGATCTCACTATATGTCCAGATGACGATAACGATGAACAAAATACGACTAGTTATGGGACAATATTGAAATTTGGTGCCACGATTATTATCACGTCCTAATGAATTGCGATTAACGATAATATCACAATCATTTTTAAAGCTGACTGTTCAAAATGTTTATGGATGTGAATAATTACAATTTTAATATTATAACAATTTCCATATTCAAACAACTGTTATAGTAATGTACTTTGTTATAACTGAAAACAGCAATGGTCTAGCAGAGAACTTTATGGTTAAGCTTTTCTCTGCATATTCTGGTGATAAAATATAATATATTGTACTTCCAAAAGATCCAATCCAATCCACTTTATTTATATAGCACATTTCATAAACAAAACAGTTTCCAAAGTGCTGCACAATACAGATAAAACATATCCAAGAGAAATATAAAATAAAGCTCTAACTCCACTAGTCCTTGTTAAGACAATAAAATTAGAAAAATCAAGTAAAAGCAGGTATAAAATTGGTATTCAATAAATAAAAAGGTAAAATAAATAAATAAATACAATTATTTTTGTTGGTATATAAAATGTCCCACCAGTCATTATTGTCTACCCTTTTTCTCACAATAAACGATATTATTGTTTATTGTCCCATTCCTAAATACAATTTTTGAACCGTCTAGACATGGTTAATCGAATCTTTGCAGTCTGAGTATCTGAGTATTCATGTTTTTGACAGATATAGTACTGAATAAATTGTCTGAAATGTCAAGCGTTCTTGGGCATCTGTCAGAACTGTAATCCGGACTTAATCTGATTAAGTCCGGCTTTCTTTTGGGATCTTCGTTTAACAAATGGATCTGTCCATTTGACACTAGGTTTGAACCTAGAACCTTTTGTTTTCTTTTCTTTGTCTTTTTCCACCACCCATCTCTCCTTTTAAAATTTTTTAGGTTGTTTGGGGGGAAAAAAGGCTGCAACTAATGATTATTTTAGTAGTCGGCTAGTCAGCGATTCATTTTTCACAGGGATTCACCGATACTGATATTTGTAACGAATATCGGAGCTGAAAATGAAAAATTTGCTGGATTTTGTATTGATTCCCTGATATCAGTTCAGCTTTTATCTTTGTTGGGCCTTTAATCGGATGTAACAAGACTATTTACAGGCTGATTTTGGTTTAGGGTGTCTCATAATGTTTAAACTTTTACAAATACAAAGTTGCCATTTGTTACTGTGGCCCTTATTTCCTTATTTATTACTCCACTGTTACTGGGTCACATCGCGTATTGGCAGATTTTTAAGTCAAAGTATCAATATTGGTATTTGAACTTGAATTTGAAAAAGCTGGATCGTTGCATCCCTTATTTTTCCATTAGTTGGAAGTCAGTCAAGCGGTTATTGCTTTTGTATAAGGACTTCCTGAAGGTTGGTGAAGCTTGGTGAGAACTTTTTGGATTTCATGTGATGAGGAGATTTGCACAGTCCTAGTGAATCTTATGTGCCATCTGACCCTCTCCTCTGCTCCATCTCACTCTGCTCTTCATCCTCTGCTCCTCTGACCCTCTCCTCTTCATCCTCTGCTCCATGTGACCCTCTCCTCTTCATCCTCTGCTCCATGTGACCCTCTCCTCCTCATCCTCTGCTCCATGTGACCCTCTCCTCTTCATCCTCTGCTCCATCTGACCCTCTCCTCTTCATCCTCTGCTCCATCTGACCCTCTCCTCTTCATCCTCCGCTCCATCTGACCCTCTCCTCTTCATCCTCTGCTCCATCTGACCCTCTCCTCTTCATCCTCCGCTCCATCTTCTCCTCTGACCCTCTTCTTTGCATCATCTGCTCCTCTGACCCTCTCCTCTGCATCCTCTGCTCCTCTGACCTTCTCCTCTGCTCCTCTGACCTTCTTCTCTGTATCATCTGCTCCTCTTCATCCTCTACTCCTCTCCTCTTCATCCTCTACTCCTCTCCTCTTCATCCTCTGCTCCTCTGACCCTCTCCTTTGCATCATCTGCTCCTCTGACCCTCTCCTCTTCATCCTCTGCTCCATCTGACCTTCTCCTCTGCTCCTCTGACCCTCTCCTCTGCTCCACTATTGTACATGAGACTTTTTAAATACATTATCAACCAAATAAAGGTTGAAATATGGTGTCTGTTGGCTTCTACATGAAGAATATTTATTTTAAAAAGGCGAATTATTGAAGAAAATAAATTGTTAATTGTTGTAAGAATTTACATTCTTTTTATTATTTATTACATTTTTTTGTATTTTTAGTCTATTATTGTATTCATTCTTGTGCTGTGTGTAGGGTTGTCAGAAGTATGAGATCAAATACTAATCGATACTAAAACTAGTATCAAAACTATTTGAACAGGTATCGATACTATAAAAGTCCCATTCACAGGACAGAAATGAGTCTTTCCTGAAGCTTTAGAATGATCTTGAGTTGTATCAGTATACAGTAAGTATAAGAGCACATAGATGAGTATACGCCCATGGACCACTGAGAGATTACAGATATAAAGGCACATGGGAATAGAAAAGAAAGTACTATGATTTTTATTATGATCGTGGTATCAAAATCGGTATCGGGTATTGAAATGGTTTAGCTTTTCTGAAATCTGCCCTCTGACTCTCTTCAGTTATCCCTTTTGCCCTGTGTGTTGTGTGGTTAAAGAGGTGCTAATAATCCCCCAGTGTAATCTCATTAAAACGGCGCCCCCTTGAGGCTGAAGTTGCCCTGGTGACAAACCAACACTTGCCATGATAGAGGAGGGCCTTTGGGAGCAGTCTGGAAACAAACAGGGACCAAGACTAAACCAGGAGCCAGACCAGGGACTTGGAAGACACCCAGGGACCCATAGTCCTTCTGAACCATCTTAGTATTATGGTTTGTTTATTTATTTGCATCGTGTAAAAATGAAAACTAGTAAAATAAAAGTGAGCCTTGTTGTTGTGTTTTAGTGTCTTTTGAGAGTTTACATTTTACTGTGATTGGTTAAATCCACCTGTCACTCACACTGGACTGGATTTAGGCTGACCAATAGAAGGATCGGTCAGAGAACGTGTTTGATCAGAGAGAGACATTAAAACAGAGCATTGGAACATGTATCAGCTTCATAATATTGGTTCAGGTCACATAGTCCTGTTAGACAAATAAATTGATGTAATATGACGATTTTCTGATTGTAGTTGTCCCAGAAAGTCTCAGAATGTTTGAACTTTTATTTATACAAAGTTGTTCTGTTATTATTTGAGAGATAAATAACAGCTCCATAAGGCATTTGTCTCATTTTATTTTTGTATTAAGGAAATAAATGCAGTTTTCAGTCTCTGCACTGGTATCTTTTTATTAAACTTAAAGCTGTAGTACGAGAATTGTATCAGAACTGAAAAAGCTCGGAAGAACCTTTTTAAATGTTGGGATGTAACAACCAAAATATCATATTGTCAAAAGTCTCACAATATTATCGTGAACCATCACAATATATCGATTTACAAGTTACAAAAACAGAGGCAACTACATAGACCATGATGCGATTACATGAAGAAATAACTTAGTTCTTTGGATTATGACTGAACCAAAGTCTTGTCAAGGCATTTTAAAAGGAAAAAGTATCATATTGACAGTTTTGTTCTCTACAAAATATCGCAATAAATATTGTACAGTGAGATGCAAATCGTATCATTGTTACATCCCTAATAATAATATTTGAGCTGTAGAGAGTGAAAAAAGTAACGTCTATGACTCATTATCAAGACAAGAATACAGTACATTAGGAATATTTTTTCTAACTGTCGTCCTGTGTCTCTCTGTCTTCTACAGAAATGTCTCTTGGTCGTGTGGCCCTGCTTCTGTCTCTGGGGCTCCTGTGTCTCTCTCTGCCCCTCGGAGTCTCCGCTCAGACCGAGGAGGACGAGGACCTGGAGGACCTCAACGATGTGGACGTAGAGGACGAAGACCTGGAACTGGCCCCAGACCAGGATCTGGACCAGGACGAAGACTCGAGTCCTCCTGAGGCCAAAGCCCCGCCAGCTCCCAAAGTAAGATCTGCGGAACAGTTCAGAGCAGCCAATCAGAGGACGGGAAGAAGCAGGAAGTGGAACGATAACAAACATGGCGGGGTGCTCGTGGCTCAGAAGGATTTTGGCAGATTTTGTTCTTGCTATGTCCAATTATATGAATTTATGAATGTCTTTTTATATACATTACCAGTCAAAACTCTCAAAAGACTCTAATTCAATGTTTTTTTCCTATATTCTTACTAGTTTACTACTTTCTACATTTATATTCACACAGAAGACATCAAATATATGAAATAAGATAGCGATGGGACAAGATCTCGTGCCACAAAATTGCCATGAGAAATGAGAAAAATTACCTTGTGAGATTTTTTTCCCCTTGAATTTATTTTAAGTTAAGAGCTGGTGAGTTATACAATTTGAGAAGCTGTAGTTCCAAAAAGCAGTACTACAATGCCCGCTAAAGTAATACATAAAATAAATAAAAATAGTGAAGCTAAAATTGTGAAATGAATTGCACTACCTTTTTATTACAAATTATGTACAAATTTCGTCTCGTGGTCTTGTGAAAATTGTCTCGTCCCACCCCGCAGCAAAAAAAGTTGAACTCTACTAAATATTTTTCGACAAAGCAGAAGGTATATGCTACTATGCTACAGTAGTTAGGCTAATTTGAGGATTTGGTTATAAAATATAAAACAAAAATGAGTAGTTATTAGGGATGGGACAAGCTCTCATGCCACAAGATCTCGCACGACAAAATTGCCACGAGATTGTGCACACATGAGGAAAATGATCTCGTGAGATTTTTTCCCGTGTTTTTACGTTTGGATTGGGTAAAAAATGGAGTTAAGTACTGGTGAGTTACATTTTTTGAGAAGCTGTAGTCCCAGAAAGAACTGCTACAGTAACAGCAAAAATATTAAAGTAAATCAAAAATAACAAGGCCAAAATTGGGAAAAGAAAGGAGAAAAAAAAAGGATTTATTATAAAGAATGTCAAAATCTCGTCTCGTTCTCGTAAATCGAACCTCGTGTCTCGTCTTGTATTGTGGAAATTGCATCTCGTCCCACTCCTAGTAGTTATTTCACCTTTTTTCTACATAATTCCATACTTCTTACTTCACATATTTGATGTCTTCTGTGTGTGTGTCAAATGTAGAACAAAAAACATCGAGTGAGAGTCCAAACTTTTGACTGGTCGTGTATGAGAAACAAGGAAACTGATCAGGCACGTTTCAGGTTCCCATATGGATTCTATATTTTACTTTGCTGTTGTGGACCGTAGCTAATATTTGCCATCATCAATATCTAATTTTTACACTGGTGTAAAGTTCACATTTTACTTGTAAATTGTTTAAACAAACTGCCAACCACACCTGTCATAATAACATTTGAAGTTTTGAAGCACAATATATCCCTGAAGTAAATATAGATGGAAAAATGTAATATAATATAATGTATAACTGTAACATAATTGAAACTAACCTATGCCACTGACAAAATGACCCTAAAGCAGGATTATCCCTAAATGTACAATACTGTTTTTTGTTTTTTTTTAAACATAAGGCTCTATTCACGCTTACTGGAAGACGTTGGAAACATTCGGATGACGACTTCCGGTGTAGTTCCCGACTCTGGGCATGAGATAAATCCGTGGTTTCAGCTTTCCATGGGGGATGGGGCTCTAATCAAGTTTTCGATGTCACTCACAGGCAGCTGGTTGTAACTGTTGATCTGCCGAACATAACGGGACGCGACAATGGCATCTTTTTTATTTGACTTTTTATTAAATTAGACAAATTATAACGCACAAATTGATAGGCAGTTTATAAAAGGGAAAAAATAAAGAATACAATGACATCTAGATGAAGAAAACCGGACCATTTTCTCAGTTTTCCCAGATTTTGTCAGAGTTACCATCGCCAACAGATCCCAAAGGAAGTCGTCATCGTCGTGTTTCCAAACGCCTTCCGGTTTTGAGCCCATTAAACAGCGGAATGAAACACTTAATTAGCTTAGTTAGTTAGTTATTCAGCCCTTACAGCTCAAATCTTATCATAGTACTAAAAGATGAGAAAAGATATCCAGATAATTTCCCTTGTGGATCAATAAAGTTTGTCTAAGTCTAAGAAAAAATTGCCACAGAAGTACAAAGAAAAGGTCCCCATGATAAATATTAACCTACTGCCAGCTGCTTTTGAAATGGAATACATCCTTTAGAATAAAAATCTACAAAATATCCATCCCCTGGGCCAAAGCAAACCTCTCACTAAGATGTCTTTACACAAAAACGCCATTGGAAAAGAAAAGGACCCTGTACTAACTGCCCATCTGCCCTGTGTGTGTGCGCAGGTGACGTACAAAGCTCCAGAGCCCAGAGGAGAACACTACTTCGCTGAGTCCTTTGACAGGGACACACTGGACGGGTGAGGACGCACACACAGTATTTGGAAAGTCCAGGATACTTTTAGTTTTAGGTTTGGTTTAGGTTTTAACCCTAACCCTAAAGAGCATATGAAAGGTTTTTATGATTATCTAATTTTGTTTTAATCTGGTGGGGTTATAACTATTGTAAATGTACCTTATATTTTTACACCAAACAAGAAACAGTTTGCGAAAAAAAAAGTTGAAAAATATGTTGAGAATCACAGGAGGTCGAGAGTTCTGAATTCTGTCCAAAATGTTTGTCACAATTTACACTTTTAGCATTATATTTCAACAAAACGAAGGTGTTTTCTTGTATTTTTATTTGTCAGATAAAAATGTCTGTGTACATGAGGTGTTTTGGCTCAGAGTGCATCATGGTTGCTAGGTAACAGCGTGATGTGATGAAGGAAGTAAAATTTAAAACCTACAAATTGGCCAAACTGGGAACAATAGAGTGAAATTTCATCTTAAATCTTAAATGTAATGATTATAACTATGTTTTGGTGAAATGCGTTAAAAAGGTTTTAGGTCAGTTTAGTTTTTTGTTTTTGTAAATTTTTTTAATTTTTAAGTTTTTGTTTTGTTTAGATTTTTGTTTTTAGTTTAGTTTTTAAGTTTACTTTTTCATTAGTTTTTAAGATTTTTTTTTTTTTAAGTTTTTCTTTTTTAATGTTTAGTTTTTCTTTTTAAGTTTTAGTCTAGTTTAGTTTTTTGTTTTGCTTTTTTATTTATGTTTTGGCTTTTGGTTTACTTTAGTTTTGTTTTTTGTGTGTCATTACTGATCCAAATGTGTGTTTTGCAGATGGGTCCTGTCTAGCGCCAATTTTTTTTGTTTTGTTTAGATTTTTGTTTTTGGTTTAGTTTACTTTTCAAGTTTATTTTTTCTTTAGTTTTTAAGATTTTTTTTTTTAAGATTTTCTTTTTTAATGTTTAGTTTTTCTTTTTAAGTTTTAGTCTAGTTTATTTTTTTATTTTTTTTGTTTTGCTTTTTTATTTATGTTTCTGCTTTTGGTTTACTTTAGTTTTGGTTTAGTTTTTTTTTTTTTCTGCTTTGTTTTTTTGTGTGTCATTACTGACCCAAATGTGTGTTTTGCAGATGGGTCCTGTCTAGCGCCAAGTTTTTATTATTTTGTTTAGTTTTTGGTGTTATTCAGGTTTTGTTTTTTGGTTTACTTTAGTTTTGTTTTTGTTTTCTTTTTTATTTTGTGTGTCATTACTGATCCAAATGTGTGTTTCACAGATGGGTCCTGTCCAGCGCTAAGAAGGAGGATGCAGATGAAGACATCGCCAAGTACGACGGTAAGGGGGATGTTAAAATGGCATTAAAAAGTTTCACACTGGACTTCTTGGTGTTTGTGGACTCTGGGCTCTGGACTAAAGTTTGAGTCCCTGTCTGTTTCCCCTCTGATCTGATACCGTCTTTTCAGGTAAATGGTCGGTGGAGGACATGAAGGACACTAAACTTCCAGGAGACAAAGGCCTGGTCCTGAAGTCCAAAGCCAAACATCACGCCATCTCCGCCCAGCTGCTCCGTCCCTTCACCTTCACCAACAAACCCCTCATCGTGCAGTAAGTCCTTGTACCTCCACTTTTTATATAATGAAACCTAAATTCCCTGATTTATTTCACTGTATTAAAGGTGCACTGTGTAATTTTTCTGCCATCTGCTTGTCTCCATGGTTTTTACTTTGCCTGGGATGTCCCATAGTATGCCTTTTAAACAAATATATCTTTCATTTATTCAATTATAGAAGGCTTTATTTCTCAAAACTACCTCAAAAACATGCATTCTTACTGTGAACGGGCCCACTTCTCCACAGATCTGACCTGTAACTTGGCCTGGTGATATTGCTGCTTATCATTTGGATGGTTAAATTAAACGCCGTACTGTAGAACACTCCAGGAAAAACAATAACGCCTACATGGAGTCAAGCAGGTGGTGGACCCTCTACCAGAAAAGTTACACAATGCACCTTTAAATGTACTGCAGTGTTTCTCATAGATTTATATATGACTTAAGTGGCACAAGTGTCCCATATTTGAATCATTTGATTCAATATTTTGGTGTATAAATGTCACTTGCTGCTTCTACTGAACACAGATAATTTGTTTTACTTTTTTTTTTTTTTGCTCAGGTAGTTTTTAGACTATGAAGGGCCACCGTAGTCTCCTGTATTAATGGGAAAAACTGGTACTGTCATTTGTACCTTGGCTCTAACTCCATCTTTGATACTTGTGCGATTTCTCCAGGTATGAAGTGAACTTCCAGTCAGGCATCGACTGTGGAGGCGCCTACGTCAAACTGCTCACCCAGACTCCAGATCTAGACCTGGTACTGCTATTACTGCTACTATTACTGCTGCTATTACTGCTGCTACTACTGCTACTCAGAAGAGTAAAATAATAGTATAAAATCTATAAAACTATTACTATTACCACTCTAAAATGTTTATTTATACACTATTACTACTACTATTATTATTACTACTACCATTGTTACTAGTACTTCTACTGTTAAAACCATCATTACTGTTATTATTAATACTATTACCACTAAAACCACTGATACTGCCAATATCTATATAATATACTATTACAGCTAAAAGCTACCCTTAGTACTACTAGTACTACTAGTACTACTAGTACTACTACTAGTACTACTAGTACTACTACTAGTACTACTACTACTACTACTACTAGTACTACTAGTACTACTAGTACTGTTTCTGCTGCTACTATTACTGCTAATACTAATCCAATCCATTTCATGTATATAGCACATTCTATAAACAGTTTACAAAGTGCTGCACAGAGACGGATAAAAACAATACTAACAAAAAATTAAATGCTCAGACGCTTAATCTTAAAATCAAATAAGAACAAACAATAAACTATATATAAATAAAATTAGTTAAAACTAGAAAAGCACTCAGAGAGCGCAGACCTCCGCCAAGCAGCTCAGTTTTCAAAGTGATCCAGAATCCAGGATTTCTTCTGGATCATCACCAAAATCTAATCATCTGTTCGATTTACCATTAGGAACATTTCCTGAAAATTTCATCAAGATCCGTCTATAACTTTTTGAGTTATCTTGCTAACTAACAAACAAACAAACAGACAGACGCAGGCAAAAACGTAACCTCCTTGGCGGAGGTAATAAATAAAAGACACAGAGGACCACTACTACTGCTGCTACAGCTAATACATCTAATACAAGTATTTCAGTTTTCTTGTACTACTGCTAAAAGTACGGCTAATATTACTGCTATACTCTCTGCTCACTAATAGAAGCCAGACAGAGGGAGTGACTTAGTTGTAATGAATTGTGGGTAATGTAGTCCTCTTTGTATGTTCCCAGGCCCAGTTTGTGGACAAGACCCCGTACACCATCATGTTTGGACCAGACAAATGTGGAGAGGACTACAAGCTGCACTTCATCTTCAGACACAAGAACCCAAAAACCGGAGAATATGAAGAGAAACACGCCAAGAAACCAGACGCAGACCTGAGAACATACTACACTGACAAGAAGACCCACCTCTACTCTCTGGGTAAGGGTTTAGACCTGGTTTAGACAAATGAATCATGTGAGGCTCTTTCTGTTTTCTGATTGGCTGTGACCTCATATTTGGGGACACAAGTTGATTAATTAATCATTGCATTTATGTAGCGCCTTTCAAGACACCCAAAGAGCTTTATGGGGCATTCTTCATTCACTCCACACTCTGTGGTGGTACGGTACTGTTGTAGCCACAGCTGCCCTGGGGCAGACTGACGGAAGTGAGGCTGCCAGTCTGCACAATCAGCCCCTCCAGCTGTCACTCACACACAAGCCACATTCATACTAGGCAATGTGGGGGAAGTGTCTTGCCTAAGGACACAGTGAGAGTCTTTGCCACTGGCGCCCCCCTGTGGACACTGTTATTCCCTGCGGTCTCCCACCCAAGTCCTGATCAGGTCTGAGCTTCTAACGAGATCTGACGAGCTTTGACAAACCCGTATGGCCAGTTAGGACCATAAACTGTGTAAAGAAGTGGACTAGGCGAGTGTGACGTCACCCACAGTGTTCAGCTCCACTCAAGTAACGCTCCTGCGGAGGGTTACAGGTGCGAATTTTTAGCCAGACTCCATATTTGGAAATCTGACCGCGAGTATCATAGCAACCACAAGAGCCAATCATTGCAGTTGTTAAATGTGCCCGTCCTTCTCACCGGAAAGCAGAAAGGGGGCTTACTTAGCAGTACACTAGCTGTCAATCAAACTTGTTGCTAAAGTTAGCGGGAGCGACCTCGGGGAATGAAGGCGTATGATTTGTCCATTATTTATGTTCATATCTCGATTTTGGGACAAAATAGTGAAATGAAAGATTCAGGATCATGTAGAGTGGGTTAATATAAACATTTTAAGACCAAAATGATGAGGCTCACAACAGCAGGTACAGAGAGGAGCCACAAGATCCCAATGTGAGTCAATGGGAGCCAGAGTCAGAAGGAGCCGGAAGAGCCGCCTGGTGCACTTCCTATTTGGAATGTGGCAGATAGCACGTTAGCTGACTCCATTCATATATACGGTCTATGGTTAGGACATGTTTATATAATTTAAAATAAAATGGTACATCCTGTCCCTTTAAGTAAATATTGACTCTAACCAATTGACTGTGTGAGATGAGCCCTGCCCCTGACCTCCTGTCTCCTGTCTCCTGTCTCCTGTCTCCTGTCTCCTGTCTCATGTCTCATGTCTCATGTCTCATGTCTCGTCCCCAGTGCTAAACCCTGATAACTCCTTCGAGGTGCTGGTGGATCAGACTGTGGTGAACAGTGGGAGCCTGCTCACAGACATGACCCCCCCAGTGAACCCCCCCGCAGAGATCGAAGACCCAGACGACCAGAAGCCCGAGGACTGGGACGAGAGGGCCAAGATCCAGGACCCAGACGCCACCAAACCCGAGGACTGGTGAGACATTTACAGCCCCTCTGTCAAACTGGAAACACTTGACCCTAATGGACTGTCCCCAAACCAGTGTTGGGCAGTGACGGCTAAAAGTGAGTAATTAGATTACAGTTACTTTTAGTCACTTTTTCCCTGCCAAAATGTGAGTTATCCATAACAGCAGTGTCGTAAAACAGTAAAGACATAAACAGGAGCACAGGATGTCCTCTTCTGGAGCCTGACGCAGATCAGACGTGACTCAAAACATCACAAATACTCGTTTATGGAGGACAGTGGTGACGCGTCTGTGTGAAATGAGGCTCTGTTACAGAAAGTGTCATTAGTGCGAAGAACAAGTTTGTTCCTGAGCTGTTTGTTTTTTTGTTTTGTTTTTTTCAAAGTAACTTATATTAAACTTATGTGATAAAGTAATCTGAGTAGTAATTAGATTACTTTTAGAAGGAGTTATCTGTACTCTTTTGCAAAGTAATCTGACCAACACTGCCCCTAACCCAAACCCTGTGTGTCTCTGTGTGTGTGTCTCTGTCTCTCTGTGTGTGTCTCTCTGCGTGTGTCTCTCTCTTGTGTGTCTCTCTGTGTGTCTCTCTGTGTCTCTCTGCGTGTCTCTCTGCATGTGTCTCTCTGCATGTGTCTCTCTGCATGTGTCTCTCTTGTGTGTCTCTCTGCATGTGTCTCTGTGTGTGTCTCTGCATGTGTCTCTCTTGTGTGTGTCTCTGCATGTGTCTCTCTGCGTGTGTCTCTGTGCGTGTCTCTTGTGTCTCTCTGTGTCTCTGTGTAGGGATGAGGATGCCCCTGCCCAGGTCCCTGATGACTCTGCCGTCAAACCTGAGGGCTGGTTGGACGACGAGCCCGAGTACATCGGAGACCCCGACGCGCTCAAACCCGACGACTGGTAAAACCCAACACCTCAGACTGTGATTTAAACCTTGTCTCGAAGGACAGTTCAAGGTCACATTTTCACTAAACAATAACGGACGACATTGGTTTGATACAGAGTCTATTTTACGTTTTCAATATCAGTATCTTAAACCTCCCGATAAGAGCTATATAATAAAAGTAAATTCTCACATTTTTATACACACACTGTGGGCAAGGTGGATTAAGTGTCTTGCCCAAGGACACAACAACAGTATTCATTTCAAATCACTCCTAAAAACACTCCTTTTTTAACAAGTGTGATGTACATTTCTTGTTGTTGAGTATCTTTGTTTTCTGTGTGTTTTTAGTAGTTGTATTGTGACTTTGCCTGCGATTGTTCTTGTCTATTCTGTTTGTGTACAGCACTTTGGCCGGCTGTTAAGTTTTTAAAGTGCTTTATAAATAAAGTTGGGATGATATTTGTGGGACGACCACTTAAAAAATTATATTTATGTTGAGAGCAGGATTTGAACCGCCAACCTTCAGATCAGTGGACCAACACGCCAGTCAGCTGAGCTAGTGTTGCACCTAATTAATTAATATTACAGTAAAGTTGTAGTTCACAAATTATACTTATTACTTTTGTGGAAAATAACAGGATGTTTTTTCTCAGATATTGTACATGTTTTGTACTTTTTATAACTGAGACACATACAGCCGCTTTAGCTTTTGTTGCTCATCTAGTTCCATTATTAATACAACAGAAATGTGAATAAATATCTGCTCAGTATGTGCATTTTTACTCATACTGATATCTTTTCTACCTCCGTATAAGTGCTACAGTGAGTTGACGTCTGTGTGTTCAGGGACGAGGACATGGACGGTGAGTGGGAGGCTCCCCAGGTCCCTAACCCCAAATGTGAGACTGCTCCTGGCTGCGGCGAGTGGAAGAGGCCCATGGTGGATAACCCCAACTACAAGGGCAAATGGAAGCCCCCCATGATCGACAACCCCAACTACCAGGTGAGACCCCCGGAGAAGAGCGGATTTAACTCAGATTTGTCAGGAAAGGCAGAAGATGAAACTTAAAGGTGCACTGTGTAACTTTTCTGGTGGAGGGTCCGTCAAATGTTTTTTTTTTTTCCCATGGATATGACATTGCTGTGGCTGGAATGTGTCATAGTATGGCATTAAACCTTTCTATCTTCATGAAGACCAAAACAGACCAAGTTACAGGTCAGATCTGTGGAGAGGCGGCCCCGCTCACAGTCAGAATGCCTGTTTTTCTAGGTACTTTTGAGCTATAAAACCACCTGTAATTTAATAAATTTAAAAAGTAGAGCTGTTTAATGTCATACTGTGGAACATTCCAGGCGGAGCAATGACATATCCATAGAAACAAACAGGTGACGGACCCCCAAGCGAAAAGTTACACAGTGTACCTTTTAATAATAATAATAATGCATCAGTTTTATATAGCGCTTTTTCAGGACACTCAAAGACGCTTTACAGGGCATTATTCATTCATTCCACACTTGGTGATGGTAAGCTACTACTGTAGCCACAGCTGCCCTGGGGCAGACTGACGGAAGCGAGGCTGCCAATCTGCGCCATCGGCCCCTCCGACCACCACCATCACTCACGCACACACCACTTTCATACTAGGCAATGTGGATGAAGTGCCTTGCCTAAGAACACAACGACAGCTTTTTTGACTGGCGCCCCACTGTGGCACCTGATTTTTAAGTGCACAAAGCATACTTCTGATCTGTAGAGGGTCAAGTGTTCACCCTAAGGCCAGAGCAAGAGAAACAGGATACTTATAACACCCCGGTACATGCGCAATCAGAGTATCCTGGATATTTAGAGTGGTTGCTACGGTAACTATGACACAGATATGGCAAAAAGCTAAACATGTAGCAACTTTGCTAACTTAGGACCTTTTTAACAACAAAAAAGATATTCAAATAAGAACGTTAGACTGTGGAGCCAGCTGTATGTAGAGGTTCTTCTCTCAAACTGAAAACACTCTGTTCACCCTTATGATGTCATGTGGTAATACAGGAAGTGCTCCACTGTATTTTTAAACTCTATGCAAATTCACTAGACTCATGTTAAAGTGCCCCTAAGGTGTTGCCAATAATAATAAAGTGCTGCTAAAGTGCTGCTAAGGAGTTTGAACCCTCTTTTGTCCTGCTTTCTCCTCAGGGAGTGTGGAAGCCGCGTAAGATTCCAAACCCGGCCTTCTTCGAGGACTTGGAGCCCTTTAAGATGAGTGCCTTCAGCGCAGTGGGTCTGGAGCTGTGGTCCATGTCCTCAGACATCTTCTTCGACAATTTCTTCATCACTGACGACAGGAACGTTGCAGACAGGTGGGCATCTGAAGGATGGGCCCTGAAAAAGACTGCTGAGAGTGCTGCCGAGGTAAGGACTCAACCACAAACTCTGCTCCTCTTTAAATGTTCATTTTATGATTATTATTTATATATATATTGATTTGCTTGTATTGTGATTTTAATGTCTTTCTTATTCTGTAAAGCACTTGCCTTGCCTACACTCTGCTTCTGTCCCTCTGCTCCTCTCGGTGGCTCTCCTCCTCTGGCTCTCCTCCTCTGGCTCTTCTCCTCTGGCTCTTCTCCTCTGACTCTCCTCCTCTCCTCCTGTCTGCTCCGCTCCTGTCTGCTCCGCTCCTGTCTGCTCCTGTCTGCTCCTGTCCCTCATGTTGACCTGTCTCTTGTATTTCCAGCCTGGTTTGGCCACTCAGATGCTTTCTGCGGCGGAGGAGCGCCCGTGGCTGTGGATCGTGTACGTCCTGACAGTGGCTCTTCCTCTCGTCCTCATCATCGTTTTCTGCTGCACTGGGAAGGTACGGCTCCTTTTTTATTTACCCTGATACTGAACCATCAAAATTCACCAGCTCCAAAGACGTGATGATTTAAGTAATTGTCACGATACTAAAATTTCAAACTCCATATTTTGTTGACATCATTATGTGATTTTTAACCAACTAAGAAGTGCAGCATGTGCACTTCAAAGGACGCAAGTAAAGGGCTGTGGGCTTGTGTGAAATGCATGAGTGATTGTGTGAATGTGTTTGTGTTTCCTGTATCCATGGAGACTAGCTAAGGAGCTTACTATAGACCTCGGAGATGTTGCAGGATTTTTTACACCAACGTGGCAGCAAAACCTTCAGGTCTAAGGAACAGTGTGATTAGTCTAACAGGTATCCACACCCTCGGGATCAATAAAGTACATCTCATCTCTCTCTCATCTGTCCATCTCTCCATCTGGCTGCTTAACTCTAGAGTAGTGGTATTCTCCTCATAGTGATCCATGACTATTGTCCACAGAGGTCCAAAGCTCAGTCCCAGCTCAGTCTGACCGGTCTGCAGGAGGAGCACCAGGACTCGGTGACCAGTCTCAGCCGTAGAGTAGATCAAACTAGGGCTCGGTGATATGCTGCTAAAAACTGAGTAGTTTCTGGTGAAAATGTCACTGTTTTTTTAATTTAATGCAGACTTGAAGCGCACACTTACCTCCCCTCAGCCCCTGTCATGCTCTGAGTGAGTGACAGGTGGAATTAACCAATCATAGTGAAGTGTGAACTCTCAGAAGAAGCAGTGTAAGGCAATGTATAGCCCCTTAGATCTACTCCCTTCATTTTGTAATATACAGCACATTTTAGGCACATATCACCTACTCCTAGATTAAATAATTGTTTGTTTGTTTTTTGTTACCTTTGCTGGGGAATTGGGAGAGTAAACGTTGTTTTAATAAGCTTAAAGGTGCACTGTGTAACTTTTCAGGTTGCTATTGCTTTGAATGAATGCCTTTATTGTCAATTTCTTTACATGTACAAGAATACATACAAAGGAATCGAAATTGGACCTGTCACCCCATCCGTACATTACAAATATCACAATACGATATGACGTGGGAGGGGCTAGACATGGACCGGACTGGAAGATGAGTAACAAGATGAAGAAAACAATGCATCTTGGGGACATATTACGGGACCAGTACGCAAAAAAACACACCTCTGCGACATCAGCACGTAGTCCAAACACAATACAACATTACAAGACTTGACTTGCGACCGGGGAGGAAAGAGTTTTTGAGTTAATCCAACGTAGGCAAGCCGCAGCCATCCGGATCCTGAAGCCATAATCGCTGGATACAACGGAGTCAAACATCCGCAGGTGTCCGTTCGGTTCGGGGGGAGAGCGTCTCCCGTCTGTAATCTCCGGGGGACTTGAGCTGAATTGAGTTTTGCCTGTAATGTTCCAAAATATGGCATTAAACTTGTATAAGATGCATTTATTAGATTATAGGTGTTTTTATTGCTCAGAAATGCCTTTAAAAACATACATTCTTGTTTCTACGGAGACTGAAAAGTTTAATGCCCTACTTTGGAATACTGGAGGTGAAGCAATAACATCTCTATGAAGACGAGTAACTGGCGGGCTCTCTACCAGAAAAGTTACACAGTGCTCCTTTAACTTGTCGTGTTGTGCTGTAGTCTAAAATATCTGTGGCTGTTTTTGTTTGTCTCTGGTCTTTTTTATATCTTAAATAAAACTTGCAGCTTGGTGGTGATTTTAGCGCTTGCACTGCAGATTTCTCTGGCCAAGATTTTAAAACTTATATCAGGTTATTCATCTTGTTTTCAGATTTATTATCGACTTACTAGTTCTGAGACTGATTAATTTTAGTTTAGAGGGAGTTTATTTTAAGAAAATGCGTCAAGTATCCAAATAATTTCCCTTGTGGATCAATAGTTTGTCTAAGTAAAATGATCTTGCTGCATGGATGGATAATTTCACTACTTTTAAGTCATTTTCTGATAGATTTAAGTGTTTATATCTTAAATTTTGGCCGAGCTTTTTTGCAGTGTTGTATGTTTAAAACTGCAAACCGCCGTTTTGTTTCTGTAGTGATAATAACAGTTGTGTTTTTATGTGTTTAACAGAAGAAGACCCCAGCTGCAGAGTATAAGAAAACAGACGAGCCACAGCCGGACGTGAAGGAGGAAGAGGAGGAGGAGGGCCAGGAGGAGGGCCAGGAGGAAGACAAGACCAGCCCAGGTACTGCTGCTACAATACTGTGCTAACACTGTAGGGGGCAGTGTTTCCCATGCATTCAAGCTTACGTCACAAACAAGGAAGACGTTTGGAAACATGCGATGAGACTTCGGGCGTAGTTAATGGCACTGTGATAAAACGCACTGAAGTAAACATCATCAGCGGTAAAATAAAGACGTATGTGCTGTTTGGAATCATCTTGAATTTGGCGCCCTCGTCTCTGCTAATCACATGTACCCAGTGCGCTCTGAGTTGTGCGTCAGTTGGGAAATTATAAAAACTGAGGTGTGGTTGTAATTGTTGATTAGCCGAACATAACGGAACGCTACAATGACGTGCAGATGAAGAAAACTGCGACATTTTCTAATTTTTCCTAGATTTTGTCAGACTTACTACCGCGAACAGAGCCCGCCGGAAGTCGTCACCGCCTGTTTCCAAACGTCTTCCTGGTGTTTGACGAAACGTGAATAGAGCCTATAACTTGTGTATATATAGAAATATTTCTGATTTTGTGTAAAACCAAGTCTGTAACCTGGAGGACCAAAGGGGAGAGTGAAGTTTCCCCTTGGTAATAGCGACCGGCGTTGTTAAGCAAATCACCTGACCATTGTGCACTATGTAACTTTTTGGTTGTGGATCCATCACCTGCTTGTTTCTACGGATACGTCATTGCTCTGGAATGTTCCACAGTATGACATTAAACAGCTCTACCTTTCAATTACAGTTGGTTTTATAGCTCAAAATACGTAGAAAAACAGGCATTCTGACTGTGAGTGGGGTCGCCTCTCCACAGATCTGACCTGTAACTTGGTCTGGTTTGATCTCCACGAAGACAGAAAGGTTTAATGCCATACTGCGAAACATTACAGACAAAGCAATAACGTAGAATTTGGCGAAGCCTCCACCAAAAAAGTTACACAATGCATCTTTAAGCTTGCCTGTTAGTTTAATCCTCCAGACTGTGGTTCATATTATCGCTTTACATTCATTCTAATTCTTTAAGTTCTTTCAGATGTGATGGCTGATTTTATTGTGTGTTTTTTTTTTCAGCGGAAGAGACTGAAGTGGTGGAGGAGGGCGTAGCTGAAGCAGAAGGAGGTGAAGGAGATGAAGGAGGAGAAGAAGAAGAGGAGGAAAAGGCCGAAGAGCCAGAAAAGGACACAGAGGCTGATGAGGTAACCGTGGGACCGTACAACTCCAGACCAAATAAGAAATAGGCTTGTTCTGATGCCAGTTTTTGAAATTTTATCCAATTCTGAAACTTTGCCTTAGGGAAGCTGAAGTAAACGTACAGATACCAGTGCAAAAAATACTCAAGTAAAAGTAAAAAACCTAAAAGTATTAAAGTACCTGATTAAAAATATACATAAAGAGTAAAAAGTAAAAGTATTTTGTGCATATTTTGAGAGATTTGTGCTGAAATTTGTTCAATAGAAACAGTTTAATGGATTGTTTTTTCCTAGCTGTTTTTATTTTTTGTTTATTTGTGTTTGCTCAAATTACAAATGTGTTAAAACTAAACGCTCAGACTTTTCAGCAGGTCTCAAAAAATATTGAAAAAAATACTTACTTTTCAGTCCAGCTCAAAAACATAGTGGAGTAGAAAGTACAGACACCTGCTCTCAAATGTGGTGAAGTAAAAGTAAAAAGTATTCACTTTATAATGTACTTCCGTAAAGTACAGATACCGAAAATGTATACTGAAAGCTGCACTGTGTAACTTCTAAAGTGGAGGGTCCGCTACTTGCTTGTCTTCATGGAAATGCTATTTCTTTACCTAGAATGTTCCATAGTAGGGCATTAAATATATCTCTCTTGCATTTGTTCAATTACAGGTGTTTTATAGCTCAAAAAAACTTAAATAAACATGAATTCTTGGCATGTACAGGCTCGCTTCTCCATAGATCTGACCATTTAACCTGTCTCCATTGTTATTACCAAGTTTATTTCCATACTGTGGAATAATCAAGGCAAAACAGTAATATCTCCATTAAAAACGAGCAGACCCTCCACCCGGAAAGTTCCACAATGCACCTTTAAGTACAGTACTTTTCTACTTTTACTTCATTACCTGTCACTACTGGAGCGCATGCTTAATTATGCAAAATAAACAAAGTCCATGTGAGCTTTTGTCTCTGCGGTTCATTTGACCAAAGTTCTGTTTCTGCTCCTACGACTAAATCGGAATGTTCTTTTCTGTCATTGTTTGTGTTTTTGAGTTTGCAAAACCACCACAGTCTGCAGAGTTTAAGCCGCTCCGGGCGTCAGAGTTAAACAGCAGCGCTCAGCTACATGTTTTCATTTAGAAAAATACAGTGTGATATCGGATCAAAACAACCCAGATAATGAGAAGTACTTAGGCCTGTCACGATAACAAATTTAACAAACTGTGGAACTTTTGCACTGTGGAACTTTTTGGTAGTGTGTCCGTCACCTGTTTGTTTCTATGGAGATGTCATTACGCTGCCTGGAATGTTCCACAGTATGACATTAAACAGCTCTGCCTTACATTTATTCAATTACAGGTGGTTTTACAGCTCAAAAATACTTAGAAAAACAGACATTCTGACTGTGAGCAGGGTCGCCTCTCCACAGATCTGACCTGTAACTTGGTCTGGTTTGGTCTCTGTGAAGATAGAAAGGTTTGTGAAACATTCCGGACAAAGCAATGGAGAAAAGCGTTTGATGGACGCTCCACCAGAAAAGTTACACAGTGTGGCTTTATAGTATCGTTAAAAGCCCTGAACTGTAACAAATAAATACTAGAATGAACCAATAATTTGCCATAAAAGTGATTTATTCAACCCTCTACAGCTCAAATCTTATCGTATTACAACAAAAATTCCCCAAATCTCCACAATTTCACAAAGAAACAGTAGACATATAGTTCCAGATTTCATATACTGAACATTAAAGGCGCATTGTGTAACTTTTCTGGTGAAGGATCCTCCAAATTCTTTTCTCTGTGAAGATGTTATTGCTTTGTCTGGAATGTTTCGCAGTATAGCATTAAATTTTTCTATCTTCACGGAGACCAAACCAGACGTTACAGGTCAGATCTGTGGAGAAGCGACTCCGCTCAGAGTCAGAATGTCTGTTTTTCTAGGTATTTTTGAGCAGTAAAACCACCTGTGATTGAATAAATGTAAAGTAAAGCTGTTTAATGTCATACTGTGGAACATTCCAGGCAGAATAATGACATCCCCATAGAAACAAGCAGGTGACGGACCCTCCACCATAAAAGTTACACAATGCACCTTTAAGTCAATATAGTAATTACTGTGACAAGCCTAGCAGTATTTTAGTATTAATGGTTAAGGGAACTTAATTTATCAAAGGGAAAACGTTTTGTGATGTCATTGTTTATTGTTTATTTCTTGCAGAGAAAATAATTTTGGATGTTACAAAGAGGTAAAGACCAAAAACAAAAATTAGACATTTGTTCATTTCCAGCTTGATTCAAAAATGTTCAGATCATGTTTGGTGCTTTTTGTCCTTCGAGATCTTCAAATCATGAGACGATTCTGTTGATTTTTCTTTTTCTGTGATGCAGTTGGGGGCGGGGCTAGGGGGTAGTTGAAAACGGGGTGACTTTTGTGTTGAATTTCAAGGTGTTGGTTCCTCTAAAGCTCAACATTTCTATCAATTTCCTAAACGAACCCCAGGACTCATCCAGGACAGGTTAAAACTTGAACTAAACCAGATCTAAACAGGGTTCATTTAATTTAGACTTTTGTAGTTTATCTCCATGGAAACATAACCTTAACTTTAAATGTTTAACCTGCTCTGGATCATTGAAAACACGTAGGCTTAAACTAAGACTCAACCCACTCTTTAAACAAGACTAAACAAGGATTTAAAGCCACAGTATGTAACTTTATAGCCAAGAAAAACACTAAAATAAAGCATGTTTTTTCCTTTATTTCATTCTGGTTGTTTATTGCGCTGAAAAACAAGCGTACTTACTCTGAGCGGGCTTGCATCTCCACAAACCCTCCCCCTTCTCGTCTCTATGGAAATGTTGTTCCCATTGGCTATAATCTTCCACTGTCTTTCAGAAAGTTACATACTGTACCTTTAAATATATTTATGTGATGGGTCTTTTGAAACAATAGGACATTTTTCTTCTACAACTGCACTTTGTATTTGAATCACCTGCAAACTTGATTTTACGCAAAGGTCCGATATTACACAAATTTGACTCTTGTGAGCTTTAATCCATGTTATAATGATGTTACCTTCTCAACCTTCTCAAAACAGACCTGAAGTTGTTTTGTTTCATTCACACACATTTGAGTAACACTTTATTATTAGTCTGTTACATCTCCACTGCTCAGAATGCTCTGTTCCACCTTGTGATGTCATCTAGTGGTAGTTTATTGTCAGTTCTTTAGACACAGGTCATATAAAGAATCTAAATTCTGTTTCTCACTATCCCATGCGTAATAAATAACTAATAAATGTTAAATCGTCTTTTGAAACTGTCTTTTTTGGGGGGAGTCAGGGGGGTCTGAGTCCAAGTGTTCTTCGGGGAGTTCTGTTCTTGGGGAGACGCAGATTCCGAACTTCCTGGCAGCCTGGTGGGTGGAGAGGGTGGAGAGTTCAGTCTCCTAACGGCCTGGTGGATGAAGCTGTTAGTGAGTCTGGTGGCACTTCCTCCCAGAGGGCTTTTACCTTTAGTTCAGTAAAGATCAGCAATTCCAGGGCTGAAATGATCCAAATGATTCTAGTGAAGGTGTGTGGAGTTTAAAAACACAGTGAAGGACTTCATGTATTACAACATGACATCACAAGGTGGAACAGGTTTGTGTGAATGAAACAAAAACGACTTCAGGTGTGTTTGTGACGAGGAAACATTACAACATGGATCAGAAAACGGCGTAATATTGGACCTTTAACACACTATTTGCAGTTATAATTTTTAATATATTTTTCCCTTTATTTTGTAGAAACTGGAGGAGGACATTCTGCGCAGATCTCCCAGAAACAGGAGACCTCGAAAGGACTAAACGAACTCCTCTGTCCCTAAAAAAACAAAACAAAACAAAAAAAACAACCTAAACCCCGCCCCTTCTCTCTGAGGGCATTGGATAACAGCCACCAGAAGCCCCTCCCCCTACGCCTTGAGGAAGAATCTGATTGAACGAAAAGCCTGGGACTAAGCGAATTTTCAGAAACTGTATCATTCCATAAAAAACATCGAGAACCGCCGTCCGTCACTACGCTAACACGAGCTAAGACAAGCTAATATGCTAAAGCTAATAAAGGTAGAAAGAAAAAGCCAGCAACAGTCAAACAAACAAGAAACAGTTACTGTGTTCTATAACCAAATATTAAACTAAATTAACCTGTACTTTCTTGAAAAACATGTCAACAGTGATGTACGCTAGGCTAACGCTAATGCTAATGACTTGTTTGAATGTTTGAATACATTAAAATGGTCTTGGGAAACAACTCAAGATTTTCATTAAACTATTTGTGTTTAAATTAGGCATGATTTTTCTGAACCGATGCTCTATCCGCGGTGTCAGGTCACCAATATTCGCTGATATTAATCTTTTAAAATCTGAAGGAAGTGCTGAACTTTTGAGCACAACAAAACTTGGACAGTGCAGAAAAACTATTGGTTCAAATATCTGCAATTTTTTTCAATATCGGGCTGAAACCATAGACTGTAAATGGACGTAGCTAACCTGCTAGCCGCCGTGTTCCAAATAGGAAGTGAACATGGGGGCGCTTCTGGCTCCATCGACTATGGGTCAGGTTGACTTTATATTGAAAAACTGTCCCGCTCTCTCTGTAACTGCTGCAGTGAGCTTCGTCATTTTGGTCATAAAATGTTCGTATTAACCTGCTCTACATGATCCTGGTGCTCACTATTTTTTCCTCAAAATAAATAAATTCCTACTCCTGATATGGAACTTGCTCCAAATTCGCTCCTATAACTGCTAGCCTCGTGAGCTTTATTTGACTGGAGCCAGACGCTATGTGTGACGTCACGCTCCCTTAGTCCACTTTTTTTATACAGTCTCTAACTGATACCAATATCTGGTGATCTGGAAATATAGCCGATAAAAACCGTCAATAAGCCATCTCAAATCTAAAACAGGATATTTTTGTGACAAGTTAAATCCTGATCAATCTGGAAGAAGGTTAAGCTAAAAGAGCCATCTATTAAAAATGTGAAGTCATGTTGTCGAACTTTATTGATTTCATGACTAAACGTAGCTAAACCCACTTACATTTTTTCTAGTTTAGAAATCTTATGTCTCACCAAAGTTATTGCTAAATGTTTAATTCGGCTAAAATCCATTTCAGTCGCTTAAAAGTGCACTATGTAACTTTTCCGGTGGAGGATCTGCTTACGTTTTTGTCTCTATGACGATGAATGGTATTAAACTTAACCATCTCCATGGAAACAAGCAGGAGATGCCATCAGACCAAGATATGGGTCAGATCTGTGCGAAGGATGGCCTGCTGACTGTATAATTTAATGAATGGAAAATGGATAAGTTTAATGCAACACTGTGACACATTTTGGACAAAGTAATGCCATCACCGTGGAGACGAGCAGTTGGCGGACTCTCTACCTGGAAAGTTACACAATGCAGCTTTAAAATCTAAATTAGTTTGTGACAGGTGAACGATCCCCCCCTTTTGAATCGACCCCATTTGTAAAGACAACGGCACTATCTCTAGCGCTTATTCACTGTTCACCTGTTTACCCCAAAAACTGCCAAATCTGCCCCATGGTTCTATCGGCGTGGCACTTTTACTCCACTGCGAAAATATTAGAATTTTTTTTTTATACGTAGACCATGCCCAACTTTGTAAAGAAATTAAAAAAGAAAAAAAAAGTGTTTAAATAGCTTAAACTAGGAAAAAGTAGCTTAAAAATGCATTGTAACTTTTCTGGTGGAGGGTCCGTCAGATGTTATCGCTTTGTCTGGAATGTTTCACAGTTATCTGCATGGAGACCCAAATCAGTCCACGTTACAGGTCAGATCTGTGGAGAGGCGACCTTGCTCACAGTCACAATGCCTGTTTTTCTAGGTAATTTTGAGCTATAAAACCACCTGTATTTGGAGAAACATAAAATAGAGCTGTTTAATGTCATGCTGTGGAACATTTGGACGGACGGCCAACCAAAAACTTAGTGTACCTTTTAATAATCCATTTTGTGTAACTTTGAAGTTGTATTTGCATTTTTATATTAGAAAAAACAAATGAATTCACACAAATGTAGTAAACAACATTTCTTGGCTCAAATATTTAACTTGTAACCTTGTGTCCTGTTTTAATCATAGACTGCATATATATATATATATATATATATATATATATATATATATATATATATATATATATATATATATATATATATATATATATATATATATATATATATATAAATGGACATAGCTAACCCGCTAGCTGCCGTGTAAACAGGAAGTGAGCATGGGGGCGCTTCCGGCTCCATTGACTTTGGTTCCATTTCACTTACATTGAAAAATTGTCTCCCCTCTCTCTGTAACTGTTGCGGTCAGGCTCCACATTTTCGTCTTAAAATGTTCGTATTAACCCACTCTACATGATCCTGGTGTTTTGATTTCGCTATTTTGTCCGTAAATCAATGGATAACATGGAATTCAACTCCAAATTCGCTCCTATAACTGCTCGCCTCGATGAGCTTCATTTGACTGGAGCCGAACGCTGTGGGTGACGTCGAACTCACTTTTTTATACAGTCTGTGGTTTCAATTTAACAACTTCAACTTAAAACTCTGCTCTATTTTGAAACATGAACTAATCAGCAAGTCATTAGTATTTACAAACGTGAAATCCAAATCCAATAATTATTCTACCTTTCTCTCAAATTTCCCAGAATTCACATGAAATCAAAATCTTTCTCATGGCTGTGTTGGCTTTATACTTCAAGCAGGAATCTTTTCTCTAACATAAATTTTTATTTTAAATTTTTACTCCAAATACTGTGCACTGAATGGTTGGCGGACGGTGGGTAGGTTTGTAGTAGGTTTGTTTAAATAAAATAATTATTAATAAAATTGTTTGGACGATTTTTTTTTTTTTTTTTAGCCTCAAAGCTCCATGTTTTCTTTTTTTAACACTTTTTTGTCTTGTCTTGATACATTCACGTTTTTTAAATATTTTTTCCCTCCCTTTTTTTTTTTTAAATTAGGTGGGTCCAGTTACATGTACACGGATAATTTTCCTTATTTTCTCAGTATTTATGTTCAATAATTTGGAATTTTTTTGGAGATTTCCTCTTGTCTGAGCAGAAAAGTTGGAATGTTAAAACTATTCCTTGCACATGTAACAGGTCTAGATCTGCCTAGTCTAACTCTAGTCTGACTTCTGCTGTCGATTGCTGTCATCTTTTCTAAATTTTGTATTTTATTTGTAATATTTTTTCCTGCAATGTTGTTTGTAGAGACAGGCGTGACGCTGAAATACTGTGACCGAGGCTGAGTGTGCATGGAACAGATGTTTGATGAATAAAAATACTAAACGAAATCTACATTCAAGAGTGCATTCTTGTAAACATTGACTTCACCTTAAGAGGGCCCATATTGCACTATTTTTATAATGTTGTGATGGTATACAGGAAGTGCTCCATTGTGTTTTTAAACTCCATATGTGATTAGATCCATTTTGATCATTTCAGCCCTGGTTTTGCATAACTTGAAACCTTGGTGCACCAACACACATTAGAGACGTTTCTGTTGACAATTTCAACTGAAAAAAATAAAAATAAAATGAAGGCAACAGCTGAAGGTTATTCAGAGAAATTCTGAGTAAAACAATTCAGCTGAGGCTAAAAATAGATGGTAACCTTAAAACTACCACTTCATGGCAACATGAGGTGGAACAGAGATGTAGACTGACTAATAATAAGTGATTACTCTTAACGTGTGAATGAAACACAACACAACTCCAGTCATGTTTTTATTATTATTATCCTTTATTATCCCCGTAGGGAAATGATCCTCTGCATTTGACCCATCCTTTCAGGAGCAGTGTGCAGCATATGAGGCGCCCGGAGACCCATCTCCATGATCTTGTTGCTTGGCTTGGTCAGGATCTCAGCTGGAGGATTTTTACCTATGGAGCATGTTTTTTTTTTTTTTTTTTTGAGGAGGTAACAACATTATTAAAGCTCACAAGAGTCCATTTTTGTGTGATACTGTATATAGGACCTTTAAAGGCACACTGTCCGCCACTTGCTTTGCCTG
Organism: Taenioides sp. WSHXM2023; assembly: GCA_029959045.1. Classification (NCBI taxonomy): domain Eukaryota; kingdom Metazoa; phylum Chordata; class Actinopteri; order Gobiiformes; family Gobiidae; genus Taenioides; species Taenioides sp. WSHXM2023. The sequence continues at coordinate 21,827,327 of CM057087.1, forward strand.
ATACAGACGCCTATAGTGTGGTTATCAACATATATCCTGCATTAATTACTCTACAAATGTTTTTAAGGATCAAAAATACCTCGAAAAACATGCTGGTGGCGCTACATGCTCGTCTCCATGGAAATAGTTTAAAGTACTACTACTAATAACGCATTAGTCTTACATAGCGCTTTTATCCAGATGCTCAGAGTCGCTTTACAGTTTGATGCATTATTCATTCACTCCACACTCAGTGCTGGTAAAATTCTATTGTAGCCACAGCTGGCCTGGGGCAAAATGACAGAAGAGAGCCTGCCAATCTGCACCATCAGCCCCCCAACCACCAACACTCACACCCACCATCATCCTAGGCAAAGTGGGGGAAGTGTCTTGCCTAAGGACCACTGTTATTTTCTCAGTGTTCCCCCATCCATGTCCTTACCAGACCCAGCCTTGCTTAGCTTCTGAAGTTAGGCTTTAACAAGGAGATCTGGCTACAAGTAACTTTCTACTGGCGATGTGATCAAGCTGCTGAACCAGAAAAAGATGTACAAAAGAAAAGGTAGTGAACCTTTAATAAACATTTTCAGTTCAATAATCTATTAGCTTTAATGTATACTAATAAAGGCAAGAAGTGTTTATGGATTCGAAACACGTAATTGAGTACAACGTGGGCGTGCAGCCAGTGACACGAGTGGAATTTGTCTGAGCAACAGTCTATGAGTAAAACGCGCCCAAGCTGTCATGGAAAAAGGAAAAGAGCGACATCCCGACGGGGGCGGGACTTTAGACCTGTTCGTAACGCAATTTCGGTCCCTTTGGTCTGTGTAGATAATATTTTATAAGTTTAAGTATTTTAAAATGGCATGCCAGAATGTTTAGTGGACTTTTAATTGTCTAGATTAATTAACACAAATCGATTTTCAACAGTTTTTTGGGTACGTTCTGTCCTGTTTCCAGTCTCTCACTTCCTATTGGCTCACGCAGCTGTCAATCACCGGTGACGTAGCGCCGGCGCCCCTCCCCCTGTCGCGCGGCTGGAAAAAAATTGAAAGTTTCCAAGATGGCGGCGTAGGACTGCTCTTTCGCTGAAAACAATAGAAACCAAACACACGGGAATATCTGCATTTTTACGCCGTTTTCTGTCGGGCCCGGAGCGCACACGTCCCCGGCCCGGAGCTGACCGGACGGGGGCCATCCGAGGCGGCTGCTCGGGGGAGGAAACGCGAAAGTACCATGTTTTGTTTAAGCGTCTGAAGGCAAAAACACAGTTAGCAGCTAGCAGCTAACTGCTAACTCCGCGGATCAGCTGTAGCAACAACCGCAGCCTCGCAGTAAGTTTATTCATTTTGCAAACTTTTCAAACATTCTTAACTAAAACTGCGTTATCGATCATGGATTTTTATTAGATTTATCTGTAAGAGTGGGATCAAACTCAACAGAAAGCTAACCATGCTACCAGTGCAGAGAATCAAACTTTGTGACAACTTTGGGTTGCTTTTTAGACTGAAGTTTAACCGGATTTTTCATCTTTATAAATGAAATACAATCTGGAAAGTATAGAGGCAAAATCGGATTTCAATTGGCAGGTATTTCACTCGGATTTCTGTGTTTTTATTGGATTTCGTGGCCGTGGAAGTTTGATTTAAGAGTAGAGGAATGTGCCAAAGGTGCTTCAGTACAATGGCATTTAGTTAGTTGGACGGGGGCGAAAGAATGGGGCTGTTCTTGTTTTTCAAATACAAAACCCTCCAACACAATATTAGTTTTGATGTTGCATGCACACCAAGATATTATATTTACGGATTATCAATCTGTAAGTAGAAATTTATGCCACTAAAATCAGAATTACTGTGTGTAGTAGCGCTGATGAACCGCAAGAAGTGCAGATTTCCACCCTCGTTTATTATAGGGCAAACCACCGGGCTAATTTTATAATCAAGTACTGTTAGATTTGTATGGGAAAGTCTCAGTCTTGTTGGCAGAGATGGTTTTCACTTTGGTCATGTTTAGTCCTGGTTTAGTCCATGTTTTGTCCATGTTTACTCCATGTTTAGTCCTGGTTTAGCCCATGTTTAGCCCGGGCTTAGTCCATGTTTAGTCCTGGTTTAGCCCATGTTTAGTCCATGTTTACATCTGATAAAGTTACATTTCTGGTTTAGTCCTGTTTTAGACCAGGTTCATTCATAATTTGGGCTGAAAGCAACTAGTGACTTTCGGCTCTTTCATGGGATCTGAATCTTCTGGATCCGTTCATTTCAAAGAGCCTGGCTCTTTTTATACTTATTTATATGACAAGCTGATGTGAGAGCTTGTTTTAACAACAATGTAATCACAGACAAATGACCAAGGCTCAGATTTGTTTAAAATGATTCAAACTGAGAGTGTAAATTGTGCATAGTATAAAGAAAACGTTGTTACTGTTATTATGATGCCAAATATGTTTTTTTTGTGGACAAAGCTCTCACTCGTGTTCTGCTAAATCTTATGTTGGTTCAGAATTAATCGCTACAGAAATGCATAAGAATTACAAAGAAAGAGATTTGGTTCTTTTAAAAATTTTGATCCAATTCCAACCGTTCACATCAATGAACTGTTCAAAAGAGCGGACTCGTTCAAAAACATCACATCACTACAAAACAACTAATGATTATTTGAGTAAGCTAGTCAAGGCAGTGATTTTTTTCAATTTTTTTGATTTGTCAACTTGTCCAACAATTATTACTATAGTGCATTCAGCTTTTTAATGTGTTTTTAACCAGAGAAAGGGAAAAAAGTGAACTGAAAGCTTCTATGTAGAGAGAATTTACATCTAACAGTGCCTCTGACTTTTACTTGGTCATGTCTGTATAGGCCAGGTCGTGATTTTTAAAATAATTAATGGTAGTCTTAATAGGAACCCTAAAAAATACCTTTTACTCAATATACTTGGCTTCTTATTTATATTAATTTGTATATAATATGTGTATAATATACTTTAGAACTCCATTGATTGTGATTTAGTCCTGGTTAGAATAGATCTTGTTAGTTCTGGTTTAGATCTGATTTGATTCGCCTTTTAGGGTTGTCCTAGTTATATTGTATAATCCAGTTGTCTTCTGTGGATCAGACCACTGCACAGAATGGAGGTGGATTTTTTTTTTTTCTGCTCCTCTGGTTCTTCTCCTGTTTCTGCTCCTCTGGCTCTGCTCCTGCCAGCTCTGCTCCTCCTCTGCAGTAGTTCCAGTGCTGTAGTTCCTGTTGGGAGGTTGTAAATACTGTCCTGTCTACAGCAGATGGGGACATTAGCAAAACAATAGAGTTCTCCATAAAAATGAAGTGAGCTGCAGACACCAGGCCAAAGTGAGGGGGATAGTGTGAGGATTTCACTGTAAGAATCGCTGTTCTCTGCACAAGTAAGATACACTGAGCTAGGATTTAGGCCTGTTTGAACATAACCAACATAACAAACACTATGCTGCACTATGGTACTGGCCAACCAAAATATGAATCCATCTTATTATTAGGAAGACAGGCAGTGGCTTAGTCTTGTTTGAGTCCTGGCTTGGTCTTGTAAATTTGTGTGATAAATAATACTGTTAAAATCTGACTACTTAAAGGTCCTATATTATACAAAATTGACTCTTATGAGCTTTTAGTCATATTGTTGACTCATCAAAAACATATCCGGCATTGTCTTTTGATTCATTCACACGTGTTTGAGTAATGCTTTATTATTAGTCTTATTAGTCTGTCTACATCTCCAAAGCTCAAAATGCTCTGTTCCACCTCGTGATGTCATGCAGCTGTAGTTTTCAAGCTAACAGCTCCTTTTACCTTTAGTTCAGTAGAGATTGAAAATTCCTGGTCTGAAATCATCCAAATGATTCTAGTGAAGTTGTGTGGAGTTTAAAAACACAGTGGAGAACTTCCTGTATTACCGCATGACATCACAAGGTGGAGCAGAGTGTGCTCAGTTTGAGAGGAGAACTAAATCTGCAGGGTTTGTGTGTTAAACATGTGTGAATGAAACAAAACACAACTCCAGGTCTGTTTGTGATGAGGAAACAACATTGTTTCATCTGTCACATGATTCAGCCATTCGTTTGTGGATCCAGTGTAACATGGGCAGTTTTGACCCTTTTACAGAAATGTCAAATGAACTGAAGTGTGCGTGACCCTTGACCCCTGTCTCTCTGTCCCTCCCTCAGGCTCGTCCCTATGATGGGCGACTGTGTGACCCCCAGGCACAGTGCGGTGATGGAGCGGTTGCGTCGGCGGATAGAGCTGTTTCGGCAGCACCATCACAGCTGCGAGTCCCGGTACGACCGAGCGTCTCTGGAGAGACTGGAGCTGGAGCGGCAGCAGACCTATGCCCTGCACCAGCGCTGCCTCCAGGCCAAAGCCAAGAGGAGCAGCAAGCAGAGGCAGAGCCAGCCCAGTGTAGGAGAGGCCCCAGGAGGGAGGGGGCCCGAGGGGGCAGAGGGGCCCGAGCAGAGCCGGAACACCACGCTCATTGCTGTGAGTAGACCTGTCATCGTATTGTGTATATGTTGTTGTGTATGTATACTAGGGCTGATTTTGGATCCACTGCTGACAGTCCTATACCACAGATATCGATGCCATAGCTTTAAGTATCTGCCAATACTAGTGCAGAGAATGAAAGCATCATTTAAGTCCTTTAAACTTAAATAAAATATGACAAAACCGATATAAAGGTGTTCAGTAGCTTTTATTCATCTCATCCCAAGAAACTACAAACCAATTAACAGAGGATAACAGCTAAACCGATATTTAGAAGCAGATATTTGATCCAGCAATTTTTTTACTATCTACGCCGATATCCGATACCAGTATCAGACTGCTGCATCCCAAGTGTGGATAAAGATAAAAACAACAGTCAGTCTATGCAGTTCATTTGACCAAACCTCTGCTTCCACTCCAAAGAGGTAACACAAATGTTCTTTTCTGTCATTTTTAGCATTTTTAGAAAAATTCAGTATCTGTGGTTTGACTAGTCGCTGATAATGAGCCCTGAAAAATGGAGCTTCATCTGAGCTTTATACCAGCATTTGCATCAGAACTGCCCAGTTATAAACAATAAAATAAGAATCTAAGTGTAACAACTTTTGGCTTCATGTGGATAGGCCCAGTAATTACAGAGATATTAATTATAGTAGTAGAGACTGTTGGGGCTGTTGGTTTAGCCCTAGTTAAGACCTTATTTACATAATACACAAAGCTTCCCACACCATTCTCAAATATAATACGTATTTTAGTCTGAAGTTTAGTTTCTCTGTGTTTCTGTCTAGCTCCAGGAGACTGTGAAGCGTAAGATCGAGCGCGCTGGTTCTCCTCCGGGGCAGGTGAATGGCTTTGGGGACGGATTTCCTCCAAATAAAAAGCAGTGCCTGGACATTGGCGCCACCAACGGGTCGCCTCTGGACTCTAAACTGGGCCTGGCTGAGTCCATAAGTGCCAATGGGAAACATGAGAGTAGCGATGGAGATCCAGGAGCAGACTTCCACCCCAAAGAGATGAAACAGGTGAGAAAAAGTAGTCCTGGTTTAGTTTAGGCCAAATGTAGTCCTGGTTTAGGCCAAATGTAGACCTGGTTTAGTTTAGGCCAAATGTAGTCCTGGTTTAGGCCAAATGTAGACTTGGTTTAGTTTAGGCCAACTGTAGTCCTGGTTTAGACCAAATGTAGTCCTGTTTTAGGCCAGCTGTAGTCCTTGTGTAGTTTAGGCCAACTGTAGTCCTGGTTTAGGCCAACTGTAGTCCTGGTTTAGGCCAACTGTAGTCCTGGTTTAGGCCAACTGTAGTCCTTGTTTGGTTTAGGCCAACGGTAGTCCTGGTTTAGTTTAGGCCAACGGTAGTCCTCGTTTAGGCCAACGGTAGTCCTTGTTTAGGCCAACTGTAGTCCTGGTTTAGACCAACGGTAGTCCTGGTTTGGTTTAGGCCAACTGTAGTCCTGGTTTAGGTCAACTGTAGTCCTGATTTAGGTCAACTGTAGTCCTGGTTTAGGCCAACTGTAGTCCTGGTTTAGACCTGGTTTTATGCTTGACACTATGCACATATGAGCAAACACTGCCAGATACATTTTACATGGCCTGGAAACTCAAATAATACAAAAATGTTTGAATTTCAACAAAAATGTGAGAGCGACTAACTGAAAAACAGTTGGCTAATGCTAGTTAGCTTGTGACTGTGATGTTATTTGAGAGGGACGTTGTTTAACAGCACAAATCAGCACACCTCTCAAAATAAATCAGTTCTTTATGGTCAAATCGCATTAAAACAAAGACCAGATTAAAGTCTTAACTTGAGTAACAGACCTTCAAACAGAGCAGTGCCTCCAGTTAGCCTCCCCCCAGGGTATGCAGATGATGGGACTATTGAACCACTGAATTCTTCTTTTTTTTCCCACAATTTTTTCCTTTTTATTAAGATGTGGGATTTAAAAATAAGAAAAATGTAAATGTCAAATCCAGATATCATCGAAAACAAAATAAAGGCAAACACATTTTTAAAACCACTGGACTCTTCTAAAGTAACTCTTGTGTTGTGCCCAGGAGCCAGACGACATCCTGCCCATCATGCCCCCCTCTGGCTCTCACTCTGCCAGCCTGTTCCCCGACCTGAACCTGAACGAGCAGGAGTGGAGCGAGCTCATGGAGGAACTCAACTGCTCTGTGCCCTACGAGGACATCCAGGACATCCTCAACGACGACTTCGAGGACCGCAAGGATCCCCTGGAGCTGACCCCCGGAGCCTCCACCGACCCCCAGGGACCAGGGGCCGGGGCGGGGGCACAGGGGGCTACAGGAGGAGCACTGGCAGGGGGGGCGGGCGGGACGGGGTCTGGGGCGTCTGGAGGAGGGGGCAGACAGGCTGGTCCAGGTCTGATGCCTCCGGATTTGTCCACTGTCAAATCAGAGTACTCTCCGGCTGCTCTGGTAAGAACCACCTCTTTAATATTGGTTTGGTTTTATCCTATTTTGCCATCAGTTAGATTTATTTTTGTTTAATTTCATTTTTTTTCCTGTAAAAAAAGTTTTAGTGACCATAGCAACTGACATGAGCATACTAATTAATGTTAATGTGTTTATTCTCTTAACAGGACTCTCACTCTCCCATGGTGAACATCCGCTCCTCTGTCCCTCCCTCCTCCTCTTCGCATCCTAACTCCTCACTCCCTAACTCCTCACTGCCTAGCTCCACTCCCTCCGTGCCCCCTCCCTCCTCCACCTCCCCGGCGTTGCACCCTCAGTCCCAGGGGTCCCGGCCGCTCCAGAACCACCTGCTCCCCTCCAAAGACCTGTCCCCGGCTCAGCAGCTGCAGCAACTGGCTGCGCAGCAGAGGCAGCAGCACCTCCACGGAGCCCTGCAGCACAAACAGAACCAGCCGGGGGCCAAGTTCCACCCACAGACCCAGCACACGCACCCTCCGGCCTGGGCACAGATGGGAGCCACTGCCCAGAGTCCCATCGGGGGAGCCTTCACCATGGACAAACCCACCAGTCCCTCTGTGTACCAGCAGGACATGATGTACAATGCAGTGAGTGTCTTATTGTGCTCAGAGGTCTTTCAAAACATCTGTGAAAACTAAACTTGTGTCATTCTACTTCATTTGAAAAATACATGGATTCTGCTGTTCCATGCACCAAAGGTTTATATTAATATTATTTTAACCGTACATTCCTGCTGTGAAGCTCATCTGCTGTTAATAACATTCTAGTTTCACAGGCTCAATGTCACTCTAAGTATTGTGACCAGGTCCTGGTTCAGATCATGATTAATTCAAACACTGAAGGATGGGTAAAGCTCACATTTTGTACATCTTAATTTTGTACTTTCTTTCTTACCGTAGAACCAGAACCAGCTACTGTTGCCCTCTCAGCCCGGGAAAGGCTCTCCGAAGGCGGGCAGCTTCCACCAGGGCGGTCCCCCGGTGATGGGCCACTCTCTGGGTCACTCTGCTCCTCCTCAGCAGCAGCAGCCTGGAGCTCAGCTCAGCTACAACAACACCAAGCCTCTGTCCCACTACGAGGCCCGAGCTCCGCCGAGCACCGACCAGACCAAGAACCAGCTCTTGACTCTCCTCAGACAGCAGCAGCAGCAACAACAACAACAGCAACAACTCCTGAAGCAGAAGAACCTGGGCTACAGGCCGCACCCACAGCACCCACAGCACCCTCAGCATCCACAGCTTCCTCAGCACCCACAGGTGACTGCATTATGTTATTGTCAAAACGATATTTACACTTTACCACACCTCTGTATCCATTTACCAAACGCTCCAACTCTGTCCTTCAGTACTTCTGTATAATCCTGTTTTTATATTTTCAGGAGCAGAACAGTTTTGGTGGCTCCACTCTCCAGCAGCAGCAGCAGCAGCAGCCTGGTCCTGGAGGCTCTGGGCTGGGCGCTGGCGCTGCCATGGGGGCTAACCATGCTAACCCTGCAGCAGCTATGGGTGGAAGTGCAGCGTACATGAACAGCCAGCAGATGGCAGCAGCTCTCAAACAGCAGCAGCAAAGGCAGCAGCAGCAGTACCTGCAGAGGCAACAGATGATCGAGCAGGTAAAGGCTTCAGAGGATTCCAACTTTGGTTTAGACCTGCTTTAGACCTGGTTTATTGACTCTTAAGTCTTAAAAATATTAAATCTCCAAACACATTAAATCCAGAGTGAATTACCTTATAAGTGCATATTAAACATAGTTAACATGATATGATTATATTTACGCTTATAAGGTTATACATTTTGGTGATTAATTTTGGTGAAGTTTATAATTTTATTTCCTGGTTGGACATGTGGAGCAGATATGCCATACATAGAGGTAATTACTTAACTGTTACCTAGCAACTATAATGTAAACAAGAGCCAAAACCTCTCTAAATTACACAATAGTTTATCAGGAAGTTGAATGTATAAATGTTACACAAACTGTTATATACTGTATAATGTAATATAACTGTTCTGTGTTTGTAGGAGAAACAGCGTCAGCAGCAGGACCAGCAGATAAAGAGACACTTGTCCCGTCCTCCTCCACAGTACCAGGACCAGAGCGGGCAGCCCCCCTCTCAGAACGCCTTCACCCAGCAGCAGTTCACCGGTGAGACACGCTCAGGCTTAGGCACCACTGACTTAGACTTAGACTTAGATAAACTTGGACTTGGACACAGCAGCTCACACATCACATTATATTAAAATGACAAAGAGTAAAAAATATAAAAATGGTCCTAAAAATGTCAAATAAGGCACAGTTACATAAACATCTATGTGCAAGTAAAGTAAAAAAAACAGAAATATAGTCGTAAGGAAAACAGCAAAGATGATATGATGATTGACAGAACATAGGCTTATCTGTATTACAAGTGGTAAGTGTGGAAGTGTTCTTAGTGTATTTGCAGTATTTTAAGAGTACATAGATATGTTAATCAAGTGGGAGTAAAAGTATGCATTATTACTCAAATAAATGTAAATAAATACACTTTTACTAATTCTCTCTCTTAGGTTCATCTGCGTCAATGGGAGGCGTTGCTTCTCTGGGCCCCTCTAACCCCGCCTCCCGGATGTTCCCTCCACCCCAGGGCATGATGGGAATGGGTGGCACCTCCGTAGCCCCGCCCACAAACCCCCAACAACCTCCACAACCTCAGCCTCAGCCGGACATGCTAGCGGCTAACAGCATGTACAACAACCCCAACATGAGCCAGCAGCAGCGGCAGCAGCAGCTCTACCGCCAAAGTCTGATGATGAAGACGCAAAACAACGCCGCCATTTTGAAACAACAGCAGCAGCAGCAGCAGCTCGGGGTGAGACTTCCGGGGCAGATGGGACCCAACATGTCCGCTGCGCTCAACACCAACCACCAACCGCCGCAAAACGTCACGTGGAACCAGCAAATGGCCAACTCACAGCTCGCAAACCAGCAACTCCCGAACCACAACGCACAAATGCCCAACAGTCAGCTAGCTGGCCAACAAATGCATAGCAACTTTAACAACGCTGCTCAGAACGCTTTCCACTTACAGCAGCAGCAACGACTACCCAAGATGCAACAGTTCGCCCCTAACCGACCGCTCAACGCCATGAACCCGGGACAGCAGATGATGCAGCGGGCGCCCACCAGTCTGTCCCAGCAGCAGCAGCAGGGGGCGGATATGGGCGCGTTCGGGCAAGGGGGCGGGGCCAGGGGGGTGGCGGCGGGCGCGGGACTGCAGTGTAACTATGGCGTGGGCAGGACGAGCAGCCAGGCCCAGCAGCAGCAGCTTTCCTGTGGGTATAACGTGGCGCAGGGCAGCTTCGCCGAGGAGAGCGAGCTGGTGGACTCTCTCCTGAAGGGACAGACCAGCCAGGAGTGGATGGACGACCTGGACGAGCTGCTAGCGGGACACCACTGACGCTAATGGGACAGGAAGGGGCGGGGCTTACAGGGGACGTAAACAGGAAGGGAGGTGGTGACGAGATTCCACTGCTCCACTGAGTTACAGTATTACCTGAGGTTTTATTCCATCTTCCAAGCAGAGATACAAGACCAAAACATTAGAACTTAGTGACTAGTTACTAATAAGACCTTTCCAGTGTTTGTGAACAGAACGCCAGGTACACTTCTAAACACCAGCCCCAATGCAGTTTGTATGGGGGAGTTAGCGTTAGCCTCCAAACACCACAAGCTATGAAAAAACAAAGCTATTTGAAAAGATTACCATGTGTGGCTCTGGTTTATGAAAATTATTAAAGGGCCCATATTACGATATTTTCTGATCTATGTTATAGTATAGTTTCCTCGTCACAAACATGTCTGGAGTTGTGTTTTGTCTCATTCACATGTTTAACACACAAACACACCTGCATATTTAGGCAGAGTTCTTCTCTCAAACTGAAAACACTCTGTTCCACCTTGTGATGTCATGTGGTAATACAAGAAGTGCTCCACTGTGTTTTTAAACTCCACACACCTTCACTAGAATCACTTGGATAATTTCAGACCTGGAATTGCCAATCTCTACTGAACAAAATGTAAAATGCAGCTGTGATGCCACTGCTACTGTTTCATGACATCACAAGTTGGAACAGAGCATTTTGACAACTCTAGGTCTCTTTTTGATTATAACATGGCTTAAAGCTCACATGAGTCTTCAAGTTAACAACGACCTTTTACCTTTAGTTCAGTAGAGATTGGCAACACAGTGGAGCACTTTCTGTATTACCACATGACATCACAACGTGGAACAGGGTGTTTTCCGTCTGACAGAAGAACTCAGCCTAAATATTCAGGATTTGTGTGTTAAACATGTGTGAATGAAACAAAACACAACTCCAGGTGTAGCAGAATCAGAAAATAGTGTAATATAGGCCCTTTATGCAGCAAGAACAGCCTGTATCAGTGGTTAAAATGTTGGAAATATAATAAATGAATTATGGTTGGGCAAGTTTGGAGCTTAAAGACATGCCTTAAGTTCAACACAATGACCACCAGGGGGCACAGGTCCAAAAAGTACTTTACCTGAAGACTTCATGTTGAAAATGTGATTGGTGCCAGTATCACGTGTTTAGAATTAGAATTTTAAGTGAAGACGAACGGGCCAGAAACAAATGCAAAGTTTAAATATTTTTGAAAATGAAAAAAATAGAATAATAGACGTATATAAAGTCAAATATATTTTATTAATAGAAATTAGATGCGCTCGGATACATATAGGCGTAATTATGTTTGCAAAGTGAAAGGTTCCTGGAAAAAAAAAGAGAACACATAAAATTAAATCTATTCTTTGACGGTTTTATGCTGCTACAAACATTTATTTTAATTACACGTTTATTGCATGTTAATTTTTTAAAAGCATACAATTAAATGTTATAATGGCCAGTTGAAAATTACATAACATGATACAGTGTATGTATTTGAGAAGCCATAAAAATACTGTTTTATTTTGAAATCCAATATGTGGGATGAAGTTATTTTAATTGTGAGTCTGTGTTCTGATCGCTTCAGTTCAGATTTAGTTTAGTGTAAGTTTGTAGCAGCATAAAAATGGTCAAATGTTTCTTTAATGACAAAACTGTGCTGTCCTTTAAAGAGGGGGTATTATTCTAAATTGACTTTTTGGAGCTTTCTACCATGTTATAAAGTTGTTCCCTCACTGAAAACTTGCCTGAAGAGGTTTTCAGAATCATCCATGCTTGTTGGGGTAATTTAACGATCTCTCCTTACGGTTAGCTGTAAGATTCTGTACAAGGCTCCGCCCACAAGCCTACGTCACCCATGCTCCCACACGACAATTCTGCATTAATGTACAAAAACGTGATACAAAACTACACTACAACTTGACAAACCTGATGCGATGTGCAACAGTTTATTAGCGGAATACACGCTGATTGTGTTGTGATGGTGCTCTGAAGGGGGAGTGACTTAAAGAGCAAAAGGACGGGAGACTCGGCACATAAAAAACAAACAGAACTTATTAAACATAAATGTGAATATAGCATTTTCAAAACAAAAAAAAGGCAAAATGGTGATTTAAATGTGTTGCATAACAATGAATACCCCACAGACGCGTAATACCCCCTCTTCACGTCACATTTCTGTATTTTCAGTTCAAATTTGTAAAAGTTCACAAGGCCATAAAACTGTGCTAAGCGTCTGTTCTAGGGCAGTGGTTCCCAATCTGTGGTGCTGGTACTTTTAAGGGTCCGGAGAATGACCGGGGGGGCGCAAAGACTTATGGGGGAGAAAATGGCTTTATTGTCTTACTGGTTTGATTATGTATTTGCCTGGGATCCATTTCTCTTTCTGCTTTACGAAGCTGTGATCATGTGGTCATAGCTGAATCTCCCAGAGTTCTGCTGGGCGTGATTGACAGGTGGTTCAGCCAATCAGGGACACGAATGGTCTGTCTGTATCAAAACAAATATGGCTGCTTACGAGGGGAAAAAAATAAAGTAAAATATATCACATGGGACTGAAAAACGGGGCGAATTTATGCAGAAGCAGTGAGTGAAGCACTAAACTTTTGTCTCAAGGCACAACTGTGGGCGTGTGGACCAGACTGACATCCCTCTATATAAAAATAAATATATATAAATACACAGTTTATCAGTCTGTATCGCCCATCTTTATATATTTGTACAAATATATAAACAGATATTGTAAGCTTGGGGACCACTGTTCTAGGGCCTGTACTTTGTGATGAGAGTATAGAAAATCTTCAAAATATTTAGTAGCTGGTGATTTGAAACTATATGAAGCTGTTCTATATAAACAAATGGTTTTTAATTTGGTTTATTTATAGTAATTATGGTTAAATGTTTGTCTCCACTCCACAGCGCTTTTATTTTGAAATATCCCAAAAGTTATCCATTTGTTTCCTGTCTAAAATATATCACAAATATTCCTTAGTTCCATCGTTTGTGTTTTACACGGGGCTCTTATTGTGAAATCCCTCAAACTGGAGTTTTATTGTGAAGGTCTCAGTGGAGCGTGGGGGTTCCTGTTTCAAGCCTGGAGTGTTGTACTACTGCCGTTACTCTGTAAATGTTGAATTTTTTTGTTTAAACATTTTCCTAAAATTTGCAGAAAATAGATGTATTTTTATATTGTTTTGTAAAGAATTTTGTACTTTTTATAAAACTGTTCACTGTAAAAGAAACTTGTAAAAGAGAAAAGTGTAAATATAGCCTAGAAGTGTAGAGACGTCTGTGTCTGTGGTTTCATTAAAGACAGTTGAGTCTTTGTTTAATCCTGGTTAAGTAACACAATGATTTAAAACAGGAAAGGTACATTTGTAGTTCAGATATCCCCAGATGTTCAAATCAACCAGCGCTTTTACAGGTGTTTGATTCAAAACACCTGTAAAAGCTGCCTCTGGACTGGCAGACCGGGGTGGTGGTCCCTCTGTTTAAGAAGGGGGACCGGAGGGTGTGTTCCAACTACAGGGGAATCACACTCCTCAGCCTCCCCGGTAAGGTCTATTCCAGGGTACTGGAGAGGAGAATCCGGCCGATGGTCGAACCTCGGATCCAGGAGGAGCAGTGTGGTTTTCGTCCCAGTCGCGGAACACTGGACCAGCTCTATACTCTCCATCGGGTGCTCAAGGGTTCATGGGAGTTTGCCCAACCAGTCCACATGTGTTTTGTGGATCTGGAGAAGGCATTTGACCGTGTCCCTCGTGGGGTCCTGTGGGGAGTGCTCTGGGAGTATGGGGTCCGGGGCTCTTTGTTAAGGGCTGTTCGGTCCCTGTATGACCGGAGCAGGAGCTGTGTTCGCATTGCCGGTAGTAAGTCGGACATGTTCCCGGTGCATGTTGGACTCCGCCAGGGCTGCCCTTTGTCACCGGTTCTGTTCATTGTATTCATGGACAGAATTTCTAGGCGCAGTCAGGGGCCGGAGGGGATCCGGTTTGGGAACCACAGGATCTCATCTCTGCTGTTTGCAGATGATGTTGTCCTGATGGCTTCATCGAACCGGGACCTCCAGTGTGCACTGGGGCGGTTCGCAGCCGAGTGTGAAGCGGCTGGGATGAAGATCAGCTCCTCCAAGTCCGAGGCCATGGTTCTCGACCGGAAAAAGGTGGCTTGCCCTCTCCGGGTGGGTGGGGAGTCTTTGCCTCAAGTGGAGGAGTTCAAGTATCTCGGGGTCTTGTTCACGAGTGAGGGGAGGATGGAGCGTGAGATTGACAGGCGGATTGGTGCAGCGTCGGCAGTGATGCGGTCGCTGTACCGGACCGTTGTGGTGAAGAGGGAGCTGAGCCAAAAAGCAAAGCTCTCAATTTACCGGTCAATCTACGTTCCTACCCTCACCTATGGTCATGAGCTTTGGGTAATGACCGAAAGGACAAAATCGCGGATACAAGCAGCCGAAATGAGTTTCCTCCGTAGAGTGGCTGGGCGCACCCTTAGAGATAGGGTGAGGAGCTCAGTCACTCGGGAGGGGCTCGGAGTAGAGCCGCTGCTCCTCCACGTCGAGAGGAGCCAGCTGAGGTGGCTCGGGCATCTGTTCCGGATGCCTCCTGGACGCCTCCCTCGGGAGGTGTTTCAGGCATGTCCCACCGGGAGGAGGCCCCGGGAAAGACCCAGGACACGCTGGAGGGACTATGTCTCTCGGCTGGCCTGGGAACGCCTTGGGGTCCCCCCGGAGGAGTTGGAGGAAGTGTCCGGGGTGAAGGAAGTCTGGGAGTCCCTGCTTAGACTGTTGCCCCCGCGACCCGGCCCCGGATAAGCGGAAGAAAATGGATGGATGGATGGATGATTCAAAACATTGGACATGATGGACAAGGTGTTTGTTATAATTAGCTGTTTTTTTAAGACAATTATCCAATCAGGAAGCAGAATGAGCCTCTCATTTGGGTTGCCAGTTTCAAATTCTGGAGTTTCTGAGCTTCACATGAGCCTGTCCATAAACTGAGAATGAGCACAGGCTAAATACCCTCCCTTTAAGTCCATAGTATTCATGTTTTTGAAAGAGTTGATACTAGTACTATTACCTCCTCCCTACTACTGCTACTGCACCAGATTCACTGTGAATGCATCTTATTCTCAGATACTTCGTAGACGATCACGTCTGAGACCTGAGGAACTGCTGAAGTATAATTAATGAGAAAAATGCTGAGGTGCTGTACCATAAGAAAGATGAAGAAGATGAAAAGAAATTTAACGGTTAATGCCATTCAAACAGAATCTACCATCTGTAAGTGTATTTGTTTTTTCACCAGTAGATGTCAGAGGTAAACCTCCCCTCACCTGACCCCTCCCCCTCACATGACCCCTCCCTTCACCTGACCCTTCCCCCTCACATGACCCCTCCCCTCACCTGACCCCTCCTCCTCACCTGACCTACCCCCTCACCTGACCCCTCACATGACCCCTACCCCCTCACCTGACCCCTCCCCCTCACATGACCCCTCCCTTCACCTGACTCCTCCCTTCACCTGACCCCTCCTCCTCACCTGACCCCTCCCCCTCACATGATCCCTCCCTTCACCTGACCCCTCCCCCCTCTCCTGACCCCTCACCTGACCCCTCCCCCTCACCTGACCCCTCCCCCTCACGTGACCCCTCCCCCTCACCTGACCCCTCCCTTCACCTGACCGTTCTGTCCTCTCCTGGTAGTAGCAGACAGAACGGTCAGTGGCAGAGCTTTATTGATTCACAAGGAAAATGACTTAACACAGAGACTAAAACAGATTAGCAAATCATGTCATGCAATAAACAAAGGTTAGATGAGGTTAGATTATCTTGAGCATTGAAAATGCACTGGTTTCTCGTCACAGCCCAGGGTGATCTCCTTCTTTATGTCCCCCTCCTTCACCTTCTTGTATTTACAGTTCGGTGGCTTGTCTCTGTTTTCCAGCCGACACTCGAGCACCTTAAACCTCCTAAGGCTCTTGAACAAATTCTCTTTTACGTTGGTCCCAGTTGCGCAGACGTCTGTGACTTCGTTCAGGTTGGTTTTGTAGCTGGCGTCTCCCAGGATGACGAAGTTACACTTCTTGCACCCCTTGTTAAGAGCCTTAAACTGAATATGACAGATTAGAATACTTTTTTTCACCAGAACACAGTTTCCATCATTATATTAAGATTTTACAAAGAAATGTTGACCAGTTTTGTCTAGTTTTTTTCCTGTTCGTTGCAGCAGCAGTTACTGAAGGGATGTAAAGTCAGTTGGAGCCTTCACTGGCACATCCTATTTGGAATCCGGCGGCTAGTGGGTTTGCTCAACTTTTTTCCACTTAACTGAGAGGCTATAAATATGATAAATACTGACCACAGGAACCATCCCACCAAACCAAGCCATAATTAGAAAAACATGTAGACCTGTCTATGTACCTCAAGGACTGAATTCATGTGTTCTTTGCAGTCCGGGAGCGTGTTTCCATCGAAGGTGTGCTGCTTCACAAACTTTTCGTAGGTTCCTTTTGAGGAGAGAACCAAAGGGAGAGCCAGAGGAACCAGCAGAAGGTAAAGCAGGAACACAGCCATATCTGAGGAGACCAACAAGAAGGTAAAGCAGTTTCATAACACAGATAATACTGATACTTTGCAGTGACATCACTCTGGGGGTGCTCTACATACAGTATATCTCTGTTGACGGAATCTTTCTGCAGTTACCATGGTGACACAATACACACATACACACATAGCAAACACAGACAAAAAAAGTTTTAAGTCTGAAAACTCAATGGATTTAAACAGCACATTTTTAGGAGCCTGTGATCAATGCGAGCGAGCTAAACCAGGACAAAACCACCGCAAACCAGGGTTAAATGAGGGCTAAACCAAACATCACAACCAGGATTAAAACTGTGACTAAATCAGAACTAAATCAAGATTAAATTTGGGCTAAACCAGCACTAAACCAGGTCTAAACCAGATGTAAACCAGAACTACACCAAGACAAAACCGGGACTAAAAAAGAAGTAAACTAGAACTATACAAGATTATACCAGGCCTTAAGTGGGACCAAACCAGTACTAAACCAGGAATAAATCAGGGCCAAACTAGAACTAAGCCACAACAAAACCAAGGCTACTGCAGCACTAAAAAATGAAAGAATCTGTACTGCAGAAAGACTAAAGGGTCTAAGACAGGGCTAAAAGTGTAAGCTAAATAAAGGACTAAACTTACCAGAAGTAAACCAGAACTAAACCAGGACTAAAGCAGGTCTAAAGGAGGTCTAAGCTGGTGATGATGGTACCTCTGTCTGGTAGGTGGAGATCCGGAGGCTTATGTATTTCTGGTCCAAAAGCAGAAGTGATGGTGAGAGGTTTCAATTGGCAGTTTGACACCAGCTTCGTCTGCACTTAACACCCCCCAAAGTGACTGTACTTTTCCACTGAAGGACAAGTCTTATTAGTATTACTATTAAGACTACTTTTTACAATACTACCACTTCATCTCTTCTTTCTTAAATTCAGTCATTTTAAAGTACATGACAGGTTTCCATGTCATTCTTTGAAATAGAGATCAATCTCTCTCTCTTTCTGTCTATCTATCTATCTATCTATCTGTCTGTAAATGTTGAATTTTTTTGTTTAAACATTTTCCTAAAATTTGCAGAAAATAGATGTATTTTTATATTGTTTTGTAAAGAATTTTGTACTTTTTATAAAACTGTTCACTGTAAAAGAAACTTGTAAAAGAGAAAAGTGTAAATATAACCTAGAAGTGTAGAGACGTCTGTGTCTGTGGTTTCATTAAAGACAGTTGAGTCTTTGTTTAATCCTGGTTAAGTAACACAATGATTTAAAACAGGAAAGGTACATTTGTAGTTCAGATATCCCCAGATGTTCAAATCAACCAGCGCTTTTACAGGTGTTTGATTCAAAACATTGGACATGATGGACAAGGTGTTTGTTATAATTAGCTGTTTTTTTAAGACAATTATCCAATCAGGAAGCAGAATGAGCCTCTCATTTGGGTTGCCAGTTTCAAATTCTGGAGTTTCTGAGCTTCACATGAGCCTGTCCATAAACTGAGAATGAGCACAGGCTAAATACCCTCCCTTTAAGTTTATAGTATTCATGTTTTTGAAAGAGTTGATACTAGTACTATTACCTCCTCCCTACTACTGCTACTGCACCAGATTCACTGTGAATGCATCTTATTCACAGATACTTCGTAGACGATCACGTCTGAGACCTGAGGAACTGCTTAAGTTTAATTAATGAGAAAAATGCTGAGGTGCTGTACCATAAGAAAGATGAAGAAGATGAAAAGAAATTTAACGGTTAATGCCATTCAAACAGAATCTACCATCTGTAAGTGTATTTGTTTTTTCACCAGTAGATGTCAGAGGTAAACCTCCCCTCACCTGACCCCTCCCCCTCACATGACCCCTCCCTTCACCTGACCCCTCCCCCTCACATGACCCCTCCCTTCACCTGACCCCTCCTCCTCACCTGACCCCTCACCTGACCCCTCACCTGACCCCTCACATGACCCCTACCCCCTCACCTGACCCCTACCCCCTCACCTGACCCCTCACATGACCCCTACCCCCTCACCTGACCCCTCCCCCTCACCTGACCCCTCCCTTCACCTGACCCCTCCTTGTTAAGAGCCTTAAACTGAATATGACAGATTAGAATACTTTTTTTCACCAGAACACAGTTTCCATCATTATATTAAGATTTTACAAAGAAATGTTGACCAGTTTTGTCTAGTTTTTTTCCTGTTTGTTGCAGCAGCAGTTACTGAAGGGATGTAAAGTCAGTTGGAGCCTTCACTGGCACATCCTATTTGGAATCCGGCGGCTAGTGGGTTTGCTCAACTTTTTTCCACTTAACTGAGAGGCTATAAATATGATAAATACTGACCACAGGAACCATCCCACCAAACCAAGTAATAATTAGAAAAACATGTAGACCTGTCTATGTACCTCAAGGACTGAATTCATGTGTTCTTTGCAGTCCGGGAGCGTGTTTCCATCGAAGGTGTGCTGCTTCACAAACTTTTCGTAGGTTCCTTTTGAGGAGAGAACCAGAGGGAGAGCCAGAGGAACCAGCAGAAGGTAAAGCAGGAACACAGCCATATCTGAGGAGACCAACAAGAAGGTAAAGCAGTTAATAACACAGATAATATAGAGTTTTATTGAAGAATATACAAGAACTAAACCAGGACTACACCAGGACTACACCTGGACTAAACCAGGACTACACCAGGACTACACCAGGACTACACCAGGGCCAAACTAGAACTAAAGAACAACTAATCCAAAAATACATCAAGGCTTAAAGTCAGAGAAACTGAAAGAGAAAATAAACTGGTTTGAAACAGTATTACAGGCAAGACTTAGACTAAGACTTAGACAAACTTTATTGATCCACAAGGGAAATTATTTGGACACAGTCGCTCAAACATCACAATATAATATAATAACAGAGTAACAAAAATAGATGGTGTAGCAAAAAGAGCAAGAGACACGTATCAAATGAGACATAATTATAAAAATAAAAAAATAAATGTATTTGTACAAGTCAAAATAAAATAGAAAAATAAGTAATAAAATATAAAATAAACTATAAAATCACAGCTATAAAGAAGAGACAAGAACGACAATACTATGCAAATTGACAGGACATAAGGTTATCTTTTACTTAAGATTGAGTTGTAGGGAGTATTATCTGTTATATAAGGGTGAGTTGTTGTACAGTTGTAGGGAGTATTATAGTATGAATGTAGTCCTGTATCTCTCACTGTTTGAGTGGAGCTGTAGAAGCCTGTTGGAGAATGAGCTCCTCTGTCCCTCTGTAGTTGTAGGGAGTATTATCTCCTCTGTCCCTCTATAGTCTGGTGCAGTGGGTGAGCAGGGGTGTCCATGATGGAGAGCAGTTTACCTAAACCTAAACCTAAAGGGTCTAAGACAGGACTAAAAGTGTAGTCTGAATAAAGGACTGTGCTTACCAGAACTAAACCAGGCCTAAAGCAGGTCTAAAGGAGGTCTAAGCTGATGGTGGTGGCACCTCTGTGCCCTGTCTGGTCTGAGTAGATCTGGAGATGTTTGTATTTCTGGTCCAAAAGCAGAAGTGATGGAAATCTGCAGTTTGGCACCAGCTTCGCCTGTACCACACCTCTCACAGTGACTATACCACTACTTCTACTTCATCTTTTCTTTCTTAAATTACTTCTGCTGTTTTAAAGTACACGTGACACAACAGCAATAAACATCTGTTTGTATGCACTTTTTGGTAGTAGTACTTGTGGTAAATATATGTCGTATCTGCTGTCCGTGTCCAACCAAGAAGTAAATTTAAAAACTAGAAAAAACAGGCAATGTTGTTACTAAAACTGTTCATGTAATAAAAGCTGCCATCTGTAAGTGTATTTGTTTTTCACCAGTAGATGTCAGATGTGTAACCTTACCCCTTACCTCACCTGGCTCCTCCCCCTCACCTGACCCCTCCCCCTTCTGGTAGTAATAGACAGAACAATGAATGACAAAGCTGCTTTATTAATTCAAAAGGGAAATGACTTAACACAAAGGAACATGAGGATAAAACGGATTAGCGAGTCATGCTAGTGTACAGCATGTAATAAACAGTGGTTAGCATGCTAGATTAGCTTAAGCTGTCCAGATGCACTGGTTGGTTCACGCAGCGCAGGGTGATGTGCTTGTTCAGTATGTCCCCCTTCCTCACCTTCATGTATTTGCAGTCGGGTGGCTGGTCTCCAGATAGCAGATTGCACATGATCACCCTAAACTTATTGACGCTCCTGGTCAAATTCCCCCTTACGTTGGTCCCAGTTCTGCAGACGTCTGTGACTTCTTTCAGGTCGGTTTTGTATCTGCTGCCGTCTCCCAGGATGATGGTGTTGCGCTTCCTGCACGTCATGTTAAGAGCCTTAAAATGAATATGACAGATTAGAATACGTTTTCCACCAAAACATAGTTAACATCATTATATTCAAGATTTTACTAAAAAAAAGTTTGACTAGTTTTGTTTATTTCTTTTTTAAATTCTTGTGAACTTTATATTTTTACTTCCTGGGGAGGGGCAGACGTGACAGTATTTCCATTTCTGTTACCTAGCAACCATAATGTTAATAAAGGCCAAACTTGTCTAAATTACACAATAGTTATGATTAAACTAATACAAATAAATGACAGCACATGTGTGTGCCAAATCAGTGTTTAACCTGTTTAATGCTAATTTCAGAGCCTAATAAATATTTAAATAACTCCAAAGGCTGAAATAATCTACACCTTCAAATAATCAGGTCACCTTTACTACAAATGTAATTTTATCATTAGATTTAACATTTTAATAAAAGTCCTCCAAAGGTGTCCTCTGTGAAGTTTTCTCTGCATTTTGGATGGAATCATTGACATAAGTAAAGGTATTACCTATGTTAGAACTAACTGCTCTGACACTTCCTGTTTTTTTTGTTTCCTCAACTTTCATCCACAAACTGCCCCTTAACGTTTTTCCTGTAAACATGGAGACTGTGTAAGAGGCTTGACGAAGAGAGAAAAACATGTAGACCTGTCTATGTACCTCAAGGACTGAATTCATGTGTTTATTGCAGTCCGGGAGCTTGTCTCCATTGAAGGCGTGCTGCTTCACAAATATTTCGTAGGTTCCTTCTGCGAAGAGAACCAAAGGGAGAGCCAGAGGAACCAGCAGAAGGTAGAGCAGGAACACAGCCATATCTGAGGAGACCAACAAGAAGGTAAAGCAGGTTCATAACACAGATAATACTGATACTTTGCAGTGACATCACTCTGGGGGTGCTCTACATACAGTATATCTCTGTTGACGTAATCTTTCTGCAGTTACCATGGTGACACAATACACACATAGCAAACACAGACAAAAAAGGTTTTAAGTCTGAAAACTCAATGGATTTAAACTGCACATTTTCAGGAGCCTGTGATCAATGCGAGCGAGCTAAACCAGGACAAAACCACCGCAAACCAGGGTTAAATGAGGGCTAAACCAAACATCACAACCAGGATTAAAACTGTGACTAAATCAGAACTAAATCAAGATTAAATTTGGGCTAAACCAGCACTAAACCAGGTCTAAACCAAGACAAAACCGGGACTAAAAAAGAACTAAACTAGAACTATACAAGACTATACCAGGCCTTAAGTGGGACCAAACCAGTACTAAACCAGGAATAAATCAGGGCCAAACTAGAACTAAGCCACAACAAAACCAAGGCTACTGCAGCACTAAAAAATGAAAGAATCTGTACTGCAGAAAGACTAAAGGGTCTAAGACAGGGCTAAAAGTGTAAGCTAAATAAAGGACTAAACTTACCAGAAGTAAACCAGAACTAAACCAGGACTAAAGCAGGTCTAAAGGAGGTCTAAGCTGGTGATGATGGTACCTCTGTCTGGTAGGTGGAGATCCGGAGACTTATATATTTCTGGTCCAAAAGCAGAAGTGATGGTGAGAGGTTTCAATTGGCAGTTTGACACCAGCTTCGTCTGCACTTAACACCCCCCAAAGTGACTGTACTTTTCCACTGAAGGACGAGTATTATTAGTATTACTATTAAGACTACTTTTTACAATACTACCACTTCATCTCTTCTTTCTTAAATTCAGTCGTTTTAAAGTACATGACAGGTTTCCATGTCATCCTTTGAAATAGAGATCAATCTCTCTCTCTCTCTCTCTTTCTGTCTATCTATCTATCTATCTATCTATCTATCTATCTCTCTCTCTCTTTCTGTCTATCTATCTATCTATCTATCTATCTATCTATCTATCTATCTATCTATCTATCTATCTATCTATCTATCTATCTATCTATCTATCTATCTATCTATCTATCTATCTATCTATCTATCTGTCTGTCTGTCTGTCTGTCTGTCTGTCTGTCTCTGTCTATTTCTCTCTATCTTTCTATCTATTTTCTCTCTTTATCTCTCGCTCTCTATTTGTCTATCTAGATATCTACCTTTTTCTACACTTTAATGTCTACTATGTGTATGCTTCTATCTATCTATCTATCTATCTATCTATCTATCTATCTATCTATCTATCTATCTATCTATCTATCTATCTATCTATCTATCTATCTATCTATCTATCTATGTGTAGCTATCTCTGTCTGTCTCTCTTCATCTGTCTTCTCTCTCTCTCTCTGTCCGTCTCTTTCTCTATTTGTCTATCTAGATATCTCCTAGGTGTACCCATCTATCTATCTGTCTGTCTGTCTGTCTCTGTCTATTTCTCTCTTTCTATCTACCTGTCTATCTGTCTCTCTCTGTCTGTTTCTCTATCTCTCTCTTTCTGTCTATCTCTCTGTCTATTCTCTCTCTTTATCTCTCACTCTCTATTTGTCTAGATATCTCCTAGGTGTACCCATCTATCTATCTATCTATCTATCTATCTATCTATCTATCTATCTATCTATCTATCTATCTATCTATCTATCTATCTATCTATCTATCTATCTGTCTGTCTGTCTGTCTATTTATCTCTTTTATCTCTGTCTATCTATCTGTCTTTCTATCTTATTTATTTGTGTGCTGAACAACACAGGCAGAATTTACACCGGAATAAACACATACGTCAGCAAAACAAACAGTAATTGTGATAATAATAACACAAAATAATTCCAAAGAGAAAAGGTGCGTTTTGAGCAGGATTTAAAATGCTCAAGTCACTGTGGATTTCTAATGTGCAAAATAGAAAAGCCAGAAACCACAGTTCATCAACAGATCAGAGTGACCAAAAATAATGATTTCTGTTCTCTGTTTATTAAAATTTAGAAAGTTAGATCCATCCATTCCTCGTTTAAGCAAATAACACTTCAGAACTAAGCCAGAACTAAACCGGGGCTAAGCCGGGAAAAAACACCACAAACCAGGGCTAAACCGCAATTCATCAACAGATCAGAGTGAGCAAATACAATGATTTCTGTTTTCTGTTTATTAAAATTTAGAAAGTTCAACTGCATCTATTCTGTCCGTCCAACACACGGGGTCCAACGTGACACTCCCGCGGTGTAACTCTGTGTAACTCCTTTTCTGTGTATTACAGAGCAGCGAAAGGTAAGCTGGGATTTTCTTAATAATAATAATAATAATAATAATAATAACAATAATAATAATACAGATAATTCTTCATCATAATTCTATTCCTATAATGTATTAAATAGTAGCTTCTGGTGAAACACTGACATCGTGATAATGTCTCTACAGATGACGTCTCTGACTTCCCCAACATCATCCAGTGGCTGTGTGGATTCTCCTGCAGGTGGACGGAGATGAACCAACCCAACCCTCAAGCTTCTGTCACAGTTATGTAAGTGCAGTATGTACATTTATTATTATTTTACCTTACAGGTTTTAGAGTGTTCAGACGAAAACAAACAACTATAAACGTGTTAATTTGTTTATTCCACTGTGAAATCTCCAGGCGAGTCCAGAACCCGGACCCAGGATGAACTTGTCCAAAGAATATCGTCTGGCACTACAGGCACAAGTGCATGTAAGTAAATGTAAAAGTACAATTTTAGTGCATGCTAAAATATACAATACTGTTATGGTTTTATAACCTGAGCTGCTGTCAAACACTGAAGCGTCTTGCGTAGTTTGCCAATAGGAAGATTCGGCTCTGTAAATACATAACTCATAGCAATAGAGCACTATATTTTTCTTATCTATCCTGTCCTCTTCCTCCTTTCCTTCTACAATAACAATGAACGTGACATTTACATTTGACTGTACCTGGTTATTTCAGAATTATGATCTTTGTCATCTGAAATCAAAGTGTTCATAAATATGACAAATATTCTGTGTCACACCACCCTCTAAACTATGACCAAATCACCTTAGTATAATGTAGTACAGAGGACTTCAGTGGATCTCTTTACATACAGACAAGGTCCCAGTACACACCCATCGATTTCTTCTACTACTACTACTACTACTACTACTACTACTACTACTACTACTACTACATCTCAGTTTAGTACCATTATCGTATCATCTTTACACTCTTTATCTCCCCTGTGTTCATTTGCATTTGGTCTAACTGTCTTCACCTCTGTGCTGCCACTTTCACTACTGACTAACAACTACAACTGTTACTACTACTACTACTACTACTACTACTACTACTACTACTACTACTACTACTACAGTGACAATGACATCTACGCTTCTTTTTTTGAACCCTCCAAGCATTAAACTGGATTTCCTGATGACCAGTCCTAAAAGGTAACTTAGTAGTCATAGTAGTATATTGGTAGATAGTTTTAGTAGTGATGGTAGTAATGGGCAGTAGTATTAGTAGTAGTAGAAGTAGAAGTAGTAGGTAGTTTTAGGGTGCATTCACACTTTGAGCAGGGTTAAGTCCTTATGTAGACTTGGTGTGGCCCTGGTTTAGTCCTGGTCCTGTAGTTTCAGGTTTAGCAGTTGTAGTAGTAGTAGTAGTAGTAGTAGTAGTAGTAGTTGTAATAGTTGTAGCTAGTATTAGTGCTTATTGCAGTAGTGTCAGTAGTAGCAGGAGTGGTTGTGAAGGTGTGTGTACTGCTATTACTACAGAAACTAATATTGCTTCTACTGCTACTACAGCTACTACTACAAATGACTCTTACTTATGTATTCTTCTCTCTCTCCTCAGAGGTACATGGATCTTGTGTGTACTTCTGGCTTCATTCATAGTATTCACAGTCCTGGTTCAGTACTACCTCTTCATCTCAGAGAACTACAAGATGTAGTACTTCTCAAATAGTACTTCAGATACTGCGAAACCTTGTATACACATCTCTGGACTGGAGTTTTTTGACTGTGAGAATGTGAGACTGTGAGGGTGATTAAAACAGAAGAAAATAAAGTAGGAGTTTGACAAAGTGTTGAATCATGGTTCTTTTTTTCGTGGGGTGTTATCAGTATTGTGCTACTGTGTAGTGGAATTACTTAATCTTTGTGGCTTATTTACAGGAAGTAACTTGTTTAATTTGTACAACATCCTATATTATGCAAAAATGACTTGTGAGCTTTAAGCCATGTTAGAAAACAGTGACAACATCACTATAGAAAATCTCCAAAATATTTAATAGCTGAATAAAAATGTGATTTAAAACCATGGATCTATGATAAGAACTGGATACGACACCCCCCTCTGTCCCCATCGACTAGTGTCTGCTCCGGGTTCTGCAGCTCCTGGGAGCTCAGGTCCAAAAAGTATTCTCCCATAGAGCACAATGTATTTTGTACTAAAATACAATTATTAGAACTGCATGTTTCTGACGTCACATGGTGGGCGGGGCTAGGCAGTATTCAGGAAGTAATGTGGAAGAAAAAACTTTTTTGGTACTTCGCACCAATAAGCACAGGACATTCAAAACAACACGACGCCATCTTGGGTTCATCTTCCAAATCTTAATATACTTCTATGTTTGAAACTAGAAAACTATTGAGCCCTGTAGATGTCATAAAGGAAAAAAAACAAAATAAAACATAAAACATAAACATAATTAGCTCGATGGAACGACTTACTAACAAACAGCTCATCTCTCTTTTGCTGGCCCGTTTAAACTTCAACATGGTTCGTCAGTGCATTATTGGCAACATTTGAGTTGCCTTGGGAGAGTTCATCCAGCCTTGGTTTACCACCACACCCAAGCCCTTGGTTCATCACAGACACAGGACACAGGCCTGGTAGAGCCATGGCTGCATGCAGTTTTCTCTCCACTGTGCTGTTTATACTACACTGTGTACAGTGCACGAGACACATATTTGAACCAACCTAATGTAGTCATCAGAAAATATCAATCCAAAAGAAAGGTCATCTGACTTGTCCATGTTTTGCAAAGTTAAGGTAAACATTCACAGTAATTATCCAGGCTGCGAGTCTCAGCTACACAGGCCTGTCACAGTAATTACTATATTGACTTATCATTCAATTTATGAAAGACGGAACAATATATATTTGGGGTCAATATTTATCTTATCTGTACATTTACTTTGCGCTACTGGGAATTTTTGGGTTACTTTTTGTCTATATGATAAGATCTGAGCCGTAAAAGGCTGAACTAATAACTTCTATGACTCATTACTGATGTCAACTAAGAACTCATTGTGCTGTTTATTTATTGCAGAGAAAAACACTGAGGTTCTATGCCATGATGTTGAGACAATATTTAAAGGGTAATGCCATTAAACATCTGACCCCAGCCCCCTCCTGGTAGAAGAACAGAACAGTGAACGATAAAGCTGATTTACTGATTCATAAAGGAAATAAGGCAGAGGAAGATGAGGCTAAAACAGATTAGCAAGTCATGCTAATGTCAAGCATGTAATAGACCAAGGTTATCAAAGGCATTGATGATTAGGTTCAAAATGCACTGGTTCCTGGTTCAGGCCACGGCGATCTTCTTGTTCTTTATACCCCCCTTCCACACCTTCTTGCAGTCGCATTTGAGTGGCTTGTCTCCGGACTTCAGCTCGCACTCGATCAGCCTAAACTCCCTGAGGCTCTTGCTCAAATTCTCCTTTACGTTGGTCCCAGTTCTGCAGATGCCTGTGACTTTGTTCAGGGCAGTTTTGTAGCTGTACTTCTTGCACCCCTTGTTGAAAGCCTTAGTCCTTATCCTATGCTACTGATTATATCAAGAGTTTAAGTAGTAATTATTATTAGTAGTAGTAGTAACAGTGAAATGTGTAGTGTATTGTCAGCGCTGTACCTTCTACTGCTACTATATATATAACTAACTGCTAGGCTATAGACAAGTACCACTTTTACTTCTACTACTTATACTAATACTGCATGTCAGACCAGTACCATTTACCTATCACCTTTACTCTTTATCTCCCCTGTATGTTCATTTGTGTTCTGTCTAAATGTCTTCACCTTTCTGCTGCCACTTTTACTACTGACTGACAACTACTACTACTACTTATGCTAGTAAACTTATAGGGTATAGACTATACTTGTATATTGCAATGCGACATCTGCTGCTACTATAACTACAACTACTACTCCTAGACTATACAATTTACTATATCTCCTGAAGTACAACTAAGTTATAGACTGATGATCAGTCCTAAAAGGTAACTTAATAGTCATAGTAGTATATTGGTAGATAGTTGTAGTAGTGATGGTAGTAATGGGCAGTAGTATTAGTAGTAGTAGAAGTAGAAGTAGTAGGTAGTTTTAGGGTGCATTCACACTTTGAGCAGGGTTAAGTCCTTATGTAGACTTGGTGTGGCCCTGGTTTAGTCCTGGTCCTGTAGTTTCAGGTTTAGCAGTTGTAGTAGTAGTAGTAGTAGTAGTAGTAGTTGTAATAGTTGTAGCTAGTATTAGTGCTTATTGCAGTAGTGTCAGTAGTAGCAGGAGTGGTTGTGAAGGTGTGTGTACTGCTATTACTACAGAAACTAATATTGCTTCTACTGCTACTACAGCTACTACTACAAATGACTCTTACTTATGTATTCTTCTCTCTCTCCTCAGAGGTACATGGATCTTGTGTGTACTTCTGGCTTCATTCATAGTATTCACAGTCCTCGTTCAGTACTACCTCTTCATCTCAGAGAACTACAAGATGTAGTACTTCTCAAATAGTACTTCAGATACTGTGAAACCTTGTATACACATCTCTGGACTGGAGTTTTTTGACTGTGAGAATGTGAGACTGTGAGGGTGATTAAAACAGAAGAAAATAAAGTAGGAGTTTGACAAAGTGTTGAATCATGGTTCTTTTTTTTGTGGGGTGTTATCAGTATTGTGCTACTGTGTAGTGGAATTACTTAATCTTTGTGGCTTATTTACAGGAAGTAACTTATCTAATTTGTACAACATCCTATATTATGCAAAAATGACTTGTGAGCTTTAAGCCATGTTAGAAAACAGTGACAACATCACTATAGAAAATCTCCAAAATATTTAATAGCTGAATAAAAATGTGATTTAAAACCATGGATCTATGATAAGAACTGGATATGACACCCCCCTCTGTCCCCATCGACTAGTGTCTGCTCCGGGTTCTGCAGCTCCTGGGAGCTCAGGTCCAAAAAGTATTCTCCCATAGAGCACAATGTATTTTGTACTAAAATACAATTATTAGAACTGCATGTTTCTGACGTCACATGTTGGGCGGAGCTAGGCAGTATTCAGGAAGTAATGTGGAAGAAAAAACTTTTTTGGTACTTCGCACCACACGACGCCATCTTGGGTTCATCTTCCAAATCTTATTATACTTCCATGTTTGAAACTAGAAAACTATTGAGCCCTGTAGATGTCATAAAGGAAAAAAACCAAAACAAAACATAAAACATAAACATAATTAGCTCGATGGAACGACTTACTAACAAACAGCTCATCTCTCTTTTGCTGGCCTGTTTAAACTTCAACATGGTTCGTCAGTGCATTATTGGCAACATTTGAGTTGCCTTGGGAGAGTTCATCCAGCCTTGGTTTACCACCACACCCAAGCCCTTGGTTCATCACAGACACAGGACACAGGCCTGGTAGAGCCATGGCTGCATGCAGTTTTCTCTCCACTGTGCTGTTTATACTACACTGTGTACAGTGCACGAGACACATATTTGAACCAACCTAATGTAGTCATCAGAAAATATCAATCCAAAAGAAAGGTCATGTGACTTGTCCATGTTTTGCAAAGTTAAGGTAAACATTCACAGTAATTATCCAGGCTGCGAGTCTCAGCTA
Source organism: Taenioides sp. WSHXM2023 (assembly GCA_029959045.1). Lineage (NCBI taxonomy): Eukaryota > Metazoa > Chordata > Actinopteri > Gobiiformes > Gobiidae > Taenioides > Taenioides sp. WSHXM2023. The sequence goes on from CM057087.1 coordinate 21,857,420, forward strand.
CACAGGCCTGTCACAGTAATTACTATATTGACTTATCATTCAATTTATGAAAGATGGAACAATATATATTTGGGGTCAATATTTATCTTATCTGTACATTTACTTTGCGCTACTGGGAATTTTTTGTTTATTTTTTGCCTATATGATAAGATCTGAGCCGTAAAAGGCTGAACTAATAACTTCTATGACTCATTACTGATGTCAACTAAGAACTCGTTGTGCTGTTTATTTATTGCAGAGAAAAACACTGAGGTTCTATGCCATGATGTTGAGACAATATTTAAAGGGTAATGCCATTAAACATCTGACCCCAGCCCCCTCCTGGTAGAAGAACAGAACAGTGAACGATAAAGCTGATTTATTGATTCATAAAGGAAATAAGGCAGAGGAAGATGAGGCTAAAACAGATTAGCAAGTCATGCTAATGTCAAGCATGTAATAGACCAAGGTTATCAAAGGCATTGATGATTAGGTTCAAAATGCACTGGTTCCTGGTTCTTGCAGGCCACGGCGATCTTCTTGTTCTTTATACCCCCTTTCCCCACCTTCTTGCAGTCGCATTTGAGTGGCTTGTCTCCGGACTTCAGCTCGCACTCGATCAGCCTAAACTCCCTGAGGCTCTTGCTCAAATTCTCCTTTACGTTGGTCCCAGTTCTGCAGATGCCTGTGACTTTGTTCAGGGCAGTTTTGTAGCTGTACTTCTTGCACCCCTTGTTGAAAGCCTTAGTCCTTATCCTATGCTACTGATTATGTCAAGAGTTTAAGTAGTAATTATTATTAGTAGTAGTAACAGTGAAATGTGTAGTGTATTGTCAGCGCTGTACCTTCTACTGCTACTATATATATAACTAACTGCTAGGCTATAGACAAGTACCACTTTTACTTCTACTACTTATACTAATACTGCATGTCAGACCAGTACCATTTACCTATCACCTTTACTCTTTATCTCCCCTGTATGTTCATTTGTGTTCTGTCTAAATGTCTTCACCTTTCTGCTGCCACTTTTACTACTGACTGACAACTACTACTACTACTTATGCTAGTAAACTTATAGAGTATAGACTATACTTGTATATTGCAATGCGACATCTGCTGCTACTATAACTACAACTACTACTCCTAGACTATACAATTTACTATATCTCCTGAAGTACAACTAAGTTATAGACTGATGACCAGTCCTAAAAGGTAACTTAATAGTCATAGTAGTATATTGGTAGATAGTTGTAGTAGTGATGGTAGTAATGGGCAGTAGTATTAGTAGTAGTAGAAGTAGAAGTAGTAGGTAGTTTTAGGGTGCATTCACACTTTGAGCAGGGTTAAGTCCTTATGTAGACTTGGTGTGGCCCTGGTTTAGTCCTGGTCCTGTAGTTTCAGGTTTAGCAGTTGTAGTAGTAGTAGTAGTAGTAGTAGTTGTTGTTGTAATAGTTGTAGCTAGTATTAGTGCTTATTGCAGTAGTGTCAGTAGTAGCAGGAGTGGTTGTGAAGGTGTGTGTACTGCTATTACTACAGAAACTAATATTGTTTCTACTGCTACTACAGCTACTACTACAAATGACTCTTACTTATGTATCCTTCTCTCTCTCCTCAGAGGTACATGGATCTTGTGTGTACTTCTGGCTTCATTCATAGTATTCACAGTCCTCGTTCAGTACTACCTCTTCATCTCAGAGAACTACAAGATGTAGTACTTCTCAAATAGTACTTCAGACTGCTTCTCTTGCTGACGATGAACAGTGTCTTTTACTGCAATGGGTTTTAACAGATCAAAGTGGTTCCGCAGGTCCCTCTTGAACATCAGGGATGCTGGAGAGACCTTGGTGGTAGCATGGGGAGTATTCCTATAAGTTAACAAAAATCTGTGCAACCGCTGATGAAATGTTCCTTGACCCTGAGAGTTTTTCAGCGCATGTTTCAGGGTTTGCACAAACCTTTCGGCTAACCCATTAGTAGCTGGGTGGAAGGGTGCTGATTTGATATGCTGTACACCGTTTGCTTGTAAGAAAATGTTCATTCCTTCTGACACCAGTTGAGGACCGTTGTCGGAGACCAATTGTGTGGGACACCCAAAACGGCTGAACATTTCCCCTAATTTTTCAATTGTTTTGATTGTCGTGGTGGATTTCATGATTGCCACCTCAGGCCATTTGCTATGGGCATCCACAGCCACCAGTAGCATCTGCCCTTCCACTGGTCCAGCGAAATCGACGTGAACCCGTTGCCATGGTTCTTCTGGGAACTCCCAAGGGTGTAGGGGAGCTAACTGGGGAATGTTTTGAACCCTCTGGCATGTGTGGCAGCACTTGGCCACATTCTCAATCTCTCGGTCCACTCCTGGCCACCAAAAGTAACTCCTTGCCGACTCTTTCATGCGCACAATTCCACTATGGCCCCCATGGAGTTGTTGCAGAACAGCCTTGTATAACGTTGGTGGAATGACCACCCTCCTCCCCCACAGCAAGCACCCCGACTGCATTGACAATTCCGTCCTCCTTGCGAGATAAGGCTGAAAACCAGGGACACCACTTACGGAATGGCCCTTCATCACCATGTCCATGACTCCTGCCAGCACAGGATCAGAATGAGTTGCCCTCTTCACCTGGGCAGCTGTGACTGGTGCGCCCTCTATCTGGCTGAAGTAGCAAATGACAGCGCTGTTTGGCTCTGGTTTGGTAACGGGCAGGGGAAGCCGTGACAAACGGTCCGCATTTTGATGACCGTTTGCCTTGCGATATTTGATACCATATGAATGGGCTGATAACAGCATAGCCCACCTCTGCATGCGGCTCGCTGCCAGTGATGGTATGCCTGAGTGTGGACCCAGGATGGTGGTAAGAGGTCTATGATCAGTAAGAAGGGTGAACCGCCGTCCGTACAGATACTGGTGAAAACAATGAACTCCAAATACAATGCTCAGTGTTTCCCTCTCTATCTGCGCGTAATTGGACTCTGCTTTATTCAAGGTACGCGATGCAAATGCAATAGGCTTTTCTTCTCCACTTGGCAATATGTGGGAAATAACAGCTCCCACTCCATAGAGAGAAGCATCACACGCTAACTGTATGGGAAGAGAGGGGTCAAAATGTGTCAGCACTCCAGACTTCAACAGAGTGTCCTTAGCCTGCTGAAAAGCCTCCTGACAGGCTTCACTCCAGTTCCAGGCTTTTCCTTTACAGAGTAGACTGTGTAGTGGTTTCAGTATTGATGCTAAATTGGGTATAAAACGGCCATAGTAGTTGAGTAATCCAAGAAAAGAACGTAACTGACTCACACTTTGTGGTGGTGGAGCATCTGCAATGGCGCAGCTCTTGGAGGGGGCAGTATGCAATCCACTTGCATCGATAACATACCCCAGATATTCAACAGATGGCTTGAAAAACTCGCACTTGTCTTTGCGGACTCTAAGCCCATAGTCTTGTAGTCTTTGAAGGACCGCATCCAGATTACGCAGATGTTCCTCATCGGTGGCTCCAGTGCACAGGATGTCATCTAAGTAGCACTGCACTCCAGGGAGATCACTGAGGATCTGATCCATGGCGCGGTGAAAATGGGCAGGGGCTGATGTGATCCCGAAAGGAAGCCGACAGAATCTGAACAGACCCTTTTGTGTTGTTATGGTGAGGACCTCTTTTGACTCTTCCTCGACACGCATCTGCAAGTAGGCCTGATTTAGATCTATTTTGCTAAACTTTTGTCCATGACTGAGTCCCGCAAACAAATCATTGATGTGAGGAAGAGGATATTGTTCAGGAGCTAGTACAGGATTCAGTGTCACCTTGAAATCTCCACAGACTCGAATGTCTCCGTTTTTCTTTGACAAGGGAACAATAGGCGTTGCCCACTCACTAATAGCTACAGGTTCCAGCACGCCACTTGTGACCAGAGAGTCCAGTTCAGCATCAACTTTTGAACGTATGGCATACGGTACCGATCTGGCTTTCAAAAACTTTGGCCTTGCATCTGGTTTGAGGCTAAGCTTATCTCTCATAAGGCCTAGCTCATTTTTGAAATCGTGGCCATGTTTTTGCAAAACAGCTGTTAACTCTCTAGAGGTAGGTGACAGCATCTTCACCGCTGCCAATTTAGTTTCAAATTCTCTAACCAGACTCGGCCCAGGATAGAAGGACAATTTCCTTTTGCCACATAGATGGGAAGTTTTCTCACTTGATTGTTGCTTTCAACAGTGACATCAGTCATGCCAGCCATGGGCACTAGTTCCCCGAGGTAAGTGCTAAATCTGGTGTCTGAGGGTCTCAGAGGTAAGTGTCGTAGGTGGCTCTCATACACCTTTTCTGAGAGGATGGAAGCTTTGGATCCAGTGTCAATCTGCATATTTACTGGGTGTCCTTCTAACAGGGGTCTTGCCCAATAACCCTCATCGTCTGCATCAACTTTATATATTTTCAGTGTATGTACCCTCACCTCTGATTCTTCATCTGACTCACTGGACTGTTTGTCTTGCCTCACCGTGTGAACTGGTCTTTTCTTCTTTTCTTTCCTGGAGTCTTGTCTGTTTTCAAACATTTTGTCATTATTTTCATTTCTGGTAACTTTTCCTGTATTCTTTTTGCTTTGGCATACTCACTCTAAATGGCCTCGTTTCCCACAGTGACGACAGTCCATGTCCTTACATCTGCATGTCGCTGCTAGGTGTCCCATTCTGCCACAGCGGTAACATGGGCCATGCGCATTTGCTCTGTCTGAGCTCACTGCGTGTACCTTGGTAGTTGCATGTAGCTGTTGAGCTTCTTTTGATGCCATTTCCATCGAGACACTAATGCTAACTGCCTTCTCCAATGTTAAATCACTCACAGTCAGCAATTTCCTCTGTGCTGCTTCATCTTGAAGACCGCACACTAGCCTGTCTCTTAACGTGTCATTTAGAACGGTCCCGAATTCGCAATGTTCCGCCAATTTTCTTAGCGCGGCAACAAACAGAAGAACCGACTCTCCTTCTTCTTGGTCACGTTTATGGAATCAGAACCTCTCTGCGATTAATAATGGCTTCGGTGAATAATGCTGTGACAAAACGCTGACTATATCAGCATAAGTCTTTTCCCCAGGTTTTGTGGGTTGTAGCAAATCACGTAGCAGGTTGAAAGTTTCAGGTCCCATCACCGCTAGGAAAGTGGGTACGATTTTGCGATCAGCAATGCCGTTTGCCTGGATAAAGTAGTCAAAACGTTCTGCATATGAGCTCCATTGTTCGACATTCTCATCAAAAGGGCCAATATTACCAATAATTCCGGCCATCGTTGGTGTCGGTTGTGCAGTCCGTTGCTCCTCCGAACTAGACATAGCTTGACATCCTCTCCCCTTTTTAAAAAAAAAAGCTTCACATAAGCCACGAACCGCCACTCTAAAAAAAAAACTCAGTCCAAGTGCCCGCGTGAGTGATAAATCATCCTCATCGCCACTTGTTATATCTGTACAAACTTTCTAATATAATAATACTCATACGCAGGAGTAGCATTCAAACGTGTGCTTTTACTGAGCTTCTCACAGTCATACAAAAACAATGTCCGGATTACCCATAATGCACAGAACATCATCTATGGTATGCAGGAGGGACGAACATAACAACTACCTCTTCATCTCAGAGAACTACAAGATGTAGTACTTCTCAAATAGTACTTCAGATACTGCGAAACCTTGTATACACATCTCTGGACTGGAGTTTTTTGACTGTGAGAATGTGAGACTGTGAGGGTGATTAAAACAGAAGAAAATAAAGTAGGAGTTTGACAAAGTGTTGAATCATGGTTCTTTTTTTCGTGGGGTGTTATCAGTATTGTGCTACTGTGTAGTGGAATTACTTAATCTTTGTGGCTTATTTACAGGAAGTAACTTGTTTAATTTGTACAACATCCTATATTATGCAAAAATGACTTGTGAGCTTTAAGCCATGTTAGAAAACAGTGACAACATCACTATAGAAAATCTCCAAAATATTTAATAGCTGAATAAAAATGTGATTTAAAACCATGGATCTATGATAAGAACTGGATACGACACCCCCCTCTGTCCCCATCGACTAGTGTCTGCTCCGGGTTCTGCAGCTCCTGGGAGCTCAGGTCCAAAAAGTATTCTCCCATAGAGCACAATGTATTTTGTACTAAAATACAATTATTAGAACTGCATGTTTCTGACGTCACATGGTGGGCGGGGCTAGGCAGTATTCAGGAAGTAATGTGGAAGAAAAAACTTTTTTGGTACTTCGCACCAATAAGCACAGGACATTCAAAACAACACGACGCCATCTTGGGTTCATCTTCCAAATCTTAATATACTTCTATGTTTGAAACTAGAAAACTATTGAGCCCTGTAGATGTCATAAAGGAAAAAAAACAAAATAAAACATAAAACATAAACATAATTAGCTCGATGGAACGACTTACTAACAAACAGCTCATCTCTCTTTTGCTGGCCCGTTTAAACTTCAACATGGTTCGTCAGTGCATTATTGGCAACATTTGAGTTGCCTTGGGAGAGTTCATCCAGCCTTGGTTTACCACCACACCCAAGCCCTTGGTTCATCACAGACACAGGACACAGGCCTGGTAGAGCCATGGCTGCATGCAGTTTTCTCTCCACTGTGCTGTTTATACTACACTGTGTACAGTGCACGAGACACATATTTGAACCAACCTAATGTAGTCATCAGAAAATATCAATCCAAAAGAAAGGTCATCTGACTTGTCCATGTTTTGCAAAGTTAAGGTAAACATTCACAGTAATTATCCAGGCTGCGAGTCTCAGCTACACAGGCCTGTCACAGTAATTACTATATTGACTTATCATTCAATTTATGAAAGACGGAACAATATATATTTGGGGTCAATATTTATCTTATCTGTACATTTACTTTGCGCTACTGGGAATTTTTGGGTTACTTTTTGTCTATATGATAAGATCTGAGCCGTAAAAGGCTGAACTAATAACTTCTATGACTCATTACTGATGTCAACTAAGAACTCATTGTGCTGTTTATTTATTGCAGAGAAAAACACTGAGGTTCTATGCCATGATGTTGAGACAATATTTAAAGGGTAATGCCATTAAACATCTGACCCCAGCCCCCTCCTGGTAGAAGAACAGAACAGTGAACGATAAAGCTGATTTACTGATTCATAAAGGAAATAAGGCAGAGGAAGATGAGGCTAAAACAGATTAGCAAGTCATGCTAATGTCAAGCATGTAATAGACCAAGGTTATCAAAGGCATTGATGATTAGGTTCAAAATGCACTGGTTCCTGGTTCAGGCCACGGCGATCTTCTTGTTCTTTATACCCCCCTTCCACACCTTCTTGCAGTCGCATTTGAGTGGCTTGTCTCCGGACTTCAGCTCGCACTCGATCAGCCTAAACTCCCTGAGGCTCTTGCTCAAATTCTCCTTTACGTTGGTCCCAGTTCTGCAGATGCCTGTGACTTTGTTCAGGGCAGTTTTGTAGCTGTACTTCTTGCACCCCTTGTTGAAAGCCTTAGTCCTTATCCTATGCTACTGATTATATCAAGAGTTTAAGTAGTAATTATTATTAGTAGTAGTAGTAACAGTGAAATGTGTAGTGTATTGTCAGCGCTGTACCTTCTACTGCTACTATATATATAACTAACTGCTAGGCTATAGACAAGTACCACTTTTACTGCTACTACTTATACTAATACTGCATGTCAGACCAGTACCATTTACCTATCACCTTTACTCTTTATCTCCCCTGTATGTTCATTTGTGTTCTGTCTAAATGTCTTCACCTTTCTGCTGCCACTTTTACTACTGACTGACAACTACTACTACTACTTATGCTAGTAAACTTATAGGGTATAGACTATACTTGTATATTGCAATGCGACATCTGCTGCTACTATAACTACAACTACTACTCCTAGACTATACAATTTACTATATCTCCTGAAGTACAACTAAGTTATAGACTGATGATCAGTCCTAAAAGGTAACTTAATAGTCATAGTAGTATATTGGTAGATAGTTGTAGTAGTGATGGTAGTAATGGGCAGTAGTATTAGTAGTAGTAGAAGTAGAAGTAGTAGGTAGTTTTAGGGTGCATTCACACTTTGAGCAGGGTTAAGTCCTTATGTAGACTTGGTGTGGCCCTGGTTTAGTCCTGGTCCTGTAGTTTCAGGTTTAGCAGTTGTAGTAGTAGTAGTAGTAGTAGTTGTTGTTGTAATAGTTGTAGCTAGTATTAGTGCTTATTGCAGTAGTGTCAGTAGTAGCAGGAGTGGTTGTGAAGGTGTGTGTACTGCTATTACTACAGAAACTAATATTGCTTCTACTGCTACTACAGCTACTACTACAAATGACTCTTACTTATGTATTCTTCTCTCTCTCCTCAGAGGTACATGGATCTTGTGTGTACTTCTGGCTTCATTCATAGTATTCACAGTCCTCGTTCAGTACTACCTCTTCATCTCAGAGAACTACAAGATGTAGTACTTCTCAAATAGTACTTCAGATACTGTGAAACCTTGTATACACATCTCTGGACTGGAGTTTTTTGACTGTGAGAATGTGAGACTGTGAGGGTGATTAAAACAGAAGAAAATAAAGTAGGAGTTTGACAAAGTGTTGAATCATGGTTCTTTTTTTTGTGGGGTGTTATCAGTATTGTGCTACTGTGTAGTGGAATTACTTAATCTTTGTGGCTTATTTACAGGAAGTAACTTATCTAATTTGTACAACATCCTATATTATGCAAAAATGACTTGTGAGCTTTAAGCCATGTTAGAAAACAGTGACAACATCACTATAGAAAATCTCCAAAATATTTAATAGCTGAATAAAAATGTGATTTAAAACCATGGATCTATGATAAGAACTGGATATGACACCCCCCTCTGTCCCCATCGACTAGTGTCTGCTCCGGGTTCTGCAGCTCCTGGGAGCTCAGGTCCAAAAAGTATTCTCCCATAGAGCACAATGTATTTTGTACTAAAATACAATTATTAGAACTGCATGTTTCTGACGTCACATGTTGGGCGGAGCTAGGCAGTATTCAGGAAGTAATGTGGAAGAAAAAACTTTTTTGGTACTTCGCACCACACGACGCCATCTTGGGTTCATCTTCCAAATCTTATTATACTTCCATGTTTGAAACTAGAAAACTATTGAGCCCTGTAGATGTCATAAAGGAAAAAAACCAAAACAAAACATAAAACATAAACATAATTAGCTCGATGGAACGACTTACTAACAAACAGCTCATCTCTCTTTTGCTGGCCTGTTTAAACTTCAACATGGTTCGTCAGTGCATTATTGGCAACATTTGAGTTGCCTTGGGAGAGTTCATCCAGCCTTGGTTTACCACCACACCCAAGCCCTTGGTTCATCACAGACACAGGACACAGGCCTGGTAGAGCCATGGCTGCATGCAGTTTTCTCTCCACTGTGCTGTTTATACTACACTGTGTACAGTGCACGAGACACATATTTGAACCAACCTAATGTAGTCATCAGAAAATATCAATCCAAAAGAAAGGTCATGTGACTTGTCCATGTTTTGCAAAGTTAAGGTAAACATTCACAGTAATTATCCAGGCTGCGAGTCTCAGCTACACAGGCCTGTCACAGTAATTACTATATTGACTTATCATTCAATTTATGAAAGATGGAACAATATATATTTGGGGTCAATATTTATCTTATCTGTACATTTACTTTGCGCTACTGGGAATTTTTTGTTTATTTTTTGCCTATATGATAAGATCTGAGCCGTAAAAGGCTGAACTAATAACTTCTATGACTCATTACTGATGTCAACTAAGAACTCGTTGTGCTGTTTATTTATTGCAGAGAAAAACACTGAGGTTCTATGCCATGATGTTGAGACAATATTTAAAGGGTAATGCCATTAAACATCTGACCCCAGCCCCCTCCTGGTAGAAGAACAGAACAGTGAACGATAAAGCTGATTTATTGATTCATAAAGGAAATAAGGCAGAGGAAGATGAGGCTAAAACAGATTAGCAAGTCATGCTAATGTCAAGCATGTAATAGACCAAGGTTATCAAAGGCATTGATGATTAGGTTCAAAATGCACTGGTTCCTGGTTCTTGCAGGCCACGGCGATCTTCTTGTTCTTTATACCCCCTTTCCCCACCTTCTTGCAGTCGCATTTGAGTGGCTTGTCTCCGGACTTCAGCTCGCACTCGATCAGCCTAAACTCCCTGAGGCTCTTGCTCAAATTCTCCTTTACGTTGGTCCCAGTTCTGCAGATGCCTGTGACTTTGTTCAGGGCAGTTTTGTAGCTGTACTTCTTGCACCCCTTGTTGAAAGCCTTAGTCCTTATCCTATGCTACTGATTATGTCAAGAGTTTAAGTAGTAATTATTATTAGTAGTAGTAACAGTGAAATGTGTAGTGTATTGTCAGCGCTGTACCTTCTACTGCTACTATATATATAACTAACTGCTAGGCTATAGACAAGTACCACTTTTACTTCTACTACTTATACTAATACTGCATGTCAGACCAGTACCATTTACCTATCACCTTTACTCTTTATCTCCCCTGTATGTTCATTTGTGTTCTGTCTAAATGTCTTCACCTTTCTGCTGCCACTTTTACTACTGACTGACAACTACTACTACTACTTATGCTAGTAAACTTATAGAGTATAGACTATACTTGTATATTGCAATGCGACATCTGCTGCTACTATAACTACAACTACTACTCCTAGACTATACAATTTACTATATGTCCTGAAGTACAACTAAGTTATAGACTGATGACCAGTCCTAAAAGGTAACTTAATAGTCATAGTAGTATATTGGTAGATAGTTGTAGTAGTGATGGTAGTAATGGGCAGTAGTATTAGTAGTAGTAGAAGTAGAAGTAGTAGGTAGTTTTAGGGTGCATTCACACTTTGAGCAGGGTTAAGTCCTTATGTAGACTTGGTGTGGCCCTGGTTTAGTCCTGGTCCTGTAGTTTCAGGTTTAGCAGTTGTAGTAGTAGTAGTAGTAGTAGTAGTTGTTGTTGTAATAGTTGTAGCTAGTATTAGTGCTTATTGCAGTAGTGTCAGTAGTAGCAGGAGTGGTTGTGAAGGTGTGTGTACTGCTATTACTACAGAAACTAATATTGTTTCTACTGCTACTACAGCTACTACTACAAATGACTCTTACTTATGTATCCTTCTCTCTCTCCTCAGAGGTACATGGATCTTGTGTGTACTTCTGGCTTCATTCATAGTATTCACAGTCCTCGTTCAGTACTACCTCTTCATCTCAGAGAACTACAAGATGTAGTACTTCTCAAATAGTACTTCAGACTGCTTCTCTTGCTGACGATGAACAGTGTCTTTTACTGCAATGGGTTTTAACAGATCAAAGTGGTTCCGCAGGTCCCTCTTGAACATCAGGGATGCTGGAGAGACCTTGGTGGTAGCATGGGGAGTATTCCTATAAGTTAACAAAAATCTGTGCAACCGCTGATGAAATGTTCCTTGACCCTGAGAGTTTTTCAGCGCATGTTTCAGGGTTTGCACAAACCTTTCGGCTAACCCATTAGTAGCTGGGTGGAAGGGTGCTGATTTGATATGCTGTACACCGTTTGCTTGTAAGAAAATGTTCATTCCTTCTGACACCAGTTGAGGACCGTTGTCGGAGACCAATTGTGTGGGACACCCAAAACGGCTGAACATTTCCCCTAATTTTTCAATTGTTTTGATTGTCGTGGTGGATTTCATGATTGCCACCTCAGGCCATTTGCTATGGGCATCCACAGCCACCAGTAGCATCTGCCCTTCCACTGGTCCAGCGAAATCGACGTGAACCCGTTGCCATGGTTCTTCTGGGAACTCCCAAGGGTGTAGGGGAGCTAACTGGGGAATGTTTTGAACCCTCTGGCATGTGTGGCAGCACTTGGCCACATTCTCAATCTCTCGGTCCACTCCTGGCCACCAAAAGTAACTCCTTGCCGACTCTTTCATGCGCACAATTCCACTATGGCCCCCATGGAGTTGTTGCAGAACAGCCTTGTATAACGTTGGTGGAATGACCACCCTCCTCCCCCACAGCAAGCACCCCGACTGCATTGACAATTCCGTCCTCCTTGCGAGATAAGGCTGAAAACCAGGGACACCACTTACGGAATGGCCCTTCATCACCATGTCCATGACTCCTGCCAGCACAGGATCAGAATGAGTTGCCCTCTTCACCTGGGCAGCTGTGACTGGTGCGCCCTCTATCTGGCTGAAGTAGCAAATGACAGCGCTGTTTGGCTCTGGTTTGGTAACGGGCAGGGGAAGCCGTGACAAACGGTCCGCATTTTGATGACCGTTTGCCTTGCGATATTTGATACCATATGAATGGGCTGATAACAGCATAGCCCACCTCTGCATGCGGCTCGCTGCCAGTGATGGTATGCCTGAGTGTGGACCCAGGATGGTGGTAAGAGGTCTATGATCAGTAAGAAGGGTGAACCGCCGTCCGTACAGATACTGGTGAAAACAATGAACTCCAAATACAATGCTCAGTGTTTCCCTCTCTATCTGCGCGTAATTGGACTCTGCTTTATTCAAGGTACGCGATGCAAATGCAATAGGCTTTTCTTCTCCACTTGGCAATATGTGGGAAATAACAGCTCCCACTCCATAGAGAGAAGCATCACACGCTAACTGTATGGGAAGAGAGGGGTCAAAATGTGTCAGCACTCCAGACTTCAACAGAGTGTCCTTAGCCTGCTGAAAAGCCTCCTGACAGGCTTCACTCCAGTTCCAGGCTTTTCCTTTACAGAGTAGACTGTGTAGTGGTTTCAGTATTGATGCTAAATTGGGTATAAAACGGCCATAGTAGTTGAGTAATCCAAGAAAAGAACGTAACTGACTCACACTTTGTGGTGGTGGAGCATCTGCAATGGCGCAGCTCTTGGAGGGGGCAGTATGCAATCCACTTGCATCGATAACATACCCCAGATATTCAACAGATGGCTTGAAAAACTCGCACTTGTCTTTGCGGACTCTAAGCCCATAGTCTTGTAGTCTTTGAAGGACCGCATCCAGATTACGCAGATGTTCCTCATCGGTGGCTCCAGTGCACAGGATGTCATCTAAGTAGCACTGCACTCCAGGGAGATCACTGAGGATCTGATCCATGGCGCGGTGAAAATGGGCAGGGGCTGATGTGATCCCGAAAGGAAGCCGACAGAATCTGAACAGACCCTTTTGTGTTGTTATGGTGAGGACCTCTTTTGACTCTTCCTCGACACGCATCTGCAAGTAGGCCTGATTTAGATCTATTTTGCTAAACTTTTGTCCATGACTGAGTCCCGCAAACAAATCATTGATGTGAGGAAGAGGATATTGTTCAGGAGCTAGTACAGGATTCAGTGTCACCTTGAAATCTCCACAGACTCGAATGTCTCCGTTTTTCTTTGACAAGGGAACAATAGGCGTTGCCCACTCACTAATAGCTACAGGTTCCAGCACGCCACTTGTGACCAGAGAGTCCAGTTCAGCATCAACTTTTGAACGTATGGCATACGGTACCGATCTGGCTTTCAAAAACTTTGGCCTTGCATCTGGTTTGAGGCTAAGCTTATCTCTCATAAGGCCTAGCTCATTTTTGAAATCGTGGCCATGTTTTTGCAAAACAGCTGTTAACTCTCTAGAGGTAGGTGACAGCATCTTCACCGCTGCCAATTTAGTTTCAAATTCTCTAACCAGACTCGGCCCAGGATAGAAGGACAATTTCCTTTTGCCACATAGATGGGAAGTTTTCTCACTTGATTGTTGCTTTCAACAGTGACATCAGTCATGCCAGCCATGGGCACTAGTTCCCCGAGGTAAGTGCTAAATCTGGTGTCTGAGGGTCTCAGAGGTAAGTGTCGTAGGTGGCTCTCATACACCTTTTCTGAGAGGATGGAAGCTTTGGATCCAGTGTCAATCTGCATATTTACTGGGTGTCCTTCTAACAGGGGTCTTGCCCAATAACCCTCATCGTCTGCATCAACTTTATATATTTTCAGTGTATGTACCCTCACCTCTGATTCTTCATCTGACTCACTGGACTGTTCGTCTTGCCTCACCGTGTGAACTGGTCTTTTCTTCTTTTCTTTCCTGGAGTCTTGTCTGTTTTCAAACATTTTGTCATTATTTTCATTTCTGGTCACTTTTCCTGTATTCTTTTTGCTTTGGCATACTCACTCTAAATGGCCTCGTTTCCCACAGTGACGACAGTCCATGTCCTTACATCTGCATGTCGCTGCTAGGTGTCCCATTCTGCCACAGCGGTAACATGGGCCATGCGCATTTGCTCTGTCTGGGCTCACTGTGTGTACCTTGGTAGTTGCATGTAGCTGTTGAGCTTCTTTTGATGCCATTTCCATCGAGACACTAATGCTAATTGCCTTCTCCAATGTTAAATCACTCACAGTCAGCAATTTCCTCTGTGCTGCTTCATCTTTAAGACCGCACACTAGCCTGTCTCTTAACGTGTCATTTAGAACGGTCCCGAATTCGCAATGTTCCGCCAATTTTCTTAGCGCGGCAACAAACAGAAGAACCGACTCTCCTTCTTCTTGGTCACGTTTATGGAATCAGAACCTCTCTGCGATTAATAATGGCTTCGGTGAATAATGCTGTGACAAAACGCTGACTATATCAGCATAAGTCTTTTCCCCAGGCTTTGTGGGTTGTAGCAAATCACGTAGCTTCAGGTCCCATCACCGCTAGGAAAGTGGGTACGATTTTGCGATCAGCAATGCCGTTTGCCTGGATAAAGTAGTCAAAACGTTCTGCATATGAGCTCCATTGTTCGACATTCTCATCAAAAGGGCCAATATTACCAATAATTCCGGCCATCGTTGGTGTCGGTCGTGCAGTCCGTTGCTCCTCCAAACTAGACATAGCTTGACATCCTCTCCCCTTTTAAAAAAAAAAGCTTCACATAAGCCACGAACCGCCACTCTAAAAAAAAAACTCAGTCCAAGTGCCCGCGTGAGTGATAAATCATCCTCATCGCCACTTGTTATATCTGTACAAACTTTCTAATATAATAATACTCATACTAAGGACGTGTGCTTTTACTGAGCTTCTCACAGTCATACAAAAACAATGTCTGGATTACCCATAATGCACAGAACATCATCTATGGTATGCAGGAGGGACAAACATAACAACTACCTCTTCATCTCAGAGAACTACAAGATGTAGTACTTCTCAAATAGTACTTCAGATAATGCGAAACCTTGTATACACATCTCTGGACTGGAGTTTTTTGACTGTGAGAATGTGAGACTGTGAGGGTGATTAAAACAGAAGAAAATACAGTAGGAGTTTGACAAAGTGTTGAATCATGATTCTTTTTTTTGTGGGGTGTTATCAGTATTGTGCTACTGTGTAGTGGAATTACTTAATCTTTGTGGCTTATTTACAGGAAGTAACTTATCTAATTTGTACAACATCCTATATTATGCAAAAATGACTTGTGAGCTTTAAGCCATGTTAGAAAACAGTGACAACATCACTATAGAAAATCTCCAAAATATTTAATAGCTGAATAAAAATGTGATTTAATAAGCTATGACATTTGGGTATGTATTACTATTGTGCACAAGCCAAAATGGAGTGGGTGGAAAGAGGTTAAAACCATGGATCTATGATAAGAACTGGATACGACACCCCCCATCGACTAGTGTCTGCTCCGGGTTCTGCAGCTCCTGGGAGCTCAGGTCCAAAAAGTATTCTCCCATAGAGCACAATGTATTTTGTACTAAAATACAATTATTAGAACTGCATGTTTCTGACGTCACATGGTGGGCGGAGCTAGGCAGTATTCAGGAAGTAATGTGGAAGAAAAAACTTTTTGGGTACTTCGCACCAATAAGCACAGGACATTCAAAACAACGCGACGCCATCTTGGGTTCATCTTCCAAATTTTATTATACTTCCATGTTTGAAACTAGAAAACTATTGAGCCCTGTAGATGTCATAAAGGAAAAAAAACAAAATAAAACATAAAACATAAACATAATTAGCTCGATGGAACGACTTACTAACAAACAGCTCATCTCTCTTTTGCTGGGCCGTTTAAACTTCAACATGGTTCGTCAGTGCATTATTGGCAACATTTGAGTTGACTTGGGAGAGTTCATCCAGCCTTGGTTTACCACCACACCCAAGCCCTTGGTTCATCACAGACACAGGACACAGGCCTGGTAGAGCCATGGCTGCATGCAGTTTTCTCTCCACTGTGCTGTTTATACTACACTGTGTACAGTGCACGAGACACATATTTGAACCAACCTAATGTAGTCATCAGAAAATATCAATCCAAAAGAAAGGTCATGTGACTTGTCCATGTTTTGCAAAGTTAAGGTAAACATTCACAGTAATTATCCAGGCTGCGAGTCTCAGCTACACAGGCCTGTCACAGTAATTACTATATTGACTTATCATTCAATTTATGAAAGACGGAACGATATATATTTGGGGTCAATATTTATCTTATCTGTACATTTACTTTGCGCTACTGGGAATTTTTTGGTTATTTTTTTGCCTATATGATAAGATCTGAGCCGTAAAAGGCTGAACTAATAACTTCTATGACTCATTACTGATGTCAACTAAGAACTCGTTGTGCTGTTTATTTATTGCAGAGAAAAACACTGAGGTTCTATGCCATGATGTTGAGACAATATTTAAAGGGTAATGCCATTAAACATCTGACCCCAGCCCCCTCCTGGTAGAAGAACAGAACAGTGAACGATAAAGCTGATTTACTGATTCATAAAGGAAATAAGGCAGAGGAAGATGAGGCTAAAACAGATTAGCAAGTCATGCTAATGTCAAGCATGTAATAGACCAAGGTTATCAAAGGCATTGATGATTAGGTTCAAAATGCACTGGTTCCTGGTTCTTGCAGGCCACGGCGATCTTCTTGTTCTTTATACCCCCTTTCCCCACCTTCTTGCAGTCGCATTTGAGTGGCTTGTCTCCAGACTTCAGCTCGCACTCGATCAGCCTAAACTCCCTGAGGCTCTTGCTCAAATTCTCCTTTACGTTGATCCCAGTTCTGCAGATGCCTGTGACTTTGTTCAGGGCAGTTTTGTAGCTGTACTTCTTGCACCCCTTGTTGAAAGCCTTAGTCCTTATCCTATGCTACTGATTATGTCAAGAGTTTAAGTAGTAATTATTATTATTAGTAGTAGTAAGAGTGAAATATGTAGTGTATTATCCGCGCTGTACCTTCTACTGCTACTATAACTACAACTGCTACAACGGCTATAGATAAAGTACCACTTTTACGTCTACTACTTATACTAATACTGCATGTCAGACCAGTACCATTTACCTATCACCTTTACTCTTTATCTCCCCTGTATGTTCATTTGTGTTCTGTCTAAATGTCTTCACCTTTCTGCTGCCACTTTTACTACTGACTGACAACTACTACTACTACTTATGCTAGTAAACTTATAGGGTATAGACTATACTTGTATATTACAATGTGACATCTACTGCTACTATAACTACAACTACTACTCCTAGACTATACAATTTACTATATCTCCTACTACTTTATCTCCTGTAGTACTACTAAGTTATAGACTGATGCCATTTAACTACCCTCTGCACTTCTAATGCTGCTACCACAACTTCTGTTACTGTTATTTCTGCTATAATTACAACTACAAGGCTACATCTTGGACTGGTACCATTTACTTTTGACTTTACACTCTTTATTTCCCCTACATGTTGGAGTACTGACTCAGGGGGCCCAGGTCCACAGAGGAGCGAGTGCTGACACTGGGCCCAAACACTATCACCTCAGTTTTTTTCTCGTAGAGAAATTTTCAGCCAACCAAACCTTGACATTGAGGCACTCAAGTAGGGATGTCAGGAGACTTGAACGGTTCTTTTTTAAAGGTAGGCAGAGCTGAGTATCATCTGCATACAAATGATACAGAATACAATGCTTTTTTAGCAGCTGTCCAAGAGGGAGAAGGTACAGCGTAAAAAGAACAGGTCCAAGAATAGAACCCTGGGGGACTCCACAGTGAAGAGGGGCAGAGGCAGCGGTGGAGTCGCCCAGCCTAACACAGAAGGAACACCCAGACAGGTAGAATCAGAACCAGTCTAAGACAGTCTGTCCTGTCTAGACTATATCAGGAATGTTCCTTATTTACAATTATAAAGCTAAAGATGAAAAAAATATTTAAAGGGTGATACCATTAAACCAAAGCACATCTTTATATTTACATCTACCATCTGTAAGCGTATTTGTTTTTTTTCTCCAGTAGATGTCAGATGAGAAACCTCCCCTCACCTGACCCCTCCCCCTGACTCCTCCCCCTGACCCCTCCCCTCACCTGACTCCTCCACCTGGCCCCTCCTCCCTCCTGGTAGTAGCAAACAGAACAGTCAGTAACAGCTGCTGCTTTAATGATTCAAAAGGGAAATGACTTAACGCAGAGAAACATGAGGCTAAAACAGATTAGCGATCTAATGTAAAGCATGCTAGATTAGCTTTAGCACTCCAAATGCACTGGTTGGTCCTTCTTGCAGGCCACAGTGATCTTCTTCGTCATTATGTCCCTCTTGTAGTCGCAGTTGGGTGGCTGGAGTCCAGATTTCAGCTCGCAATCGATCACCCTAAACTTCTTGTGGCTCTCGTAAAAAATTCCCCTCTACGTTGGTCCCGTTGGTGCAGATCTGTGTGACTTTGTTCAGGTCGGTTCTGTAGCCCTTGTCTCCCAGGATGATGGTGTTGCAGTCCTTGCACCCCATGTTGAGATCCTTAAAATGCATGTGATACATTAGGGTAATTTTTCACCCTAACATAGTTAACATCATTATATTTAAGATTCTACTATTTTTTATTTTTTTATACTTCCTGGTTATACACATGCAGCAGATATGACATATGCAAAGGTAATTCCAGTTATGTAGGAACCATAATGTTAACAAGGGCCAAAACTTGTCTAAATTATACACTAGTTATGATTAGACTAATAAAAATAAACAATATCACCTTTATTTTGTTAAATTAATGTTTAACCTGTAAAATATGTACCTAGGTGGCTAATTCCAACCAGAGGGATAGTTGGTCTGTCCGTTTCCCCTCTGATGTAATCATTATGAATTTGTAAAGTGTTTGACCTGTTCACTGCCTGATCTGTCAGGATTTATTGATTTTAGCGCGACTCTGCAAAAACCTCATAAGGATTACATTAGAGCGGAAATGCCTTCAGATTTCCATCAAACAATGTTTTTACTGTTGTGTACTGTGGGAAAAGAAGCCCAGGGAGTGATTAATAAAGGAAACACCACGTTTCCATGGACATGGGACTGAACACTTGTGCGTAATTTACACAGTGCGTGTCGTTAGCGTTAGCAGTGTGTCTTGGTTGCTGGGCGTCAGGAGTGGCTCTGTTGGCTTGACCTGTCCCATTTTAGCGCGGCCTTTGAGGAGCGGCCTTCGGCAGCCGGGTCCATCAAAGGCTGCAGCTGTTGAATTGGGACACGTCTATAAATCGTTGGGGTTATTCAAAAATAATGTTTTGCAGTTAGCATTAGAATTCTCACTGACCATGGTATTGATACTTTGATTAGAAATACATCGAGGCCACACCACTGTTCCAAGCCTATGGAGCACGTTCTGATTAAGCGAGGTTGTTAAATGTGCCCGTCCTTCTCACCGGAGAATGGTAAATACTTTGGTCCTCACCGTTCTGCACGGACCACAGTAGTTCGGGTTTTTTGGTTTTTTCATCTGAACACAGATGTGATAGTTACATTGGGCTGTTTTACTACTACACGTCCATACAGGTTATTAAACTAATAAATAAATTACCATCACTTTATTATTCATTTTATTTATTTTACTTACTGGAAAAACTGGACATCGGGGGGTCTCTGAAGGTCTATTAGCACAATTAAATGCTGAGCAAGACATGAAGAACTGTAAATGAATCTATACTGCTATATTTTAAGACTAATAGAACAAATTAAAAAGTACAACCCAAAAAAAAGTTGTCTAACATGTTAAAGTTGTTAGATGCACTCCTTGAAGAACAATCAACCAACACAGTTAAATCAACAAACAAAAGGGCAGGGGTCCATTGATCATTTTATTAAATGCCTTGATCCATTTGTTAAAAGCCCAGAAAAGTCGGGCTGTCATTGGATAAATGTAAATGTCATTCAAACTTGTCAAAATGGGGCGACCCCCTACGGTGGAAGGGTCGGGAAAGTGGGAAGGGGGCTTACTTGGCAACGAAACTCACTAGCTGTCAATCAAACCTGTTGCTAATGCTAGCGGGAGCGACCTTGGGGAATGAAGGCGTCTGATTGGTTTGTTATTTATGTTCATATCTTGAACATAAATCATATCATATATCTGAAAATAGTGAAATGAAAAATATTAAGACCAAAATGGTGAGGCTCACAGCAGCAGTTACAGAGTGAGGGGCCACATACCAATGTAAGTCAATGGAGCCAGGGTCAGAAGGAGCCGGAAGAGCCGCCTGACGCACTTCCTGTTTGGAACGCGGCGGCTAGCACGTTAGCTCTGTCCATTCATATGTACGGTCTACTGTTCTGACATAATGGCCGCCATCTCAGGATGACATCCTCAAGTTGCCTCTGCCTTTATGCAGCTTCTATGTATTTCTGTAGATACTTTGCTGATGTCATCAACATTCCCTGATGGTGTGACGCTAACTGTAGGCTCTGCTCTGTCTGAGGCTTTGTTATTCAAGTTAGACTTTAACCTGAGCTTTCTTTGAACACAATCTGACTATAATGACCTGACTAAACTGGAACTACAAAATGATGATTTGTATTGTTAAAAAAGTCCCTCTCAAATAACATTAGTCACAAGCTAGCTAACATTAGCCAAGCCAATCTCTCGCCTTTCGGAAAATTTAACTCCTGAACAGGACCATGAACGCTCGTATTGACAGGCTCCGGAAAATATGTTGTTTAATTTTTTTTTTTTTTTGTGAGTTTCAAACAATTTTAAAACTTTTTAGCTTTGTTGGTAATGTATGCATCGGGTCAACCTCTGAACATTCTGCCATAAACACAGGGCTATGTGTAGAACACCCCCAGCGTGATGTCACTGCAAAGGATCAATACAACCAGGTTATACAAAAATATGTAATACAATTCTCACTCACGATGCCAGAACTAAACCAGGTCTAATATCCAAGACCAGGACTATAACCAGGTCAGGACAGGAGGGAAGGAAAGAAGAGGAGAGAAGGAGCTAGGAGATGAGATGAGGAAAGAAGGAAAGGAGACAGGAGAGGAGACAGGAGATGTTGTAAACAGTTGGATATTTTCTTTGCAGGCCTTTTGCTGCTTTAGTCTAACCGTTCGGCCAGGTCAGATCCTGGTTCAGATCCCGGTTCAGATCCTGATCCGGTCCAAACTTAAGAATCACAATGAGACTATGAAGAGGTTTTTGTCAATGTGTTTGTAAAAGAACATTATAACAGATCAGAAAATGACCTAAAAGGGCGTACTCTACTTTACAAATACTTTTTTATGCAATACTTTTACTTTGTATCTGTGCCTTTGTATCTGTACTTTTACGTAACAAAATTGAGTACTTCCTCCACCACTGTTACTACTACCACCACCACTACTTCTACTACTAGGTCATCAACAACTGAGACAAAATAAACTTTCAAAACTGCCATCAGTTTTGTGAATGTGGTGATTCTTGCTAATGTGCAACAGAATATAATGTAATACCACCTTTGTCCACCAGAGGCCGCCCTCTCTCCACTCCTGAGCCTGGGCCAGTGTCCAACCAGAACTAACCAGGACTAAACCAGGACTAACCAGGACAAGCCAGAACTAACCAAGACTAAACCAGGACTAACAAGGAGTAACCAGAACTAACCAGAACTAAGCAGGACTAATCAGGACTAAACCAGGACTAACCAGAACTAAGCAGGACTAACCAGGACTAAACCAGGACTAACCAGGAGTAACCAGAACTAACCAGGACTAAACCATCACTAACCAGGACTAACCAGAACTAACTAGGACTAAACCAGGACTAACCAGGAGTGACCAAAACTAACCAGGACTAAACCAGGACTAACCAGGAGTGACCAGAACTAACCAGGAGTAACCAAAACTAACCAAAAATAAACCAGATCTAAACCAGAATTTATTCAGGACTATATCAGGTAGGTATGAACCAGGAGATAGTTGGGACTAAACCAGGTTTAAAGCAGAACTCATCCAGGATCAAACCGCTTTTATTTTTGAACATTCAGTACCGACAATGTCCAGCAGAGGGCGCTGCTCTCATTCACATACAATAAAAAGCAGAGGCCCACGTGCCACCACAGCTTCACTATCCTCACATCCAAATAAAATACAAAAACAGCAGAGGGTAATAGGAAAGGAGAGAGGAGAGGAAGAAAAAAGAGAGAGGAGTGGAGAGAAGGCAAGAAGAGGGGAAAGGGGCTGGACAGGAGAGGAGGAAAAGAGAAAAAAGTAGAAAAGGAGAAAGAGGAGTAGGCTATTATAGAGCGGAGGAGGTTTGGAAAGGAGAGAGGAGAGGAGAAAAGGAGGGAGGAAACTAGGAGGAGGAGCAACAGAGAGTGCAAGGAAAGGAGAGAAGCTAGGAATGGAGGTGAAAATGTTAGGAGAGAGAAGGAGGCAAGAAACAATGGTAGGAATGAGAGGAGGAAACTATGAAAGGAAAGAGAAGAGGAGGGAGAGAGGGCCAAGGAGACTAGGAAAGGAGAGAGGAGTCTAGGAGAGAGAAGGAGGCTAGGAAAGGAGAGAGGAGACTAAGAGAGGAGACTAGGAATGAGAGGAGGCTAGGAAAGGAGAAAGGAGGTTAGGAAAGGAAAGAGGAGACTACGAAAGAAGAAAGGAGTCTAGAAGAGAGAGAAGGTGAGAGAAAATAGTGAAGGCTAGGAGAGGAGGTGAGGATGCTAGGAGAGAGGCGGAGACAGGAGAAGAGGCTAAGAAAGAAGAGAGAGAAGGAGACTAGGGAGAGACAGAGAGAGAAAGAGAAGGTTTAGAAAGGAGAGTGGAGAGAGAGGACGAGGCTAGGAGTGAGAAGAAGGAACTAGGAAAGGAGAGAGGAGGAGGCAAGGAAAGGAGAGAGAAAATAGTGGAGGCTAGGAAAGGAGATGAGGAGAGAGACAGAAGGAGGAAGGAGGGGATGCTAGGAAAGGAGAGGAGACTAGGAGAGAGAGAGAGAGAGAGAGAGAGAGAGAAGGTTCAGAAAAGAGTGAGGAGGCTAAGTAAGGAGACTAGGAGAGAGAGGTGAGGAAAGGAAAGAGGAGACAAGGGAAGAAGAGAGGAGACAAGGAAAGGAGAGGAGACTAGGACAGGAAAGAGGAGACAAGGAAAGGAGAGAGGAGACTAGGAAAGGAGAGAGGTGGCTAGGAAAAGAGATAGGAGGCTAAGAAAGGAGAGAGGAAAACTAGGAGAGAGAGGACATGGCTAGGACTGAGAAGAGAGGGCTAGGAAAGGAGAGAGAAAATAGTAGAGGCTAGGAAAGGAGATGAGAAGAGAGACAGAAGGAGGAAGGAGAGGAGGCTAGGAAAGGAGAGAGGAGACTAGGAAAGGAGAGAGGTGGCTAGGAAAGGAGAGAGAGGACATGGCTAGGACTGAGAAGAGAGGGCTAGGAAAGGAGAGAGAAAATAGCAGAGGCTAGGAAAGGAGATGAGAAGAGAGACAGAAGGAGGAAGAAGAGGAAACTAGGAAAGGAGATAGGAGGCTAGGAAAGGAGAGAGGAGACTGGGAAAAGAAAGAGGAGACTAGGAAAGGAGAGAGGAGACAAGGAATGGATAGAGGAGACTAGGAAAGGAGAGAGGAGGCTAGGAGAGGATAAATATTTGATGGTGTGTGCTGCGTCTGTGTTAATTAGTGGAATTTGAGCGTTTCTGAGTGAGAATTAAAAAGAGACGCACCCAGGGCTAAAGACATGTCCAAACTCACATTATTCAGCTCAAAGAAACTCACAATTAAAAACCTCAAATTGTGTTTGGTTTTTAAAAGTGCTCTTAAATAAACAGTTTGAATTTGTGCGGTAAATATATAGCGGCAAGAGGATGGGAGGGCATCTGACACAAATGTATAGCTGGATGGGAGGGCATCTGACACATAGGGATACAGGAGGAGAATAGGAGGGCATCTGACACACAGGGATACAGGAGGATGGGAGGGCATCTGACGAAGGAATGCATGAGGATGGGAGGGCATCTGACGCACGAATGCATGAGGATGGGAGGGCATCTGACACAAAAAGATATGGGAAGCTGGGAGGGCATCTGACACAGAAGGATACAGGAGGAGGATGGGGCACACAGAATTCTTCTTCCATGCTTTGTCTCAGGCCCTTACTCTTTTCTCTTCCTCTCTCTGTCTCTCTTTTCCACCATCCTCTCTTTTTCACCCCTCTCCTCTTTCTCTCTTTCTTGCACCTCTCTAACTCTCCCCCTCTCCCCTCTCTCTTCTCCTCCTCCTTCCATTCTCTTTGTCTCTGTTCGTACATCTCTCTCTTTCTTTCATACCTCTTCTCCTCTTCTCATTCATTCCCTCTCGCTCTCCTCCCCCCTCCTTTCTCTCTCTCTCGCTCTCTCTTCCCCTCTCCTCCTTCACCATCTCACTCTCTCTTTCTACCCCTCTCTTCCTTCTCTCTCTCTCCCTCATTTTCACTCCTCCTCACCTCTCTTCTTCACCATCCTCCTCTCCAGCTCTCTCCTCTCTCTGTTTCACCACTCTCCTTTCCTCCTCACCTCTTTCTCTCTTTCTTGCACTCGTCTAACCCCACCCCTCTCCCCTCTCTCTTCCCCCTCCCCCCTTCTCTCTCTCTCTTTCCTTTTTCACCCCTCCTCTCCTTACCTCTCTTCTCCACCCTCCTCTCCTTCTTTATCTCCTGCTCCCCTCCTCTCTCTCTCTCTCTCTCCCTTCCCCTCTCCTTCATCATCTCTCTCTTCTCTTTTCACCCCTCCTCTCCTCACCTCCTCACCTCCTCCTCTCCTTCTCCCCCTCTTTCTTTCTCCCCTGTTCCTCCACCTCCCCCCTCTCCTCCTCCAGGATTTCCCCGGGATTAAGCGCTCTTCCCCGGTATAATCTCGCTGTCACGGCTCCTTGGCTCCGCGCTGCCTGCTGATGGTGGATCATTTGGCACCGGGGCTTGGCTGCTCCTTTGGCCGTCACCCTCTTCACATATGGCGGGTACTGGAGAGGAGACACTCGCGCTAATTGGACAGGCATCTCCATCTCCGCTCACATTAACCTGATTAGAAACAACAGCGCGGTTTGACACGGCGACCCAATCTGCGCGTAAAACCCGTGCGTAATGTGCGTAATGCCCGAGTCTGTGCGTAAAACCCGGGTGTTTGCGGGTTTATACTCGTGTAGAAGACTTCAGAAAGGAAGACTGGAAAATTTACAAAAAGGAAAAAAACAATAAGTTTAATATTTTAAATTCTCTTGTCTGTCACAAGAGGGCGGTCGAGTGCAGTCTAGTCCTGGTTTAGTCCACCTTTAGTCCCGTCTTTAATTTGGATCCCATTCACACCCAAATAAAGCAAACTGGATTTTGACCTGGTTTTCACCTGATTTAGCCTTGGTTTAATCTTGGTTTGGTTCTGGTTTAGTCCTGGTTTAGACCTGGTTTAGTCCTGGTTTAGACCTGGTTTAGTCCTAACTTAGTCCCGGTTTAGACCTGGTTTAGTCCTGTTTTAATCCTGGTTTAATCCTGGTTCAGACAGACCCGAGGCCAGTGGTTCAGCCCTGGATTTAGGTGTGGTTCATCCATTATTCCAGTTTGGACGTGCTTTAGTTCTGGTTTAGATCTGGTTTAATCCGGATGTTGACACACTGTAGAATCTTCTCGCACAGCTCCGTTATGTTAAAAAGGTGTGAATGACATTAGACATAAAATAAAATAATTTAATATCGTGTACAATTGTCTTTTCTTGCTCCACGCGCCTCTCCTCGTGCCTCCTCTGTGGATGTTTGGCCCGTGCGCTCTCGTGTTTCCCTCGCGCTGTCGTCCCGCACCAAAACACGCGGGAAAACCATATTTGGTGTTGCCTCTGACGTTTCTCGCACGAACCGTCCAATCAGACAGGAGAGGTGTGGTCCGATGACGTATGACATGCCCTTATTTGGTGCTCTGCCCGCCCCCTTCGCTCCACGAGGGTCCCCCGGGATTCCCCTCGTCCTGTGGCCGGGAGAAGAGGCTCTCCTCCGGGACGCTGGAGCCATAAAGAGTCGGGGAGGGAGGGGAAGAGCTCCGCGCTGCCCAATCCGCCTTTCCCCCGGGAGCGCGCCCGAGCAGCCCTGCCACGGCCCGGCCCTCCTCCTCCGTCTAATCTCTCCATTTTACTCCTTTTTGAAGCCTGTTTTTTTTATCCCACTTTTCATTTCTCGGCGCCGCTGCTGTGCTCCAAAGCTGCTGTGATCCCCGGTTCTACGCGCGCCTTGTACCCCGCTCAGAGGTGCTCCAGAGGCGGACACACTCCAAATCTTGCCCCGCTGATCCTTCCCGGTGCCGCTCCCCTCAGTTGTGCAGCTCTTTAGGCGTTTGAAGCGGTCTCAAAACGCGCCCGGGATCTTAAAACACAAGCCAGGAACAAGCCCACTGGGATCCGGACCGCGCTCTAGACCAGGACCAGGACTCGGGACTTTGGGACCTGTTCTAATCCAGGTGGTCCTCCGCTTTTAGCTCACGCTTCGGGGAATTCAGCGCGACTTTGGACGCATTTCTGAAGGTTTTCTGCCTCCCGTTTGATCCCTGGAGCCTCTTACGCCCAAGCATCGCCAGACCCGGGATTTTTTTACGCAGGGTTATCCAAATTATACAACATAAAGAATATATTTGTGAACTCTGACACGAAACAATGCAACATAATGTTTTGACATCATTTTAAAGCATTTAACTGTTTTGCATTGAAATACCAGAACTTTCCACGATTGCATGAACTGAACGGGACACACCAATAACGCCACTTTTACGCAGGTTAAGTTTGCCCCGGCAAATAAACCAGACGCAATAAAAGCTTTACACAAACTTTATACAGAAAAGGCGCAATATTTGTGATTTCAACATGTGTTTTAATCAAGACAATGAGCTCCAGTAGCCGCCGGGAGATAACGGGACTGGTCTGAAGCATCGACTGACAAAGGCGAGAGATAAGCCGAGCTCCGCGTCTCTTCTTGGGGGATTGCTCCGCTGGTTCTCCGCTGCTGCTTCGGCTGGAGAAGGAGCCGGACATGTTCTCCATCCAGGACGGACTGCCGCGGGGGGCGCTGACCATGAAGGAGGAGCCGCTGCCCACGGGCATGACCCCGGTGCGCGGTTGGATGCAGAGCACGGGGATCCTGGATGCCAACACCGCGGCGCAGAGGTGAGTGCTGCGGGGGTCAGACGCACGGGGGTCGGTGTTAACGCGCGTGGATGCGGGCGAGTTTGAAGTAGAGGGACGTACGAGGACACCCTGATTTGTCCCACTTCATTTATACAGCACATTTTATAAGCTGTAACGCTTAAGAAGTGCTGCAAACATTAAAAACAAATAAATAAACAATTGCTCTATCAGTGCTCATACAAATATTAATAATAACAATTAAAATAAGAATATAATATGGACATTTTTCCCACGGGACGCACCGGCGTGTTAGGTTTAAGGTGTCTTTATTTGCATCCTTGGGTAAATTTGGTTTGCCGGGGTTAAAAGGCACCAAACATACATCTGCGCTCAATCAGCTGACAAATATGGACAAAACTATAATTTGCGCCAAGTGACTTTATTCGAAAACATAATGGCGAAACTGTCTCTGTGTGTCTTTTGGTCCTGCACTTAAGTACACCGTGAGAGGTTACTTCACTTAACAATATTCTTTTAGAAGACATCTCCAAAGCCCCAGGGACAGCTACGAAAGCTATGGGTTAAACCAGGATAAAAAATAGTTCTAAAAATAATCTTAAATTGCACAAACCAGCGCTCAGTTTTCACACATTTTCACGCGTGGCATTGCACGGGTATATTTGACTTTTTTCATTTGGATATGACTTGACATTACGATAAAAAGAGAATCTATGAGAATAACGAAAATATGAACTTATCAAACCAGGTCTGCGAACGCGTAAATGTCAGGACCTCCGGGATCGATTTCAACAAGAAGGGGCATGCGTATTTTTCCATTTTGATATCTAAAATAGAGGAGACTTGTTGACATTTGACAGTCAATTTGTGTAATTTTCAGGACGAAACAGAATCTTGTCTATTTCACCAAATATTTACCTTAAGGCTGAATGTTTTTTTTCACAACAATCCAAAAATTGACCCCATAAGTACATTTTAAAGACTTGTTTCGCTACAAAACTTGGATTAGACACGTACTTTTACGCACGGTGTCACGGCTTGTCACGGCTTGGCACAACATACCACGTCTTTTATTATTGTGTTTTTGAGCTCTGCAAATCAATCTGAATGAACACCGAATTTAAACCAATACTAGAATTGAAAAGCACAGTGGAATTTAACCTGATATAGCCAGGATATAGACACACCGAGCGCACACAGCTCTAGAATTCCTTATTACTTGTGCGTAAAAGCTACTGGCACAAACCAGACACATTTTGACAAACACCAGGAATTGACAGCTTTATTGACAGCACAAGCGCTTCACCAAACACGGACCATTCTTTCATAGATTACCTTTTTACGCACATTGACGCTGTCCAAAAATGACACACGGATACAATCTCTGTTCACACATCGTAAACGTGAGTTCACCGTGTCTGAAAAACAGCCGCTGTGAATTTGAAACATGAACTACGTGAGTTCAAAGGTCAACATGTGTGCGATGTTTCACAAGTTTGCGCGCTTTTTACGCACATGATGCAACAAGGCGAAGTACTAAAAACTTTACATTCTGAAAAGGACTTCTGGAAATAAACCCGGACTACAAAAACACATCTTACACTTTGACAATAATGATTTTGAGGAGGTCTTAAAATCAGTCTAAACCAGAACTAAACCAGGACTACACCAATATATAATGCAGTTATTGTACATATAGATTAAAACGCATTTACGATCCCGTTTTTAAACAAATTAAAACTCCAATATTCCATGTTGATAAATATTGTACAATTCCTCACATTTTAAATAATTTTCCTGGCCGCGATAATTACGTAACTAACCCCAAAAACTAAGATACACTTGTTTTTGTATAATTACGTTTCTAAATTAAAATTCGCTTCTTCGGTCCTGATTAAGTCATTTCTTCGGGGCAAAAAAAAAAAAAAAAAAAAAAAAGAACCCACAAAATGCGCGCTTGAATTTGGTTTTCAAACAAGGAGCCGTATCCACACATTACCATAAAACACGGCGGAGGCTTGGCACTCTTCCAGCCGCGCCATGAAAGATTTATGCCCAACAATTAGCCAACAAAACGAGGCACTGTTCCGCTTTTACGCGCGTTAAACAGGTATCTGCGAAACATAACGCGAGAGGACTTAATTGGCAAAGGTTTGGGTTCAAAATCAATTAATTAAAATGAGTTATATATAGTTATGAAGACGCTACAACTGTTCGCGTCTTTGAGTTACAAAAATGTGCAAAATGTCACTCATTTTTACGCACAATAACATGACATCCTAATAGTAGCATCTAAATTGTTAAAGATGAGCTGTGTCACTTTTTAGCAGGGGTCCGCCACTTGTTTGTCACCATGGAGAGTTATGTTCCACAGTACGGCATTAAACTTGTCTATCTATGTATTCACTTATGTGTTTATACTGGTATTAAATGTATTATAACAATCATGTATTCACTACTGTAAGCAGGGTCACCTCTCCGCAGATCTGACCTGTAACTGGGCCTGATGGAGTCGCCTGCTTGTCTCCATGGAGACAGACAAGTTGTTTTCCATACTGACTGTATAACATTCCTGGCAACGCATTAACATACCTAGAAAAGTTACATATTGCCCGTTTAATTCTTGATTTTATTTTTTATTTTTATTTTTACGCACCAACACACACTGACACTTTCTTTACTTATCAAGTCTTATTAACAACCTATAGCTTGTTTTTTCCCCCATATTTGAGCTGGGACAGTAGCAATAATCGGTACATTTTACGCACAATGATAATATTTTATTTGCATTTTGTCTGGGACTCTTAATCACAACTTTAACCGATAAACGTGACACACACAATCCAAGTTTCTGTCGCCCTTTTACGCTCCATTTTTATCGCTTCTACAATAGGTTCAGTCAAATGCAAATACGCCTATGTTTTGTGCTTAAATTAAACTCCGGAGCCGTACATTTTGGTATTCCTATCGCATCCGGATACCGCCTCACGCGCACACCTCTCCTCACGTCTCCTCCACGTTAATCAGCCGCGCGCGAGGCATCTTTGTGAAACCCGGAACACAATTTGAGCGTTTAGACGGTCGGAATAATAACAGCGAGTGAAATAGAATAGACTATATAGCTACATATGTCCGAAAATACGCGCTTGTACTCATGATGGAACCGAGCCACACAGTTTTGAAGGACAAGAAACTGCGTAAAAATAGCTCACAAATACGCAGACGCAAATGTTTAAATGTTGAGATAATTTAACTGGTTGTGGCAATAGTACCCAACTCTTAAAAACTTATATTTACAATTTAAACCGATTATTTTTTTTGTAAACGACTGGCGCAGCGAGTTAAACTGTAAATGTATAAACCTATATAAAGTAATATGGTTTAATAGTTGTGTAAAGGGAATTATCCATTGTGTGCAACATGTTTATTAATTACGAACAGAAACAGGTCTTCGTGCGTAAAAGTTTGGATAAGCTTCATTCGGTAGCGTGAGTCATTTGAACTCAGTTAAATTGTAAATACATATCTATATAAAATACTATGTTTTAATAGCCTGCTGTTAAAACATAGTACTTTGATAGAATTATCAAAGGTGTGTTACAAGAATTAGCCTCTGTCAACATTATATGATAGACCTGTAAAGTTCTGCGTAAAAGTTTGGATAAGCGTCATTTGGTAGTGTCAGTTACATTGTAAATGTATAAATCTATATAAAATAATGTCGTTTAATAGCCTACTTGAAAAAATATCAAAGTTGTGCGACAAGAATTACTTATACATATCTGTTATGTCTGTAAACATTACTGGCTAGTCTATCACTCACTTATGAACACAGAACATGGCTAACGTTCGTGCGTAAAAGTTTGGATAAGCATCATTAAGTGTCATAATTTGAACTCTATTGACATTTTATTTCATTTAAAACATAAGCTACTACATATTGACTAAATATTGACTAAAATATAACTTGCAGGACATCTTTTTGTTGTTATTTCAAAAGTGGCGCATTTTACGCACAGAAAGTGGAATAGATTTGACCTTTTTTGTCATAAATCCTCGGTAATCCTCCACAAAGTGACAATTCGCGAATGAGCTGGAGTCGAGATGAGTACGATTATTACGCACAGAGACAGACGTGTGACCAAAGCATTCCTACAGACGGAGCTACAGGTGTGTGCAGTGAAAAAAGAAGACAAACTTAACTTCCAAATCTACCCACGGTTAATAACGTTAAATAACGAGTACACGAACCACACGCGCAATTACTCTTGACCATAATTTTGACAGTTTGATATGAGATTGGAAAAAGATTAGAAACCGTAAAAAGTAGCTCACACCTGATTTGTTTTGTCATTTTATTACTTCAAATGCTAAAGAAAAACATTACGATCAACTACTCGATTGCTTGAATTGCGTTTAGGTAAATACGCGTAATTCTGTCCATTTTGGAACAACATAACGCGAACTGTGTATAAGCTACATCATAGTGAACTTACAGCAATGCAATATTTGTGATTTTTTTGTTTCGTATTTTATGGTTTTGTTTTGATTTCAGTTCAAAATAAAAAAAAAATAAATCTCGCTTTTCCCCACTTGACCAAATGACACCTGTTGCGCACAATCCGCAAAGTCCTCAACCCGCCGCGCAAACCTTCCAAAAAATGACAATGTTCCGCTTTGTTTTTCCAAATGTAGAGACGCTTGAAATGATCGTCAAGAACTCTCCATGCCTTTATTAAATTATCATATTTATGTTTTGATTTGTCCACTAAGATAACACATATTTTCTAACTTGCCGGAGTTGGAATATTCGTGCGTCAACATGTGAACCCTAAACGTGCCATCCTTTTGCACATTTTAGGTTCTGCTGTTAATTAATTTGCCATTTGTAGTGAAAACCACATTGGAAAACGCTTTAAAACGACATTAAAAACACACTACACCACATAAAGTTACACATACACTTCAGCTTGACGTTTAATTTTGTTATTAAACTGACAGCGTTTTTTTATCAGACTATTACACACTATTACAAATTTGCGCATTCTTCATGTTAAACCGCCGCAAAATCCCCTTCCTCAGTAATCTCTGATAATAGCACCACTCATAAAACACAGTGTTTTATGTCTCGATACGCAAAACTCCCACTAAATCGTATTTTTTCCATATATATTTCGTATTTTTCCTTATGTTCCCTCCAGCGGACTTCACAGGTCTGACCTTTGGCTGTACTAGACTTTAAATCATAAAGTTTACTTAGGTTTTTTTTTTTTTTTTCCATAAACATTGCGGCTTTTTAGTGCTGGTTTTGTCCTGGTTCACTCCTGGTTTAATCCTAGGTTAGTCTAGCTTTAGTACTGGTTTAGTCCTGGTTTATTCCTGGTTTGGTCCTGGTTTGGTCCTGCTTTAGTACTGGTTTAATCCTGATTCAGTACTGGTCTAGTCCTGATTCAGTTTAGTCCTGGTGTAGTCCTGCTTTATACTGGTTTAGTCCTGATTCAGTCCAGGTTTAGTCGTGCTTTAGTCCTTCTTTAGTAATGGTTTAGTCCTGTTTTAGTGCTGTCTTAGTGCTGGTTTATTCCTGATTCGGTCCAGGTTTAGTCCTGGTTTAGTCCTGGTTTAAGTCTAGACCGCAGCGCTGTGACATGTCAGAAAGAAATATTTTTTTACATTTCGCATTTCTGTGTTTCAAGTGTAGCATAAACATGTCTTTCTGTCTGTGTTTTTTAAAATCCTGATTTAGTCCTGGTTTAGTTCTGGTTTACTGCTCGTTTAGTTGTGATTCAGTCCGGGTTCAATGCCGGGTTGGTCCTGGTTAGTCCTGGTTAGTTCTGGGTAAATCCTGGGTAAGTGCTGAGTTAGTCCTGGGTTAGCCCTGGTTTAACTTCAGACCGCAGCGCTGGGACATTTCTACTCCAATATAATCTCCACGTTTCACGCACATTTACGCACATCTCAAACAGAAATGCGCTAGGATATTTTTTTTTCTTTTTTCAGTCGTTGTTTCTGTGTTTCAGTTTTAGCCCAAACATCGCGTCCTTTCTCGCCTCGCGCTCACCAATCAAACTTTGCTATCGACTATCGACTATTCGCCTTCCTTTGCGCGGCGTTTAATTCTCTCATATTGCTCGATGCTGTGAGAAAAACACATGTATTAAAAGTGTATCGGTGCAAAGTTTATCATGTGGACAGCAGCGTGTGTGTTTAGGAGAGGAGTCGGAGCAGAGCGTAAACCACAGGTAGAGGAGAGGTTTTTTTTATTTGTAATTTTTACGGTAACGCAGATGAGAAGCGACGTACATGTCTGAACTGTTGCGTGTTTGTGATGGATCTTTAAGGGAGCCAGCAGCACCTCTCTGCCGCGTCTGCCTCTCTCCGCTCCGGCTCCGTTTGGACCGGGCCTCCCCTGCTCCGGTAACAGCAATAAAACAGGCTCTTTGAGAATTAACCTGACGTAGCGTGAACATTCTCCCTTTAAATGTCCCTTATTTCACAAAATTGACTCTTGTGAGCTTTAAGTCATGTTATAAAGCTGTTACCTCATCAGAAACAGACCTGGAGTTGTGTTTTGTTTCATTCACAAGTTTGAGTTACACTTTATTATTAGTCTGTCCACATCTCCAAAGTTTATAATTTCAAGTGAACAGCTCCTTTTACCTTTCATTCAGTAAAGATCAGCAATTCCAGGGCTGAAATCATCCAAATGATTCTAGTGAAGGTGTGTGGAGTTTAAAAACACAGTAGAGCACTTTCTGTATCACCACATGACGTCACAAGGTGGAATAGAGAGATGAAATATGCAGGGTTTGTGTGTTAAACGTGTGTGAGTGAAACAAAACACAACTCCAGGTCTGTTTGTGATGAGGAAACAACATTAAAACAGATCAGAAAATAGTGTAATATTGGCCCTTTAAAGCGAGTCTATCATTCTACAAAATTGACTTTTCAAAGTTTTTATTCGTGTTATAGTTGTTTCCTTCTCACTGACCCTCAGAAGTTGTATTTGTGGTGATTCGTGCATGTTTGAGCAATCTTCAAACGATTATTTTCATTTCCATTTTGCCGATCAACTCCCGTTTTCACCGCCACCAGCAGACGCCCACTGCTCTGCACGTACTTCATTCTCCAGTTTTATTTTTCTTATCATTTTCTAGTCATTTTGGTCAAAATGAAAAAAACAAATCCTGGTTTAGTCCCGATTTAGTCCTGGATTAGTCCTGCTTCAGTTCTGCTTTAGTCCTGCTTTAGTCCTGGTTTCATCCTGGTTTAGTCCTGCTTTAGTCCTGCTTTAGTCCCGCTTTAGTCCTGGTTTAGTCCTGCTTTAGTCCTGGTTTAGTCCTGGTTTAGTCCTGCTTTAGTCCTGGTATGGTCCTGCTTTAGTTCTGTTTTAGTCCTGGTTTAGTCCTGCTTTAGTCCTGCTTTAGTCCTGCTTTAGTCCTGGTTTAGTCCTGGTTTAGTCCTGCTTTAGTCCTGGTATGGTCCTGCTTTAGTCCTGCTTTAGTCCTGCTTTAGTCCTGGTTTAGTCCTGGTTTAGTCCTGCTTTAGTCCTGCTTTAGTCCTGGTTTAGCCTGAGACATATTGAGTGTATAGAAAAAGCAGTTCTATTAAAAACACTTGTGCTTGTGTGAAATGAACTGTCAGACTTGTTCTCACTTCATCCCCACTAAAGACTCCCCGCCCCAGAGCATCATGGGAAAACAGGGCACAAATCACAGCGTTTACAAATGTGTGGATTCTGTTCAGATGTTTACGTGTCACAAAATAATCCAAAGTTTGACAAAGGTTACGAGTATTTTACAGGTCCTATAATACGCAAAACTGACTCTTGTGAGATTTAAACCATGTTATAATGTTGTTTCCTCCTCAAAAACACCTGGAGTTGTGTTTTGTTTCATTCACACATGTTTGAGTAACACTTTATTATTAGTCTGTCTTCATCTCCTAAGCTCAAAATGCTCTGTTCCACCTTGTGATGTCATGAAGTGGGGTAGTTTTCAAGTTTTCAGCTACTTTTTTTTACCTTTTGTTCAGTAGAGATTGGCAATTCCAGGGCTGAAATCGTCCAAATGATTCTAGTGAAGGTGTTTGGAGTTTAAAAACGCAGTGGAGCACTTCCTGTATTACCACATGACATCACAAGGTGGAACAGAGTGTTTTCAGTTTGGGAGAAGAACTCAGTCTAAATCTGCAGGATTTGTGTGTTAAATATGTGCGAATGAAACAAAACAAAACACAACTCCAGGTCGTGTTTGTGACGAGGAAACGACTTTAGAACATGGGCCCTTTAAGATGAGCATGAAAATGTCCAAGCAAAATGTCTGCTTCCCTCTCCCCAGACGCTTCCTCCAGCTCATTCAGGTTAATCTTTGCTGTTTGAAGTTAGTCCAAACTTGGTTGTATTAGGTTTAATTGTGGAAAAGTTCTGGTTTAATTCAGATTTGTCCCAGTTTAATCCTCTTATCTATTTTATTAAAGGTTTTATTAAATATTTCACTATTTTCTGATCTGTTCTAAAGTCGTTTCCTCATCACAAACACCTGGAGTTGTGTTTTGTTTCATTTACACACGTTTAACACACAAACCTGCAGATTTAAACTAGAGTTCTTCTCTCAAACTTGAAACACACACACACTTTAAGTAAAAAAGTTAATAAAATAATAATTATAATTGTCAATATTGTCAGAAACTATTCAATTTACATAATTTATAGTCAAATTCTTCTCTCAAAAAATTCTTCTCTCAAACTTGAAACACACACGCACCTTTTTAAGACGGTAAAAATTAGTTACAGAGGCTTTAAATTAAAAATATAATAATTATAATTGTCAATATTGTGAGAAACTGTTTTTAATTTAGATAATTTATAGTCAAATTATTGTTTCGTATCGTTTCGTTTTTACCTGTGAACTTGGAACTTGAATAAGGTAAAGTATGATTTAATATGAGTTCATTTAAAAAGCAGGTTATCAGACTTTGCTCTTAATCAAACAATCAAACTTTATTTACAACGAGGGATGTAACGATATCAAAATCCCTCGACACGATGTTTTGTGGAGGCTAACAAAACTGTGAATATGCAACTTTTTCCTTTAAAAAACCTCGGAAAAGCCTTGAAACACTTTTGTTACTGTTATATATGAAGAATTAAGATTTAAAAGTGTTTAATTACAGCTATTTCCTCATGTGTCTGCACTGACAACAGCAAAGCATCATGGTCTATGTAGTTCTCTCTGTTTTTTTTTAGCTATCGCTGCAAGTTTATTTGTTTTACTTTTGCACAATGAGTAAAAAGGATAAGAAAGACTTGTAATTCCGTGTACTGAGATATCCTCTGGGATTATTTTGAGACTTTTGACGATACAAAATCACAACATTAAAAGCTTCACATTAAAATCAACACAATATAAAAACATACAAAATATTAAACATTAAAATAAAACAAATAAACTAAATAAATAAATAAGTTTTGAGCCTGGATTGCTATGGAAAAGTGTGCGTGTGTGTGTGTGTGTGTGTGCGTGTGTGTGTGTGTGATTCCAGACTTCTCATTTCACTAAAACACACTTCAGATTATTTGTTAGATAAAAAAAACAAAAAACAAAAAAAAACAACAAAAAATAAAAAAATAAAACAGTTTGGGATTTTTTTTTTTTTTTTAGATTTCTTGTGGAAAATCCTGACATTGCGCTAGGGAATTCCATAACTGTTATTCCACCACGTTGTACACTGGGCCAGAACTCCTCTAATGTACCAACCAGACCAAGTTACAGGTCAGATCTGTGGAGAGGCGACCCTGCTCACAGTCAAAATGTCTGTTTTTCTAGGTATTTTCGAGCTCTAAAACCACCTATAATTAAATAAATGTAAAGTAGAGCTGTTTAATGTCACACTGTGGAACATTCCAGGCAGAGCAATGACGTATCCATAGAAACAAGCAGGTGACGGACCCTTAACCAGAAAAGTTACATAGTGCACTTTTTAATAATCTGATATTTTTTGTGTGTGTGTAACAGAATTCTCCCAGTGTGATGCCGTCAGTATGGGACTCTCTAAAATAGAAAATAAAATCTACTTCCTGTAATTTTCCACACAATTTTCAACTTTTCTTCACAAACTGCTTCTTGATTTGTAATAGTAATAGTAGTAGTAGTAGTAGGAGTAATAGTAATAGTAGTAGTACAAAATTCTTCTTTCTTGTGGTTGCAATTTCACCTGGGATTTAATTTTGTGTAAAAACTGTAATTTATATTTACAACAGAAAGTTACAGTCCCACCGAATTAAGTTGAAATTAAAGAATTGTCAAAACCTTTAATTCGCAGTTTAAAGGTGCATTGTGTAACTTTTCTGGTAGAGGGTCCGTCAAATGCTTTTCTTCATGGAGATGTCATTGCTTTGTCTGGAATATTTCACAGTGCGGCATTAAACCTTTCTATCTTCATAGAGACCAAAACAGACCAAGTTACAGGTCAGATCTGTGGAGAGAGGTATTTTTGAGCTATAAAACCACCTGTAATTAAATAAATGTAAGCTTGTTTCTATGGGTACGTCATTGCTCTCTTTGGAATCTTCAATTACAGGTGGTTTTACAGCTCAAAAATACCTAGAAAAACAGGCATTCTGACTGTGAGCGGGGTCGCCTCTCCACAGATCTGACCTGTAAATTGGTCTGGTTTGGTCTCCATGAAAATAGAAAGGTTTAATGCCACACTGTGAAACATTTTGCCCTCTCCTCCAGTGTGTCCATGTGGAGGTCGTACAGAAGCTCAGAGCTGTTTCTTCTTCTGCAGATGGAAAAGAGCAGCTGTGATTTCCACGTTTGTTTTTACACTTTTCACGCTTTTTTCACACCTTCAACACCTCCTCGTGCACGCTCCACATGCACTGTCCTCGTGCACGCTCCACATGCACTGTCCTCGTGCACGCTCCACACGCACTGTCCTCGTGCACGCTCCACGTGTACTGTCCTCGTGCACGCTCCACACGCACTGTCCTCGTGCACGCTCCACGTGTACTGTCCTCGTGCACTCCGCACGCACTGTCCTCGTGCACGCTCCACACGCACGCTCCACGTGTACTGTCCTCGTGCACGCTCCACACGCACT
This sequence comes from Taenioides sp. WSHXM2023, assembly GCA_029959045.1. Classification (NCBI taxonomy): domain Eukaryota; kingdom Metazoa; phylum Chordata; class Actinopteri; order Gobiiformes; family Gobiidae; genus Taenioides; species Taenioides sp. WSHXM2023. Next base: position 21,895,859 of record CM057087.1, read on the forward strand.
CTCCTCGTGCACGCGCCACACGCACTCTCCTCGTGCACGCTCCACACGCACGCTCCTCATGAACGCTCCACATGTACTCTCCTCGTGCACGCTCCACATGTACTGTACTCGTGCACGCTCCACACGCACTGTCCTCGTGCACGCTCCACACGCACTCTCCTTGTGCACGCTCCACACACACTCTCCTTGCACACGCACGCTCTTAATGCACTGGCCTGCACATGCACACTCCTCTCATGTGCACGCTCCTCTTACATGCACGCTCCTCATGCACGCCTTCTCTCACGCGCACACTCCCCTCACGTGCACGCTCCTAATGCACATGCTTGCACATGAACGCTCCTCATGCACGCTCCTCTTACGCACGCGCTTCTCGTTCACGCTTCTCTCACGTGCACTCTCCTAATGCACATCCGCACATGCATTCTTCTCATGTGCACACTCCTCTGCTTGTGCACGTGAGAGGAGCTTTTATCTCACGTGCACGCACCTCTCACATGCACGCACATCCACACATGTCAAGTGTTGACTAGTGTTGTATTTGTGTTTCCAATGCTGTTTCCTCTTTCCGCACTCACAGCTGCACTTTGTATTTACACCCAGAGCTAGTCCTGGTTTAATCTGGTTCAGACCTGGTTTAATCTGGATTCAGACCTGGTTTAGTCCTGGTTTAGTCCTAAATCAGTCCTGGTTTGGCCCAAGTCACACACACACACAGGTATCTCATTTCAAAAGTATGCACACAAAATCCAAAACGTGCACCCAAATATAAAAACAGACATCCACTTTCTTGTCCTTCTGGGCCACCGTACGGCCCTGTCCTACACCACAGGAAGTCCCGGGTCGGATTCTGGGGCCGTGTGGGGTCTTTATGTGGAGTCTGTATTTACTTTCCATGTTTCCCTCATCACCATGGCTGCACCATCACTATGTACAATATGCTACTAATGCTCCAGGTACTCCTAGGCCTGTCCTGGTTTGGTCCTGGTTTAGTCCTGGTTTAGACCTGGTTTAGACCTGGTTTAGACCTGGTTTAGACCTGGTTTAGACCTGGTTAAGACCTGGTTTGGTCCTGGTTTAGTCCTGGTTTAATCCTGTTTGGGCCTGGTTTGATCCTGGTTTAGTCCTGGTTTGATCCTGGTTCGGTCCTGGTTTAGTCCTGGTTTGGTCCAGATTTAGTTCTGATTTGGTCTTGATTTAGTCCTGGTTTGGTCCTGTTTTGGTCCTGGGTAGACCTGGTTTAGTCCTGGGTTAGACCTGGTTTAGTCCTGGTTTGGTCTTGGTTTAGTCCCAGCGCAATGGGCGGAAATGAAGGGGAAGGAGGAAACAGGGATTTTCTGAGCAGTCACGGCACAAATGCACAACATTACAGGATTTCCTGATTTAGTCCTGGTTTGGTCCTGCTTAAGTCCTGCTTTAGTCCTGCTTTAGTCCTGGTTTAGTTGTGATTTAGTCCTGGTTGAATCCTGGTTTGGTCCTGGTTTGGTCCTGCTTTAGTCCCGGTTTAGTTGTGACTTAGTCATTGTTTACTCCTGGTTTGGTCCTAGTTTGATCCTGGCTTGGCCCTGATTTAGTCCTGGTTTAGTCCTCGTTTTGGTCCTGGTATCTAGTTTCGATACTAGTTTTAGTATCGATTAGTATCTGCTTTTCGATACTTTTGACAGCCCTATGATGAAACACGAGTAAATAAAAACTACGATTTAGACTTGTTTTAGATGGAGTAAACTCTTAAGAACATTTAACCCTTAACTATGGAGGTCCGGTCCCTGCATCTCCACCATTGCGAGACAGGGTCAACAAGATCCAAATCCTCACTTTATGAAGATTATACCATTATAATAATCCATAAATAAGGCATTGTGGGGTTGTTTTATTTGGACGCAGCTGGAGCTAATCCGGTTAGCGCTTTCTAATGGGATTATCCCTGTGTAAACATTAGCATTAGCTCTGTTAGCCGCTCATAAATAAAGCAGCGCAGACATTAGCATTAGCGCAGTTAGCACACAGTATAATGATGTTTATGGAGCCGAAAGGTCAGGTTTAATCCGGGCTCAGGGGACCAGGTCTCAGAGGAACCTGGATGGAGAGCCTGGTTTGCTCTACTCTGGCTTCTGAAAATGTAGATCACTTTAAGATTATTTCATTTTATCCAGATAATTCTCTCTGTTTAGTCCTGGTTTGGTCTGGTTTGGCTTGGTTTAGACTGTTTTTCTATTGTAAGGGGTTTCACCTGCACCCTCTAGTCCTGCTCGTCTGAGGAACAGAGGGTTTAGATCTGGTTTAGTCCTAGTTCAGTCCTGGTTTCGCTTTGGTTCAATCCTGGTTTAGTTCTGGTTCAGTTTTGGTTTACGCCCAAGTTAAGTCCTTGTTTAGTCCTAGTTTAGTCTTGGTTTAGTTCTGGTTCAGTCCTGGTTCTGAACATCTCTCCTCGCTCGTGATTTAGTCCTGGTTCAGATCTGCAGTCCTGGTCCTGACTCAGACATGGTTCAATCCTGCTTTAGTTCTGGTTTATTCCTGGTTCAGTCCTGGTTCTGACCCTCTGTCCTCTCTCAGTGGTGTAGGTCTGGCCAGGGCTCACTTTGAGAAGCAGCCTCCTTCAAACCTGAGAAAGTCCAACTTCTTCCACTTCGTCCTGGCTCTGTACGACCGGCAGGGCCAACCCGTGGAGATTGAGAGGACCTCCTACGTGGACTTTGTGGAGAAAGACAAGGTACCCCATCCTCTGCTCCATCTGACCCTCTCCTCTGCTCCATCTGACCCCATCCTCTGCTCCATCTGACCCTCTCCTCTGCTCCATCCGACCCCATCCTCTGCTCCATCTGACCCTCTCCTCTGCTCCATCTGACCATCTCCTCTGATCCATCTGACCATCTCCTCTGCTCCTCTGCTCCATCTGACCCTCTTCTCTTCTCCTCTGCTCCATCTGACCATCTCCTCTGCTCCTCTGCTCCATCTGACCCTCTTCTCTTCTCCTCTGCTCCATCTGACCCTCTCCTCTGCTCCTCCTGACCCTCTTCTCTGTTCCTCTGTTCCATCTGACCCTCTCCTCTGCTCCATCTGACCATTTCCTCTGCTCCATCTGACCATCTCCTCTGCTCCATCTGACCCTCTCCTCTGCTCAATCTGACCTTCTCCTCTGCTCCATCTGACCCTCTTCTCTTCTCCTCTGCTCCATCTGACCCTCTCCTCTGCTCCTCCTGACCCTCTTCTCTGTTCCTCTGTTCCATCTGACCCTCTCCTCTGCTCCATCTGACCATTTCCTCTGCTCCATCTGACCATCTCCTCTGCTCCATCTGACCATCTCCTCTGCTCCATCTGACCCCATCCTCTGCTCCATCTGACCCTCTCCTCTGCTCCATCCGACCCCATCCTCTGCTCCATCTGACCATCTCCTCTGATCCATCTGACCATCTCCTCTGCTCCTCCTGACCCTCTTCTCTGTTCCTCTGTTCCATCTGACCCTCTCCTCTGCTCCATCTGACCATTTCCTCTGCTCCTCTGCTCCATCTGACCCTCTTCTCTTCTCCTCTGCTCCATCTGACCCTCTCCTCTGCTCCTCCTGACCCTCTTCTCTGTTCCTCTGTTCCATCTGACCCTCTCCTCTGCTCCATCTGACCATTTCCTCTGCTCCATCTGACCATCTCCTCTGCTCCATCTGACCCTCTCCTCTGCTCAATCTGACCTTCTCCTCTGCTCCATCTGACCCTCTTCTCTTCTCCTCTGCTTCATCTGACCCTCTCCTCTGCTCCTCCTGACCCTCTTCTCTGTTCCTCTGTTCCATCTGACCCTCTCCTCTGCTCCATCTGACCATTTCCTCTGCTCCATCTGACCATCTCCTCTGCTCCATCTGACCCTCTCCTCTGCTCAATCTGACCTTCTCCTCTGCTCCATCTGACCATCTCCTCTGCTCCATCTGACCCTCTCCTCTGCTCCATCTGACCCTCTCCTCTGCTCTATCTGACCATCTCCTCTGCTCTTCTGACCCTCTGCTCTGCTCCTTTCCTCCATTTGACCCTCTCCTCTTCATCCTCTGTTCCATCTGACCATCTCCTCTGCTCCATCTGACCATCTCCTCTGCTCCATCTGACCATCTCCTCTGCTCCATCTGACCTTCTCCTCTGCTCCATCTGACCCTCTCCTCTGCTCCATCTGACCCTCTCCTCTGCTCCATCTGACCCTCTTCTCTGTTCCTCTGTTCCATCTGACCCTCTCCTCTGCTCCTCTGACACTCTCCTCTGCTCCTTTCCTCCATTTGACCCTCTTCTCTTCATCCTCTGTTCCATCTGACCATCTCCTCTGCTCCTCTTCTCCATCTGATCCTCTCCTCTTCATCCTCTGCTCTCCTTTTCATCTTCTCCTCCATCTGCTCCTCTACTCCTTGTGGCATCAAACACAGTATTCTTATATGTAAAGTCTGTGAAATGTCTTGCTCAAGGGCAGAGGCAGTCGCGAGGATTGAACCCGAAACCTTTGTGCTTCTGCCTTTAACGCTGTCCTTTCATTTCTTTTGTTTATTAAATATCTTAAATTTATCGAAAATGGAGAGAACAGACCGACACCCCCCTCACTCACTTACAATACAAAAAAAAAAATAAAATAAAATTGAATAAAATAAAATAAATAATACAAAAATGTATTGAATAAATTCATAAGAAATATGTACTGAATAAAATAAAGTACAATAGAATAAGGTTGAATGAAACAGAAAAGAACAGAATAAAATAACAAATAAAAATATATATATGTATTGAATAAAATAATGAAAAATATTTATTGAAAAAATAGAATGAAATAAAATAAAACTGAATAAAAAAAAATACAATACAGTAACAAATAAAATAAAAATAAAATAAAACAAAACAAAATAAAATAGAATGAAATAAAATAAATAAAAATAAAAATAAAAAATAAAATACAATGAAACATAAAATAAATAAAAATAAAACATAAAATACAATAAAAAATAAAATAAATAAAAATAAAACAAAACAAAACAAAACAAAACAAAACAAAACAAAATAAAATAAAATAAAATAAAATAAAATAAAATAAATAAAAATCAGCCTTAATAACACAAACAATACCAGGTGCTCTGTACTAAAGCAAAGAAATCTCCAGTTACTTTTCCCTATGAACTGTCTACGGTGTCTCTCTCTCCTTCTTTCCTCTTCTCTCTCCCTTATCTTTCTCTCTCTTCCTCATCTCTCTGTCTCCCTTCTCTCTATCTCTCATCCCTCTACTCACTCTCTATCTTCTCTCCTTTGTTCTTTGTTCCCTTCTTTCTCTTTCTTTCTCTTTCTCTCCAGCTCTCCTACTCTCTTATTTTCTCACTTTTCTCTTTTTCTATCTCCGTAATCTATCTCTTTCCCTCCCCTCTGTCTCTTTCTCCTCTATCTACCTATCCATCTATCTACCCCCCTCTCTCAATCTATCTCCCTCCTTCTTCTCTCTCCCTATCTCCTTTCCTCCCTTCTATTTCTGTCTGTCTGTCACTCCTCTAGCACCCTATTGTTCTTCTTCTCCTCTTCTCTCTCTCCCTCCTCCATCTCTTCTCTATCTCTACCCCTCCCCCCTCCATTTCTATTTCTCCCTCTCCATCACTCTCTCCCGCTTTCCTTCCCTCTTGCCTCTCTCTCTGTCCATCTCTCCTCCTCTGACCCTCTGTGTCTGTCTCCCTCCTCTATCGCTTCCTCTCTCTCCTTCTCTGTTTCTCTCCCTCTCTCTCCTTTCCTCCCCTCCGTCTCTCTCTATCTCCCTCTCTCTCCCCCCTTCCTTCCCTCTTCCCTTTTTTCCCTTTCTCTATATCTCTCCTCCATCTCCTCTCTCTGTCTGTCTCTCCCTCCTCTAGCCCCCCCTCTCTTCTCTCCATCTCTTTCTCTATCTCCCTCCTCCATCTCTCCTTCCTCTCTCCATCTTTTCCTCCCTCCCTCCCTCCCTCCCTCCCTCACTTTCTCCTCTCCCCCTCTCTCCCTTCTTCCCTCCGTCTCTATCTCCTTTAACTTCTTGGGTTCTTTGGGTTTCTATCTATCTCCCTCCCCCCCCCTTCTCTGTATCTCTCCCTCCTCTAACGCCCACTCTCTTCTCCCTCCATCTTTCTCTCTCTCTCTGTCTCTCTCCTCCATCTCTCCCTCCTCACTCTCCATTTTTTCCTCCCTCCCTCCCTCTCTCTGTCTCACTCTCTCCTCTCCCCCTCTCTTCCTTCTTTGTCTCCCTCTCTCCCTCTCTCCTCTCTTTCTCCTCTCTCTCCTTCCCTCCTCTCTCTCCCTCTCTCCTCTCTTTCTCTCTCTCTTTCTCCTCTCCCTCCTTCCCCCCTCTCTCTCCTTCTCTCTCCCTCTCTCCTCTCTTTCTCCTCTCTCTCCTTCCCTCCTCTCTCTCCCTCTCTCTTCTCTTTCTCTCTCCCTTTCTCCTCTCCCTCCCTCCCCCCTTTCTCTCCCTCTCTCCTCTCTTTCTCTCTCCCTTTCTCCTCTCCCCCCCCTCTCCCTCTCTCCTCTCTTTCTCTCTCCCTTTCTCCTCTCTCCCCCCCTCTCTCCTCTCTTTCTCTCTTTCTCCTCTCCCTCCTTCCCTCTTCTCTCCCTCCCTCTTTCCCTCTCTCCCTCTCTCTGTCTCACTCTCTCCTCTCCCCCTCTCTTCCTTCTTTGTCTCCCTCTCTCTCCCTCTCTCCTCTCTTTCTCTCTTTCTCCTCTCTCTCCTTCCCTCCTCTCTCTCCCTCTCTCCTCTCTTTCTCTCTCTCTTTCTCCTCTCCCTCCTTCCCCCCTCTCTCTCCTTCTCTCTCCCTCTCTCCTCTCTTTCTCTCTCCCTTTCTCCTCTCCCTCCTTCCCCCCTCTCTCTCCTTCTCTCTCCCTCTCTCTTCTCTTTCTCTCTCCCTTTCTCCTCTCCCTCCCTCCCCCCTCTCTCTCCCTCTCTCCTCTCTTCCTTTCTCCTCTCCCTCCTTCCCCCCTCTCTCTCCTTCTCTCTCCCTCTCTCCTCTCTTTCTCTCTCCCTTTCTCCTCTCCCTCCCTCTCTCCTCTCTTTCTCTCTCTCTTTCTCCTCTCCCTCCTTCCCTCTTCTCTCCCTCCCTCTTTCCCTCTCTCCCTCTCTCTGGAAGTGAGCCAGCTCTGAGCTCAGCTGGTTGGATCTTCAGCCAAAACTACAGAAAACATAAAAGACAAAATAAATAAAAATAAGAAATGTAAAATCTGAAACCTGATCGGGCCGGGGTCAGAGGTCACAGCCTTCTTCCCTTTCATCAATATTTCAGTTCAATGTTCAGCCTCCAGACACGTCGGCTGGTTTTGGGACCAAATTAGCTGTAGTTTTATTTCATGTTTCTGATGTTTTTTTCATTTTAATATCTTTGTTTGAGATGTTCAGCTGGTTCACTCCTGGTTTATTCATTTCATAAGATGTAACATTTTAATTCTGATTTTTTAGTTCTTTTTTTTTTTTCTTTTTTTTTTTAGTTTTTTAGTTTTAGTTCAATTTTTTTATTATTTCATTTTCATTTTCAGATTCATTTATTTTATTTAATCTCATTTATTGTATTTTATTTTCATTCACTTTAATTAAATGTTTAATTCATCATTTTTCATTTTTTTGTTTTTCATTTTTTTCATTTTTATTTATTCCATTTTATTTTTATAATTATATATTTCTATTTTTTTTAAACATTTTTTTTAATTTAATTTTGTTTTACTTTCTTTTTAAAATTATTTATTTCATTATTTGACAGAATTTCCCCCAAATTAATTCCTACTTTAGATGATTACGTTCTTGATACATTATCCACCAGTTTTGTCTCTAAATTCTCCTAAAACGGACTTTTTTGTCAACAAGTCAACCCTGAAACCGATTCTCTGGAGGCTTTAAAACGTTTTTATCATCCATATTGAACTTATTTCCTGTAAAGATCGGCCCCGTACAAAATAATACAATCCGAATTATGATTCCGGCGCCCACGGCAACTTCCGGAATAAGGTGGATATTAATAACAGTGAAATATATTTATGTTTGTGGCAGGAATACAACGGAGAAAAGACCAACAATGGGATCCACTACAGACTGCAGCTCCTCTACAGCAACGGTCAGACCATTATCAGTGCTCCTCTGTGTTTTTAAAGCTCTCCACCTCATGTTTATGTCATTAATTCATTCATTATTCATTGGAATTATATAAAAGAGCGTTACAAAGCATTATTCAGTCACTCCACACTCAGTAGTTCAGTTGGTAGAGCGTCCACTGATCCCAGGGTTGGGTACTCATGCTTTTAAGATAAAACTTTACACTGCTTCACTCCGCAGTGTTCCAGCAGGGGGAGCCCTTGAATTCTGCGCAAAAGTTCAGCACAATTTACACATAAGAAAACGCTTTTTTCAGATACTTAAAACATTATTTCAACAAAACAAAGTGTTTTCTTATATTTGTATTTGTCAGATAACAGTCTCTGCGAGGAGTGTACGCCATGGTTGCTAGGTAACAGCTGAAATTCCCTAGTGTGATGTCATGATTTCAAACCAGGAAGTGAGCCTAAAAAGTGTCCAAAATGGGAAAACGAGCATGAACGTTTTCACAAAAAATCTAGTCTCCATGGAGATGTTATTGCTTTCCCTGGAATGTCCCACAGTACGACATATTATAATTACGTCTATTTCTATAGCTCAAAAACACAATAATCCCTTCTGTGAACAGGGGCGCCTCTCCACAGATCTGACCTGTAATGTGGCGTACTAGCGCTGTAACCTGCTCGTCTCCCTCGTGATAGATAGACAGAGGTTTAATCTGTACTGTGGAACATTCTAGACAAAGCAGTAACATTTACATAGAAACAAGAAGGTGACGGACCCTCCACTAGAAATGTTACACAGTGCAGCTTTAAATATAATGATTTTCACTGTGTTTTGTTGAAATGAGTGCTCCAAACTGAAAACATGCACGTTATAGTTGTAAATCTCGTGCTGTCCTGTCTCCTCTCGCTCTGACTGATGTTTCATTAGAGGAGAAGCGCGTACATCTGTGTATTTTTGTATTTTTTCATGTTATTATTATTATTATTATTATTATTATTATTATTATTATGGGATGTCCTTGTTTTCCTGGGGCTCAGATCCAGACAGGACGGTGGCAGGAACAGGAGCTCATTTAAACTGTCTTTAGGCCAAAAGAAGATTCAATTTATTTGTTTATTTCATTCATAAAGTCTAAAAAGATATTAACAGTGTCCTAATATTAAACAATCTGCCCTTTTCCAGACAAAACATTAATACTGATTCATTTAAATGTTTTCTTTTTCATACATACGCATTGCTCTGGATTTTGTGTGTTTTTTAAATGCCGTTATTGTACTTGATTCTTTCATTTCTTTGTCAAGAATATTCCGGAAATATAAATTAATTCCTTTCGCAGCAATTCTTCGCTCCACTGAAGGTTTGTTTGATTTTAGAGCAATGCCATATTTTCTTTAGTCCTGGGTTAGACCTGATTTAGTCCTTGGTTTTAATCAGTGGTGGAAGAAGTACTCTGTTTTAAGTAAAAGTACAGATACAGTACAAAACCTCAAGTAAAAGTAAATATATCACATGAAAAAATCTACTTAAGTACAAGTATTAAAAAGTCCATATTAGGCTATTTTCTGATCTGTTCTGTTTCCTTGTCACAAACACACCTGGAGTTGTGTTTTGTTTCATTCTCACATGTTTCACACAAACACACCTGCATATTTAGGCCGAGTTCTCTCAAACTGAAAATAACACCCTGTTCCACCTTGTGATGTCATGTGGTAATACAGGAAGTGCTCCATGGTGTTTTTTTTTTAATCCATACACCTTCACTTCTTCACTGTGACTTTTGTGTTTTCTTTTTTTTAGGAATCAGAACAGAACAGGACCTGTACGTGCGGCTCATTGACTCCATGACCAAACAGGTGAGAAATACCAAGTCCAGACCTGGTCCAGACCTGGTCCAGACCCGGTCTAGATCTGAGGGAGCCAGGTTTGGTGTTTTAGCCCTCTTTTAGGTTCAGGTTTACACATGATTCTGTCTGGATTTCTGGATTTGTGCTCCAGAGCCAAACCAGGACTACACCAGGACTAAACCAGGACTACACCAGGACTACACCAGGATTAAACCAGGACTACACCAGGACTAAACCAGGACTACACCAGGACTACACCAGGATTAAACCAGGACTACACCAGGGCTAAACCAGGACTACACCAGGACTACACCAGGATTAAACCAGGACTACACCAGGACTAAACCAGGACTACACCAGGACTACACCAGGGCTAAACCAGGACTACAGCAGGACTAAACCAGGATTAAAACAGGACTACACCAGGGCTAAACCAGGACTACACCAGGACTAAACCAGGATTAAACCAGGACTACACCAGGGCTAAACCAGGATTACACCAGGGCTAAACCAGGACTAAACCGGGATTAAACCAGGACTACACCAGGGCTAAACCAAGAGTACACCAGGGCTAAACCAGGACTACACCAAGACTAAACCAGGACTACACCAGGGCTAAACCAGGAATACACCACGACTAAACCAGGACTACACCAGGGCTAAACCAGGACTACACCAAGACTAAACCAGGACTACACCAGGGCTAAACCAGGACTATAACAGAACTAAACCAACAGTAGACCAGGGCTAAACCAGGACTCAACCAGGGCTAAACCAGGACTCAACCAGGACTAAACCAGGACTACACCAGGGCTAAACCAGGACTACACCAGGGCTAAACCAGGGCTAAACCAAGACTAAACCAGGACTAAACCAGGACTAGACCAAGACCAGATCCAAGTCCATTTTGAGCCTCCTTCCTTCTCCCCCTCCTGATCGTCTCCACATCTCTCCTCACTCTCTCCCTCCTTTCTTTTCCTCTCCTGCTCCTCTGATTCGCCTCTAAACTCCACCGTCGTCCATCTTGGTCTAGTCCTGACAGCTCGGGGACTCAGACCTGGGACTTGGACTAGACCACATCACTCCAGACCAGGACTCAGGGTCTAGGCCTGGTTTAGATCTGCTGTAGTCCAGTTTCTGTTTTGGTTCAGTTTTTCAGTCCTGTTTTATTACCAGTTTAGTTCTGTGCAAGTCCTAGTTGAGTTAGGTCTCTTCCCACTGGTCCTGGTTTAGTCCTGGTTTGATCCCAGTTTAGTCCTGATGTAGACCTGGTTTAGTCCTGGTCCAGTCCAATTTAGTTACGGATTTAGTCCAAATTCTGATGTGGTTTATGCTCAGATGTGAATGCACCCTTAGTCTTGGTTGAATCCTGGTTTTAATCCTGATGTAAAACTAGTTGGGTCCTGGTCAAGTCCTGGTCTAGTCCAAGTTTAGTTATGGATTTAGTCACAATTTAGTCCCCCTTAGTCCGGGTTAAATCCTGGTTTCAATCTTCATGTAGACCTGATTTGGTTCTGTTCTAATCCTGGTCTAGTTATGACCTAGATTATTTCTGATGTGGAGTATTCCTGTTTCAGTCCTTCTTTAGTCCTGGTGTAGTCCTGGTCTAGTTCTGGTTACAGTCCTGATTACATCTTGGTTGAACCCTGGCTTCAGACCTGTCTTTAGTCCAAGTTTGGTCCTGGTTCAGTCCTGGATTCAGCCCTGCTTTAGTCCTAATTAGATCTTGCTTCAGACCTGGTTCAGTTTGTTTTTAGCTTTGTTCATTCTTGTTGAGTCTTGCCTTAGTCCTGGTTCAGTCCTACTTTAGACCTGGTTTAGTCATGGTTCAGTCCTGGTATAGTCCTGGTTGAGTCCTGCTCTGATTCTGTTTCAGTCTTGGTTGAGTCTTGCTATAGTCCTGGTTTAGCCCTAACCATGTCTTGGTCTAATGCTGGTTTAGTCCTGGTTGAGTCCTGGTCTAATCCTGTTTTAGTCCTGGTTTAGTCCTGGTTCAGTCCTGCTTTAGTTCAGGTTGACTCTTGCTTTAGTCCTAGTTCAGTCCTGGTTCAGTCCTGGTTCAGTCCTGCTTCAGTCCTGCTTCAGTCTTGGTTCAGTCCTGCTTTAGTTCAGGTTGACTCTTGCTTTAGTCCTGCTTCAGTCTTGGTTCAGTCCTGGTTTAGTCCAGGTTGAATCTTGCTTTAGTCCTGCTTCAGTCCTGCTCATGTCTTGGTCTAATCCTGGTTGAGTCCTGGTTGAGTCCTGGACAGATGTTGGGGGGCGCTGGGACCACCTCGGAGACCAGGATCTAGGCCAGGACTTTGAGGAATTGGGATTTGCGGATCTTAAATGGAGTGTGAAGGAGGCTGTAAAGTCCATGTTTAAAGACCGTTAAAGAGGAATTCTCTGCACTCCGTCGCCGCAATATTCTGATCTTTAAAGGTCCATTGTGTAACTTTTCTGGTGGAAGGCTCGTCAACTGCTTTCTTCATGGAGACCAAACCAAACCAAGTTACAGGTTAGATCTGTGGAGAGGCGACCCCGCTCACAGTCAGAACGCCTGTTTTTCTAGGTGTTTTTGAGCTGTAAAACCACCTGGAACTGAATAAATGTAAAGTAGAGCTGTTTAATGTCACACTGTGGAACATTCCAGGCAGAGCAATGACATCTCCATAGAAACAAGCAGGTGACGGACCCTCCACCAGAAAAGTTACACAATGCACCTTTAAGTCATGTTAAAATCCTCAAAAACAGACCTGGAGTTGTGTTTTGTTCCATTTACATGTTTGAGTAATCCTGATCATTAGTCTGTCTACATCTCTAAAGCTCAAAATGCTCTGTTCCACCTTGTGATGTCATGAAGTGGTAGTTTTCACATTAACACCATGGACTTTTACCTTTAATTCAGCAGAGAAGTGACGAGTACTATTTAGAATGTAGAGAGTTCTTCCAAAATTAGAAACAGTTTACAGGCAAGAAACATTTCGGTTTAGTTCTGCACAAATCCTAATTGAGTTCTGTATTTTCAAACTGGTCCTGGTTTGATTCTAGTTTAGTCCTGATGTAGATCTGGTTTAGTCCTGGTCTAGTCCAAGTTTAGCTACAGATTTAGTCCCAAGTCGGTCCTGGTTGATCCTGGTTTCAGTCCTCAATATTTTAAACATTGTTTTACCAAAATAAAGATGTTTTCTTACATTTGTATTTGCTAAATAATCATTTGTGTGTACATTACAGAAAGTTTGGACCAGTGTATGTCATGGTTGCTAGGTAACAAATGAACTTCCTAGTATGATGCCATGATTTCCAAGCAGGAAGTAATTTTTTTTTTTCTTTTCATTTTTTTGTAATAATGTTTTAACCTAACCTAACCTGTCATAGGCACTTTTATTTTTTATTTTTCATACTTTATTTTTGATGCTTAAAGAAAACCATCTTCTACACAAGTTGTAATATTAGAATAAATCATGTACGTACAATAAAATAAAATAAATCAAATAAAAAAAAGATAATGATAGCAATAATAACAGCAATAATAATATCATTGTTGTTGCCCCTATCATTCTTAAAAAAAAAAAAAAAAAAAAAAAAAAAAAAAGTAGGAGGGTAATATGTGTATAAATATATCTACTTTTACACATTCGTACTTATACACCTTTATTCAGATTTTATTCAGATCTTTTTTGGTGTTTTTTACCCCGCAGATAGAGACACACGTTTGTCTCTTTATTCTCAGTTTATGGACAGGCTCATGTGAAGATCAGAACCTCCAGAATTCACTCCCTGAGCTGCAGAGGCTGCACTAGCACTGACTCATGACCTAAACCTACACTAAATCTGTCTTAAATGTACCTTATTGTCCATGTACGTTTTAAATATTTTGATACATGTTCTACTGTGGAGTTATAGTTACTTTTACTTCATACTGCGAGTACTACTGATACTGTGTCCTCTCATTTCAGCCGATCCTGTACGAAGGCCAAGACAAGAACCCCGAGATGTGCAGAGTCCTGCTCACCCACGAAATCATGTGCAGGTACAAATACTACTACTATTACTACTACTACTACTACTACTACTACTACTACTACTACTACTACTACTGCTACTACTTTCATGTTTTTCTAATTCTAACTTGGTTTGGTGGGTTTTTATTCGTGGTTGAGGTTCATGGTTTTTGTTTCTTAAATAAAAGTTTCCTTGAGATCTGCCCGGATCTTGGTCTAGTTCTCCTTGAACTAGGACTTACCATGGTCTTGGTCTGGTCTTGGTCTCAGTCGCAGTCTGGTCTAGGCCCGGTCTGGTCCTGATCTAGGCTTGATTTAATTCTATGGTCCTGGTCTGGTTTTAGTCTAGTCCTGGTTTAGTCCTGGTCTAGTCCTGGTCTAGTCCTTGTCTAGTCCTGGTTTAGGCTTGGTCTGATCCTGGTCTAGTCCTGGTCTAGTCCTTGTCTAGTCCTGGTCTAATCCTGTCTGGTCCTGGTCTGGTCCTGATCTAGTCCTGGTCTAGACCTCATCTGGTCCTGGTCTAGTCTATGTCTGGTCCTGGTCTAGTCCTGGGCTAGTCGATGTCTGGTTCTGATCTAGTCCTGGTCTAGACCTCATCTGGTCCTGGTCTAGTCCTGGTCTAGTCCTGGTCTAGACCTCATCTGGTCCTGGTCTAGTCCTGGTCTAGTCTATGTCTGGTCCTGATCTAGCCCTGGTCTAGTCCTGGTCTGGTTTTGAGTGTTTTTAGTGCGAGCAGATGTTTGAGCGTTCACACTAATCAACACTTCTTCTGAACAACAACCAGGAGCCGAGACAGAGAAAAACACGCCACAGACACCAGGACTAAACCAGGACTAGATTAGGTCTAAACCAGGGCTAAACCAGGACTAGATCAGGTCTAAACCGGGACTAAACCAAAACTACACCAGGACTATACCAGGACTAAACCAGAACTAAACAAGACTACACCATGGACTAAACCAGGACCAAACCAGGACTACACCAGAACTAAACTAGGACTAAACCAGGACTACACCAGGACTAAATCAGGACTAGTTGATTTCTAAACCAGGACTAAACTAGGACTAGATTAGGTCTAAACTAGGGCTAAACCAGGACTAGATGAGGTCTAAACCAGGACTAAATGAGAACTTAAACCAGGACTACACCAGGGCTGAACCAGGGCTTTAAACCATGTTGTAATGACGTTACCTCCTCAAAATCACACCTGGAGTTGTGTTTGTTTCATTCACATGTTTGAGTAACTCTTTATTATTAGTCTGTCTACATCTCCAAAGCTCAAAATGCTCTGTTCCACCTTGTGATGTCATGGAGTGATAGTTAACAGCCAAGCTAAGAGCTCCTTTTACCTTTAGTTCAGTACAGATCGGCAATTCCAGGGCTGAAATTATCCAAATGATTCTAATGACGATGTCTGAAGTTTAAAAACACAGTGGAGCACTTCCTTTTTTACCACGACATCACAAGCTGTTTGTGATAAGAACTCAGCCTAAATATGCAGGATTTGTGTGTTAAACATGTGTGAAGAAATGACATCACAAGGTGGAACAGAGCATTTTGAGCTTTAGAGATGTAAACAGACTAATAATAAAGAGTTACTCAAACATGTGAATGAAACAAAACACAACTCCAGGTGTTTTTGAGGAGGGAACAACATTATAACATGACTTAAAGCTCACAAAAGTCAATTAGGGCCTTCAAAACAAATTGGGTCTAAAACAGAACTAAACCCGGACTACACAAGGCCTAGATCTAGACCTAGACCTTGTATCCTAAAGTCCCCCTCCTCCTTCATTAGCCTCCTCGTTAGGACTCCTCATTACTCGCTGAGGTGACAGGTGCGGTGTTTCCATTGCTAATGAGTCTGTGTTACCTGTAAACATGTGGACGGTTTCCATGACGACGGCGCTCACCTGGGCCCTGTCTCCATGACGACGGGCCTCACCTGAGACTCACCTGTGCCGGCCCCATGTAAAATGGACATAGATATATTAGATAGCTAGATAGATATGAGGATAAGGCAGATTTTTAAAGGTGCACTGTGTAACTTTTTGGTTGGAGGTACATCAGTTCCACAGTTAAACAGCTCAGCCTTAGACTTATTCATTTACAGGCGGTACAGTGCATTAATTATAACATTTTTAGACCAAAATGACGAGGCTCACAGCAGCAGTTACAGAGAGAGGGGCCACAGTATTTAAATGTAAGTCAATGGGAGCCAGAGTCAGTAGGAACCGGAAGAACCCGTTTGCAAAATTCCTATTTGGAACAGCAGCACTTTGTCCATTTATATATACAGTCTATGGTAGTTACACATTTTTAATGAAGAAACTATCTCAACAATTATCTCAAGGGCACAGAAGGGTTAAGAAATGATCCTTTAAAGCCATGTTAGCCTGGCAAATCCAGACTAATATCTCTGTATTTTATTAATACAGATCAGTCTGGACACCATGCCCACCGTCGCGTCTCTAAACCAACCAAACATGATCGTCCAATCAGATTCGGAGCTCTTTGGTCACATATCATCATCATTTAAAAACTCTCCTCTCAGATGAACAGAGTTTAGAGCTTCACTCATTGATTCTGCAGAAATGTTTTTCAGTCCCCTGTGATCTTTTTTTCTTTTCTTTTTATCCACCTGTCAATCACGCCCATCTGAACTCAGGATTCATCGGTGGCCAGACTCACATCTTCACAAAGTTTTAGAGAAGTGTATTCTGGATCCCAGGCAAACTACTAAAAAAATAGACTAAAATAAAAGCATATTTTTTCATTATGGATGTGTTTATTGCACCTTATTGTGAGCAGGCTTGCATCTCCATAAACCTGACTCTTATTTGGCCCTCCTTCTCCTGCTTGTTTCCATGGAAATGTTGCTCTTTTGGCTATAATATACCACAGTATGGCATAAAACTTATCTATTGCCATGGAGAATGTTCTGTAGCGCTCTGTGTATGATTTAAAACTTTTTATTTCCATGGACTTATACAGTTACCTTTCCATCCATCCATCCATCCATCCATCCATCCATTTTCTTCCGCTTATCCGGGGCCGGGTTGCGGGGGACAACAGTCTACCTTTCCACCTCCAGAAAGTTACATACTATAACTTTAACCTGACATGCCTCCTTTAAAATCTCTTATCGATTATCGGTGTGTTTAAAGACACGGTAACTCTCGTCTCTCTCCTCTTTCCACGGTCTCCTCTGCTCTGGTCCTGTGTGCCCCCTCTCCTTCCCTCCGAGGGGCGCTCTCTCCCTCCCCCTCCCCCCTGGGCCCTCCTGTTTACGTGGCTCTAATTGGTCTCGGGGCGGCGGTGGCGGTGGCAGTCGGGGCGCGGGGGGATAAATTAGGGCCGGGGCACAAACAGAGGCGCTGTGTTTTGGTGCCACTTAGTGATCAAACGCACTATAAATGATGTATGCGCGCTCATTTCACATGCGCCAACGCGTGTTCCCCAAATATCAATGTGATTCAGAGCGACATGGGGCTGAGGGCGGGAGGGCATCTGAGTCACCGCACGCGCAGGTCATTTACACACATTATAGACTGCGGTCAGTTTAAAGCTGTCATGAACTGCCCTGGAAATGGACTAAACCAGGAGCTGTAGTGTTCAGACTTTTTTTTTTTCGGAGGGCCAAAATAAAGAAGACCAAATCTAATCTTTAGTTTTGAACGTACAAAGTTCCTGTGCAAAGGTATTTATGATAAAAACTCAAGGAGATTGGTGATTTTCAGATTGGATTTTGGCAAGAAAATAACCCTAACCCTGCATATTTTTAGTTTAAAGTTGCCATGAACGTGATTAACGCAGATTTACAGAAATATTTTAATATAAGCACTTTAATACTTTTGTTCATATTTATTTTTTTTACATTACAAAAAAGTTTTTACAATTTTACGTGGTCTAGATTGGAGCCACCACTAACTAAAAATAAATAAATAAAATGTTAAAGAGGGGGGATTTTACTTCTGTGGGGTATTAACTGCTACCCCTTAACTTATTCAGATCACCGTGTTACCTTTTATTGTTTTGAAAATGCTAAATTTGCCAAAAACAGCGTATTAACATTAGTTTCCGTTTCGTTTTTGATGCTCTAAGTCTCCCCTCCCTTGCTCCCTGCTAAGTCTCTCCCCCTTCAGAGCGCTATCACAACACAGTCAGCATGTGCGCATCCCGCTAATGAAACTACTGCACATCGCACCAGGTTTGTGAAGTTGTAGTGTGCAGTTTTGGATCGTGTTTTTGTATATTTATGGAAAATTGTCGTGTGTGTGACCACAAGGAGGGTTCAAACAGGGTCTGGGAGAGATCACTAAATTACTCAAACATGCATGGACGACATCTAAAACCTCTTCAGGCAGGTTTTTGATGATGGAACAACGTTATAACATGGTAGAAAGCTCCAAAAAATTTATTTATTCAGCAAATCTTTAACCTAAACCAAATTTTTGCCAGGTCTGAACCAATAATAAAACTAAACAAAGCTCTGTTCTGAAACACAGATTTTTTTTTGTTTTAAATATTTTATTTCCCACTGTTTTGTTTAAAATTGTATTTGTATTTTATTTGGTTGGGGGTCCGTCACCTGCTTGTTCTAAGGAGATGTCATTGCTCTGCCTGGAATGTTCCACAGTATCACATTAAACAGCTCGACTTTACATTTATTCAATTACAGGTGGTTTTAGAGCTGAAAAACGCCTAGAAAAACAGGCATTATAACTGAACGGGGTCACCTTTTCACAGATCTGACTTGTAACTTGGCCTTATTTGGTCTCCATGAAGATAGAAAGGTTTAATGCCGTACTGTAGACAAAGCAATAACATCTCCATGGAGAAAAGCATTTGACGGACTCTCCACCCTCCAGAAATGTTACACAATGCAGCTTTAACATAGACGGTATATGGACATTTAGATGCCACCTGTGTGTTGTAGACGTTTTACAAGTCGGACAGATGAAAAGGCAAGAGACAGTCTGGATTTTTTATGCAGAGGAGGTTTATTACAGGTCACAGAGGCCAGGTGGACTTTGAACACATGTCGTTGTCACACATGGTCCTGCGTGTCCAAACCCTGGTGATGCTCCCACATGAAGACTTTAAATAACCTCTACAGTACGTCATATACAAGGACAGACTGAAGGACCATGAGTATAACAGAAGACCACAAGAAACATGTTCTATCGACACGAAAAAAATTCCATTTATCTTGCTTCATATATTTGATGTCTTCTGTGTGTATTTAAAATGTAGAAAGTGTCAAGAAAAAAACAAAAACAAAAAAAAAAACACTGTATGAGAGAGTGCCCAAACTTTTCACTACAATTATATATTATATTATATATGTATGATTAAACAGCACCAGTCAAAAGTTTGGATACGACTTTCCACATCTTAGATACATACCGAAAATATCAAATATATGAAACAATATGGAATTAGTTAGTAAAGAAAAAATTTAAATAAGTCTACTTAATAATAAATATCTTACTTCATATATCTGATGTCTTCGTTATGTACTGTATAGCAAATGTAGAAAGTAGTAAACATTAAAAGAGAGAGTGTCCAAACTTTAGACTTGTACTTTCTCCAAAATCTCAACTCTGTTCCAAACCACATGCATTTGCTGCCACAGAATTATTAATTAATTGCAAAGTCCAAAGTTGATCATTACAGTCAGCAAACAAATTGATCAGAATTCAATAAAAATGCAAATAATTGTAGAAAATCTGAGGATTAAACTAGAGCTGAACACAAACTATCCCACCGCTTCCATCTTGTTTTTGTCGCTTTCTGATGTTTCATGATCAACCAGACTTTAAGGACCGACATGAATTAAAGATAAAATCAATATTTTGGCGTTTTTTTTTTTTTATAACGCTGTCAGGGCAGGCGCTGTAATGACACGTGCTGTAATGACAGGTGCTGTAGTGACAGGAGCTAAATGGTGCTAAATATCAATGTATTCAGAACAACATGGGGCTAACAGAGAAACCTCCTCAGCCCAATGTTTGGCTCAGAGGGGGACGCGGCAGGGCTGTCCACTCACCACTTATTTATTTAGTTTGCTCAAGTTAAATGCATAATTATAGGCCAGCAAAGGTATATACATTTAACAGTTTTTTTTTTTTTTAAATAATAATAATTAGTTTGAAAAAAGTTAGTAATTTGACATTTTCAACACAGTATTTTAGCCTACTATATTTTTTTATTTGACCTTTTCTTGTTGTATTAGTATGATAGATAGTCCAGCTTTAGTCCTGTCTGTAGTACAAGCCTCTCTGACCCTTTTCCTGACCTCCATTAGCTCCACCCGCCTGCAGTACAGATGCACACAAACCAAGCGCACCCTCCTCTTAAGTCTTAACTCGGACACTTAGTCCTGGTTCACTCCTGGCCTAGACTTTAGACCGCTGTTAGTACTGGTTCATTTTTGTGTTGTTATGGCCGATTTAGTCTTGGTTTAGTCCTTGTGTTTATTCCCAGTTTAGACCTGGCTTAGTCCTTTGGTCCTGATTTAGTCCTTGTTTAGACCTGCTCGGTCCATTGTTTAGACCTGGGTGGACCCTTGTTTAGTCTTGGTGGTTGGTTCCAGTTTAGACTGGGTTTAGAGCTGGTTTAATCCTGGTGTTAGTCCCAGTTTAGACCTGGTTTAGACCTTCTTTAGTCCTGGCCTTGGTCCAAGTTTAGATTTAGTTTACACCCGGTTTAGTCCTGGTGTTAGTCCCTTGTTTAGTCCCAGTTTAGTCCTGATTTAGTCCTTGTTTAGACCTAGTTGGGTCCTTGGTCTGGGTGGTTAGTTCCAGTTTAGACTTGGTTTAAACCAGTTTAGACTTGGTTTAGACCTGGTTTAGTCCTGATGTTAGTCCCAATTTAGACATGGTTGGGTCCCAGTTTGGTCCTGGTTTAGTCCTTGTTTACTCCTGGTTGTAGTGAAACATTTTAGACTTTTATTCTGAAGGCCTGCCGTCCTTTTACCTGGATAATCCGTTTTTTGGCACACATGTGTCGTTTTCTTTTTTTTTTCCTCACCTGTGTCCCTCTTTGGCCGGTCCCTTTGGCCAGAGCCAGGTCTTGGTCCTGGTCCAAAGTCCTGACCTTGGTCTGGACTTGGACCAGCTGGACCCCTGTGCTCCTCACAGATCACACAGAGATGAAGGGTCACACCAGGTTCACTACACTCTACAGTTTTTTGTGCATTATCTGTGTTTTTATAATAATCTACAATTAAAAGGCCCATGTTGTGCTCTTTTCTGATCTGTTATAATGTTGTTTCCTCATCAGAAACAGACCTGGAGTTGTGTTTTGTTTCATTCACAAGTTTAACGCACAAACCCTGCATATTTAGGCTGAGTTCTTCTCTCAAACTGAAAACACTCTGTTCCATCTTGTTATGTCATGTGGTAATACAAGAAGTGCTCCACTGTGTTTTCAAACTCCTCACAGCTTCATTTGAATCATTTGGACAATTTCAACCTTGGAATTGCCGATCTCTACTAAACAAAAGGTAAAAAGTAGCTGTTAACAGGAAAACTACCACTGACAATGACGTCACAATGTGGAACAGAGCAGTTTGAGTTGACTCCAGGTCTGTTTCTGAGGAGGTAACAACATTATAACATGACTTGAAGCTCAAGACAAGAGTCAGTTTTGTGTAATATCGGACCTTTTAACAAAGCTAAAACAAAGTAAACCTCCGCTCTGACTAGTACAATAAAAATAGCTTCTACTTTTAGCGCTACAACTGCAGTACTACGTGTGTTGGGAGTTAACTAATACATACACCTGAACTAGATTTTCTGAATACTAATTTTGAGTAACAGTACTTTTACTACTACTGCAGGTACTATTTAACTGTCACTCTACTGTTGTATCTTCTAACACTTGTACGAGTAAATATATAATTCGTAATTCTTTATTGTTTGTGTGTTTTGCAGCCGGTGTTGCGATAAGAAAAGTTGTGGAAATCGGAATGAGACGCCCTCAGACCCCGTCATCATCGACCGGTAAGAACTTGAACGTAAAGTGCATTTTACAGATTCATGTGTTTTTCTAATCCTGACCTGGTTTGGTGGGATAGTACCTGTGCTAAATATTTATCATTGTTTTACATTTATTATTAGATTTGATTAGATAATATTTTATTATCAGCTCTTTGTTGATGTTGCAATGAAACAGCAGCTTCGTCACATAGAAACAATACAACAGACATAAACACACTTCTCATCATGGAATCACTGATTTTTTGGATTAAGCTCCTCATTTAGCTTCAGGATCCATTTAGCTTCAATATAAGTGGAAGTTAAAACCGGGAGTAGTCATGAGTTCTGTGTTTTGACCAGTCTGGGACTAGTTTGGCCTGATTTGGATTGGTTTGGGTCTAGTCTGGGCTGGTTTAGAACTAGCCTGGTCTGGTTTTGTCTGGTCTGGTGGTACCTTTAGTAAGGGTTTGTTCTATCTTCAGTTTTTAATGTAGAATTAGCGATTATTTTTTGTCAGACATGAGAGTTTGTTTACCTGCTTTACTATTTCTTGTAGCATTCCTCAGATGTGTCATGTGATGGTGTAGTGACAGTCTGGTACTAATCTGGCCTGGTTTTGACCAGTCTGTGACTAGTCTAGCCTAGGCTGGACCAGTCTGGGACTAGTCTGGCCTGGTTTTGAATGGTCTGGTACTATTCTAGTTTGGTTTTGACCAGTCTGGGACTTGTCTGGCTTAGTTGGGACTACTCTGGCCTGGGTCGGACTGGTCTGGGACTAGTCCGGCTTGGTTTGGACTGGTCTGGGACTAGTCTGGCCTGGTTTGGACTGATCTGGGACTAGTCTGGCCTGATTTGTACTGATCTGGGACTAGTCTGGCCTGGCTTGTACTGATCTGGGACTAATCTGGCAAGGTTTGAATTTGTCTAGTACTAGTCTGGCTTGGTTTGGACCTGTCTAGTACTAGTCTGGCCTGGCTTGGACTGATCTGGGACTAATCTGGCATGGTTTGGATTGGTCTAATATTAGTCTGGCTTGGTTCGGACCTGTCTAGTACTAGTCTGGCCTGGTTTGTACTGATCTGGGACTAATCTGGCATGGTTTGGATTGATTTAATACTAGTCTGGCTTGGTTTGGACCCATCTGGTACTCGTCTGGCTTGGTTTGGATCAGTCCGGGAATAGGCTGGACTGTTCTGAGAGTAGTCAAGCCTGGTTTGGACCGGTCTGGCCTGGTTTGTACCTTCAGTGTAAACCCTGTCTGTTGCTGTTAGTTTCCTTGGGTCAGTGCTGACTGTGTGTCATTGAACTCTCATTGATCTCAAACCCAGACTGATTTGGAGCCGATCTTTAGGACTCAGCTCTGGTCTGGTCCGGTCTTGGTCCTGGTGGAATTAGCTGCATTAGTCACTGTGGATCTGTACTTTTGTATCGATGCAGCAGGAAGCAGAGCGTGAGTGTGAGATGGAGAGATCGAACGGGCTTTTGTGGCTTTCATGTTAGAGGTTTAGGACCAAAATATAAACCGTGTAAATAAAAGGACAGAGTTTCCCTCCATCAACTCCAGTTCACTTTAGATTGAAAAAAACGTCCCGCCTCTGTCTGGACCTGCTGCTCTGAGCCTCGTCGTTTTGTTCTTAAATGTTTGTTTTAACCCGTGCTACATGATCCTGGGGTTTTTATTTCGCTATTTTTGGGAGAGTGGGGACCAGGACTAATTCAGAACTAAACCAGGACTAAAAGGAAACATGGTGATCTAAATATATTATGTGTTAGCAGTTCATATTTAATAGAAGTAAAATACCCCATCTTTAAAGGGCCCATGTTACACTCTTCTTCTCTCAAATTGAAAACACTCTGTTCCACCTTGTGATGTCACGTGGTGATACAGGAAGTGCTCCACTTTGTTTTTGAACTCCACACACCTTCACTAGAATCATTTGGATAATTTCAGCCCTAAAATTGCCGATCTCTACTAAACTAAAGGTTAAAGGAGCTGTTAATTTGAAAACTTTGGAGATGTAGACAGACTAATATTAAAGAGTTACTCAAACCTACGTGAATTAAACAAAACACAACTCCAGGAATGTTTTTGAGGAGGAAACCGCATTATAACATGACTTGAAGCTCACAAGAGTCAGTTTTGTGTAATATAGGAACTTTTATGTAATGCTTTATTTATTTAGACCTGGGATTTGGTTTTGGAATTATCTTCTGTCACTGCAGCCGAAGTTTACATCGTCTTATAGTTTTTCCATATAAATATTCTCTACTTTATAAATTACATTAGTTCTTGCTACAGTTTTTGTCTCCTCCATAGCCCTATACATTATGCTGTTGTCTGGGTTTTTCGTGTCAGGACTTGTTGAGTGCAGTTGTTTGAAATTATGTTTCTCCTCACCTCTCCTCCTCCGTCACACCCCCCTCCCCCTCTATACACGCCATACCACCGCCGCAATGCATCCTGGGAACATTATATACAGGCTAGCAGAGGATAGGGAAAGAGATGGATAAAAGTAGGTATATGTAAA
This sequence comes from Taenioides sp. WSHXM2023, assembly GCA_029959045.1. NCBI lineage: Eukaryota > Metazoa > Chordata > Actinopteri > Gobiiformes > Gobiidae > Taenioides > Taenioides sp. WSHXM2023. Next base: position 21,920,242 of record CM057087.1, read on the forward strand.
AATATATAGCAGCTTTACCATCTTGAAGTCAATCTACAGGAATTAGACACACATCAATAAGGTCAGAGTAAGACTAAAGCAGGACTAAAGCAGGACTAAACCAGGACTAAAGCAGGACTAAATCAGGACTAAACCAGGACTAAACCAGGACTAAACAAGGACTAAATCAGGTCTAATCCAGACCTAAACCAAGACTGAATCAGTACTAAATCAGAGCTAAACCAGAGCTAAACCAGGACTAAATCAGGACTAAACCAAGACAAAAAACGAAACTAAACCAGGAATAAAAAAAGGCTAAACCAAGAGTAAACCAGGACTAATCCAAGAGTAAACCAGGAGTATACAAGAGTATACCAGGACTAAACCTGGAGTAAACCAGGACTTAAACAGGACTAAATCAGGACTAACCCAGGACTAAACAAGGACTAAATCAGGTCTAATCCAGGGCTAAACCAAGACTGAACCAGTACTAAATCAAAGCTAAACCAGAGCTAAACCAGGACTAAATCAGGACTAAACCAAGACAAAAACAGAACTAAACCAGGACTAAACAAAGGCTAAACCAAGAGTAAACCAGGACTAGTCCAGGACTTATGAACCTTAACTAATTCATCAATAATAAATCATTACAAATTAGCGCTAAATCAGGATTTAATTTCAATTCAATTCAATTCAATTTATTTTTGTATAGCCCAAAATCACAACAAGAGTTATCTCGGCGGACTTCACAAAATTGTTGATTAATAAAGCAGAAGAAACATTCATAAATCAAAAATACAGAATGTCCAACAACAAGCAGGCAAATGGATAATTGTCCCAGCATCTCCTGTCCTTAGACCCTCCTTCTCGGCAAGGAAAAACTCCAAAAAACCCAATGGGAAAACGGAGAAACCTCGAGGAGAACCACAGTGAAGGAGAGATCCACTCCTATGGACGGACAGGCAGATGAAACTACTAATCTAGCAGGACAAGGACAGTTAATCCAGGACAGGGAAGGAGAGGAGGGGTCCAGGTCCTCGACACTAGGGGACAGCAGCGGTCCAAACTGGAACAGCAGCATCTGAAACAATTACACTCCCCAAAAGGGGAGTGGGACAGGGACAACATGTGAATAGCAAAGAACAGACTACAAATGAACTAGTAATTGAATAATCTTAACAGTAGGAGGAGAAAAAGTAGGAGAAACCAGAGGACAGTGCTCAAGTTGCCATACTTTCCCCAGTAATATATCTCCTAGAGCAGCTTAACTAGGCCTATGGGTTTAGTTTCTGTTCCTAACTGACCTGACCATAAGCTAATTCAAAGAGGAACGTTTTGAGCCTAATCTTAAATGTAGAGACTGTGTCAGCTTCTTTGACATGAGCAGGGAGCTGATTCCACAACAAGGGTGGAATCAGCAGCCTTTAAACCAGAACTTTACTAAATCAGAACTAAACAAGGACTAAATCAGAACTAACAATAGCTAAACCAAGAGTAAACCAGAACTACACCAGAGCTAAAATGGAACTAAACCAATACTGAACCAGAACTAAATGAGGACTAAACTAAACCAAGACTAAAACAAGACTAAATCAAGAATAAAACGGGACTAAACCAAGACTTCACCTCTCTGATATTCATATTGTTGATGAAGTTTTCTTCCCAACCACACTACAACACCACAATATAAACCAGGATCTGAACCGGTAACCTCCTGGTGATGGGGCCCTGAACAGCTCTGTCTGATGTCGCGTGTTTTTCTCATGACATTTCAGATTTATAGCGGCGTTTATACTGTGGGTTATTCTAATCGGAGCATTCACAGTCCTAAAGTCCACGTCTCACTGCAGTAAATCTGACACAAGAGCACGCCACACTAGCATCTGAATCGCCACGGAAACGCATCAGGCAAATGTATGGAAATGAGAGCGGCGAGGACGGGTCTGTGCGCGCAAAGGGGGTTTAAAGGGGACATTAGGAGGTATTGTTGCATATTTATTATTATTTAAAGGTCCCATATTACGCTATTTCCTGATCTGTGTTATAATTTTGTTTCCTCATCACAAACAGACCTGGAGTTGTGTTTTGTTTCGTTTAACACACAAATCCTGCGTTCTTCTCTCAAACCGAAAACACTCTGTTCCACCTTGTGATGTCATGTGGTAATACAGGAAGTGCTCCACTGTGTTTTTAAACTCCACACACCTTTACTTGAATCATTTGGTTAATTTCAGCCCTGGAATTGCCGATCTCTGCCCTGGAATTGCCGAGGTGGAACAGAGCATTTTGAGCTTTGGAGATGTAGACAGACTAAGTAAGGGGTTACTCAAACATGTGTGAATAAAACAAAACACAACATTATAACATGGCTTAAAACTCACAAGAGTTAATTTGATGTAATATAGGACCTTTAACAGTTTTATTTTCTGCTAAACTGACATGACATGGAGATTTAAAGCTGCGTTACGTGCTTTGTACCTGCTTGTCTCCATAGAGATGTTATTGTTTTACATGAAATGTTCCACCGTACCATATGCCATAAAACTTGAGACTAAACTAGGGCTAAACCAGTACTAAACCAAAATGAAACCAGGCCTAAACTAGGACTAGACCAGGACTAGACCAGGACTACTACTATCCTACAACTTATACCTTGACTACACCAGGCCTAAACAAGGACTAAACCAGGACTAAACAAGGGCTAAACCCTAACTAAACTAGGACTAAAATGAGGGTTAAATTAGGACTAAACCAGTACTAAACCAGGATTAAACCAGAACTAATACTATCCTGCAACTTATACCTTGGCTATTCCAGGCCTAAAAAAGAACTAAACCAGGACTAAAATGAGGGTTAAATAAGGACTACACCAGGACTAAACCAGGACTAAACCAGACCAAAATCCCACTTTTGAACTGGACCACTCTGGGTCCACAGGTCACAGTTTGTCTTTGTAAATGTGGTCTAAAGTGGAGCGGGGTCGTGACCTCTGTGTAAGGCAGCCATTACAGCGGGAAGGGCCGGTGCATTGTGGGTAATGGAGGAGTTTATGGCCCCGTTAGAGGCGTTTAATGTCCGTATTAATGTGGGATATCTAAGATCTGCTGACTCTGCTTCATCTACAATAAAGACCGGACCAGAGAGCGGGACCGAGGGGGGCGGGGTCTGACCAAGTCCTGGTTTAGACATGGTTTAGACCTAGTTTAGACCTAGTTTAAGACCTTGCTTAGACCTAGTTTAGACCTGGTTTAGACCTAGTTTAGACCTAGTTTAGACCTAGCTTAGACCTACTTTAGACTTGGTTTACCGGTATATTGGATTTGATACTATCCTACAACTTATACCTGGTCTAACTAAACTAGGGCTAAACCAAGACTAAACCAGGACTAAAACAGAACTTAAACCAGGACTAAACTAGGACTAAACCAGGGCTAAGCCAGGATTAAACCAGGACTAAACCAGGACCAAACCAGGACTAAACCAGATCTAAAACTAAGACTAAACCAGGGCTAAACCAGGATTAAACCAGAACTAAACCAGACCTAAAACTAGGACTAAACCAGGACTAAACCAGGACCAAGATTCTTTTGCATTGTAACTGGAGTCCTTAGGCTACCTTTGGGGGTGTCCCAGGTGCATGCTGGGAGCTCCCATGGTGCAGTGGAGGGGTTTCCTGACAGACGCTGCAGGGGCTGATGTCCTCTCCCCCGGATCTGAACCCCACGTCCAATTAAGACCCGGCCAGGGGGGGGCGCCACTGCAGGAGTCCAGAGAGAGACAGGCCTGATGGAGGAGGGGCTTTATTAGTCCTCCACATGTCCATAGAAGACAGCATGAAAAGTAATGCTTCATTTTTACTGACACACACTCAGAAATTAGGACTTTCGCCATAGAAACGTACTGAAATATAGTGTTATAGCTTTAGAATTGGAAAACAGGCCGTGCCTCATGTGAACGCCTCCAGAATTCACTCACTGAGCTACAGAGGCTGCACTAGCACTGATTCATGACTGGCTGGGGTCAGAGAGCATCCTTTTTTAGGCGAGGGACACACTGCACCCGTATTTTGTTTAGGATGTATTAAAAGTGAACGGGGAGGGCCATACTTCCCGCACTGGGCACACGTACGGAGCAGCACATTCTTTCCGCATAGATAAACCTATTTTTGACACTTATCCACATCAAAATACACAGAAAGCAGATTTAGACTTCGACTTTTACAGAGTTTATTGACCCACAGGGAAAATTAATCAGACATAGTATCTCACACATCACATTATATTACAATAACGGTGGTAATAAACTTCTAAATATATAGCAATAAAAAAATAGCAAGAGATCGGTATCAATAAGGCATAAATTATATAAATGTGTGTATAGTAAGTAAGTAAGTAAGTAAGTAAGTATATAAGTAAGTATGCATCTGTTATTGATTTTGTGATTTATCAGTTCAGTTCTAGGTCGTTTGAAGGAGCCCAAATTTGTGCTAAAACTGTAAATTTGTACTTTTAAAAACCGTCGCGTTTGCTGTAGTTTCGTCTTTCCCGTCGACAAACACAGATCCAGTTTCGCGAGAGGCTGAGGAGGCTGAGGGCTGTACTGCTGTGGCGGAGGAGAAGAAGAAGAAGAAATGTTGACAGAGCGGAGAGAGAGTGTGTTTATATGAATCCCTGACTGCTGATTGGTTCTTGCTGGTTTCTTCTTGTTCTTGTGTACGTTCTTCTCTCGGCGCGCTTTTTCGAGTCGTGATCCTGTCTGCAGTCTACTCTCCGGACTCTCATGAACATCTGCTGCCCTCTCTCTCTCTTTCCCTCTCTCTTTCTCCCACTCCCTCTATTCACATCTCCCCCGCTCCTCCCTTCTCTCCTCTAATTCCATTCTTTCGTTTTCGTCTTTCTTCTCACCCCAAATGTCTCTTTTCACTCTTGCTTTCTTTCCTTTTTTCCTCTCTCTGCTCTCCTAAAAATATTCCATCTCTCCTCTCCTCGATCCCTCGCTCCCCCCTCTCTCTTCTTAACCCCGTCTCTCTCTCTTCTCCCCTCTCTCTAACCTCAGTCTTGGTCTCACTCGTGTCCTCCTTTCTCTCTATTCTAGCCTCTCTCTTCTCTCTGTCTCTCCCTTCCTCTTTGCCTTTGTCTGTCTCTCCCCATCTCTCTTTCTCTTTCCCTTTCTCTCTCTTCCTCTCTCTCTTTCTGCCCCCTCTTCTCTCCCTCTCCCTCCCTCCTTCTTATCTCCTTTTATAGTAAATCCATGTTGTTAATTTGTTCCTGGATCAATAATTTGATTGGACAAAACTTTCTCCTGAGGGAGTTATGTCACTAAAGGAACAGACAGGAGCAGAGACAGGTGCAGAGACAGGAGCAGAGCCTAGGAGCAGACAGGAGCAGATCCAGACAAGTATAAAAGTCAATTGCACAAATGTGTAAAGCCGGTGTATTGAATTTTCAATAATTGATTTGTCGATAGCTTCATTAGAGAACAGCCCCACCTCTGATCTGGAGAATCTGCAGCAGCATCTCAAACTGAAAACACTCCACACACCTTCACTAGAATCATCTGGATAATTTCAGATCTGGAATTGCCAATCGCTACTGAAAAAAGGTAAAAAGTAGCTGTTAACTTGAAAACTACCACTTCATGACATCAGAAGAGCATTTTGAACTTTGGAGATACAGACACTCTAATAATAAAGAGTTACTCAAACATGTGAATGAAACAAAACACAACTCCAGGTCTGTTTTTGAGGAGGAAACATCATTAAAACACGACTTAAATCTCACAAGAGTCAGTTTTGTGTAACGTAGAACCTTTATAGGACAACAACACTTCCAATAAGGCAATAGTTACAGTAGAAAAACACTGCACATTTGAATTTAGAAATGTAGTCCAGCCCATTACACATGTGACAGATTCCCACAAGTCTGCTCTCTCTCTCTTTCTTTCTCTTTCTCCCTCCCTCCCTCTCTCTCTCTCCTCCCCCCTCTCTCTCCCTCCCTCCCTCCGTCCCTTCCTCCCTCCCTCCCTCCCCCTCTCTCTCTCCCTCCCCCTCTCTCTGTCTCTCTCTCTCTCCCTCTCTCTCTCCCTCCCCCTCTCTCTGTCTCTCTCTCTCTCCCTTCCTCCCTCCCTCCGTCCCTTCCTCCCTCCCTCCCTCCCTCCCCCTCTCTCTCTCCCTCCCTCTCTCTCCCTCCCTCCCTCCCCCTCTCTCTCTCCCTCCCCCTCTCTCTGTCTCTCTCTCTCTCCCTCCCTCTCTCCCTCCCTCCCTCCCTCCGTCCCTTCCTCCCTCTCTCTCCCTCTCTCCCTCCCTCTCTCTCTCTGTCTGCTCTTTCTTCTGTTCCAGAGAATTGCATTGAGCCCACAGAGGTCAAGGGTCAAGTTCGCTTCTATTTTTAACCCTGTGTTTACTTTAGGGCTCTATGAAAAATCACTACAACTGTTACTGTTCCTCTGGCTCTGCTCCTGTCTGCACCTGTCTGCTCCTCTGGCTCTGCTCCTGTCTGCACCTGTCTGCTCCTCTGGCTCTGCTCCTGTCTGCACCTGTCTGCTCCTCTGGTTCTACTCCTGTCTGCTCCTTTGGCTCTGCTCCTGTTTGCACCTGTCTGCTCCTCTAGCTCTGCTCCTGTCTGCACCTGTCTGCTCCTTTGGGTCTGCTCCTGTCTGCTCCTTTGGCTCTGCTCCTGTCTGCACCTGTCTGCTCCTTTGGGTCTGCTCCAGTTTGCTCCTTTGGCTCTGCTCCTGTCTGCTCTGGCTCTGCTCCTCCGACTCTGCCCCTGTCTGCTCCTGTCTGCTCCTGTCTCTTGGTAAATGTGATGTTGCACCTGTCTCTGCCCCCATCTCTACTCCTGTGCCTTGGTAAATGTGATGTCGCACCTGTCTGCTCCTGTCTTAGTAAATATGATGTTGCTCCTGTCTGCTCCTGTCTGCTCCTGTCTGCACCTGTCTCCTCCTGTCTCTTGGTAAATGTGATGTTGCTCCTGTCTACTCCTGTCTCTTGGTAAATGTGATGTCGCACCTGTCTGCTCCTGTCTCTTGGTAAATGTGATGTCGCACCTGTCTGGTCCTCTCTCTTAGTAAATGTGATGTTGCTCCTGTCTGCCCCTGTCGCGCAGACAGAATAGGCTGATTCAAAGCGTGTCTTTATTTTTTTATCGCTCGTCTGTGAACAGCGGGGCTCGTTCTGGTGCATTGTGGGATTGAGCGCTCTCAGCTGGAGGACCTCACTCGGCTCATTCTAAAAACATAAGCTCTGACTTTTCACCAAACAGGTTAAGAATAAGGTCGACATAAATGCCCCTGTGTGTCAGATGCCCTCCTTGTGTGCCAGATGCCCTCCCAGTGTGTCAGATGCCCTCCCAGTGTTTCAGATATTGAATATTTTTCAGATTTTTAGTGTTAAAGGTCCAATATTACACAAAACTGACTCTTGTGAGTTTTAAGAGTTTAAGAGTTTTTTTTGTTCATCGTTAAAAACAGACCTGGGGTTGTGTTTTGTTTCATTCACACATGGTCAGTCCCGGGTGAGTCCTGGTTCAGTTCTGGTTCAGTGCTGGTCTGGTCCTTGTTCTCCTTGTCCCTCTCTGCTCTGAGTCCTGTTTTAGTCCTGGTTGAGTCCTGGTTCAGTCCTGGTCTGGTCCTCATCCTACTTGCCCCTCTCTGTTCTGAGTCCTGGTTTAGTCCTGGTTCAGTCCTGGTCTGGTCCTTGTCCTCCTTGCCCCTCTCCGCTCTGAGGCCTGGTTTAGTCCTGGTTTAGTCCTAGTTCAGTCCTGGTTCAGTCCTGGTCTGGTCCTCGTCCTCCTTGCCCCTCTCTGCACTGAGTCCTGGTTTAGTCCTGGTTCAGTCCTGGTCTGGTCCTTGTCCTCCTTGCCCCTCTCCGCTCTGAGGCCTGATTTAGTCCTGGTTTAGTCCTGGTTCAGTCCTGGTCTGGTTCTCGTCCTCCTTGCCCCTCTCTGCACTGAGTCTTGGTTTAGTCCTGGTCTGGTCCTTGTCCTCCTCGCCCCTCTCTGCTCTGAGTCCTGGTTCAGTCCTGGTTCAGTCCTGGTCTGGTCCTTGTCCTCCTCGCCCCTCTCTGCTCTGAGTCCTGGTTCAGTCCTGGTCTGGTCCTTGTCCTCCTCGCCCCTCTCTGCTCTGAGTCCTGGTTCAGTCCTGGTTCAGTCCTGGTCTGGTCCTTGTCCTCCTCGCCCCTCTCTGCTCTGAGTCCTGGTTCAGTCCTGGTTCAGTCCTGGTCTGGTCCTCGTCCTCCTTGCCCCTCTCTGGTTTTTGGCGGCTCTTTGGTCCAGATGTCGCGGTGGGGCGGTGGGAGCGTCTCTTTACAGCAGAACGCCGTAAACTGGCCCGGGCCATCTGCCAGGGCGCGGGCATGTGAGCACCCGGCCGCAGCCTGGCACAGATGGCACAGGAACTGTAAAAACACGGAACGCCGCGCCGTAAACTCACCTGCACCGGGATACACATGTGAAGAGGCCCATCAAAGGGACTAGATTCTCATAACTTCTTCAGCTTTTAAACCCTGTTCTAATGTAGTGTCCTCCCCAAAAGTCCAGCCAGTTTTATTTTGGTCCAGTACTAAATAACACAATGTCAAGTATCATGAGGTTTGTTTATTGATTTTATTGATTTTATTGATTTTATTGATTTTATTTATTTAACAGGGACAATTTATATGAATCGACATTTCTGTTAATGTACCAGAATTAGTCAGAGAGGCTATTTTTCATCTGGATGTTCACCCTAAAAACACAACAATAGGAATTATACAAAAAAGTGCAATTGTACATCACATTTCAATTAAACGGCAGTGAGAATACAAACACAATAACACAATAACACACTAGAGCACACAGACAGAAGACACACACTCGGGCAGGTTTGATGAGTTATTAGTCAGTTGTTAACGTGTTTTTTTTAATATATTGTATTTGAATTAGAATACTTTTACCTTTTTTACCTTGGTGTAGATACATAGAACAAATCATTTTGCTTGTGGATCAATAAAGTTTGTCTAAGTTTGTCTAAAATGTAATCACTTTGCAGATCAGCTAATTGATTTTGAGTTGATTAAAAAACAAAAATTGTAAAACGTGCCACCTTGGACACAGTAGCTCAAACATCACAATAACATGGAAATACATGGAAATAAAATGTTAAAACCATACTTCGGAACATTGCCCATGGAGATATATATTTTATGTCATACTGTGGAATATTATAGACAAGCAAACAACATTTCCATAGAAACAAGCAGCTCCTCCAGGCCAAATAAGAGTGAGGTTTGTGGAGATGCAAGCCCGTTTACAGAGAGGATACATGTTTTTACTTTATCTGGTCGCATTTAGGAAAAATGTGTTAAAGTGCCATTGTAGCCACAGCTGCCCTGGGACACACTGAGGCTCCCGGTCTGCGTCTGAGCCAGGATCCTGGTCACTGCTGTAGTCCTTGGTCCGGGCTCAGACTGGTTCACGCTGGTCTGGTCCTGGTCTTGTCCTGGTCTTGATGAGTCCTCACAGAGCCACAAAATCCTGTCATCAGCTCCGGTCTAAACGGTGTCCTTGGATTTAGACTGGTTCTGGGGCTCGTTGTGGACCAGCTGCTCCTCTCGCTCCCCTGGCCCTCCTCTGGCCCTCCACTGTCTCAGACTCCATTCTCAAGGAGACAAATACAGTTTGTGAACAACATAAATACTAAAAAACTCTCTACACAAACAAATAAAACCAGGAAGTGCTCCTCTGGGGTTTTAAAGTCCATACATTATCTGCAGAATTACTGTGTACGATTGTTTTTTTTCCCTACTTAGTTTTTGTCAGTTTCCAGTGTGGTTTCTCAGTTTGAACATAAATTCCTCTAATGATCTTGTCCAGTTCTTAACCTGCTGTTGATTTGCTGTTGAAGCTCTCATCAGTGTCAGTCATATTAATGCGGAGGTGAAATCTCCCAGAGTGCACCTGGGGTTTGTCTGAATCAATACACAACACCGAGAATGAGACAAGTGAGACAGAGCTTCAGCTAATCAACTTCCTCCATACTCTGAGTCGGAAGTCATGAGCGTAAACAGCACAGAATTATAATAAAACAGCACAGAACTATAATCAAATCTGAAGATGAACACAAGATGGCATCGTGTTGTTTTCAGGGGCCTGGGCTCATTGGCGCATGGGCCAAAAAAATAATCTTCTCTTCCACATTTGCTTCCTCAATCCTGGCGAGCTCCTCCCACCCGTGTGACGTCTGTAACGTGCACGGCGTGGAGCGTTTGGACCAATCAGAGCACGGCGTGGAGCATTTGGACCAATCAGAGCGCAGCGTGGAGCGTTTGGACCAATCAGAGCGAGAGCTGCTAGAGCGGAGCGAGCGCGGCTCAGAGCGGCGAGGCTCAGTCTTACAAAGCTAACAGTTAGGAGCTTTGAGGATTTAAACATTTGAAAAAGTTTATGTTGTGAAAATAGAAAAGAATCCCCACAAAATCCGACCTGTGTGAAAGCCGAATGCCCTGTCAGCTGAACACGGGCAGTTTGAATTCCCAAAATGCATTGAGCTCTATGGGAAAATTCTTTCTGGGCCCAAGCTCCCGGGAGCTGCAGTACCTGGAGCGTCCACTAGGGGACAGAGGGGGAGGGGCTTATCCAGTGTTTATTATAGATCCATGGTACACAGAGATAATGCTACTGCTAGTTTATATGTACATCTGTTGCTATGGTTACTGCTGCTGCTATTGATATCTCTGGGGATGTGATGCTAACTGTAAGCACTGCTCTGTCTGAGGTTTGTTAAACTTGAATCTGATCTTTATTTTAACACAATCTGACCAGACTGGCCGTACCGGTTTGTCAAAGTCTGATCTCGTCAGGTCTCAGAAGCTCAGCAGGTCCGGGCCTGGTCAGGACTTGGATGGGAGACCGCAGGGAATATCAGGTGCCACAGGGGGGCGCCAGTAGCAAAAACTGTCGTTGTGTCCTTAGGCAAGGCACTTTATCCACATCGCCTAGTCTGAAAGTGGAGTGTGCGTGAGCAATGGTGGTGGTCGGAGGGGCCGATGTCGCAGATTGGCAGCCTCACTTCCGTCAGTCTGCCCCAGGGCAGCTGTGGCTACAATATGGGTATGGAGTGAATGAATAATGATCTGTAAAGTGTCCAGAAAAGCGCTATATAACAATGATGCATTATTATTATTATTATTATTATTATTATTATTATTATACAGAACCATCAGACTGATCACAGACTCCTGAAAATGTGCTGTTTGTATTTTGTATTTTTTTCTTAAGTTTTTTGTCTGTGTTTGCTGATGTGTGCTTTGTGTCACCATCGAAACTCCTAAACATTCCACCATAGAGATCCATGTAGAACACCCCCAGCGTCATGTCACTGTAAAGTATCAGTTGTTGGCAGTGACATTACTGGTGTTGGGGAGAATACTTTAACATGTATTTACAGAATACTGAATACCTGTACCTGTAACGTCACATGACTAGTACTTTTATATTTATACTTTTACTTTACTTGACACTTTTATATTACTATACTGGAAAGCAGTTACTCAAAATTAGTATTCTGAATATGCATACTATTACTACTACTACTACTACTACTGCTACTACTACTGCTACTACTACTGCTACTACTACTGTTGCTGCTGCTGATTCTTTTACTGTTGCTTCTACTACTACTACTAATCAAGATTACTCTAGCTGTACACAGAAGTAAAATAATGTATAAAATCTGTAAATTAGTACCAATTGTACATCTATATACTATACTTCTACTGCTACTGCTACTACTACTAATGTTATACCTACCACTACTACTGCTGCTGCCACTAATATTCAGTGGTGGAACGTATGAAGTAAAAGTAGAGGTAGAGTACTGTACTTAAGTAAAAAAAAAAAAAAGATGTACTTTCTACTCCACTACATTTTTGAGCAGGACTGAAAAGTTAAAGTATTTTTTTTTTTTTATTGTTTAAGACCGGCTGAAAAGACCAAGGGGTTTTAACTTTAAATTTTAGCTCATACTCTTAAAGTACATTTTTAAACGGGTACTTTAAGTAGATTTTTTCATATGATACTTTTACTTGAGTATTTTTTTTGTTCCCATATTTGTACATTTATTACGTAACAACTACTACTACTACTACTACTACTAATGCTACTAACGTTATACTTACTACTACTAGTACCGTGTCAGTTCTGTCACCTCCATGAGAAGTCAGGGCGATTGTACTGCTGTCCGGTGTCCCATATGAAGTGCAGTGGTAGTATTAGTATTTGTGTGTAGTACTGGGGGTTGTGTGTGGCCCATTTCCTGAGGTGCGTCTATAAACGGCGAGTCTCAGATGTAAGAGCAGGTTTAGTGTGAGGCCTTCAGGCTGTGGGCACGGGCTAATGGAGGGGACCGAAAAGGAAACACAAAACTCTACTTCAGATACTGTGTACTGTGGTCCAGGAACATTTAGGAAGTACTTCTACTTCTAGTCTACCATAATTACTCCTGTTAGTAGTACAAGTAGGACTAAGTACAAATCTCTATACTAATTACTACTACTACTACTACGACTACTACTACTATCACTGCTACCACTACTATTACTGCTACAACAACTAACTACTCCAGGATTTAACCAAGACTAAACCAGGACTAAAGCAGGACTAAAGCAGGACTAAAGCAGGACTAAAGCAGGACTAAAGCAAGACTAAAGTAAGACTAAACCAGGGCTATACCAGGACTAAACTGAGACTAAACCAGGATTGAACCAGGACTAAACTAGGACTAAACCAGGACCAAACCCAGCCTGCACTAGCCCAGACTGCAGATAAACTCCAGCTCTGAGCTTTTCTCTGCTCTTGTGCCTCTGTCTTGAGGCGTCTGTAATGAACTTGTCAGATTGTGCGTTGGTTTTTGTGTTTGTATCGTTTCTGTTGAGAGGAAGAGGAGGAAGAGGAGGAGAGCGAGGGGAGCGAGGAGAACAGGGTGACCTCCAAAAATGCATTTGTCCAGGGCTGGATGTGACGGTCTCATTTGGAGCTCCTGGTCCAGTGACAAGTCCAGAATGAACCAAATATACGAAAGATCAGAACAGAAGAGAAACTAAGCAACTAAAGAGACTCATTTAGGGACCTTTAACACGGACTAAACCAGGACTAGAACCTTAGTCCTAGGACGAAATCAGAACTAGACCACCTCTTATGTAAAATGGACTATAAATAACTTTAGATGTTATAGTTTTCTTCTCACTGACCCTCTGGAGTTGTATTTAGAGCGATTTGCGCACGTTTGATTCATCTTTATTCTCCTGTATTCAACACGTCTTTGCTCCGATCTACTCCCGTTTTCACCCGCACGCCCACTGTGACGTACTTTTAGGGTGACCGGGCGTCCCTATTTACCCGGGACAATCCCAGTTTTGAGCCCTGTATTCCCTGTCCCAGCAGATTTATCCAAAACCAGTGATTTGTCCCAGTTTTATACATGAAATGTCCCCATTTTTGACCAATTTTTTTCCTGCCAACAGTAAAAAGAGGCATTCATTGTCTATTTTTTTGGTTTGTTTTAGGTTTTTGTTTAAGTAAAATTAGAAAACACAAAGAAAATGATTACACGCTGCTATTCCGACATTCCTCTATTTACACATTGACGTCTAATTGTCGGAGTAGTGGCATAAACATTATTTTTCAAGCGTCCCATTACTTCAGCTTTTTTTTTTGTTTGTTGTCAGAGTAGCAGCACTTTACAATTTTCCAAACATTCCGCTTTTCCGACATGAATAATATTAATGTGATAGCCTGTTATACTTATCATGAGATGCTTGGGCCGGTGCAAAACACTTCAGGGATCAGGGAAAATTTCGGTCACATTGGATATCAGAAAGTGGGAAAATGTCCTAACTGATCCCCGTGGGAAACAGTCATGCGTTTTCAAAAAGAGCTTTGGGAAAATATCTAATCTAAAACGGAGGCTGTGAAGGAGCGAGAGACGCACCTGGGTAGACTATCGCAACTCAAACTTAAAAAAAAAATATATATATATGACGTCGGAATAGCGATACTAAGACTGGCCGTCCCTATTTACCCGGGACAGTCCCAGTTTTGAGCCGTGTGTCCCCTGTCCTGGTGGATTCATCCAAAACCAGTGATTTGTCCCAGTTTTATAGAAGAAATGTCCCTATTTTTGACCAATTTTTACCTGCCAACAGTAAAGAGAGGCATTAATTGTCTATTTTTTTTGGTTTGTTTTAGGTTTTTGTTTAAGTAAAATTAGAAAACACAAAGAAAATGGTTACACGCTGCTATTCCGACATTCCTCTATTATTAATTGTCAGAGTAGTGGCGTAAACATTACTTTTCAAGCGTCCCATTACTTCTGCATTATTTTTTTTCATTGTCGGAGTAGCAGCACTTTACAATTTTCCAAACATTCCGCTTTTCCGACATGAATAATATTAATGTGATAGCCTGTTATACTTATCATGAGATGCTTGGGCCGGTGCAAAACACTTCAGGGATCAGGGAAAACTTTGGTCACTTTGAATATCAGAAAGTGGGAAAATGATCGCCACGGGAAACAGTCATGCATTTTCAAAAAGTGCTTCGGGAAAATATCTAATCTAAAACGGAGGCTGCGAAGGAGCGAGAGACACGTCTGGGTAGACTATCACAACTCTCAAAAAAAAAATATATATATGACGTTGGGATACGCGATACTAAAAAGTGTCGGAAAACCGGCACGTCTAAATAGAGACATGTCGTAATGAAGGGATGTCGGAATAAGCGGTGGAACCCCAAAGAAAATATGACTATACTATGTTATCGTGAATAAGTCATGAATGGGCCAAGTGCATATCAATTTTCTTTAATTACGCACTCGTATTTTATTTTCTTAATCAGTGATACGGAAAAATACAAAATGGATTTAAACGGCACATTTTCAGGAGCCTGTGATCGTTCCAAGCGTTCATGGTCTTGTTTAGGAGTTTGATTTTCAACTAAAAGGTGAGAGTGTTTAACTGTAATGTTATTTGAGAGGGACTTGTTAGCACAAACCATCTCTGTCTATCAATACTACTACTACTGTTACTACTACAACTAAGTACTACTACTATTACTACCAGTACTTGTGTTGTCAGATCCTAAGGTCATGGTTCCACTGCTGAAACATGAATTACAACATTATTTAAACCCACAGTCATACAAAACTTATGAGTGAGTCGTCAGCAGTGTTTTTGGCTGCACAAGTCCAGCCTCAGTCCTTAGTCCCGGTCTTGGTCTGGTTCTAATAAAGTCCTGGCTCGCGGTGAGTTCAGGGACGCAGCTGTGGCTCGTTAAAATGGAAACTACCTCCCAAAAAACGTGGGACAAATGAAGAAGTATGCAGTACAGTGTGTCAAAGTGCAGGTGCAGGTCTGGTTCTGGTCCAGCTCAGGAGGATTTAAGGACCAGAGACCAGGGACCCACAGCTCACGGGGTCCAAAAGGCTGTTAGCATGAGGAGGGGCCTGGTTTGGTCTATAGTTTTATCCAGATTTGGCTTTTACATTTAGTCCTGGTTTAGTTTCTGGTCCAAAGTTCTTCCTCACTTATCTTCTGCCTTCAGACCATCCTAATTATCCACCATGATGAGTTTATAAGCACTTTTCACAACTTTCCGAGACCGGAGCGGAGTTTTGTAGTTATGGTAAAGCTAACAACACCTAGCATGCTAATGTGCACTTCCTGGTTCCTGATAGTCTCCATGGAGATGTCATTCCTTTGCCTGGAACGTTCCACAGAACAAAACATCGTCATTCAAATTAAGACGGTTCAGATGTTGGTCACCACAAACACAGTCTTATTTTGGTGTATCTAAACTATCGTAGGAGCTGTGAGTCCAGAGGGTCAAAGGTCAGAGGTCGCAGGCTCTTGGTCATGTGACACATCTGGAACATCTGCTGCAGTTTCCCACATGAGTAACTGTCCCACTTCCTGTTCATGTTCATGTGTTTACAAATCAGATTAATGTAATCACCAGAGCTACTACTACTACTACTACTATGACTACTACAACTACAACTAGTAGTAGTAGCAGCAGTAGTAGTATTAGTAGTAGTAGCAGTAGTAGTAGCCGTAGTAGTGAGTGAGGGAGAACTTTGGACCACTTTAAACCGTTTAAAATGATCGTTTTGTATTTCCAGATTTAAAGTAAAATCAGGTCCAGATAATGTGGTAACTTAAATCTCTGTTATTATTATTTTCCAACTTGGAGTCGTGTTTCATTAATTACCGCTCTAATTTCTTTGCCTTGTGAGGAGCAGAAGGCGCGTGCTCATATCCGCCGCATTTACATATTAAATGGGCTCTGGGGTGGAGGAAATGTATGCTAATGTATGCTAATGTATGCAGGCATCTTTATTTTGAACCGGTGACCATATGCACAGGGGGCAGGTGAGACCGGCTCATCCTCCACTCCGTTTACATGTGTGTTTATGTGACATTATGTATACGCTTTGTTATGTAGAAGTGATTATTCTGAGGGATCAGGGAGGGTCCGGTCATGTAGTAGCAGCAGTAATAGTAGTAGTAGTAATAGTAGTAGTAGTAGTAGTAGTAGTAGTAGCACTTCCTGTATTACAACCACAGACTGTATAAAGAAGTGGACTAAGGGAATGTGACGTGACCCATAGCGTTCGCCTCCAGTCAAATGAAGCTCATGAGGCCAGCAGTTATAGAGGTGGATTCGGAGCCGAGTTCCATATTAGGAAAAGGAATTTTATTAACGTATATAACAGAAAAATAAAAACCCCAGGATCAAGTAGAGCGGATAAACATGAACATTTAAGACCAAAACGAAGTCAGTTGGAGCCAGAGTCGATGGAGCCGGAAGTGCCCCCATGTTCACTTCCTGTTTGGAATGATGAGGAAACATTATAACATAGATCAAAAGTGAATTATGGAACCTTTAAATATATTTTTTCATTCCACATTTCTCCCACTACAGCGGCGCGCTCTCACCTCCACACCTCACATGAACCGTTTCCAGACTGTGAAGTACTTTTGCAGTAATCTGTGTGAGTACTCTACCTGGTGAAGTAGTGAGTGCAGTACAGTGTGTATTTGTACTTGTGTATGTAGTGTTTGTTTGTGGTTTGGTTGGGAGCCAGGTGCCGGGGTTCACACTGCAGAGTCAGCTCCAGCTCAGCGCAGGGGTGTCAGTGTGTACGAAACAAGCGCCCCTCTCACACCTCCACATACAAAACACAAAAAGCAACGTGTAGGTAAGTTAAAACGACTTAAATTAAGAACATCTGACTTATTTGAGGAGATTCAACTTGACAAGTAAAATTCTCTACCAGTGGAAGTGTGTTTTTCTTAATTCAAGCAACATTGGCATTTTTTTTTCTTATTTTAAAGCTGCATTGTGTAGTTTTTCTGCTGGAAGGTCTCTCAAATGCTTATCTCTGTGGAAATATTATTGCTTTGTCTGGAATGTTTCACAGTATGGCATTAAACTTTTCTACCTTCATGGAGACCAACCCAGACCAAGTTACAGGTCAGAACTGTGGAGAGGCGACCCCGCTCACAGTCTGAATATCTGTTTTTGTAGATATTTTTGAGCAATAAAACCACCTGTAATTGAATAAATGTGAAGTAGAGCTGTTTAATGTCACACTGTGGAACATTCCAGGCAGAGCAATGACATTTCCATAGAAACAAGCAGGTGATGGACCCCCGACCAAAACTATAGTGCAGAGTGTTTTTCTTAAGTGTAGCAAGGTGTGTTTTCATATTTTAAGCAGAAAAAGTCTTGTTCCATTGGTAGATCATTTTACTTGTAAAGTGAAATTGGCTTAAATAATGATAAAACGTTCTTAATTCACGTAATCTTAACTTGCAGTTTGTGTATTTCACTGTAATAAATTATATTATCTTGTGTAAAAAATGCCAAATTCAGTGTTGAAACGTGTAAATAGTCTTTTCTCGGTGTGTTCAGTTCACTTAAATTCTCTCTCTGTTGAATCATTTCCCGTCAAACACAAGCTGCAGCTGTGGTTTTTGTGTTTTATTTTATTTTATTTTTTGTTTTTCTGGAAGTTAAACCTAAATGAAAGCATACTTATACCATTCTATTGAGACAGCTGGTATCTACATCTACATAGCCTGGCAAATCCTGACTCTCTTCATCTCTTTGTGTTTTTTATAGAAAGTTCAGTCTGGTCCCCAATTCCTGCTTTGCATTTCAAACCAGAACCAAACAACAACTGTCCAATCAGATTTGTTTATTTCAGTGACATTCGACATTTCCCAGTTTAAACCCAGTATAAACCTGTTCTAAATCTGGTCTAAACCTGTGTCTGGTCTAAACCTGGTCTAAACCTGGTCTAAACCTGTTTTAAATCTGTTCCAAACCTCGTCTAAACCTGGTCTTATCCCAGTCTAAACCTGGTCTAAACCTGTTTTAAATCTGTTCCAAACCTGGTCTAAACCTGGTCTAAACCTGGTCTAAACCTGATCTAAACCCGGTCTAAACCCAGTCTAAACCCGGTCTGTCTCGAGCCCTGGTCCCTGACAGCAGACTGACAGCAGAGGAGGCGGTGGTTCAGGGCGAGCCCTCAGGCCAATATTCAAATGGGACGTTGATGTTTAGGATCTGAACAAAACAAGCTCCATAAATGTCGGAGAGAGGGGAACAGGAGGAAGAGGAGGAAGAGGAGGAAGAGGAGGAGGGTCTGGAGTGAGGAAGAAGAGGAGGAGGATGAGGAAAGGGTCTGGAGTGAGGAGGAGGAGGAAGAGGAGGAAGAAGAGAAGGGTCTGGAGTGAGGAAGAGGAGGAGGAGGACGAGGAGGAGAGGGTCTGGAGTGAGGAAGAGGAGGAGGAGGATAAGGAAAGGGTCTGGAGTGAGGAGGAGGAGGAAGAGGAGGAAGAAGAGGAGGGTCTGGAGTGAGGAAGAGGAGGAGGAGAACGAGGAGGAGAGGGTCTGGGGTGAGGAAGAGGAGGAGGAGGACGAGGAGGAGAGGGTCTGGAGTGAGGAAGAGGAGGAAGAGGAGGAAGAAGAGGAGGGTCTGGAGTGAGGAAGAGGAGGAGGAGGACGAGGAGGAGAGGGTCTGGAGTGAGGAAGAGGAGGAGGAGGATGAGGAAAGGGTCTGGAGTGAGGAGGAGGAGGAAGAGGAGGAAGAAGAGGAGGGTCTGGAGTGAGGAAGAGGAGGAGGAGAACGAGGAGGAGAGGGTCTGGGGTGAGGAAGAGCAGGAGGAGGACGAGGAGGAGAGGGTCTGGAGTGAGGAAGAGGAGGAAGAAGAGGAGGGTCTGGAGTGAGGAAGAGGAGGAGGAGAACGAGGAGGAGAGGGTCTGGGGTGAGGAAGAGGAGGAGGAGGAGGACGAGGAGGAAGAAGAGGAGGGTCTGGAGTGAGGAAGAGGAGGAAGAGGAGGAAGAAGAGGAGGGTCTGGAGTGAGGAAGAGGAGGAGGAGGACGAGGAGGAGAGGGTCTGGAGTGAGGAAGAGGAGGAGGAGGACGAGGAGGAGGAGGAGGAGGAGAGGGGCATAGACTGTATAAAGAAGTGGACTAAGTCAAATGAAGCTCACCAGAGCTAGCAGTTATAGGTGCGAATTTGGTGCCAGTTCCATATTAGGAATAGGAATTGGTTTCAAATAAAAAATGAGTATGGACGTGCTTCTGGCTCCATTGACACCGGCTCCAGTTCTCTTTGTATTGCAAAAATGTCTCCCCTCCCCCTTTGGTCTCAAAATGTTCATATGAACGCTGAGCTCTACACGATCCTGGAGTTTTTATTTTGTTATTTTGT
The DNA here is from genome assembly GCA_029959045.1 of Taenioides sp. WSHXM2023. NCBI lineage: Eukaryota > Metazoa > Chordata > Actinopteri > Gobiiformes > Gobiidae > Taenioides > Taenioides sp. WSHXM2023. Next base: position 21,939,977 of record CM057087.1, read on the forward strand.
CCGCAAATAAATTTCTATTCCTGCTACGTCAAGCTCGCTTAGTCCACTTCTTAATTTATTATTTTGGTCTGCTATGAAAGTGAAAGTAAAAACTACCAAAGCTTCAATGTGTAAACGAGTTGTTGTTTATCTTTATTTGCAAAAGTGTGGTTATGTATGACGGCCATTTTGATTCATTAGCATTAGCATTAGCATTAGCATAGCTTGGTAATTAGCTACAAAGTTTAGCGCTAATGTTAAAGTGTTTGGTTATCTGCAGAAAATATCGGTGAGTTTATGTTACTGAAGTTGCTGTCATGGTAAAGCTAACAGCAACTACCATGCTAACAGGCACTTCCTGATTCTGTGACAATAAAATACAATTAGGTGTGGACTTATTTTGACCTTGTACATTTTTTTTAATGCATGGGAAAAAATAATAATTACGTTTTCTTCCTGCTATTGTGGATCATTTGGGCCTGTAATTTGAAAGTTGCTGGTTGAATTCCTGCTTCTTAATATTTTTACAAACAAATCTTATTCCTTTGTTGTCTGAAATGCAAGGCAGCTGAAAGCCTGTTTATGTGCGTGTACATTATCATTTTGAATCAATAAAGACGAATACATAAGTCTAAGTGAGAGTGTTTGACCTCTGACCCCGTGTGAACCCCCAGGCTCTTCATTGATTGGTCTAGAGCCAGCCTCATCTGCATCTCATTTGCACACGACCTCAGATTAACCTTTAACCTCTGGAGACGTGGATCAAATGGAGATCAGAAAAACAGATTTCACGATTTGGTTCAGATTTGACGAGCTCCAGGCCAAAAGAATTAAAAGGATTATTTTCAACACTTTTTGGAATAAACACAAAACAATAACTGGACCTCCTTTACTTGGTTTAAGATTATCACGTACAATGGACTTTTATGAGCTTTAATTTATGTTATAATGTTGTTTCCTCCTCAAAAACACACCTGGAGTTGTGTTTTGTTTCATTCACACACGTTTGAGTAACTCTTTATTATTAGTCTGTCCACATCTCCAAAGCTCAAAAATGCTCTGTTCCACCTTGTGATGTCATGAAGTGGTAGTTTTTTTTAAGTTAACAGCTACATTTTACTTTAAGTTCAATAGAAATGTGTAATTCCAGGGCTGAAATAATCAAAATGATTCTAATGAAAGTGTGTGGAGTTTAAGAACTCAGTGGAGCACTTCCTGTATTACCACATGACATCACAAGGTGGAACGGAGTGTTTTGAGTTTGAGAGAAGAACTGCAGGGTTTGTGTGTTAAACGTGTGAATGAAACAAAACACAACTCCAGGTCCTGGTTTGTGATGAGGAAACAACATTAGAACACAGATCAGGAAACAGTGAAATATGGACCCTTTAAGTCCTGGTTTAGTTCTGTTGTAATCCTGATTCAGACTAAATGTCCTTTTGTAGTCCTGGTTTAGACCTGGACTATAACTGGTTTTATTCTTGGTTCAGTTCTGGGTATCATTTAGAAGTTGCCGATACGATACATACCTCGATACAGTGAGCTTTCGATTCAATACGATATATGTCAATATCAATTCGATACTGTTAAAAAAATAAAAAATAAAGGCTAAATCGTGGCTGTGATACTAAAATTCTTTGTTAAACCACTTCTTGTGCAAAGTTCATATGAAAAACGCCCATTTTAATCATCAAAACAGTGAAAATGTCAAATGTGTCGCATAAACAAGTTTTCTTCTTCTGAACAAGCAACAAAACTGTAGCTGTAACAAAATATTTAGTAAAATGTACCAAAAAATACTCTTGGCGATATATCGATACAGCAGCCCACAATATCGATACTGTATCATCACATTAAAAGATACGATATTTCGATATTTTGCACACCCCTGTTCATTCAGTTCTTAGTTTTGAGCCTTTAGAGTTTGTTTTCCTCTGGTCTATTATTTTGATTTTGGTTTAGTATTTTAAGGAAGTTTTTTTTTTTTGCTTTTTTGCTCTAAGTCTGGCACATCTATTTCTGAAATTATTCCTCAGAATTACAGAATTGAAGCGTAGACATAAAAATGAGACAAACTAAATCAAATCTGAAGGAGCGACGCAAGAAACACAAATACGGAATCCGAAAAGTACTGCGAGAAGTACAGTTTTGTTCTTAAAGGTGCACTGTGTAACTTCTAAGGTGGAGGGTCCGCTACTTGCTTGTCTCCGTGGTGATATTATTTATTTTATTGCCTGAAATGTTCCACAGTAGGGCATTAAACATATCCCCCTTGCATTTGTTGAATTACAGGTGTTTTAGAGCTCAACAATTCCTTTTAAAACACTAATTCTTAGCATGTGCAGGCTCGCTTCTCCGTAGATCTGACCGTTAAGCTGTCGCCATTGTGATTACCATGAAGTTTATTTCCGTACGGCGTAAAAATAAAGGCAAAACAGTAATATCACCATGGAGACGAGCAAATGGCAGACCCTCCACCAGCAAAGTTACACAGTGCACCTTCAAGTAAATGCAACTAAGTACTACCACCTCCAGCCCCGGGGAATCCTGGGAGCCGTAGTCCCAGCCGTGCCCCAGAGGCTCATGGGAAGTGTAGTCCCAGAGTGCTGGTGGCAGATTGGCTGACATCTGTTTGTGCTTAAAGTGGGTGAATGAGACGAGACAGCGCGTGCATATGGTACACTGCAGTAATCATAGACACTGTATGAATGTGAATGTGATAGGGACGGGCGGGAGGGCATCAGGAGCACTATTAGATTAGTTCAAAACATCTGCGCGTCTCGTGTGTCTGACAGCAGCATGTCTTTTCATTATGCCGGGCTGTGGGTTAAACTGTGTGTGTGATTCTGTGATGGCGGATGACAGATTTCAGTGTTTTATTTATTAAAGGTACAGTATAGCACTCCTACTGGTTTAAACTGGAACTGCAATCACAACTGAACCTGTTTTTACACAAAATTGACTCTTGTGAACTTTAAGTCGTGTTAAAATGTCGTTTCCTCCTCAAAAACAGACCTGGAGTCGTGTTTTGTTTCATTCACACGTGTTTGAGTAAAACTTTATTATTAGTCTGTCTATATCTCGAAAGATCAAAATGCTCTGTTCCACTTTGTGATGTCATGAAGTGGTAGTTTTCAAGTTAACAGCTACTTTTAGTTCAGTAGAGATCGGCAAATCCTGGTTTAGTGCTGCTTTAGTCCTGGTTCAGTCCTGGTTTAGTCCTGGTTAAGTCCTGATTTAGTCCTGATTTAGTCCTGGTTTAGTCCTGGTTTAGTCCTGATTTAGTCCTGATTTAGTCCTGATTTAGTCCTTGTCTAGTCCTGGTTTAGTTCTGATTTAGTCCTGGTTCAGTCCTGGTTTAGTCCTGGTTTAGTCCTGATTTAGTCCTGATTTAGTCCTGGTTCAGTCCTGGTTTAGTCCTGGTTCAGTCCTGGTTTAGTCCTGATTTAGTCCTGGTTTAGTCCTGGTTTAGTCCTGGTTCAGTCCTGGTTCAGTCCTGGTTTAGTCCTGGTTCAGTGCTGGTTCAGTCCTGTTTTAGTCTTGGTCTAGTCCTGGTTTAGTCCTAGTTTAGTCCTGGTCTAATCCTGTTTTAGTCCTGGTCTGACCCTGTATACTGTTCTAGGCCCTACAGACTCTGATCTCATCTCGTCTCATTTAAACATCGATTTATTCTCAACATTTGGATTCTAAATTTCTCCCCGGGGCCCCGATTTTCACCACCATCTGAACCTCACACCGGGCTCTCAGTGTCGGGGCTCTCAGTGTTGAGACTCTCAGTGTTGGGGTTCTCAGTGTCGGAGCCCCTGTGTTGGGGCTCTCAGTGTTGGGTTCTCAGTGTTGAGACTCTCAGTGTTGGGGCTCTCAGTGTCGGGGCTCTCAGTGTTGAGACTCTCAGTGTTGAGACTCTCAGTGTTGAGACTCTCAGTGTTGAGGCTCTCAGTGTTGAGACTCTCAGTGTTGAGGCTCTCAGTGTTGAGGCTCTCAGCGTCGGGGTTCTCAGTGTTGGAGCCCCTGTGTTGAGGCTCTCAGTGTTGAGGCTCTCAGCGTTGTGGTTCTCAGTGTTGGAGCCCCTGTGTTGAGACTCTCAGTGTTGAGGCTCTCAGCGTCGGGGTTCTCAGTGTCGGAGCCCCTGTGTTGGGGCTCTCAGTGTTGAGGCTCTCAGCGTCGGGGTTCTCAGTGTTGGAGCCCCTGTGTTGAGGCTCTCAGTGTTGAGGCTCTCAGCGTCAGGGTTCTCAGTGTTGGAGCCCCTGTGTTGAGACTCTCAGTGTTGAGGCTCTCAGCGTCGGGGTTCTCAGTGTCGGAGCCCCTGTGTTGGGGCTCTCAGTGTCGGGGCTCTCAGTGTTGAGACTCTCAGTGTTGAGGCTCTCAGCGTCGGGGTTCTCAGTGTTGGAGCCCCTGTGTTGAGGCTCTCAGTGTCGGGGTTCTCAGTGTTGGGGTTCTCAGTGTTGGGCTCTCAGTGTTGGGGCTCTCAGTGTCGGGGTTCTCAGTGTCGGAGCCCCTGTGTTGAGGCTCTCAGTGTTGGGGTTCTCAGTGTCGGGGTTCTCAGTATTGGGGTTCTCAGTGTTGGGCTCTCAGTGTTGGGGTTGGGGCTGCTGCTGAGAGCCCCTGTGTCGGGGCTCTCAGCAGCAGTAATAGCGGTAGTAGTAGCAGTAACACTAGCAGTAACAGTAGTAGCAGTAGCAGTAGTAGTAGTAGCAGCAGTAGTAATAGCAGTAGCAGTAGCAGTAGTAGTAGTACTTCATTAGGAGCTGTCTGATAGTTACTACAGTCGACATATTGACCGGAGCAGATATTTGACTCGTGTGATCAGAGGAGGTTAAACACACAAACACCTCATTAATATTCATGAGGCATCTGCATATGTAATGAGGCGGCGAGGAGCCTTCTGTGCTTCCTCCTCTCCTCACTCGCTTCCTTCATCCGTCCATCCTCATCTCCCTGAGTCTTTGTCTCCTCTCCTTCCATCCTGTGTCTTAACATGCTTCCTCTTCTCCTCTCCTAACATGTCTCCTTGTCGCTTTCCCTTGCTTCCTTCCTGTGTCCTAACTTCCTATTGTCTTCTCCTCTCTTTCGTTCGTTCCTTCTTTGTGTCCTAACATGATTCTTTGTTTCCTCTCCTTCCTTCCTGTGTACTAACATGCTCCCTTGTCTTCTCTCCTTCCTTCCTTCCTTCCTTCCTTCCCGCAGCCTAACATAGTTTCTTGTCTCTTCTCCTTCTCTCCTACATCCTAACATGCTTCCTTTTCTCCTATCCTCTCTTTCTTTCCTTCCTTCCTTGCGTCCTAACATGCATCCTCGTCCCCTCTCCTACTTTCCTTTCTTCCTGCATCCTAACATGCTTTCTCATCTCCTCCTTTCTCCCTTCTTGCGTCCTAGTATGCTTCCTTGTCTCCTCTTCTTCCTTCCTGCATCCTAACATGCTTCCTTGTCTCCTTCCCTCCTGCGCCCTAACGAGCCGTGACGAGTGCTCTAATTATCACCAGAGTCAATATTAACCTGTCTCAATTGTTCTAATGAGGCGACAAGAGCAGACCAAAGACTACATTACCCACAATCCCCCTCCTCCTGCTGTCTGGTGCACACACATCAAAATTAGGACTAAACTGGTACTAAAGCCAGAGTTTAGTCTAGCCCTGGTTCACAACTGGTCTAGTCCTGGTACAGTTTTGCTTCAGACTAGAGGAAGTCCTGCTCTAGTCTAGTCCTGGTTTACTCCTGGTCTAATCCTGGTTCAGCCCTGGTTCAGTCTTGGTCTAGTCCTGGTCCTGGTGCAGTATTGATCCTTGTATTAGTCGCAGCTCACATGGGGCTCTTCCCACTTGTCTGGTCCTGGTCTAGTCCTGGTCTAGTCCTGGTTCAGTCCTGGTCTAGTCCTGGTCTAGTCCTGGTTCAGTCTTGGTCTAGTCCTGGTCCTGGTGCAGTATTGATCCTTGTATTAGTCTCAGCTCACATGGGGCTCTTCACACTTGTCTGGTCCTGGTCTAGTCCTGGTTCAGTCCTGGTCTAGTCCTGGTCTAGTCCTGGTTCAGTCCTGGTCTAGTCCTGGTCTAGTCCTGGTCCTGGTGCAGTATTGATCCTTGTATTAGTCTCAGCTCACATGGGGCTCTTCACACTTGTCTGGTCCTGGTCTAGTCCTGGTTCAGTCCTGGTCTAGTCCTGGTCTAGTCCTGGTTCAGTCCTGGTCTAGTCCTGGTCTAGTCCTGGTCTAGTCCTGGTCCTGGTGCAGTATTGATCCTTGTATTAGTCTCAGCTCACACGGGGCTCTTCACACTTGTCTGGTCCTGGTCTAGTCCTAGTTTAGTCCTAGTTTAGTCCTGGTCTAGTCCTGGTTCAGTCCTGGTCTAGTCCTGGTCTAGTCCTGGTCTAGTCCTGGTTCAGTCCTGTTGCAGTATTGAACCTTGTATTAGTCTCAGCTCACACTTGTCTGGTCCTGGTCCAGTCCTGGTTCGGTCCTGGTTCAGTCTTGGTCTAGTCCTGGTCTAGTCCTGGTTCAGTCCTGGTCTAGTCCTGGTCTAGTCCTGGTCTAGTCCTGGTTCAGTCCTGTTGCAGTATTGAACCTTGTATTAGTCTCAGCTCACACTTGTCTGGTCCTGGTCCAGTCCTGGTTCGGTCCTGGTTCAGTCTTGGTCTAGTCCTGGTCTAGTCCTGGTCTAGTCCTGGTCCTGGTGCAGTATTGATCCTGTATTAGTCTCAGCTCACACAGGGCTCTTCACACTCGGCTGAGTTCTGACACAGTCTGATCTGATCACATTTACACAAACTCGGGTCATGTGACGTTTTATCTGCTGTTTGTGTGGCCGCTTTATTAGGTACACCTATTCAGAGTTTAGATATCTGATTTCTGATTTAGTCCTGGTCCAGTCCTGGTTTTGTCCTGATTCAGTCTTGGTCTACTCTAGGTTTGGTTTAGTTCTGGTTCAGTCTTGGTTCAGTCCTCATTTCATTTTGGTCTAATCCTGGTGAAGTCCTGGTATAGTTCTGGTGTAGTCCTGGTCCTTGTACAATCTGGTCTAGTGTTTGTTTTAGTTCTAGTTTAGTCCTGGTTCAATCCTGGTTCAGTCTTGACTTGCCTGGTTTAGTTCTGGTGTAATCTTTGTTTAGTTCTGGTTTAGTACTGATTCAGTCTTGGTCTAGACCTGATTTAATCCTGCTTTTATCTCGATTCTGCTTTTGTCTTGGTCTACTCTAGGTCTGGTTTAGTTCTGGTCTAGTCCTGGTTTTGTGCTGATTCAGTCTTGGTCTACTCTAGGTCTGGTTTAGTTCTGGTATAGTCTTGGTCCCGTGCTGGTTCAGTCCTGGTCTAAACCTGATTCAGCCCTGGTTTAGAACAGGTCCTGCTTTGTGTGTATTTATGTGAGAGCTTTGTTTAGTCCTGGTTTAGTCCTGATTCAGTCTTGGTCTAGACCTGATTTAGTCCTGATTCAGTCTCTACTCTAGGTCTGGATTAGTTCTGGTCTAGCCTTTGTTAATTTCTGGTCAATCCTGATTTAGTCCTGGTTCTGTCCTGGTTCAGTCTTGGTCTACTCTAGGTCTGATTTAGTCCTGGTCCAGTCCTGGTCCAGTCCTGGTTCTGTCCTGGTTCTGTCCTTATTAAGTCTTGGTGTAGGCCTGTCTGGTTTAGTTCTGGTTTAGTTAGTTCTGGTCTTTGCTTAATCCTAGTTTAGTCCCAGTCCAGTCCTGGTTTTGTCCTGATTCAGTCTTGGTCTACTCTAGGTCTGGTTTAGTTCTGGTCTAGTCCTGGTCCAGTCTTGGTCTAAACCTGGTTCAGCCCTGGTTTAGAGCCGGTGTTTCTTTGCCTGTATGTGAGATCTGAGGACATGAGGATTTCCCATGATGCTCTGGGTGTGGTGACTTGAACATCTGCTCTCTCACTCAGGAGGCTCTGGGACGCTGAAAAAGACTCAAATTATCTGGCAACAAAAGTGTGGAGCAAACACGTCTCCATGGAAAACGGACTAGTTCAGAGCTGGTTCAGTCCTGGTTCAGTCCTGGTTAAGTCCTAGTTTAGTCCAGGTTTAGTCCTGGTTTAATTCCGGTTTAGTCCTGATTTAGTCCCGGTATATTCCTGTTTTTGTTTTGTTATAGTCCTGGTTTAGTCCTGATTTAGTCTTGGTTTAGTTTTGGTTTAGTCTTGCTTTAGTCCTGGTTCAGTCCTGGATTAGATTTGGTTTATTCTTATTTTAGTATTGGTTTATTTCTACTTAAATCCTGGTTTACTCCTGGTATAGTCCTGCTTTAATCCTTCTTTTGTCCAGGTTTAGTCCTGTTTTAGTCCCGGTATAGTCCCGGTTTAGTCCTGGTTTAGTCCTGCTTTAGCTCTGCTTTAGTCCTGGTTTAGTTCTGCTTTAGTCCTGGTTTAGTCCTGCTTTAATCCCATTTTAGTCCTGCTTTAGTCCCGGTTTAGTCCTACTTTAGTTCTGCTTTAGTCCTGATTTAATCCTGCTTTAGTCCTTGTTTAGTCCTGCTCTAGTTCTGCCTTAGTCCTGCTTTAATCCCGGTTTAATCCTGCTTTAGTTCTGCTTTAGTCCTGCTTTAGTCCTAGTTTAGCCCTGCTTTAGTCCCGGTTTAGTCCTGGTTTAGTCCTGCTCTAGTCCTGCTTTAATCCTGGTTTAGTCCTGCTCTAGTCCTGCTTTAGTTCTGCTTTAGTCCTGCTTTAATCCTGGTTTAGTCCTGCTTTAGTCCTGGTTTATTCTCCACATTCCTTGGCACAAGCCTCCCGTCGCCGCGGTGATGATCTTGATGATGTCGCTGATGTTGGACGGCGCGGTGTTACGCTGAATAATGTCCCCAGACCGCCCCGTGACCCTGAGGAGGCGGGGTTACGCGCCGCTTAATGTCAGACCGCATTAGGATTATTATTATTGTGCTAATGTGGCTATTAAACAGGAAACGCATCACAGGGCGGAGGGGGCGGAGCCAAGCGGCCATTACCGTCCAATAAAAAAAGGCATCCATCTCCAAAAGGGTCTTATTATTATTATTATTATGGATCGAATCAGACTGAGAGACATTTATATTTACATAATCGCATACAGGAAGTGTCTGAGGAATGTCTAATGGAAAGAGGAGAAGGTTACAGCGCCACCTGGTGTTTATGCCAGAATACAGCCATGGTCCAGGTTTCAGGTTATATTTAAAGGTTCTATATTTTACGCAAAAAATTATTCTCGTGAGCTTAAACCGTGTTATAATGTTGTTTCTGGATCAAAAACATAATATACATGTTTGAGTAGTTCAGTCCTGGTTTAGCCCTGGTTTAGTCTTGGTTTAATCCTGGTTTAGTTTAGGTTTAGTCTTGGTTTAGTCCTGTTTCAGTCCTGTTTCAGTCCTGTTTCAGTCCTGGTTTAGTCCAGGTTTATTCTTGGTTTAGTGCTGGTTTAAATTCAATCTTGAGGTCAAGTTTTAGTCCAGGTTTAGTCCTTTTTCTTTTTGTCCTGGTTTAGACCTTGTGATTTCATGAAGTGGTAGTTTTCAAGTGACCAGCTCCTTTTACCTTTTGTTCAGTAGAGATCGGCATTTCCAGGACTGAAATTATCCAAATGATTCTAGTGAAGGTGTGTGGAGTTTAAAAACACAGTGGAGCACCTCTTTTTTTTTTTTTTTTTTTTTTTTTACCATAAGTTGGAACAGAGTGTTTTCAGTTTGAGAGAAGAACTCAGTAGCCTAAATATGTGTGTCATATGGGCCCTTTAATACAGATGGGAGCTGGAAAATGCAGTGTTTTTGTTGTAATACGGTGAGTTCTTGGGTCTAGTCACCAATAAAAATGATCATTTATGACCTTTTGGATATTTTGGGAAACTGCAATGGAATTTTTATAGGGAAAACTGTCCCTAACCCCATCTGGGAACACATTCCAGAGTCTGAAAACCTGTAAATTCAAGTAAGATCTCACAAATTCATTAGAATCCATCTTGAGAAACTCTCGCTGTAGGGTTCAAATTCTCCCAGCAGCGAGTGGACCAATCCCGTCACAGCGCTGAGGTTTGTGCAGAGGTCAAAGGTCAAAGAAGCGCCCAAACAAACCAAAATAAACAACGCAGAGAGACGTACTTCAGCCTGTTTTAGCGTCACTAAGGACTATTTAGTGTAGTTTGTCAAAAACGTGCAGTAGGAAGCGCTTTATGGATTTGTGGACAGGGAAGACGTCTGCGCTTTTCTCTCAGCTGGATTTAACTTTGTACAGTCAGCTTCAAGTATCCGTCATGACGTTCTGCGTTTTCCAGATCCTCGAGAGCCGTTCCAGACTGATACGTGTGCAGAACTCAGCTCAGAGTGACACAGATCGGTCTGGTGTGAGCCAGGCTACACAGACCATGTTTACATTATGTTTTTTTTTTTATTCCGAATTAAATGTTCTGAATTAAATAGGTCGGAATTAAACTATTCTCTGTCGAGTTTACATGGAAATAATAATTCCGAATTGAGGTTTACATGGAAAACACGTTAAATCGGCTTTATTTAATTCCGCTCAACGTCTGGGGGTGAGGAAGGGTTCTGATTGGACAGGGACGCGAACGGATTTACGTCGCCCGGAGGAAAACTCACACTTCAGCTGCTTTTTGTCATCTCGGTTTGGTTTGTGTTTTTCTGTTTTCTTCCATCCACTCTTTTCATTATTTGTAGTTCTTCCAGCAAACTTATTCAAAAATTGTTTCGGTTCGAGACCAACGTTTGCTCCGGGCGCCATCTGCAGTGCGTCATCGCGTCAGAAGGGCGACCCAACGAGCACCGAACGACCGGAATTATTTTTAAGGGGAAGAACTGTTGACATGATCGAGGAATAAATTTATTAATCTTTAAAATTGGAATAAACCACACACTTAATTCGGAATTAAGTTTAATTCCGAATAATCATTTTCATTAGGAATTAAGTATTTACATGGACTTTTTAAAGCGGAATTCATTTTTATTCAGAATTAACTTAATAATTGGAATTAAATTTCTCATGTAAACGTGGCAACAGTGTGTGAACCTGAGAATATTTATAACAGTGGTTCACCTGAGGAGTTTGGGAAGAGGGGGACGTTATGACAGAAAACGACGTCAAACACAGATGAAAACAAACAGCACAAACGACACTGTGGGATACAGTCCACACTGAATCGAGAGTCTAGAAGGAAACTGATGAGGATCTAGAGAAGCTACACCACTGTGGTAGTAACCCAGCCATTAAAGGGTTCCTTTGTTAAATTTTGATTTTGGCTAATACATCTCTGTGGACATTCAGATGAAGTTTTTTTCAGACACATGTGCCGTACAAGGTTTTGTGCTAAACACAAACAGAAAACAGGAGCTCAACTTTTCCCTTTGTTTTCAGGTTTTTCCTCAAGTTCTTCCTCAAGTGTAACCAGAACTGTCTGAAGAACGCCGGCAACCCCCGAGACATGAGACGCTTCCAGGTATTTATACTACTGCAATAACTACTACTACTACTATTACTACTGCTAGTAATACTGTTACTACTACTACTACTACTACTACTACAGCTAGTACTACTATTTCTACTACAACTACTACAACTACTACTACATTACTACTACTACCACCACTACTTCTTGTACTACAATACAAGAAAAACTGTCTGAATGAGACACTTCCAGGTATATATACTTATAGTACTTATACTACTACCACTACTACTACTACTGCTACTACTACTACTAGTACTTTCACTACTAATGCTACTACTATTACTACTGCTACTATCACTATCACTACTACTACTACTACTACTACTGCTACTATCACTATCACTATCACTACTACTACTACTTAGACATAAAGTAATTGAGGTCCCAGGTGAAGTCGTGTGTACTTGAGTACTTGAGCACAGGGCAGGTTCATGTATTCGAGGTCCCAGGTGAAGTCATGTCTTTTCGTGTACTTGAGTACTTGAGCGCGGACAGGTTTGTGTACTCGAGGTCCCAGGTGAAGTCGTGTGTACTTGAGTACTTGAGCACAGGGCAGGTTCGTGTACTTGAGTACTTGAGCGCGGACAGGTTTGTGTACTCGAGGTCCCAGGTGAAGTCGTGTCTTTGCGTGTACTTGAGTACTTGAGCACAGAGCAGGTTCATGTACTCGAGGTCCCAGGTGAAGTTGTGTCTTTGCGTGTACTTGTGTACTTCAGTACTTGAGCACAGGGCAGGTTCGTGTACTCGAGGTCCCAGGTGAAGTTGTGTCTTTGCGTGTACTTGTGTACTTCAGTACTTGAGCACAGGGCAGGTTCGTGTACTTGAGTACTTGAGCGCAGACAGGTTCATGTACTCGAGGTCCCAGGTGAAGTTGTGTCTCACCTTGACATTTGGTTCATGTTTGACATTTAAATCTCTGTTTGGATTTTAATGAGACAAAAGTATAACGAGGAGTTTGTGTTCTGAATACGCAGCATTAGTGACGGACACTGAGGGAGGATAGGTTTGGGTCGGAACAGAGAAGGTTCTTGGTTCAATCCCCAGGGCCTTTCTGTTTGGAGTTTGCATGTTCCCCCTGTGTCTGTGTGGATTTCCTCTGGGCACTCTGACTTAAACTTAGACTTAAACAAACTTTATTGATCCACAAGGGAAATTATTTGGACACAGTAGCTCAAACATCACAATATAAAATAATAACAAAGAGTAAAAAATATAAATGGTATAAAATATAAATTGTAAAAATAAATTCTAAATAAGCAGCACAAAAGATACAAGAGACACGTGTGAATAAGGCATAATTATATAAATGTGTATGTACAAGTCAAAATAAAATAGAAAAATAAGTCATAAAATATAAAATCAATCAATCAGGACATAGGGTTATCCGTTACATAAGGCTGAGTTGTTGTACAGTTGTAGGGAGTATTATCTATTATCTCCGGTTTCCCCCATCAACACAAAACATGCACAGCAGGTCAAATCCTCCAGCCAAGGTCAAGATCTGGGTCCCACTTCCCCTGAGGAGATGCCCCAGAGACACTGAAGGATGGGTCAAATGCAGAGGACAAATTTAAATCTGCATCTTCAGATCTACAGAGGGGCTGACGGGACCCAGACATGTGGAGCTACGAGTCAAGTTCGAAGTAAAACTGTGTACTCTTTATTAGCAGAAGTAGTAAAAGTTTATAGGAGCAGTTGTGGCAGTATTTGTAGTAATAATACGCTGGCATCAGAGCGTAACTGCCAAAGCCACAGCCAAACAGAGTCTCTGTCTCATTCCCCAGACCCATCGACTCTGTCCTCCAATCAGAAACACTACTGTGTAGTAGTAGTAGTAGTAGTAGTAGTAGTAGTAGTAGTAGTAGTAGTAGTAGTAGTACTACAGTAATGATGTCATCTTTTGCAGGTGGTGGTGGTGTCCACATGGATGGACATGTCCTCTATAGTAGTAGTAGTCGCAGTAGTCACAGTAGTAGTAGTCGCAGTAGCAGTAGTTGCAGTAGTAGTAGTAGTAGTAGTAGTAGTAGTAGTAGAGTAATGATGTCATCTTTTGCAGGTGGTGGTGTCCACTACAGTGAACGTGGATGGACACGTCCTCTCTGTCTCTGACAACATGTTTGTCCACAACAACTCCAAACATGGCCGCCGCGCTCGCCGCCTCGACCCCTCAGAAGGTAACTCACTGTCCTGGTTTAGACCTGGGTTAGTCCTGGTTTAGACCTGGTTTAGTCCTGGTTTAGTCCTGGATTAGTTCTGCTTTATAATAATAATAATAATAATAATAATAATAATAATAATAATAATAATAATAATGCATTAGTCTTATACGGCGCTTTTCCAGACGCTCAAAGTCTCTTCACAGTTTCATGCATTAAGTGTCTTGCCTAAGAGCACAACAACATGAGATCAGGCTTTGACAGGAGGTTTGGCCCCAAGCAGGTTTGGTTCTTCTTTAGACCTGAATAAGTCCTGCTTTAGTCCTGGTTTGAACCTGGGTTAGTTTGGGTTTAGTCCTGGTTTAGTCCTGGTTTAGACTTGTTTTAGACCTGACTTAGACCTGGTTTAGTTCCAGATCCGTCTTTAGTCCTGGTTTAGTCCTGTCTTCAAACACCACGCAGCTTTTTATTTTACCACGACATACATTTTTAAATTAAACTTCCTCCATCTCTCCTTTGTGAATATGACACTGCACTGTGAATATTATGGGATGTGCTTGTGAGTCTACGGTGTCCTGTCAGGGCCAAACGGGACATAAAGGCTCCATCTGTCCCTCATTATGCATTCCCACAAACAAACTCCGAACAGGAAGTGCGGCGCGTCGGGGGGCGGGGTTAGCTTTTATCTGGCGCCCCCACGTACGGCGAACAATGCGGCGTTTTTTGGCCCCTCCAGGACGCCGTACAAAGGCAGAGCTGATGAGTGCGGGGATGAGACGGGGTCCAGATGTGGGAGAGGCAGAGCGGAGCAAGGCCGAGGAGATCAAAACAAACGTGTACGCCGAAGATTACAGCGCGACAGCGAAAACAAGACTGAAGATTAGACAAAGAATCTGCGTCTACCACTTTTAAAAACACACAAACCCGGCATATTTAGGCTCAGCTCTTCTCTCCGTTCCACCTTGTGATGTCATGTAGTGATACAGGAAGTGCTCCGATGTGTTTTTAAACTCCAAACGCCTTCACTAGAATCATTTGGTTGATTTCAGACCTGGAATTGCCGATCTCTGCTGAACTAAACGTCAAATGTAGATGTTAACTTGAAAACTACCGCTTCATGACATCACAAGGCGGAACAGAGCATTTTGAGCTTTGGAGATGTAGACGGACTAATAAATATTAACCTAAACCTAAAATGAACCGTTAAACCAGGGATTTATCCAACCACAACCAGGACTAACCCAGATCTAAACCAGAACTAAACCAGAACCTCAAGTGTCACACTAAATCAGGCCTAAAACACATTTTCAAACTGCATTTTTTAGTTTGTTTTTGTTTACAGATGATTATAAAAATCTGGTTCAGTCCTGGTTTAGTCCTGGTTCAGTCCTGGTTCAGTCCTGGTTTAGTCCTAGTCCAGTTCTAGTCCAGTTCTAGTCCAGTTCTGGTTCAGTTCTGGTTCAGTTCTGGTTCACTCCTGGTTCAGTCCTAGTCCAATTCCAGTCCAGTCCTGGTCCAGGTCTAGTCCAGTCCTAGTTCAGTTCTAATCCATTTCTAGTCCAGCCCTAATCCAGTCCTGGTGCAGTCCTAGTTCTAATCCAGTCCTAGTCCAGTTCTAATTCAGTTCTAATTCAGTTCTAATTCAGTTCTAATTCAGTCTGGAATTGGACTGAACCAGGGATGGACCAGCCATTCCTGGATCACTCCAAGTCCAGTCCTGGTCCGGTCCAGGTCCGGTCCCGGTTCGGTCCTGGTCCGGTCTCTCATATTCTGTGTATCTTGTGTGTGTTTGTGAAGCAGCCACTCCGTGCATTAAAGCGATCAGTCCGAGCGAGGGGTGGACCACAGGGGGCGCTACAGTCATCCTCATCGGGGATAACTTCTTCGACGGGCTGCAGGTGGTGTTTGGGACGATGCTGGTGTGGAGCGAGGTGAGGAACACTTTCACTTTCACTTTCACTTTCACTTTCACTCACTGGGAACAGACACACAGAGGCAAATCTGATCATTAAAGTGATATTACACTATTATAATGTTTCCTCATCACAAACACACCTGGAGTCGTTTATTCGTCGTTTCATTCACATGTTTAACACACAGACACTGAGTTCTTCTCTCCACCTTGTGATGTCATCATGTGGTAGTACAGGAAGTGCTCCACTTTGCTTTTAAACTCCACACACCTTCACTAGAATCACTTGGATAATTTCAGACCTGGAATTTCCGATCTCTACTGAACTAAAGGTAAAAGGAGCTGTTAATTTGAAAACTACCACTTCATGACATCATAAGTTGGAACAGAGCGTTTTGAGCTTTGCAGAACAAGCTTAACAGACTAATAACTCCAGATCTGTTTTTGATGAGGTAACAACATTATAACATGACTTAAATCTCATTTTGTGTCAGTTTTGTGTAACATAGGTTCAATCCACATTTGTTTTATTATGGATGGAGCTAAAAAGTCCTTGTTTAGTCCTGGTTCAGTCCTGGTTCAGTCCTGGTTTAGTCCTGGTTCAGTCCTGATTTAGTCCTTGTTCAGTCCTGCTTTAGTCCTGGTTCAGTCCTGGTTCTGTTTCTCTCACAGCTCATCACGCCTCATGCGATCCGGGTTCAGACTCCTCCTCGTCACATTCCCGGGGTCGTGGAAGTCACTCTGTCCTACAAATCCAAACAGTTCTGCAAAGGAGCGCCAGGGAGGTTCGTCTATACAGGTAAAAATACAAATACTACTACTACTACTACTACTACTACTACTACTACTACTACTACTACTACTACTACCACTACTACTGCTGCTGCTCCTTTGCTTGTATTTGATTTCTTTTGTATATAATTCTTGCCCGTGTGACTGGGGACATTGTCTAAACTTGTCCATTGTGAGAATTATCTGAGATCTGACGCGTCCAGACGTCTGCTCAGATAAAGCCGCATTCACGCGTGCGCATTAACATGGCAAAGGACTCCAGAAACACACGAGAAAACGCAGAATAAAACGGAAAAAATGGCAAAACGAGCGCGCTGTGTCCGGTTGAAATCTGTGACATTCAGTTATCGGCACAAACAGGAGCCGTGCCTGACCTTTGCCTGTTTGAATGATGTGAATATAAAGAAGAATATGGGCAGACAAAAAAACGGGTTTAGAGATGGAGGAGGCTGATACACAGACAATGAGCCTGACAGAACGCACTCAGGGAAAAGAGACCAGGCTGCTGTGGATTTAGGACAGAGATTTAAAAGAAGATGTAAGGGTATGCTAAAAATTCATGCAAGGGTTAGTCCTGGTTTGGACCTGGTTTAGGCCTGGTTTAGTCCTGGTTTAGACCTGGTTTGTCCAGCCAGAGCCATACTCTTTGACAAAACTTTACAAAGACGAGTAGATCTGGGTCAGTCCTGGTTCAGTCCTGGTTTAGACCTGGTTCTGTCCTGGTTCAGATGGGATTTAGACCTGGTTTAGACCTGGTTTAGACCTTACCTGTCCAGCCAGAGCCATACGCTTTGACAAAACTTTACAAAGACGAGTAGATCTGGTTCAGTCCTGGTTTAGACCTGATTCAGACGTAGTTTGGACCTGATTGTCCTGGTTCAGTCCTGGTTTGGTCCTTGTTCGGAGCTGGTTCCTACCTGGTTCAGTTCTGGTTCAGACCTTGTTCAGACCTCGTTCGGACCTGATTCAGACCTGTTTCAGCCCTGGTTTAATCATGGTTCAGACCTGATTCGAACCAGGCTGGGACCTGGTTGGAACCTGGTTGGGACCTGTTTGGGACCTGTTCCGTCCTGGACCAGTCCTAGTTCAGTCCTGGTTCAGGCATGATTTAGACCTGGTTTAGACCTGCTTTAGACCTGCTTTAGACCTTACCTGTCCAGCCAGAGCCATATGCTTTAACAAAACTTTACAAAGACGAGTAGATCTGGGCCAGTCCTGGTACAGTCCTGGTTCAATCGCGGTCCAGTGCCACAGTTCAGAGTCTAACCCACAGCCTCCCGAGTGAGAGGAGCACACGGGCTAACCACTCTGCCACAGTAACACAGGGAGAACGCACACATCCCACTCCGAGACCTCAGGGAATCAAACCCACAACCTCAACCCGTCCCCCATAAAAATAACATAATATTTCTTTGTTTTTTCCTCAATTTTTCCATCCAATTTCCCTCCCCGCTCTCCTGACCCTGCTATAGCCTCATATTGTTTTGCCTTTTGACCACTTGAGTGAAAAATTCCCATATTCGGATATTTGGGAATCACGAACGGAGCATAAAAGCGCATCAGCCTACATAATACATATATATGAGGCTGTAATGGAAGCAATACTCACCAGGCCACGATTCAGAAGGCCAGAGACACAACACAAGGTAAATAAAAGAGAAATAAGCTGATGCGTGCTCCCGTGAAGCAAGGCATGATGGGAAATGGAGGAGAGGTAATGAGGAGCGAGAAGGAGCAGCAGCGGAGGCTCATGGGAATTGTAGGCGGGTTTAGAAGTGACAGAAGGGTAAGTGTCCCTGAAGCGTGGTTTCGATTGGGATTTGAACCTTAGGAATTTATAAACATGGAATATGCAAAGATCTGGTTGGTTTATTTAATTTTCTTTTTCTTTTTGTTTTACATTACGATCTTTATGGACCGGAAGATTACGATTCGCTTTTTACTCTTTGGTGCGAATCTAAAAGAGCCTGACTCATATTTTCTGATCTCTGTTCTAATGTTTTACCTCGTCAAAGACCTGGAGTTGTGTTTTGTTTCATTCACATGTTTGAGTAACACTTTATTATTAGTCTGTCTACATCTCCAAAACTCAAAACGCTCTGTTCCACCCTGTGATGTCATGAAGTGGTAGTTTTCAAGTGAACAGCTCCTTTTACCTTTAGTTCAGTAGAGATCGGCAATTCCAGGGCTGAAATTATCCGAATAATTCCAGTGAAAGTGTGTGGAGTTTAAAAACACAGTGGAGCACTTTCTGTATTACCACATGACCTCACAAGGTGGAACAGGGTGTTTTCGGTTTCTGCAGGGTTTGCTCCTGTCTTTTACCCCTGTCTCCTACCCCTGTCTCCTGTCCCCTGTCTCCTTCCCCTGTCTCCTGCCCCTATCTCCTGTCTCCTGCCCCTGTTTCCTGTCTCCTTCCCCTGTCTCCTGCCCCTATCTCCTGTCTCCTGCACCTGTTTCCTGTCTCCTCTCTTCTGCCCCTGTCTCCTCTCTCCTACCCCTGTCCCCTGTCTCCTGCCCCGTCTCCTTCCCCTGTCTCTTGTCTTCTGTCTCCTGCCCCTGTCCCCTGTCTCCTGTCCCCTGTCTCCTGTCTCCTGTTTCCTTCCCCTGTCTCCTGCCCCTGTCTCTTGTCTTCTGTCTCCTGCCCCTGTCTCCTTCTCCTGTCCCCTGTCTCCTGTCCCGTCCCCTGTCTCCTTTCCCTGTCTCCTGTCTCCTGCCCCTGTCTCCTGCCCCTGTCTCTTGTCTTCTGTCTCCTGCCCCTGTCTCCTGTCCCCTGTCTCTTGTCCCCTGTCTCCTTCCCCTGTCTCCTGCCGCGTCTCCTGTCCCCTGTCTCCTGCCCCTGTCTCCTGTCTCCTGCCCCGTCTCCTGCCCCTGTCTCTTGTCTTCTGTCTCCTGCCCCGTCTCCTTTCTCCTGCCCCTGTCTCCTGTCTCCTGCCCCTGTCTCCTAATCTGAGCTCACTCTGTGTAAATCTGATCTGTGCTGCTCCAGAACACTCGCTCGTCCTTCACATCTGCCTGTGATCACGAACGAACCGAGAGACGGAGGCATAGAGAGAGGAGAAGAGAGGGGAGGAGAGGAGAGAGAGACGGAGGGATAGAGAGAGGAGAAGAGAGGGGAGGAGAGGAGAGAGAGACGGAGGGATAGAGAGAGGAGAAGAGAAGGGAGGAGAGGACAGAGAGACGGAGGGATAGAGAGAGGAGAAGAGAGGGGAGGAGAGAGATGGAGAGAGATGGAGGGATAGAGAGAGGAGAAGAGAAGGGAGGAGAGGACAGAGAGACGGAGGGATAGAGAGAGGAGAAGAGAGGGGAGGAGAGAGATGGAGGGATAGAGAGAGGAGAAGAGAGAGGAGGAGAGGAGAGAGAGACGGAGGGATAGAGAGAGGAGAAGAGAGGGGAGGAGAGGACAGAGAGATGGAGGGATAGAGAGAGGAGAGGAGAAGGGAGGAGAGGACAGAGAGAGATGGAGGGATAGAGAGAGGAGAAGAGAGAGGAGAAGAGGAGAGAGAGATGGAGGGTTAGAGAGGGGAAGAAGAGAGGGGAGAAGAGGAGAGAGAGAGACGGGAGGAGAGAGGAGAAGAGTGAAAAGGGGGAGAAGAGAGAAGAAAGGCAAGAGGAGTGAGAGAGGGGAGCAGACAGAAAGGCAAGAGAGAAGGAGGAGAGAAAGGGAATGAGATGAGAGAGAAGAGGAGAGAGGGAGGAGAGGTCATGCATTTCATAAAGATATACTATACTACTAAACTACTACTAATATATTGTACTAGTCCTGGTTTAGCCCTGGGTTAGTCCTGGTTTAGTCTTGGTTTAGTCCTGCTTTAGTCCTGGTTTGGTCCTGGTTTAGTCCTGGTTTGGTCCTGGTTTAGTCCTGGTATTAGTCTTGGTTTTAGTCCTGGTTTAGTCTTTTTTTAGTCCTGCTTTAGTCCTGGTTTAATCCTGCTTTAGTCCTGCTTTAGTCCTGGTTTGTTCCTGGTTTTAGTCCTGGTTTTGTCTTGGTTTAGTCCTGCTTTAGTCCTGCTTTAGTCTTGGTTTTAGTCCTGGTTTTAGTCCTGGTTTTAGTCCTGGTCGTGTCCTGGTCGTGTCCTGTTTTAGTCCTGGTCCTCTTTCCTCTCTCTCTCTCTGTTTTTAGTCCTGTTTTTAGTCCTGGTCGTGTCCTGGACAAGTCCTGGTTTAGTCCTGTTTTAGTCCTGTTTTAGTCCTGTTTTAGTCCTGTTTTAGTCCTGCTTTAGCCGTGTTTAGTCCTGCTGTTTTCCTGCTTTAGTCCAGTTTAATTTGTCCTGCATCAGAATCTCATATGTTCTCAGTATTTGGTATTTGCCCTTGTTGTCACAGCGCTGTGGTCCTCCTCCTCGCGCGCCTCATTAGAACTCTCTCTGTTACCCATAATGCCGTTCACCTCTGGCGTGGGGGTGTGTGTGTGTGGGGGGGGGCGTGGCTCTCGCTCTGGGACAAATTGGATTTAGCCCGCCGCCTCTCCTCGCCTCTCTCTCCTCGTCTCCTCGCCGCACGCCACAAACAAATAATATTATGTTTCTAATGAAGCCGCTCTATCCCCGCCTGATTCGTATTCATTCTATATTCATGCAGGGAGCGCTACAAAACGTTAGCCCAAACGCGATTGTCACTCTTCCTTTTGAGAGACGCGCCACCGACAAAATTGTCCCCAAAGTACCAGAGGACACACGCCATGATAGATGCGCGTTATTACACACACAGGGCCCCGACGCCTGTTTGTGAAAGGAGGGAGAGAGGGAAGAGAGAGGGAGGAGAGAGAGAGGAGAGAGAGAGGAGGAGAGACACAGAGAGAAAGGAAGGGTGAGGAGGAGAGGAGAGAGGAGGAGAGAGAGGAGGAGAGGCACAGAGAGAAAGGAAGGGTGAGGAGGAGAGGAGAGAGGAGGAGAGAGAGGAGGAGAGGCACAGAGAGAAAGGAAGGGTGAGGAGGAGAGGAGAGAGGAGGAGAGAGAGGAGGAGAGGCACAGAGACAGAGAGAGGAAGGAAGAGGGAGGAGGAGAGGAGAGAAAGAGGGGGAAAAAGATAGAGATAGAGAGAGGAGGGGTGAGGAGGAGAGGAGAGAGGAGGAGAGAGAGGAGGAGAGGCACAGAGACAGAGAGAAGAAGGGGGAGGAGGAGAGACACAGAGATAGAGAGAAAGGAAGGATGAGGAGGAGAGAGAGGAGGAGACACACAGAGATAGAGAGAAAGGAAGGATGAGGAGGAGAGAGGAGGAGAGACACAGAGATAGAGAGAAAGGAAGGATGAGGAGGAGAGAGAGGAGGAGAGACACAGCGACAGAGAGAGGAAGGGTGAGGAGGAGAGAGAGGAGAGAAAGAGGGGGTGAAAGATAGAGAGAGACAGGAGGGGTGAGGGAGAGAGAGAGATGTGGAGAGAGAGGAGGGGTGAGGAGGGGAGAGAGAGAGGGTGAGAGGAAGAGAGAGAAGGAGGAAGGGAAGGGAGAGGAGTGAGGAAATGAGAAAGAGAGAGAGAAGAGACAGAGATAGAGAGAGAGGAAGGAGAGGTGAGAAGAAAGAAGGAGAAAGGAGGAAGGAGAAAGGATGAAAATAATAGAAGGATGAAAAGACAACAAGGGAATGAATAAAAGAGAGTTAGGGGAGAGGAGGCATGAACTGGAGAAAGATGAGGAGGGGCAGAGGTAGAGAGAGGAGAGAAAGAGAAGAGGAGGAGAGAGGGGAGAGAAAGGACCATAAAGGAGAAGAGGAGGATAGAGTGAGGAAAGAGGGGGAGAGAGGGGAGGGAGATGTAGATATGAGAGAGAAAGGAGGGAGGGAGAGAGAGAGAAGTGGAGGAATAGAAGAGGTTAGGGGTGTGTGAAAAGAGCAGGAAATATTAAAACAAGTCTATAGAGAGTCATAAAATGGATGCAGCCCAGAGTCATGGAAATGTGCACACAAAGAACTCAGAACTAAACCAGGACTAAACCAGGACTAAACCAGGACTAAACCAGGTCTGAACCAGATCTGAACCAGAACTAAAGCAGGACTAAACCAGGACTAAACCAGGATTAAAACAGGAAAAACAGGACTAAATCAGAACTAAATCAGAACTAAACCAGGACTAAACTAGGTCTGAACCAGGGCTAAACCAGGACTAACCCAGAACTAAACCAAGGCTAAACCAGGACTCAACCAGGACTAAACTAGGTCTGAACCAGGGCTAAGCCAGGACTAAACCAGGACTAAACCAGATGTAAATTAGGGCTAAACCAGGACTAAACCAGGACTAAAGCAGGATTAAACCAGGATTAAACCGGCACTAAACTGAATCAGAACTAAACTAAGACTAAATCAGGACTCAACCAGGACTCAGCCAGGACTAAACCAGGAAAAACAGGACTAAATCAGAACTAAATTAGAACTAAACAAGAGCTAAACCAAAACTGAAAAAAGGACTAAACCCGGTCTATTCATGGTCTCCTGGTCAGTGAACAGGAAACAACTGTCACATGGTTAAAAACGCACGAAGTCCGTTTCTTTTATTAAAGGTGCACTGCGCAACTTTTGGAGGGTCCGTCACCTGCTTGTCTCCATGGAGATCTTATTCCTTTCCCTGGAATGTTCCATGGTGTGACATTAAACACATCTTTTCAGCATTTTTTCATTACAGGTGTTTCTGTTGCTCAAAAATACAACAATTCTTTCTGTGAATAGGGGTGACTCTCCACAGATCTGATTTGTAATGTAGCCTATAGGTAGATAGGTTTAATCTGGAACATTCTAAACAAAGCAATAATCTAAAAATATATCCATGGAGACAAGCAGGTGACGGACTCTCCACCAGGAAAGTTGCACAGTGCATCTTTAAGTCGTTTTAGATGAATATTGTGATCTGACCCTTGACCCCTGACCTCTGTCTCTGTCTGGTCTCTGAGGTCGGGGTATTAGATCTGACCTTTGACCCCTGACCTCTGTGTCTGTGTCTGGACTCTGAGGTCGGTATATTAGCTCTGACCCTTGACCCCTGACCTCTGTCTCTGTCTGGACTCTGAGGTCGGGATATTAGATCTGACCCTTGACCCCTGACCTCTGTCTTTGTGTCTGGACTCTGAGGTCGGGATATTAGATCTGACCTTTGACCCCTGACCTCTGTCTCTGTGTTCAGCTCTGAATGAACCCACCATTGACTACGGCTTCCAGAGGCTACAGAAGGTCATCCCCCGCCACCCCGGGGACCCCGAGAGGTTACCCAAGGTCAGTGCACCTGTCACACGCACACCTGTCACCTATACACCTGTCACATACACCTGTCCCATATGCACCTGTCCTATATACGCCTGTCCCATGTACACTTATCCCAAACACATATTCAGACCCAAGGGACCCCGAGAGGTTACCCAAAGTCAGTGGACCTGTCACATGCACACACACCTGTCAGCTATGCACCTGTCACATACAACTGTCCCAAACACCTGCCACATACACACCTGTCCCATATGCACCTGTCCCATACATACCTATCCCAGACACACATTCAGACCCAAGGGACCCCGAGAGGTTACCCAAAGTCAGTGCACCTGTTACCTACACATGCCACATATACACCTGTCCCATATACACCTGTCACATACACCTGTCACATGTAAACCTGTCACTTCCACCTGTCACATATACACCTGTCACAAACACCTACCACATACATATCCACACCCTAGGACTCTGAGAGGTTACACAAGGAAGGTCTGTGCACCTGTCTCACACACACCTGTCACATACACCTGTCACATATACATCTGTCACTTCCACCTGTCACATATACATCTGTCACTTCCACCTGTCACATATACACCTGTCACAAACACCTACCACATACATATCCACACCCTAGGACTTTGAGAGGTTACACAAGGAAGGTCTGTGCACCTGTCTCACACACACCTGTCACATATACATCTGTCACTTCCACCTGTCACATATACACCTGTCACAAACACCTACCACATACATATCCACACCCTAGGACTTTGAGAGGTTACACAAGGAAGGTCTGTGCACCTGTCACATACACCTGTCACATATACACCTGTCTCATACACACCTGTCCTCAAATATCCACACCTCTTCTACACCAGAGACCCTAACTGTCCTTCATCTGTCCTGTCCTCACCTGCCCCACCCTCACCTGCTTGCACCTGTCTGCACCTGCCCACATGTTGGACTAAATCACCTGAACCACGACATATGGTCTTTTCATTCCTTGACAAAACTGCTCTGGGACAAAATGAGATCTGGACAAAACAAACCGGACAGGAAGTGTATGTGGAAAAGTGAATCAGACGCGGTAACGGCGATGTGACCACGAGCGGGCGGAGCTAAAGTGGACCGTGACAGGGACAACGAATCTATTTGTCCTACGGCGCCCCCCCTTTGAATAAATACATATTAACCACGTGAGGGGGAGGGGGGCTGGACTTTAGCGGAGGAGACAGGAGCGTAAACGGCAGGAGGCGGCAGGCGTCGTAATGTGGTTCACCGCTGCAACGCCAAATCAAGATGAATGAGACGTGTGAGCAGAGGGGAGGAGGCAGAGAGAAAGAGGGAGAGAGGAAGAGAAGGGATAGAGGAGTAGGGGTAGAGGGAGGAGGGAGAGAGAGGGAGAGAAGAAGGGAGGGAGGAGGAAGAGAGAAAGGGAGGGAGGGAGAGAGGGAGAGGAGAGAAGGGATAGAGGGACGGGTAGAGTGAGGAGGGAGAAAGAGGGAGAGAAGAAGGGAGGTAGAGGAGAGAAGGGATAGAGGGATGGGGTAGAGGGAGGAAAAGAGAGAGAGGAGGGAGAGGTTGAGAGAGGGATAGAGGGAGGAAGGGAGAGAGGAATGAAGGGAGGTGGTAGAGAGAGGAAGGGAGAGAAGAAGGAGAGAAGAGACAGAGGGATAGAGGGAGGAGGAAGAGAGAGAAGAAAGGGAGGAGAGAGAGGGAGGAAGAGATTAGGGAAGAAAGGGAAGGAGAGAGGGCTTGAGGAGGAAGCGACAGAGGGAGAAAGGGAGTGAAGGAGGGAGAGGGACAGAGGGACAGGAGAGAGAGATGAAAGAGGTAGAGAGGGAGGGATAGAGAGAGGGAAAGGTGTAATTCTTCATTGGGACAGGCACACAATGGAATACTGATAAGGAGTGTACAGCGCCACCTACAGACCGCCTTTTGTTCTGCTGCAGTCTTATTTTCTATAGGCCTAGTCCTGGTTTAGTCCTGGTTTAGTCCTGGTTCAATTCTGCAAGTTTAGCAAGTATTGAAGTGCACAGGAAGTGCACGGTTAGCATCATACTCGTTGTTAGCTTTACTTTGAAAAGCGCATAGAAACTAAATAAAGTAAGTGAGGATAAGTTTGGACCACCGCAAACCGTTTAAAATTATCTAGTTATGTTTTTCAGGTTTTTAAAACAGTAAAGAGGGCTTAAATAAATAAATACTTATAATAAAAATAAAATAAAAATAAATAAATAAATAGTTTCCCTTGTGGATCAATAAAGTTTGTCTAAGTCTAAAAATCAGTACAGTACAGCGCATTTAAATTCCAAAAACATTACTATGAAACGGATTCCTCTGGTTTTAAATGTAAATGCCGTTGTCAGCTGTCTGTTTGAGTGACAAGTGTGTGACAGGTGCATGACAGGTGCGTGGGGCAGGTGTTGATTGCTTCGCCAGGTGATCGTCTTTAATTAAAAGCTCTTTTATCACAGGCTCGTGATTAAATGAGCAGAGCAGAGCGGGTTTAAGTGAGTCGGAGTCAGCAAACAGAGCCCAGATGTTAACGCTCGCAGCAGATGGACAGACACGGCCCAGAGGCTAACGCCGCACGCGCTAGCATTAGCTGCTAATAAAAACAAGCTAACACAGAGCCAGAGCGCTGGTTTGGGCTAAAAATGCTTTAGTCTGTATTTAAGACAAAGATGAAAGAGGGGTATTGTGTTATGTTATTGTTCCATCATCAAAAACATGCCTGAAGGGGTTTTATGCCGTCCATGCATGTTTGAGTAATCTAGCGATCTCTAGCGAGCCCTATTCAAACCCTCCATATGCTTAGCTGTAAGATTCTGCCCACAAACCTACGTCACCCATGCTCCCACACGACAATTCTCCATAAAAATACAAAAACATGACACACAACTACACAATACAACTTCACAAACCTGATGCGATACGCAGTAGTTTCATTAGCGGGACGTTGTCATAGCGCTCTGAAGGGGGAGTGACTTAGCGTGGAGAGCAAAGGGAAGGGAGGTCCAGAGCGTCAACCACCAAAGTGAAATTTATGAAACATGTTAATACGTGTTTTTTGCTGAATATATCATTTTCAAAACAATAAAAGGAAACATGGGGATCTAAATATGTCAGCAGTAAGTAAAATACAGGAGTCCTTACTCAGAGTGGGCTCGCATCTCCACAAACCTGACTCTTATTTGGCCTGCTCCTCCTGCTTCCTCCTCCACTGGCTATAATATTCCACACTATGGAATTAAATGGATCTGTCTCCATGAACAGAAGTGTGGTTTTAACTTTCTATTTTCATGGAATTATGCAGGCGATGCCTCCAGAAAGTTACGTAGTGTTGCTTTAAATCATAGACTGATTTGAATTCCCTGTAGTCCTGGTTTAGTCCTGGTTTAGTCCTGGTTTAACAAAATACAAAACACAAATATACAAAAAATGACAAAAACAGTGACCTAATCCAGACTATACATTTGGGCCTAACCAGGTCTGGACTAAGAATAACTGAGATTAAACCAGATCTAAACCAGAATTTAAACCACAACTAAACAGAAACAGAATTCTAAATTTAAGAATTCTATTTTCCCACAATTAAAAGTATAATTTGACAAATTCCAGAAATATGCAAGAAGAAAAGAGACCATTACAGGATTTATATTTGACACCAATTTGACTCTTCTTGTTGTTATAATGTTGTTTCCTCGTCAAAAAACAGACCTGGAGTTGGAGTTTTGTTTCATTCACATGTTTGAGTAACTCTTTATTATTATTCTGTCTACATCTCTAAAGCTCAAAACGCTCTGTTCCACCTTGTGATGTCATGAAATTGTAGTTTTCATGTTACCTTTTACCTTTTATTCAGTAAAGATTGTCAATTCCGGGGCTGAAATCACCCAAATGATTCTAGTGAAGGCGTATGGACTTTAAAAACACAGTGGAGCGCTTCACCTAGATCAGAAAATCGTGTAATATTGGCCCTTTAAATGAACAACGGTTATTTACTCGTAACACAAAACTATTTCTTCCACGCATTCTGTACATTCCCTGTGTTTTGTGGCGTGGTTGTAATTCCCCGGGGAGGGCAGCAGAGGTCCTCGTAGCCTGCTCCTCTGGGACTGCTCCTCTTCCTCCTCTCTACATCTGCACACGCACCTGTGTTAGCGCGTTAGCCACGTTAGCCGTGCTTGCGGCTCTATCCGGTGACTGTAATCTCACATGTGTCACTGTGATTTATACGTCTGCAAAAGCCCCTCTGTCTCCTCACACAATAAATATGTCACTTTACTTTATTCCTCTGCTTTTGTCACACAAGATGGAGTACAGCCCAGTCTACAATGTGTATTTCTACTACTGCTAGTACTACTACTTGTACTAGTACTACAAATTAACACAAGGCATGGATTATGTTTAATATTTTCTAGTAATGTTAACAAAACTCCACTTGGAAATACTAGTTTAGAGACCACATATTAGTACACACAGGTATTTGTAAAGTACTTAATGTGGCCCATATTTACCAAATGTACTTTGCTTTTTACTTATACTGCATCTATAATTATATATTTGCAAATACATGAAGCACAGATACAGGGACAAAAGATTACTCAAGTAAAAGTATCACACTACTTAAGAAAAACTATTGAAGTGCCTGTTTAAAAATGTATAAGATGTAATGTAAAGAGTAAAAAGTAAAAGTACTATTTCCTGTAGTAGTATTTCCTGAGTTTTTTTGGAACAATTAGAGCATCAAATAGTGATTTTATAAAGAATTCAACTGATTCAATTGATTTTTTTTTTTTTTTTAATTTTCAAGCAGTTTTTGTGTTTTTGTGTGTTTGGTTTGCTCAAAGTTGGGATGTTAACTCCAATTAAATGCTCTAAAAAGTAAGTCTCAACAGTCTCTCACCATAAAGAAAAGTACTTTTTACTTTTCAGGTTCAGTTTCAGTTAAAAAATGTATTTTAGTAGAAAGAAAACATACCTGCTCTCAAATGTAGTGAAGTGTGCCCAGAGGAAACCCATCCACACACAGGGAGAACATGCAAACTCCACACAGAAAGGCCCGGGGACTGAACCATGAACCCTCTCGCTGTGAGGAGAGTCTTAGCCGCTGCGCCTCTGTGTCTGCTGTGGGTCTAAGTGTCTCTGTGTGTGTTTCAGGAGGTTCTGCTGAAGAGGGCGGCTGACCTGGTGGAGGCGCTCTACGGCATGCCCCACAACAACCAGGTATGTACTGAACAAGAAGAAGAAGCATGTGATAATACTGCAGTACTTTGTGTATTGTGAGTATTCGGAATAAATGGAAGTTCAGGCAAATCAGGAGCACAGACCTGGACTACCTGGAATCTGTCATGGATTCATTCTTCATTCTTTTATGTAGACAAAAATGTTTTGATTGTCATTTTCATTTAATTGATTTGTATTTATTTCCATTTCATCATCGTATTAACATGTGCTTTTATTTTGTAGGAGCTGATCTGACAAGTGTGTTTTATTTTGTAGGAGCTGATCTGACAAGTGTGTTTTATTTTGTAGGAGCTGATCCTGACAGGTCTGTTTTATTTTGTAGGAGCTGATCCTAAAGTGTGTGTTTTATTTTGTAGGAGATGATCCTGACAGGTCTGTTGTAATTTTGTAGGAGATGATCCTGAAGCGTGTGTTTTATTTTGTAGGAGCTGATCCTAACAGGTCTGTTTTATTTTGTAGGAGCTGGTCCTGAAGCGTGTGTTTTATTTTGTAGGAGCTGATCCTGAAGTGTGTGTTTTATTTTGTAGGAGCTGATCCTGAAGCGTGTGTTTTATTTTGTAGGAGCTGATCCTGAAGCGTGTGTTTTATTTTGTAGGAGCTGATCCTGAAGCGTGTGTTTTATTTTGTAGGAGCTGATCCTGAAGCGTGCCGCTGACCTCACGGAGGCGCTGTACTCGGTTCCTCGTGGTCATAACCAGCTGCCGTCACTTGGGTCGCAGCCCCACGGCATGATGGGAGTCAACTCCTTCAGCTCGCAGCTCGCTGTCAACATCTCGGAGGCCTCGCAAGAGCAGGGTACTACACTACCCACAATGCACCACAGAGGACACTGCACTACCCACAATGCACCACACCACATACCGTCCCTTACCCGTAAGCCTAAAGCCCCGGGGTCTAAACATGGCCCCCCATTCAAGTCAATGGGCCGAGCTCAATGGCTCATGTCTCCAGATTAGCCTTCCCCAGCGAGGTACTCCAGGGTGCTCCCTGTCCATTGAACATGTGCAGTAGTGGTGCTTTTTTTCTCCCACGGGCACATGCGAATGCGCACGAGCGTGTGCAGGGAGTGCGGCCTCATGTATCACGTGATCGTTTTGACCAATCATAGCGAGAGGAGCTGGAGCTCATGATTATAAAACTGTTTTTAAGACAAATGAAGGATTTTGAGCTGAGAAAAAGTTTATGAACTGAAAACAGGTAAAAATTGCTACAAAATCCGACCTTTTTGAAAGCTGTAGGTGCCCTGTCAGTCCCTGTCATTTCCTGTCAGTCGAACTCGAGCAGTTTGTCATTACTTTGTGCTCAGTGGGAAAAATCCTTTTTTCCACAGAAGTCCCAGTGAGTCACTTCACAAACCCGAGACAAATACAAGCAGCAATTCCCTGTGCAGTGATTTTAAGAGATCCATGATGACCACTAATGTCTTTAACACTGTAGGAATGCAGGAACTGTGTGTATCCTGCGCTCTTACAGTGTCAGGTTCAACATTTGTGACTTTACCTTTTGGATATTTCATGACAATGACAACATCATTAAAAAGAAAAGGAAAAACGGACTCCACCCCCATCTGGGAGTATCTGAACACCACCATCTTTTCTCGTTCTTGTGTGAGTTACTGAATTCCAAGCTTGACTTCACAAGTCCAAGCCCCACAGTCTCCGGGTCTAGACTTGGACTGGTTTTGGTCTGGTCTGGTTCACACACCTGTGTTTGGGCCTCGTAGCTAAAACAGGCTGGATTACTCATTTGACTAAAACACACTTGAGATAATTATATTCAAGATTTTACTAAATAACATACAATATCTTCCCCAGTTTGGCAATATTTTTAGGTTTAAAATTTTACTTCCTGGTTGGACATAACTGTTACCTAGCAACCATGTAGTACACTGGTCCAAAACAGAAATTAATATTTGATCATTAAAAAGATAACAAAACACCTTCATTTTGTTTCATAAATGTTTAAAATATCAGAATAATTTGTTTCTTTGGTGTAACAGAACTCTCCCTAGTGTGATGTCATCAACGTAGGATGCACAGATGTAAAACGGTAGATCTCGCGTTCAGCCTCTCGCGTTAATACCGCTGCCATCTTGGTACGGGGGTCTGAAGTCGTCACTGACCGCACTTTTTCACAGCATCAGCGAGAGAAGATGCCGGACTTTTGCGCCGCATACGGTATATTGTAGAGTTAGTACGTGTCTATAGTTCTTTTTCCAAACTTAAACAAGCAGGCTCACGACTTCTGAATATATTGTACCGTCATTTCAATTTGATTCATTTGCCAGGGTCTTTAAGCCTATTTTGTGCTTTTTGTATTGCGTTATTGTTATTGTATTTGCATCGTTGTGCGTGCAGTAGGAGTAGTTTGTGTTTATTTCGAACGGAAGAATGTGGAAAAACGGCATTATTACAGTTTGTCCATTACATTTTGAACGCAAAAGTCGGCGAATGTGAACAAAAAACGCTTCTCGATCATTTTATTTGCGGCACGTCTGACATTTGTAACGAACCAAGACAATAAAACTTGCCGATTTAAGGTGGGCTACTTTAATTCTATATATACGTTCATTCATCTAAAAGCAGCGTTTTTAGATGAATGAAAACGAATGAAAAGATGGCGGCTTTGTCGACGCATTCGCTCCAATAGACGGCGGTCGTCAATGCGAGATCTACTGTTCTGTATCTACGTGTAAAATCCAACTCTCTACCTCCTGTAACAGTTTTTTCAACATTTCTTCACAAATTGCTTCTTCTTGATTGGTTTAAAACTGTAATTTATATTTACAACAGATATTATCTCGCCAAATTAAGCAGAAACGAGAGAATATGAAAACGTAACAATCTGTCATCCGCACTTTAAGTTAGCTGTTGCGTTTGCATTTTGACTTTACGTGTTCATGAGTTTAGTTTCGTGGTGCGTTCACTGCGCCTCCGTACGCTCCTGTGCTGTTTTGTTTACCGGCCCTGGTGGCTCCCGCTGCTCTGCTCCTCTCTCTTGGTTTATTAAAAGTCTCTCTCATTAAAATCATTATTGTAGCTTTATTAAACACATCCCCAGCTACAGCCTAACGATTTATGGAGGCAATTAACCATGACGGAATTTAATTAGGATGCAACACTCTTAAGGTACAGACCTGGTTCAGACCTGGTTTAGACCTGGTTCAGACCTGGTTTAGACCTGGTTTAGACCTGGTTCACTTTAATTTAGACCCCACATGTTTAACACACAAACAAACCTGCATATTTAGGCTGAGTTCTTCTCTCCAACTTAAAACG
Organism: Taenioides sp. WSHXM2023; assembly: GCA_029959045.1. Taxonomy (NCBI): domain Eukaryota; kingdom Metazoa; phylum Chordata; class Actinopteri; order Gobiiformes; family Gobiidae; genus Taenioides; species Taenioides sp. WSHXM2023. The sequence goes on from CM057087.1 coordinate 21,971,959, forward strand.
CTCTGTTCCACCTTGTGATGTCATGTGGTGATACAGGAAGTGCTCCACCGTGTTTATAAACTCCACACACCTTCACTAGAATCATATGGATCATTTCCGCCCTGGAACTGGGCAAAGGTAAAGGTAAAAAGGAGCTGGTAACTGAAAACTACCGCTTCATGACATCACAAGGTGGAACAGAGCGTTTTGAGCTTTGGGGATGTGGACAGACTAATAATAAAAGATCGCATGTGTGAATGAAACAAAACACAACTCCAGGTGTGTTTTTGAGGAGATAACAGCTCACAAGAATCTTTTTTGCATAAGATAGAACCTTTAAAGAGTTTGGTCCAAAGTTATTCGTCACTTACCTTGTGCATCACAGCGTCCTAATTATTTATAAGCGCTTTTCACAACTCTGAAACCTAAGAGTGAAGTTTTGCCATCAACGTGAAGCTAACAACAACTATCATGCCAACAGTGCACTTCGACCATATTTTCAGAATTAAAAACTGTGACACACCTGGTTGGGATGGTTGGTATAAATAAAACTGTGAAAAAAGCGCGTAACATGATCCATTCTCGACTCACTTGTGGGTCATAATCTGAGGGACTATTTTTTGTGTGTGTGTGTTTGTTTTATGGTCATTTTCAAGCATAATTTATATATTTTAGCTAAACAAATGACAGTATATTCCCCTCTTTATGGTTGGTGGGGATCAAATTGGTCAGAAATGGGGACAACTGCGATATTTCTTGTGTAAAACTAGGACAAATCACTGGTTTTGGATAAATCTGCAGGGACAGGGGACACGGGGCTCAAAACTGGGACTGTCCCGGGTAAATAGAGATGTCTGGTATTTTAATTTTTTTGTAATTTACACCATATTTCTGTTCTTCCCTCTTGTCTGAAATACAGTTTTGTGTTTCTAAATATTTTAACATTATAACTCCAGCCTGTATATATATGTATAGTGTTTGTGTGTCTGTGCTCATCTCATTTGATATATTTTTATGTATTTCGCACAACTTTTCTCATGTATTTCCAGTGCGTCTCATATACAGTGGTGGAAGACTTTTATTACTTAACAGGCCCATATTACGTCATTTATTATTTGATTATTTTTGTTCGCTCAAATTATAAACGTGCTAAAAACAAACCCAACCATCTCAGACAGTCTAAAAACTTTTACTTTTGTCACCCCGCTACTCATATATTTTCCTTGTACTTCCACCTTGTCCAGAAACTATAAAGAATCGGACTAAGGGAGTGTGTCGGTCAAATGAAGCTCATGATGAGGACAAAGTCGGGGCAAATTTGGAGCCAGGTCCATATTTACACACAAAAAAAAAAAGCCCTAAAAACGTATCTGTTCAAAGCCGCCTTCAAATAACTGCAGGACTACACTGGACAGTTGTTTAATTTAACAAGAACAAAGACCAGAAGAAGAAAACCAAATAGAAAAATACAAAATAGAAACTTACAAAAGACATGATACGGACAATGGACCAACAAAAGGCAGAGGAGAACACAGGGTCTATACGCACACAGACACAGGTGTAAAACACAGGGCGGGGCAAACGATCAACAGACAGGAAGTAAAACTCAAAACTACAAGCAGACAGGACAAATGTCAAAATAAAACAAGGGCGCGCAACACTAAAGCAGGGGTCGCAACCTTAAATACTCAAAGAGCCATTTGGAAAAGAAAAGAAAACACCCGGAGCCACAAAACCCTTCTGACATCTAAAAGGAGGATAACACTGCAGATTATTTTTTTTTACCTGTATGCTCTAAAAGTATAAAAGACTATAGTGTGCTGCATTTATGAAATCAATCAAATTCTACAGAGAACACCGAATTTTATTTCTGCATGTAACAAAAACATTTTAAACAAAAAAAAAAAAAAAAGACATTTGATTGATGCAAACTTTCCAATGAAATACTCAATGTCTATTTGAGTCCATCGTAGGAAATAAAAATCCAAACTTATCCCAAAATTATCCATCCACAGTGAACCAAAAATGCCGTCTTCTGTGTACCGTCATCATTTTATCTCGTGTACTGGAGCGTACATAATGAAGCAGCCTGGTAAACCCGTCTCATCAGCCGTGAAAGCAAATGAATCTGCCCACGTCGCATTAAACGTTCTGTTTTCTTCAGAAACTTTTCTTTTCTTGGATTTATCATCATTTACCTACCAGGGGTCGAAAAGCTGAATAAATCATACTGCTGATGTAAGTCCGGGCTGTCAGATATGTGCGGGTGTCGCACATCGGCGGCTGTGACGCTTATTTTGAGCGACAAAAATATTAAAAATGTTAATTTTAATGTTACAAGATTACCTTTATCTACTAAATTAGAATTCCATTTAAAAACGAACAAACTAAAATAAAAATACATTGTAATTAAATACTCATTATTTATTTTCCAAAGTCACGGGGAGCCACAACAGAAGAATGAAAGAGCCACATGCGGCTCTGGAGCCACAGGTTCACGACCTCTGGACTAAAGGAATAAGACACACCAAAATATTCAACGACAATGAAAACAAAACATGAACCATGACAGAAATGTGTGAGGCGTCTTTGAGTGTCAGTAAAAGCACTATCCTATTTAAGTGTTCTGTATGTATGTATGTATGTATGTATGTATATGTATGTATGTATGTATGTATGTATGTATTATTATTATTATTATTATTATTATTATTATTATTTTTATTATTATGTCCTATTTTAGACCTGGTTTAGCGAGTTTAGCCCTGTTTAGCTCTGGCTTAGCCCCTTCTGAATGTCTTTTGAGCAAAAATTAACACAATAAAAATGTATTTTAATTAAATAGATTTCTTCATAAAATTGCACTGTGTAACTTTTCTGGTGGAAGGTCCGCCATCTGTTTGTCTCCATGGAGATGTTGCTTTGTCTAGAATGTCCCGGTGTGGCATTAAACATATCCAATAATAAACAACAATAACAAAACTCAATAACATGGGTTTTTATGGACCTAAAAACTTGCATTCTTACTGTGAGTGGGCTCGCCTGTCCGCAGATTTGACATGTAACCAGGCCTGTGGTGTCACCTGCTGTCTCCATAGAGATAAATAAGTGTAATGCCATAATGTGGAACATTCCAGGCAACATCTCCTCAATGTAAAAGTTACACAGTGCATCTTTAATGGAATCGAAAATAGTCTGTAAAATATCAACACCTTTTGTTTCTTTCAAACACAAAATGGCCGACAGCTGGTTTTGGCGGGAAACCGAAGCTCTCAGTGGAGGTCCCATTCCGAGTACATTATATTCAATTTTTCCATCACAAAAGTACAGAAGTTGTTATAAGGTGTTATGTATTATTATTATTATTATTATTATTATTATTATTATTATTATTATTATTATTATTAGAAATAGGAATAGATTAACGGACAAAATAGAATAAAATAAAGCAGCAGAATCATGTCGAGGGAGTTAATCCGAACATTTTAAGACCAAAATGATGAGGTTCACAGCTACAGATACACAGAGAAGGACGACAATTTTCCAATGGGAGGCAGAGTCGATGGAGCCGGAAGTGCCCCCTTGAACACTTCCTGTTTGGAACGTTATATACAGTCTATGGTCTTGTCTCCTGTAATGTTTTTTGTTTTTTTTCCAGGATATTCCCGTACCTCCAGCTCAGTGTCTCCGCGCGGATATGCTCCAAGCTCCACCCCCCAACAGTCCAACTACAACACCATCACTTCCTCCATGAACGGATACGGATCAGGCATGACCAACCTGCCCGTGCCCGCCTCGCCCTCCTTCCTCAACGGAGCCACAGGAAACTCCGCCTACGCCAGTAAGTCCCGCCCACATACGACCACAACGCCACCTTCAGTGAGAGTCTGGCATTACATCTGCATCTCCATCTCCATCTGGGCCACGTAGGATCAGTTCACACAAAGAAGACTTATGTGCTTGGGACTTTTTTGGACTTCTTTAACTGGTTTAGTCCTGGTATAGTCCTGGTTTAGTCCTGGTTTAGTCCTGGTTTAGTCCTGGTTCAGTCCTGGTTTAGTCCTGGTTTAATCCTGGTTCAGTCCTGGTTTAGTCCTGGTTCAGTCCTGGTTTAATCCTGGTTCAGTCCTGGTTTAGTCCTGATTCAGTCCTGCCCATTACATCCTTGTTTATATTCCTCCTCTCGCCTCGGTCTACTCTCTGGCTCGGGCCTGTCTATCGCCTGCAGCTCTCACAGACTCAGGTGTGTTCGTTAGCGCCCGTAATTCTCCTCCGCTCCTCCGGGGGGAAGCCTTGTTTTGGCCGAGGTTTAAAAGCGGGAGTTTAGGTGTTTTTTTAAGAGTTTTCCTCGCGCTCGGAGACTCATTTGGCGCGGCGCAGACTGGACTGGAGCTGGCACAGGGAGCGGGCTACTCCCTGGACTCAACACAAACGCGGCGGAGTTAGCTAGCGCGGATTAGCACCAGCGCACCGCACAAATTCAGAGAAAGAATAACAACTCACCTGGAACCGCGGGGATGAAGGAGCATTTGGGGAGAATAATACGGATTTAAAGAGGAAATTTTATGTTTTTAGAAGAAATAAGAAATAAGTCATCCAGGGTCCATGTTATAGGGCCTTTTAGACCTGATTCAGACCTGGATTAGTCTTGGATTAGTCCTGGTTTAGATTGTTTTAAATAAGACCTGGTTTAGTCTTGGATTAGTCCAGGATTAGTCCTTATTTATTTTTTGTTTAGTCCTGGTTTAGATCGTTTTAAATAAGACCTATACCAGGATCAGTTCTAAATTGGAATAAAATCCTTTCTAAATCACATTTTTGTTCGATTTTATTCAAACTTTTGACCCAGAATTTACAACAGTTGATTTTTTTTATTATTTATCTGTGTTCAGCCTCAGCGTTTTTCAAACTCCATCTCATTTTATCTCCTCACCTCGTCTCCTTCATGTTCATTAGTCCTATTTTAGGGATACTGCGTCCTAGTTTAGTCCTGCTTCAGTCCTGGTTTAGTCCTGGTTTAGCCCTGGTTTAGTCCTGCTTCAGTCCTGGTTTAGTCCTGGTTTAGTCCTGGTTTAGTCCTGCTCTACTCGCTGGTTCCTCATCTGGCTGTCGTCCCCTCCTCCTCTCGTCTCTTTCATGTTCATTCGTCCTATTTCGGATTTTGCATCCTGGTTTAGTCCTGGTTTAGTCCCGGCTCAGTCATGTTTTAGTCCTGGTTTAGTCCTGGTTCAGTCCCGGTGTACTACCTGGTTCCTCCTCTCGTCTCCTCCTCCCTTCTTCCCCTCATCTCCTCCCCTCCTCCTCTCCTCTTCTTCCTTCCTCCTGCTTCTCTCCTTGTCTCCTCCTCCCTCCTCCTCCTTCTTCTCTCCTCCCCTCCGCCTCTCCTCCCCCCTTCCTCTCGTCTTCTTCCCTCCTCCTCTCCCCTCCTTGTTTCCTTCTCTCCTTCCTTCTCTCCTCTCCTCCTCCTTCTCTCGTCCCCCCTTCCTCTCATCTCCATCTCTTCTCCCCTCCTCCTCCTCTCCTCCTCTCTCGTTTCCTTGCTCTGAATCCTCACATCCCCGTCCGTCCTTGTGGGATTCTTACACTTTGGGTTGGGTCCATTTCAAATCAAAAATAAATCTGAGCTCAGAGCCAAAAGGAGCAGCGATCCAGAACTCCTGCCACCCAACGGAAAACTACTTCCAACTCACTCCTGCCCCCAGAGGCCAGAGGAAATCCACAACCAAGTAGACCTGGTTCAGTCCTGGTTTAGGTTTAGTCGTAGTTCCGTTCTGGTTCAGTCCTGATCTAGTCCCTGGTTTCTTATCTGGCCTGAGTTGGAAATAAAAACATTAGGATCATGTAGAGTGGGTTATACAAACATTTTAAGACCAAAGTGACGAGACTCACAGCAGCAGGTACAGAGAGCGGCGACAATATTTCAATGTAAAGTGAATTTGAGCCAGAGTTGATGGAGAACTGAACACTTCCTATTTGGTATGCAGCGGCGGCTAGCGGGTTAGCTATGTCCATTTATACAGTCTGTGGTTTAGACCTGAGTAGAGCCAGATCTGTCCTGTTTAGATTGTTCTGGAAAGGGGCTGGATTAGTCACTTAGTCATTTGTGATTTATTTTGGATCTAGTCCTTGTTTACGTCTGTTTAAGATCCTGGTCTTGGGTTGATCTAGTCTGGAGTCAGTTTAATTTAACCATCAAAAGACCCTGAATCCAGATCTGAACCAGGTCTAAACCATGTCTAAATCTGGACTCAGAGCCTGCATGGTAGTGTGGACTGAATCAGGACAGACCCGTCTCCCTCACGGTGTAGAGTTTGTGTTTGTGCCGGTATCTCCTCGGTTCCTTGTGCATGTTTGTGTGGAGTTTTGGTGCAGTTGTGCTGAAGTTCTGGAGTTATGGATCAACTTTGGACTGTGAGCTTTGGTTCTTCTCATTGCATGGTCCTCATGATCAGAGCCAGGGCCTGCTCAGTGCTGCCAACTCACCTCAACATATCAGTGTGTCGTATATAGACGTGTTAGCATACAGCGGTTAGCCTGTGTTGGCTAGCTTAGCCTCGCCCCTCTGGCCCTCCACACGAGGGCCATAGTTCCTGTGTTGATAAAGTTGGCATCACTCACATCTTCATCTGTCATTCTCCTGTTTCCTGCATGACTCCATCGACCGCTGTCTCTACCGGATCTGAGCTGCCTGATCTGTGTCAGACATGTTTAGCTGATCGTTTTAGAAAAGCAAAGCTCTTGACCCGAGCTCCGGACAGGTCTTTGGTCCAAGATGGCCGCCTGTCTATCCCCTCTGATACAGATCAGGCAGGCGGTCCAGTCGCCTCTGTCTGCCCGCTCAGTGTTACAGATCCGGCAGGCTCATGCTCATGTCCTGTGTACTCCACAGTCAAACAGAAGAGCGCCTTCGCCCCCGTCGTGAGGCCTCAGAACTCCCCGCCCCCAAACTGCACCTCCACCAATGGCAGCAGCCTGCAGGGTGAGCACACGCCCCCATGTCCCTGTCCCACTGGACTGTCCCATGCTCCATGTCCCATGCTCACATTGGTGCCCATATTGGTGTCACAGCCTCTGCTCTGTCCATCGTCCATCGGCCCAAACCTCAGGGTCTGGGACTCTGTACTTCCTGTTTCTCCTGGTCTCAAAGTTGATCCATAACTGCATGAAAACAACACAGCTGTTCTCTGCCTCTGACACTTTTGTTTAACTCAAGAGCAGGTTTCCTTTGAACATTTGTGATAAAACAGAACAGACTAGAAAACAGGACAATGTAACACAGCATGACGTCACTCCTGAAGCACATCCATCGCACACACGCTCAGTACATGATACCAGTGTCATTCGCGCTCATATTAGAGACTCTGAAACTGAAGAAACAGTCACATCTACAGTAGGTCTGTGTGGACGTCTTCAGTGCTTCTGCCTCCATCATGTGTTTTAGATCCTTTTGATTCTTTTATGAAATACATGTTTTGTGTCCTGTTTTGCAGCGATGGCCGGTCTGATCGTGCCCCCCATGTGAGGAGACGCGTCGGGAATCCAACCCCCAACTCCTGAGACTCTGAAGCAACACACATCCACCCACAATGCATCTGCTCTATCCCACAATGCAACAGGACCAACCAAAAGCCCGTTTAAGTCAGGGGTCATGGCCACTGCAATGCATTCTGGGAGTTTGAACCACTGTGAGTTAGAAGAAAGAGGAGGTGCCACTGAGGCCATCGGTACCTGCCTGTACCTGGACCTGTTTTAGTCCTGGTTTAGTTCTAGTTTAGTCCTGGTTTAGTTCTGGTGCCTCAACTGTAAACACACAACTTAAACCCACGATTAGATGTGACGAAAGCCCATAGACTGTGTAAAGAAGTGGACTAAGTGAGCGTGACGTCACCCACGGCGTTCGGCTCCAGTCAAATGAACCGCGAGTATCACAGCAACCAAAGAGCCAATCAGGACCCAGGTTGTTGACGTTAACCGCCCCTTCCCGCCCCTAACAGTGGTTTGGCAGAAGGCGCACGCTTCAGTCAAACCTGTTGCTAAAGAGGGCAGCTCATTGGTCTGTTTTTAATGTTCATATCTTGGTTTAGGGACAAAATAGTGAAATAAAAAGCAGGTTAATACAATTATTTTAAGACCAAAATGACGAGGCTCACAGCAGCAGTTACAGAGGCAGAGATTTCCAATAGAAAGTGAATTGGAGCCAGAGTCTGTGGAGCCGGAAGCGCCCCCATGCTCACTTCCTATTTGACACGCGGTGGCTAGCGGGTTAGTTATGTCCATTTATATATACAGTCTATGCTAAAACACCAACAATGTTTTCAAGCAATAATACAGACATTTTTTACAGTTACTGCAATTCCCCCGAAAATATATTTGAACATATTTTGACTCAATATTAACTAAAGATTTTGAATAGAATGAAATCAGATGTTCTGGTTTAGTCTGGGTTTGTTTTTTTAGCCCTGCATCTGTCCTATTTTAGACCTGGTTTAGCGAGTTTAGCCCTGTTTAGCTCTGGTTTAGCCCCTTCTGAATGTCTTTTGAGCAAAAATTAACACAATAAAAATGTATTTTAATTAAATGGATTTCTTCATAAAATTGTGCTTAAAGTTGCACTGTGTAACTTTTCTGGTGGAAGGTCTGCCATCTGCTTGTCTCCATGGAGATGTTGTTGCTTTGTCTGGAATGTCCCGGTGTGGCATTAAACATATCCAATAATAAACAACAATAACAAAACTCAATAACATGGGTTTTTATGGACCTAAAAACTTGCATTCTTACTGTGAGTGGGCTCGCCTGTCCGCAGATTTGACATGTAACCAGGCCTGTGGTGTCACCTGCTGTCTCCATAGAGATAAATAAGTGTAATGCCATAATGTGGAACATTCCAGGCAACATCTCCTCAATGTAAAAGTTACACAGTGCATCTTTAATCGAATCGAAAATAGTCTGTAAAATATGAACACCTTTTTTTTTTTAGTTTTCCTTCAAACACAAAGGTGCACTGTGTAACTTTTCTGCTGGAAGGTCTGCCATCTGCTTGTCTCCATGGAGATGTTGCTGCTTTGTCTGGAATGTCCCGGTGTGGCATTAAATTTATCCATCTTTCATTCATTCAGTAATATGGGTGTTTATTGACCTAAAAACATGCATTCTTACTGTGAGTGGGCTCGCCTGTCCACGGATTTGACATGTAACCAGACCCAGTGTCTCCATAGAGATAAATCAGCATAATGCCATACTGTGGGACATTCCAGGCAACATCTCCTCAATGTAAAAGTTACACAGTGCATCTTTAATTGAATCAAAAATAGTGTGTAAAATATGAACGCCTTTTGTTTCCTTCAAACACAAAATGGCCGACAGCTGGTTTTGGCGGGAAACCGAAGCTCTCAGTGGAGGTCCCATTCCGAGAACGTTAAATTCAACTTTTCCATCACAAAAGTACGGAAAATAATTTGTTTCATCAGATGTTGAATTTGAAATGCTGTTGAATTTCTCACTTTGAATTTTTTAACTCTGAAAAAATTTTGAATTATTTTTATTCTGAATGGCAGTCGATGGCATTTTAAATTTACTTTTTCAGTATGTTTAAAATTCAATATAAAAAAAATCACCTTTTAAATATTCAGCACAAATTTTCAAGCTCTCAAATTCAACAGTCAAAATTCAGAGTGTAAAATTTTTGTGCTGAATATTTAAAAGCTGAAATTTATTTTTAATTTGAAACACTGAAAAAATACACTTAAAATTTCAGCAAGGAAAATTCAAAATAAAAATATTTCAAACATCTTTTTTCACAGTTAAAAAATTCAAAGTGAGAAATTTAGCAGGATTTAAAATTTAAAATCTAAATTATTTTTCATCACAAAAGCCACTCCACATTTTAGACTGAAAAGAAATTCAGTGAATGTTTCTTCTTTTTGTGTGTTTTATTCTCGTGTCTTTCGGTTGAATAAAAACTTTTAGACTTTAGATTAAAATATTGTTTCCATGAAGAAGTTTGGGCCACGTTTTTTTAATTTAAAAAAGATGCAAAAATCAGGACCAAATTTTACTAAAAATGAAACTTAAAACAGGGATTGAATATTGAGGTACATTTGAATCAGATGCCCTCCCATGTTGTATGTCAGATGCCCTCCCGTCTTCCTATTACTGTGTGTCAGATGCCCTCCCATCTTTCTATATACTCATGAGTCAGATGCCCTCCCATCTTCTTAGAGTATATCAGATGCCCTCCCATCTTCTTAGAGTATATCAGATGCCCTCCCATCTTCTTAGAGTATGTCAGATGCCCTCCCATCTTCTTAGAGTATGTCAGATGCCCTCCCAAGCTTTCTATATACTTGTGTGTCAGATGCCCTCCCATCTTCTTAGAGTATGTCAGATGCCCTCCCAATCTTTCTGTACGTGTGTCAGATGCCCTCCCACTCTTCTTACAGTATGTCAGATGCCCTCCCATCTTTCTATATACTTGTGTGTCAGATGCCCTTCCAATCTTTCTGTATATGTGTCAGATGCCCTCCCATCTTACACTATATCCCTGTGTGTCAGATGCCCTCCCATCCTTACATCTTCATGGAAACAATTGTGATTCTAGTTTTGAGCCAGAAAATGTCACTTTTCGTCATACTTAACCTGTTCTTCCTTTCTAGAATATTTATGCCTGTCTTTTGTTGTGGTCAGGACCATTATCTCAAATCTCTTTTTAGATCCTTGTAAAAACGAGTGAAACGTTTGCAGAGTTTTGTAGACATGAGACGGAGAAGGTCCTGTTTTTCAGCAGGTTAAAAACTCACTGAAATTTTTGTACAAAAACGCTTTTACTATATTTAACTTTTGTAAAATTTGTCTCTTGTCTCGTCCATTTTGTGTGAGATTGTGAATTGTATACTCTCAGATCATGTTATTTCAATGCACTAAGTTCTGTTTGGCACTTAAAAATAATTATTATGGACAGCTATAAGCAAGAAGAAAAAAGCTCTGAGCAGTTTTTGAAAATATGCACCAATGTTTAGTTTCTATTCAACGCCGTTTGTAAAATGGCCGAAATCCTTGTTATGTGAATTTCTATATTTGAGAAATTTTTCGTTTGAGAATTTCATGTTCGTGTTTACAATATTTGACACATCTCCATTGCCTTTGCACATTTACTTTGACTCATGAATGCGTAACAAAGAAGTAAGTGAAAGGTCCTATATTACGCAAAATGGACTCGTGTGAGCTTTAAGTCATGTTTCAGTGTTGTTTCTCCTCAAAAACAGACCTGGAGTTGCATTTTGTTTCATTCACATGTTTGAGTAACACTTTATTATTAGTCTGTCTACATCTCCAAAGCTCAAAACACTCTTTTCCACCTTGTGATGTCATGAAGTGGTAGTTTTCAAGTTAACAGCTCCTTTTAGTTCAGCAGAGATGATCCAAATGTTGCGTTTAAAAACACAGTGGAGCTCTTCCTTTATTACCGGATGACATCACAAGGTGATGTTTTCAACCTAAATCTGCAGGGTTTGTGCGTTAAACGTGTGTGAATGAAACAAAACACAACTCCAGGTGTGTTTGTGATGAAAAAACAACATTATAACATAGATCAGAAAATAGCGTAATATGAGCTCTTTAAGATTTTTACTTTTTGTATTGTATTTTAGGGTTTTGGGTTTTTTTTTTACATTTGTTATTATTAAAAACATAAAAACAAAAGCCAGACTAATTCCACGTTTAGTTTTAAAGAGTTTCGTTTACATCATTTGCAGTACAGGTTTCGTTTTGTACTTTGATTCTTTGGAGGAAATTTGGATCATTTCTACCATGTTTAACGCAGTAACTGAAATAGTTTTGGACAAATCAAGGTTCTGTTTAGATAAAAGTGCCACAGTCGCCCGGTAACCAGACGTTTGCCAGTTTGAGCACCTCATGTTGGAGTAAGAACAGACCTTTAACATCTGTCATATTTTTGTTTTGAGCTTATCCAAACAGCACCTTGATTTCACGGACGGTTTTTGTCATTTGGATTTGTAAATGTCAGTCTATTTGAGCTATTTACGTTAAAGCCGCACTGTGTAACTTTTCTATCTGCTTGTCTCCATGGAGATGTTATTGCTTTGCCTGGAATGGTTCACAATATGGCATTAAGGGTGAACTGTGTGTGTGTAACTTTCCGGGGTGGAGGGTCTGTCACCGTGGAGATGTTGTTGCCTCGTCTGGAATTTTTCACAGTTTGATAATAAAATGGTCTGTTTCCATGGAGACGAGCGCCATGCCAATTTACGGGTCCGATCTGTGGAGAGGTGGGCCCGCTTACACTCGAATGCATATATTTCAAGATATTGTTTTATTTAACAAAAACAAAAACACCTACTATTAATTAATAAGCATGTTTAATGCCATACTGCGGTATATTCCAGGGAAAACAATCTCCCTAGCATATCTCCATGGATACAACCAGAAAAGTTACGCAGTGCACCTTTAAACCTGTGTATTTCCATGGTGAAAAGCCAAATAAAGGCTGGACTACAAATAAACATGTTTTTAAATAAATCCAACAGAGACTTTCCAGGCAAATACCATCTCCATGGAGACGAGCAGGCGGCAAACCCCAAACCTGAAATGTTACGTAGTGCATCTTTATCTGTCCTCCATCTGCATTCTGTACATTGTGTCTGTTTGGGTTCCACTTCAGTGACACAGAGTTTGTGAATTATAATATATCAGAAATTATAACAAAGCACAATGTCTCATATTCCTCCTGTCTACTTCAAGTCCTGGTTTAGTCCTGGTCTAGACTTGGTTTAGACCTGGTTTAGACCTGGTGTAGTCCTGGTTTGGTGAAGGTTCTGACCTGGTTTAGTCATGTCTGGTTTAAACCTGATTCAGACTTGGATTAGGCCTGGTTTAGACCTGGATCAGACCTGGGTTAGACCTGGTTTAGTCCCAGTTTAGACTTGGTTTAGTCCCGGTTTAGTTCCAGTTTAGACTTGGTTTAGACCTGGTTTAGACCCGGTTCTGTGCTGTAAATATCTGCATGTTGAGTTTCTGTGGTCGGTGCTTTTTGTACAGAAATAATAATAAAGATACATTTGGCTTGAACTTTTTTTGTCCTTTATTTTTAGTGTTCTTAGTTTTTTTTTATTATTTGTAAACGGTTTAGTGAACGGACACATCCAGGCAGGGAAAGAGATAAATACTTTATTATTATTATAAATACTTTATTATTGGAATGTAGAAAGTGGGAAAAAAGAGGAAGAGAGGATGAGGAGGCTGGTGGTTCTGCAGAGGAGTTTTTAGTAAGACCTGGTTTAGTCCTGCTTTAGTCCTGGTGTAGTCTTGGTTTAGTCCTGCTTTAGTTCTGGTTTAGTCCTGGTGTAGTCCTGCTTTAGTCCTGCTTTAGTCCTGCTTTACTTCTGCTTTAGTCCTGCTTTAGTCCTGGTATAGTCTTGGTTTAGTCCTGCTTTAGTTCTGGTTTAGTCCTGGTTTAGTCCTGCTTTACTTCTGCTTTAGTCCTGGTTTAGTCCTGATTTAGTTCCGATTTAGTCCTGTTTTAGTCCTGCTTTACTCCTGCTTTAGTCCTGCTTTAGTCCTGGTTTAGTGCCGGTTTAGTCCTTTTTTAGTCCTGGTTTAGTCCTGCTTTAGTTCTGGTTTAGTCCTGCTTTAGTTCTGGTTTAGTCCTGCTTTAGTCCTACTTTAGTCCCGGTTTAGTCCTTTTTTAGTCCTGGTTTAGTCCTGGTTTAGTCCTTTTTTAGTCTTGGTTTAGTCCTGCTTTAGTTCTGGTTTAGTCCTGGTTTAGTTCTGCTTTACTTCTGCTTTAGTCCTGGTTTAGTCCTTTTTTAGTCCTGCTTTAGTTCTGATTTAGTCCTGGTTTAGTCCTGGTTTAGTCCTGTTTTAGTCCTGCTTTAGCCCTGCTTTAGTCCTGGTTTAGTCCTGGTTTAGTCCTGTTTTAGTCCTGGTTTAGTTCTGGTTTAGTCCTGCTTTAGTCCTGTTTTAGTCCTGGTTTAGTCCTGGTTTAGTCCGGTTTTAGTTCTGATTTAGTCCTGGTTTAGTCCTGTTTTAGTCCTGGTTTAGTTCTGGTTTAGTCCTGCTTTAGTCCTGTTTTAGTCCTGGTTTAGTCCTGGTTTAGTCCTGTTTTAGTCCTGGTTTAGTTCTGGTTTAGTCCTGCTTTAGTCCTGTTTTAGTCCTGGTTTAGTTCTGGTTTAGTCCTGCTTTAGTCCTGTTTTAGTCCTGCTTTAGTTCTGGTTTAGTCCTGTTTTAGCCCTGGTTTAGTCCTGCTTTAGTCCTGGTTTAGTTCTGTTTTAGTCCTGCTTTAGTCCTGCTTTAGTTCTGGTTTAGTCCTGCTTTAGTCCTGTTTTAGTCCTGCTTTAGTTCTGGTTTAGTTCTGTTTTAGTCCTGGTTTAGTCCTGTTCTCCTCTACTGTGTTCGCTCCCTCACATATCTGTATGTTTAGAGGTGGTGGGTCTCCAGGGGGTTGTGAGGGTCCTGTGGAGGCTCTGGTTCAGGGACATTAGCTCAGAGCTCCGTCAGCAGCTCCGAGCAGAGAGCGAGAAGAAAACATCTGCTCCAACATCTGCTCCTCAGCCTCCGTCACAGCACCAACTACGACAGTCTGATCTACAGGACCTGCAGGCGCCTACGTTTGAATAAAGAGCAAACTTTTCTGGAGAGAACGGAGGATAATAATCCCTACAACTGTACAGCACCCTTATGGAACAGATAATACTCCCTACAACTGTACAACAACTCACCCTTATGTAACAGATAATACTCCCTACAACTGTACAACACCCTTATGGAACAGATAATACTCCCTACGACTGTACAACAACTCACCCTTATGTAACAGATAATACTCCCTACAACTGTACAACACCCTTATGGAACAGATAATACTCCCACGACTGTACAACAACTCACCCTTATGGAACAGATAATACTCCCTACAACTGTACAACACCCTTATGGAACAGATAATACTCCCTACAACTGTACAACACCCTTATGGAACAGATAATACTCCCTACAACTGTACAATACCCTTATGGAACAGATAATACTCCCTACAACTGTACAACACCCCATGTCCTGTCAATCATTATTTCATTATTACTTATTTTTCTTGTACAAATACATTTATATAATTATGTCATATTTTACATCACAGATACAAGTGTTCAAAATGAGTTTCCTCCGCAGGGGGACTGGGTGCTCCCTTAGAAAAAGGGTGAGGGGCTCAGAGTAGAGCTGCTGCTCCTCCACATGGAGCAGCTGAGGGGAGGGCATCTGTTCCTGATGCCTCCTGGACACATCCCTGGGAGGAGGCCCTGGAGAAGACCCGGGAGGAGGACCTGGGGAAGACCCGGGAGTAGGTCCTGGGGAAGACCCGGGAGGAGGTCCTGGGGAAGACCCGGGAGGAGGACCTGGGGAAGACCCGGGAGGAGGTCCTGGGGAAGACCCGGGAGGAGGACCTGGGGAAGACCCGGGAGGAGGTCCTGGGGAAGACCCGGGAGGAGGTCCTGGGGAAGACCCGGGAGGAGGTCCTGTGGAAGACCCGGGAGGAGGACCTGGGGAAGACCCGGGAGGAGGTCCTGGGGAAGACCCGGGAGGAGGACCTGGGGAAGACCCGGGAGGAGGACCTGGAGAAGACCCGGGAGGAAGTCCTGGGGAAGACCCGGGAGGAGGTCCTGGGGAAGACCCGGGAGGAGGTCCTGGGGAAGACTTGAGACACACTGAGGGGACTTTGTCTCTCAGCCTGGTCTGGTCTGGGAACGCCTTGGGGTCCCACCAGAGGAGCTGGAGGAAGTGTCTGTGGTGAGGGAAGTCTGGGAGTCCCTGCTTAGACTGCTCCTCCGCAGATAAACTCCAGGTAAAGCAGAAGAAAATGGATGAATTTTGGATTAAATTAAAAATGGCACAAAAAATCAAATGTTTTTTTGAGGTAAAACATCAGATTATGGTAAATAAAAAAGGAAACAACTGAAAAGTAAGACGACTAAACCAGGACTAAACTATAGAGCTGAATGAATGTATACACCAGGAGTGTTCCTGTCAGGTCATCCCTGTCAGGCGCGTCCCTGTCACGCTGCCCCTTGGCAGGTGAAGTACAGCGGAGCCTGAATAAATGTTTTTTGTATAAATCCTAAAGTTTTCTAAAGGTGAGAATGAGAGCGACAGTCTGAAAATGAGCCGTCAGATCTGCCTGTGATCGCACCTGTCAACACACCTGTCAGCGCACCTGTCAAAACACCTGCTCATCCAGAAATGTCAAGATCCTCTCAATATTCATACATTTGCAAACACACATTTTACTGTAAATGAGCGATATCTACAGGAGTTAAATTCTTCAGAACTTCTCATACTCGTGAAGTTGTACATTTGAATACTTTTGGCCCCTTTTCTTTTGTCTCGTACTGATCTGCTTGTAACATTTAGTCTTGATTTAGTTCTGGTTTAGTCCTGGTTTAGTCCTGGTTCAGTCCTGGGTCAGTCCTGGGTCAGTCCTGGTTTAGTCCGCTGGATTATTTGCGGTCCTGCAGAATGGACTTGTGTCTTAATGAGGTTTTAATGAGAACATGTGTTGGACAAACTAATGTGAAATTAAAACACGTCTGTCTCATATTTACCATTAACACTGGGCTAGTCTTTGTAAAGAGGTTTGGTCTGGTCTGGTTTGGTCTGGTTTGGTCTGGTCTGGTTTGGTGCGCTCCCGTCTACATGTCCTAGTCTTTTCAGTGCCAGTCCTAAAGTCCACCATAAAGGACAGGCTTTGTCAGCAAATACAACAATATAAAAACTAAAACAAATCTAAACCAGAACTAAAACTAGACCAATCACGTCGCAGCTCTGTGGTGTGGGCGGAGCCAAAGGTGAAGCGTCGAAATGAACCAAAACAAACCAAAACAAACCAAAACAAACCAAAACAAACCAAAACAAACCAGTGACTTCACCAAATCCTTGAAGCAGAGTGCTGATGTTACTTCCTCTGCTCATGTGTGTGATGTGTGTGAGTTATGATGTATGTGATAGTACGTGTGTGTTGTGGTGTCGTACGGGTGTGTTGTGGTGTCGTACGTGTGTGTTGTGGTGTCGTACGTGTGTGTTGTGGTGTTGTACGTGTGTTTTGTGTTGTCGTACGTGTGTGTTGTGGTGTCGTACGTGTGTGTTGTGGTGTTGTACGTGTGTGTTGTGTTGTCGTACGTGTGTGTTGTGGTGTCGTACATATGTGTTTGTTGTGTTGTCTGGATGAAGGTGTTGGATCTTTTTCAGTCCGGGGCCTCGGTTTTGGAACGACCTGCCGGAGGAGAAAAAACTCGCACCATCAGGATCATCTTTTAAATCACGTCTTAAAACCATTTTTATCGGCTGACCTTCCTTTAGTTTTAGCTTGATTTTATTCCTTATTTATTTTTATTCTATGTCTTTTTATTTATTTATTATAATTAATTGAATCGTTTGCATCATTGTTTGTTTCTTGTTTTCCTGTGCTGTTTTTATGCTTTTGTGTTGTTCTTTGTGGCTTGTACAGCACTTTGTAAACCTTGTTTTTAAAGATGTATTATTATTATTATTATTATTATTGTTGTTGTTGTTGTTGTTGTTGTTGTTATTATAAATACGTGTGTGTCATGGTGTTGTGTTATGATAACACTTGTGCGTTGTGGCCCAGAGGATGCCGTGTTGTGATTGGCTGCGAGCACTTCCTGTTCTGGACTGATCCAAACCACATGTTCACTCCAGCTCCTCCAGGGGCCTCCACACTCAGACCTGCTGAGCTTTAGTTTCATTCACACGTCTGAGTGACCCTGAGTGTTCAGTCCCTCTGCTCAGCTCAAACACTTGGTTCCACTGCATGATGTCATAAAGTGGGACTTCTCTCTGGGACATTTTTCATCTTTCTATTATTATTGTATTTTACTGCCCCTCGAGGAGAAATAAAGTGATTTTGATTGATTGATTGATTCAGATTGTTATTTTACATTTTGTTTCTAACACAACGTACGGGTCCCATGTTACACAAACTGGACTCTCGAGAGCTTTAAGCCATGTTAGAATTTTATTACCTCATCAAAAACAGATCTGGACTTGTGTTCTGTTTCATTCACACATGTTTGAGTAACCCTTTATTATTAGTTTGTCTACATCTCTAAAGCTCAAAATGCTGTTCCACCTCGTGATGTCATGAAGTACTTTTCAAGTGAACAGCTCCTTTTATTTTAGTTCAGCAGAGATTGAAAATTCCAGATCTGAAATTATCCAAATGATTCTAGTGAAGGTGTTTGGAGTGGAGCACTTTCTGTATTACCAAATGGCATCACAAGGACCAGACCAGGACCAGACCAGGACCAGGACTGAAGCCGCGTCTCCTGCAGCAGATGTGATGAACAGGAGTGTCAGGAGCTCTCAGAGGAGCTCCTGTCTCCACAAGACCAATGATCCTCCCCCTCAGCCATCTGTCTGCGGGGAGCAAGAGCCCGGGTCTAGATGGAGTTTGGAACTGGTTTAGTCCGGGTGTGGATCTGAACACTTGGTAAATACTGAGTTTACGCTTGGGTTAAATCAGCCACCATGTTCTAGTTGTTTCCTTTACTCCTCTGAAGTTGTATTTGGACTGATTCGTGCACGTTTGAGCGATCTTTAATCTTCAAGACGCCATTTTGCCGATGAACCCTCGTTTTCACCGCCCCGGTACACGCCCACTGCTCTGTACTTACTCTGTTTTACAATTTGACTTTCTTAATCAGTGATATGTGTAGGATTGATTCATTTTGGTACCAATGAAACAAATCTGTGTTTACTGTGATGTGCAGGAGGCTCCGGTGCATTCTGTGCTCCTGCTGGTCCTGGTTTTGTCCTTAGTCCTGGGTTAGTCCTGGGTTAGTCCTGGTTTATTTCTAGGATAATCGTTTAGAAGTAATCTTTAGTACTTTTTACATCCTACTTCAGTTTTGACTTGGTACTGCTTCTCCTGACCCAGTCTGGCTTTAGTCCAAGCTAAAGCACTGAGTTAGTCCTGCTTTAGTCCTGCTTTAGTCCTGGTTCAGTCCTGCTTTAGTCCTGCTTTAATCCTGCTTTAGTCCTGGTTCAGTCCTGTATTAGTCCTGATTTAATCCTGGTTCAGTCCTGGTTTAGTCCTGTTTTAGTCCTGGTTCAGTCCTGTTTTAGTCCTGGTACAGTCCTGGTTTAGTCCTCTATTAGTCCTGTTTTAGTCCTGTTTTAGTCCTGGTTCAGTCCAGCTTTAGTCCTGGTACAGTCCTGCTTTAGTCCTGTTTTAGTCCTGGTTCAGTCCAGCTTTAGTCCTGGTTTAGTCCTGTTTTAGTCCTGTTTAAGTCCAGCTTTAGTCCTGGTTTAGTCCTGTTTTAGTCCTGTTTAAGTCCAGCTTTAGTCCTGGTTTAGTCCTGTTTTAGTCCTGTTTTAGTCCTGTTTAAGTCCTGTTTTAGTCCTGGTACAGGCCTGTTTTAGTCCTGGTACAGGCCTGTTTTAGTCCTGGTACCGTCCTGTTTTAGTCCTGTTTCAGTCTAGCTTTAGTCCTGGTTCAGTCCTGGTTCAGTTCTTGTTTAATTTGAATGTATTTCTGCTCAGGACAGCTGTAGAGAGCACTCCATCTTGTTGCTGTCGGGGCTAATGTTTTGCAGGTGTGTTTGGCTCAAGGGAACGCCGGCAGCTCGTTCCCTGCTGCAGCTTTAGAGAGAGAGAGAGCCATGACAAATGATTTCTCATATTATATTTAGAAATAGTTTAGGAAGCGGATCCTCAGTCCTGGATAAAACCGGATAAAGTCCTGAGTAAGATCTGAGTTGGACCTGGCTGAGTTCAGATTTAGACTTACTGTAGATTCAGCGCACGTCTTAAAGGTTCTGTTGTCTCTTGTGAAAATGTTAATCAAAAACAGACCTGGAGTTGTGTTTTGTTTCATTCACATGTTTGAGTAACACTTTATTATTAGTCTGTGTACATCTCCAAAGCTCAAAATGCTCTGTTCCACCTTGTGATGTCATGAAGTCGTAGTTTTCACATTAACATCTCCTTTTACCTTTAGTTCAGTGGAGATTGGTGTTTCCAGGACTGAAGTTTTCCAAATGATTCTAGTGAAGGTGTAGTGAAGAGGGGCCGACTGGCAGCACCTCTTCCATCATTCTGCCCCAGGGCAACTGTGGCTACAACAGTATTTTACCACCACTGAGTGAGGGGTGAATAAATAATGAAAATAATGACACAGTATAGAGCTTTGAGGGGCTTTGACAAGTCTGTAAAGAGCATTACAAATGTACGGCATTATTCTTCTTCGTTTTACTAAGAATAAGAGTGTGTCATTAAATCCAAGGCTGGTCAAAGAGTAAACTGCAAACAAAAACACACCTCACTCCTCCCAACCATTTGCTCACACACAAAATTGCAGCCATTTTATTTTATTTATATATTTAAAAAGTTTTTCTCTCCTGCAACATTGGCAGAATACGGTGAAGTAGCTCAGAAATGAGTAGTACTGGTAACAGTGTAGTAGAATTATATGTGAGTACTACATAAATCTTGTGTTTTTGTACTTCCGTTCTTCCACTGTATTGATGATTTGTTGGTCAGACTTTTGCACGGGTCCGATCACAAGGGACAGGTTTGTGTGTCAGGTTTTATTTTGCGTGTCAGGTTTTATTTTGTGTGTCAAGTTTTGTTTTGTGTGTCAGGTTTTATTTTGTGTGTCAGGTTTTATCTTTAGAATTCCAGAAAAATACACAATATTCAGATCTCCTGTGTTCACACGAGGAGTCGATGCATCCAGGCTCCGCTCTGATCAATGTGCTCCTGAAGCCTCTACAATATTATGTTTAAATAAAAAAAATAAAAATACTTTTGTCTGCGTGTTTTCAAACATGAGTCTTATTACTGTAGTAACCAAAACTATAGCAGCTGTAAAGACGCTCAATTTTGAACTGAAAAACATATATTTTTTTGTTGTTTGTCTATTTTACCTGAAATTGCCTCTTGGATCTTTAAGCCGTGTTAGAATTCTGTCACCTGCTCAGAAACAGACGTGGAGTTGTGTTTTGTGATGTCATGAAGTGGTAGTTTTCAAGTTTACTTTTAGCTCTTTGTTCATTAGAGTTCGGTGGTGACGTTTAAAAACACAGAGGAGCATTTTCTGCATTTCCACATGAAAAACTCAGCCTAAATACGCAGGATTTGTGTGTTAAAGATGCACTGTGTAACGTCTCTGGTGGAGGGTCTGTCACCTGCTTGTTTCTATGGAGATTTAATTTCTCTGCCTGGAATGTTCCACAGTATGACATTAAACAGCTCTACTTTACATTTATTCAATTACAAGTCGTTTTACAGCTCAAAAATACCTAGAAAAACAAAGATTCAGATTGTAATCGGGGTCGACTCTCCACTTGGTCTGGTTTGGTCTCCGTGGTGATAGAAAGGTTTAATGCCATACTGTGGAACATTCCAGACAAAGCATGAAATAAAACACAACTCGATGAGGAAACGACATTATAACAAATCAGAAAATAGCGTAAAATGGGCCGTTTAAGCGTCTCTGTTAATGCGTTTGTGTCGAGACAAAGCTTAACGCTAGTTTCAAAGTTGTTTACTGGTCTGATCTCTAAAAGGTCTCTGAGCGTTTGGACCTGTGCGAGGGTTAAATCCCGCTCTGATCCTCTCTGCCATTATGTGCTTATGCTGTGGCCGTCCTAATGCACCCAATCCATTTGCGCCCCCTGCTCGCTCCTCAGAGACTTTCTTAGCCGTTAGCTTTAGCCTTGCGGGACCTCCCGGATCCGCGAGCGCTCCAAAACAAACAGGCGGTCCCATAGGGCGGGGTGACGCGGTTAAGGCAGCTCTGAATATGGATGCTCTCAGATTAGCATTTATATAAGAGGTCCAGAGAGCTTTGGATACATACATCAGCCCATATTTTCATCTGTTTAGAGGAGAGAGAGCGGGGGAGGACTAGAGACCAGGCTTTGTCCCTAGTTCTAGACATGGTTTAGGCCTGATTTTGTCCCTGGTTTAGACCTGGGTTAGACCTGGTTTAGTACTTGGTTTAGCCCTGATTTTGGCCTTGTTTATTTCCTTATTTAGTCCTGGTTTGGATCGGTCCCTGATTTAGACCAGTACCTGATTTTGTCCTGCTCTGTCCAAGTTTAAAGGTCCTATATTACACAAAATTTACTCATGTGAGCTTTTAGTCATGTTATAATGCCGTTACCTCCTCAAAAACGTACCTGGAGTTGTGTTTTGTTTTGTTTCATTCACACATGTTTGAATAATCCTTTATTATTAGTCTGTCTGCATCTCCAAAACTCAAAATGCTCTGTTCCACCACAAGGAACCAAGTGTTTTCTGTCTGAGAGAAGAACTGTGTGAATGAAACAAAACACAACTCCAGGTCTGTTTGTGATGAAGAACATTATAACATAAATCAGAAAATAGTGAAATATGGGCCCTTTAAACCAGGATTAGACCCCAGTTTATACCTGAGGATTAAAACATTAGTAGTTCCATTGCTACACTTCACTTCTGAGCTCCTGGTTGGAGACTTCTGATCTACAATGTAAATAATCATGGAAATACAGAAGTGTCCGAACTTCAGACTGCTGCTGTATGTAAATGCAGGATGTGCTCGGCCGCTGGAGCGTCAGACAAACAGTTTTGAATGAATTTAATTTGAATGGGCCTCAGACGGGTAGAGTTACTGTCTCAGGTTCTCCATGGCTCTGGTGTTCACGGACGCTTTCACCTATGTAAATGGGTGTCTGTGTTCTGTGGGACACACAAAACCTCCAGGACATGTTTGACTTTTTATGGAGCTTCAGTTCTTATTTATAAACAAATCAACATTAACTCTCCATTGAATTATAGTTTGGAGGTGGTTTATTCTGTCCAAACACACTCAAGTCCAAGTCCAGTACTGATCATCTAAAAACCAAGTCACAACATTCAAAGGCCCTGTGCCCCATTTTGTTTCCAAAAAAGAGAGTCTGAAGAGAGTCCGAAGAGAGGCCGAAGAGAGTCCGAAGAGAGTCCGAAGAGAGTCCGAAGAGAGTCCGAAGAAGGGTCAAAGAGAGGCCCTGTGATACATGTCTCAGTGAAGTCCTGACTTCTAAAGTTTCAGTCTTGAGTTTGACTTGTAAAATGAGTCACAGGTGCATCTTGGTATTATCTTACACCTCTGTGTTCACAGATCACGAATCAGTCCTCAAAATGTGTTTATAACAAGAGAAATGTAATGATAGTGATATAGAAAAATGTCATTTGTGATTATTTTACTACGTTGGTTGAACCATACAAAAACTGTTCCTAAACCTTGTGCCCTTTACTTCTGCACATGCACGAGTTCTCACCTGTTCAGTGGTTCTCTGGCAGATCCTCCTCCTCACGTATATTAGGGGCCACGGTTTTTCAATAGAAAGTAAACTGCAATCAGAACTCCAAGGAACCACTTCTCACCCATGCTCACTTCCTATTTAGAACGTGGCGGCCAGTGCATCAGCTCTGTTCACATATTCGGTCTGTCACTGAACTGTAAGGACCTGCTCATCATATGTGTAATGTTAGTATAATACTCCCTACAATGAAAACATGGCCATCGTGACATGAGCAGGACGAAACATATGTTGAGTTTTCATGTGCAGTATATTTACCCGAGTGACTTTGCACTTTCTACCTGAGTAATTAAGTATTCTGCAGTGTGTTTTCCTCTTTCCACTGTCAGTAAATCTACAATTGACTAAAACTTTACATTAACAATATGAAATTATGTGAACATTTGAGTTTCTGCGCATTATTTAATATTTTGCCCTTCCAATTACATTAACTTCAAATGTCACGTCCATGAAATTACTCCTCTTAGTAGTACTTTCTCTTGAAATTTAAACTATATTTCTTTAACCACTACATTCTACTTTTACTTGAATAATATTATTTCAAAGCACTATTATAATTTAGTTTTGACTGTACTGCTGCGTACAAACCCATGCGATGCAAATCCTCAGACCTCCTCAGCGGGCGTGGCCAGGTATGGGTGTCCTATAAAAGTACCCGCTGTGTTCTCCGTGGTACTGACCTGAAGATGGCGCTCTCTCTGACCCTGCTCCTGCTCTGCCCTGTTGTCCTGGGCACTCCCTTCACACACTGGTACTATCTCCCGGAGAATGATCTGTACCAGCCTCTGAACCTGACCTGGGCCGATGCGAGGTCACGGTGCCAGGCTCTCCACACGAGCCTGTACACCCTGGACCTGGTGCCCTTCCTCACCCTCCACTCCATCACTCAGGGGCTGGAGATGGTGTGGGTGGGTCTGCAGAGGAACCAGAACAATGACCTCGCCTGGAGCTGGATCGATACCGGGTGAGTTCACGTAGAGTAGAGATGGACAATTCCAGGACTGAGATGATCCAAATGATTCTAGTGAAGGTGTATGGAGTTTAAAAACACGGTGGAGCACTTCCTGTAATACCAACCAATATAATTCAATAATTATGGTGGAGGGTCCGTCAAATGCAGATATTGCGAGGGGACGATATTTCTTTAAATGGGTTCAATTACAGGAGTTTGAAGCAGACCGATTCTGCAAAACAGACCTTTCAGAGCTTTAAATGAACAAACAAATAAACAAATTAATTAATTAACCATGTTATAGCTGTTTCCTCACCTCCACTCATAGTTTGGAGTGGTTCGTGCATGTTTGAGTAATCTTTAATCGCTTATTTTCAAGATTTCATTTTGCCGATTGACCCCCGTTTTCACCTCCGCCGGTACACACCCACTGTCACGTACTTACTTCATTACCTCCGCCAAGGAGGTTATGTTTTCGCCTGAGTCTGTCTGTTTGTTTGTCTGTTTGTTAGTTAGCAAGATAATTCAAAAAGTTATGAAATTTTCAGGAAATGTGCGAAAAAAAAAAATCCACTTCTCGCTCGTGTGATGTGCAGATATCCATAGGAGGGACCCACAGCATGCGGCGTTTTATTGTGATGAAGTTTCTGGCGATGTCCTGCATTTAGCATCAAAGAAGTCACTCTGTACAAGCGTCAGAATCAGATGGACTTATGTTTCAATTTGTTTATTTATTTGACTTTCAGAATAGTAGAGCCAACCACAGGCGACATCTCCCAGACCCTGACCTGGTCTGCGGCGAACGGTAGTGGACATTGTGCGTTCTACAACTCCCACTTGACCTGGTCCAGCAAACCATGTGATGAGCCCCAGACCTACTTCTGCTCCTCACCCAGTGGGGTCCAACACAACAAGGAGACGCTGTCCTGGTCCAAGGCGCGTGAAGCCTGTCTGAGCAGTGGACAAGAGCTCTTCACCATCCTGAACAATGACGACGCAGAGGCCATCAAGAAGAAGGCGGAGGGCACAGAACTGCAGGGCTGGATCGGCCTGTACCGAGTGGGCGGGGACACGTGGGAGTGGGCTGGAGGACAGACTCTGAGCTACACGGACTGGGCCCAGGGAGAACCTGTGACCAGAGGTGGGTATGGAGCCTAAACATGACTCTTACAGATAGTATTACTCAAATCAAAAGTACAATGTAGTAGTGAAAGGAATGATTCAAGTAAAAGTGTAACAGCGTGGCCAGAGGTACCGTAATTTCCTCTTTGTATGAATAGCAAAAGGAGAAATTTAATTTGTCAACTGGACAGAGTTTATTTGGTCGAATACGTTTTGCAGCTCATCCAAGCTGCTTCTTCAGTTCTGGTCAGATGCCGGCGGACACTGCCTTCAAGCAGATATAAAGCAGTGAAGCTTGGATGAGCTGCGAAACGTATTCGACCAAATAAACTCTGTCCAGTTGACAAATTAAATTTCTCCTTTTGCTATGGATTCTACCTGGACGACTGAGGGATTCTACACGCATCTGTCTATGAATGCAACGCTATGATTATATAACACACAAAAAGCAATATCCAGGTAAGTTAAAATGACTTAAATGAAGAACATTTTACTAGATTTGAGTAGATTCAACTTGACAAGTAAAATTATCTATTTCTGTAGTGTAGCAAAGTTTTTTCATATTTTAAGTACAAAAAGTCTAGTTCCATTGGTAGATAATTTTACTTGTCAAGTGAAATTTACTCACATTATGATACCACTTTTTTATTTCACGTCATTTGAACTTGGCGAGATTTTAGTTTTTGCGGGGTGTGTGATTAGAAGTTAGAAAAAGGTGCATCAATTTATTATTATTATTATATTTGTCTAATTGCAGCCTGGGATGGGTTAGTTTACGGTTCAATTTTTATTTATTTTTAGATAAATTATAATACACAAATTAAAGGCAATTTATAAAAGGAAGAGATTTAGATGAAGAAAACTAGGCCATTTTTTCAGTTTTCACAGATTTTCACAGATT
Organism: Taenioides sp. WSHXM2023; assembly: GCA_029959045.1. Classification (NCBI taxonomy): domain Eukaryota; kingdom Metazoa; phylum Chordata; class Actinopteri; order Gobiiformes; family Gobiidae; genus Taenioides; species Taenioides sp. WSHXM2023. The sequence continues at coordinate 21,998,279 of CM057087.1, forward strand.
CAGAGCCAAAAGAGGTTGTAATCCGCATATTTCCAAACGTCTTTCGGTTTTGTGATGTAAACATAAATAGAGCCCATTATTCCACCAAATTAAGCAGAAATGAGAAAATCATCATAACCTGTCGAATCACACTTTATTGGGCTCAGTGAGGAGTTTAGATCCTCCTCTGTTGGCGGGACTTCCTCACCCATTTCCTGAAGAATCGAGGAGAGGAATCAAAAAGCGAGAAAAGAGAAATAAAACGCAACCACAGAAGAATACTGTTCCACTGCCAAATATATAGAGTAAAGTGTCTGAAAACTACTCAAAGAAGTCCAATGTGTTCAAAAAGTTCTTCAAGTAAATGTGAGTATCTCTGGCTGTGTTGTGCCCTCAGACTGCGGAGCGTGGAGCGTCGTGGACCAGAGCTGGACGAGCTTCTCCTGTGACTCTGCTTTTCAGGCGATCTGCCACAAAGAGGCGCTGAATGTGGTGACCCAGATGAAGACCTGGGAGGAGGCTCTGGAGCACTGTGCAGGCCTGGGTCTGCAGCTGCTGGTCCTACGCGACAGAGAGGACTACGACTACGTGAGGAGGAGGATCCGCCAGAGAACCACTGAACAGGTGAGAAGCAGGATTTTTTTTTGTATGGTTTGGCCAATGTAGTAAAATGATCACAAATGACATTTTTCTATAATATATCACAAACATCATTACATTTCTCTTGTTATAAACACATTTTGAGAACTGATTTGTGATCTGTGAACACAGAGCTGTAAGAGAATCATGATGCACCTGTGACTCATTTTACAAGTCAAACTCAAGACCGAAACTTTAGAAGTCAGGACTTCACTGAGACATGTATCACAGGGCCTCTCTTTGACCCTTCTTCGGCCTCTCTTCGGCCTCTCTTCGGCCTCTCTTCGGACTCTCTTCAGCCTCTCTTCGAACTCTCTTTGGACTCTCTTCGGACTCTCTTTTGTCCATGGAAGCAAAATGGGGTACAGGGCCTTTGAATGTTGGACTTTTAGATGATCAGGACTGGACTTGGACTTGAGTGTGGTTCGGCAGTATAAACCTCGCCCTGACCAAAGTTCTTGCTGTTGTTCTCAGGTGTGGTTAGGGCTGCGCTTCCTGGCTGGGCACTGGTGGTGGGTGGACGGGTCAGCGGTGAGGCAGGACTTACCCCTGTGCCCTGAACCCAGTCAGGCCTGTGGGATCATCTCCACCTCTTCATCTCTTGAAGAAACTGCACTGACGGCTGACTGCTCCAAGAAACTCAACTTCATCTGCTACAATCAAACTGGGCCTGTGATGATCCCCTAGACCCCAGTGTCGCTCTGGGTGAACTTGTTTAATGTTTAAAGATGCATTGTGTAACTTTTCTGGTGGAGGGTCCATCAAATGCTTTCCTCCATGGAGATGCTATTGCTTTGTCTCAAAAGTTTCACAGTATGGCATTAAACCTTCTTAATCTTAATGGAGACTAAACCAGACCAAGTTGCAGGTCAGATCTGTGGCGAGGCGACTCTGCTCACAGTCAGAATCCTTGTTTTTCTAGGTATTTTTGAGCTGTAAAACCACATGTAATTGAATAAATGTAAGGCAGAGCTGTTTAATGTCGTACTGTGGAACATTCCAGGCAAAGACATCTCCATAGAAACAAGCAGGTGATGGACCACAAACTAAAAACTTTTCAGGTGGAAGGTGCGTCACCTTGTTTGAGATATTATTATTTGTTGTTAAAGAATGTTCCACACTGCAGCGTTCAACTTATCTCCATGGAGACAAGCAGGTAGCACTCTCAGGCCAAGTTACAAGTCAGGTCAGTGGAGAGGCTGCCCCACTCACAATAAGAATGTTTTTCAAGGTACTTTTAAGTAGTACTAATATCTATAATCTAATAAAAACAAGATAATGCCATACTGTGGAACATTCCACACAAAGCAACATCTCCATGGAGACAAGCGGCTGACAAACGTTCCACCTCAATAATCAAATGTATAATTAAAGTGTGTGTGTAAAAGAAGTAGAAATAAACTGCTCTGGAAATAGAAAAATAAAATCAAATTAATTAAATATAGTAAATAAAATGATCTATGCAATATATAAGTGTGGAAATTTACTGTTTTCACCTACCACCTATCCCCGCCCACTGCTCTGTACTGAATTACAATTATAAATATATATTAAAAAAAAAAAAAAAAAAAAAAAAAAAGGTCATACATCTAGGGACATTCAAAAACGTCATGTAGCCATTTTTCAATAATAAAAATAAAAACACAAATTTCCTGTTTTCACCTACCACCTATCCCCGCCTCCTGATCTGGACTTACAGCGGTTTTCCCTCTTCCGTTTGTCCCTTTTACACTCATTTCATTTAATTCATTCCATTTATTCCTCCCTTTTCTGTTTCTCTCCCTCTATCTCCCCCTCTTCTCTACTCCCTCTGTCTTTCTCCTGTCTGTCTCCCTCTATCTCTCTATCTCTCCCCACCCCTCTTCTCCCTCTCCATCCCTCTTTCTTCTCTTGCCCCCTCTCTATCTCTCCCATCTTCTCCCTCTATCTCTCCCCACCCCTCTTCTCCTTCCTCCCTCCCTCTGTCTTCCCCTCCCCTCTTCTCCTCTTTCTCCCTCGTCTCTTTCACACTTATCCTCACTCCTTACCTCTTTTCTTTCTCTTTCTCATGACTCTCACTTTTCTCTGTTTCTGTCTCATTCCCTCCTTCTCTGTCTCCCTCTCCTCGTTCTCTCTCCCTCCCTCTCTCCCTCTTTCCTCTCACTCCATCTCTTCTCCTCCTCTCCTGTTTACAGACGTGCAAAGGACGAGCAGATCAGACCTCCGTGCTCTCGGAGGATTCCTGCGCTCCGTGAATCTACCGCAGTGTGAGAGAGGGATGAGAGGAGAAAGAGAGAGAGAGAGAGAGACAGAGAGAAAGGAGAGGGAGAGGACAGAGAAGGAAAGAGAGACAGAGAGAGGGGAGAGAGAGAGACAGAGGAGAGAGAGAGGAGAGAGAAAAAAAGAGGAGAGAGAGAAGGGGAGAGAGGAGAGAGAGAGAAGAAAGAGAGAGAAGAGAGAGAGGAGAAAGAGAGTGAGAGAGGAGAGAGAAACAGAGAGAAAGGAGAGAGAGAGTGAGAGAGAGAAAGGAGAGAGAGAAGGAAAATAAAGAAGAGAGAGGCTGAGAGAGGAGAGAGAGAGGGAGAGAGAAGAGAGAGACAGAGAAGAGAGGAGACAGAGAGACAGAGATAGAGGACAGAGAGAGGAGAGAAAAGAAAGAGAGAGGAGAGAGAGGAGAAAGACAACGAGAGAGGAGAGAGAGACAAAGAGAAAGGAGAGAGAGAGGGAGAGAGAGAGGGGGGAGAGGAGAGACTGAGAGAGGAGAGAGACAGAGAGAAAGAGAGAGGAAAGAGAGGAGAAAGAGAGATAGAAAGGGGAGACAGAGACTATAGAGAGAGGAGAGTGTGAGAGAGAGAGGAGGGAGAGAGAGAAAGGAGAGCGAGGAAAGAGAGGAGGGAGAGCGAAAGAAAGGGGATAGAGAGAGGAGAGTGTGAGAGAGAGAAGAAAGAGAGGAGGGAGAGAGACAGAGAGTGACAGAAAAAGAGGAAAGAGAGAGGGAGAAGAGAGACAGAGAGAGGGGAGAGAGAGGAGAGAGAGGAGAGAATGAGAAAGAGAGGAGAGAGAGAAGGGGAGAGGGAGAAAAGAGGGAGAAAGAGGAGAGAGAAGGGAAAGACAGAGAGGAGAGACAGAAAGAGGAGAGACAGAGGGTTGTGAAGGACATGCTGTTGTCCATTAAACAAACACAGTCCAGAGGGTCCTGACATGGACATATGCTCTGTGTGCTAAAGCTCAGAGATGGAGGGAGGGCTAAGAACAAAGAGGGAGAGTGACAGATAAAAGGAGAGATGCAGGAGAGAAAGAGAAAGAGAAGGGGACAATGTTTCAAGGGCCAATATTACGCAATTTTCTGATCTGTTCTAATGTTTCCTCGTCACAAACAAACCTGGAGTTGTGTTTTGTTTCATTCAGATGTTCAGGAGCCGTGGACCTGCTGAAGATCAGGATCCTGCTAAGGTCTGGAGAAGAGTCCAGGTCCTGGGTCTGACTCTGATCTGAACGCAGAGTCCACGACCATGCAGATGTCTGAACCAGGACCAAACCAGGACTAAACTAGGACTAAACCAAGACTAAACCAGGACTAAACCAGGACTAAACCAGGTCAAAATCAGGTGTAATCTAACCCAGGACTAAACCAGGACCAAACCAATTCTAAACCAGGACTAAACCAAGAAACCAAGACTAAACCAGGTGTAGTCTAAACCAGGACTAAACCAGGACCAAACCAAGACTAAAACAGGACTAAACCAGCTCTAAACCATCTCTTTTCTTGTCACCTGTCTCTCGGCTCCACTCCAAACCTTAGACCCTCTTCCTCTCTCCTCATCCTTTAATTAAACTTTGCATGTCTTCTCAAGGCCATCTTTCTCGTTTTATTCGCCCGTATTTCGCGTTGGTTGAGCGTTTCCGCCGTGTGACCTTTCCTTGTTTGGATTTACTCTGCGCGCGCACGGCCAAAGAAGAATCCGTCTTTTTAATATCTGGCTCTATGGTCCTCCTGTGTCCTCGTTAGCCAGCACCACTCTTTTACAGCCATGCTAATTACTATCGGGGAGAGTTATGGAGCTAATCATTTGCGATTTTCCGACGTGATGCGGGCGAGTTTTGTGTCGGAGCCGTACAAAGCCAGCGGTACGTCCACAAACTCATAAAGAGCGGCGTTCCTGAGAGAGAGAGGTGATAAAACACGAGGAGTTTTCCGGAAGGATTCAAGAATAAATAAACACAAAAGTCCTCAGGGTGAGAACCAGAAATCTGTAAAAATATAGACGCCATGCAAATGAAATCACCTCCTCATCGTTTATTCTGCTGTTAAAGGTGCACTGTGGAACTTTTTGTTTCTATGGATATGCCATTGCTCTGCCTGGAATGTTCCACAGTGTGACATTAAACAGCTCTAATTTACGTTTATCTTAAATTTGTTAAATTACAGCTTGAAAATATCTAGAAAAACCGGCATGCAAATGAAATCACCTCCACGTCTTTTATTCTACAGTTAAAGGGACACTATGGAACTTTTCTGGGGGAAGTGGGAGTTCGCCACCTGCTTGTTTCTATGGATATGTCACTGCTTTGCCTGGAATGTTCCACAGTATGACATTAAACATCTCACATATTAAATTACAGCTCAAAAATACCTAGAAAAACAAACATTCTGACTGTGAGCGGGGTCGCCTCTCCACAGATCTGACCTGTAACTTGGTCTGATTTGGTCTCCATGAAGATAGAAAGGTTTAATGCCATACTGTGAAACATTCCAGACAAAGCAATGACATCTCCATGGAGAAAAGTATTTGACAGGTCCTCCGCCGGAAAAGTTGCACAGTGCACCTTTAAAGGGACACCTGTTTGTCTCCAAGGAGATAAATGCTGTTCTTGTGTCCTTGGGCAAGACACTTAACCCCCTCATCCCCCCATGAATGTGTGTGTGAATGTGTGGTGGCTCCTTGATGCTTTGAGTGTTTTGAAGACAGAAAATCTCTAAATAAAAAGTACAATTTATTTATTTTATTGGAACGTTCCACACTGTGACATTAAACCTATGTATCTCCACGGAGACAAGCAGGAGACGTGATGCGGCCAGCGGTACGTCCACAAACTCATAAAGAGCGGCGTTCCTGAGAGAAAGAGGTGATAAAACACGAGGAATTTTCCGGAAGGATTCAAGAATAAATAAACACAAAAGTCCTCAGGGTGAGAACCAGAAATCTGTAAAAATATAGACGCCATGCAAATGAAATCACCTCCTCATCGTTTATTCTGCTGTTAAAGGTGCACTGTGGAACTTTTCTGATTGAGGTGCGCCACCTATTTGTCTGCGAGTAGGTGAATGCTGTTGTTGTGTCCTTGGGCAAGACACTTAAAGGGCCCATATTACATTATTTTCTGATCTGTTCTAATGTTGTTTCCGCGTCACAAACAGACCTGGAGTTGTGTTTTGTTTTTGTGTTTTTGTGTTTTGTCTCTCAAACTGAATGTTGAAGGGAGTAGCTGGTCAGGCGAGGCTAAACCCTGGTCCAAACTAGGGATGCGCCGATCCGATACTGGTATCGGTATCGGCCGCTGATCTAAACATTTTTAGAGCGTCTGCTTGGATGGGGTCGGGTGAATAGCTGGGGCAGATGCAGCGTACGGAGAAAACCTCTGCTAACGCCAGAGCGACTTAAACACAGACTGACGAGGATGTGGAGACACTAAAAACATTCTGAATGACACAGGGAGTATTTATTTTACCTCGGTGATGTTTTCACTGAGACTTTACGGTGAAAAACAAACTCTGGACAAATCAGAGGAGCAGAGCCAAATGTGCAAACATGTTTACATGTGTTAAATAACCGTGTGCTTCAGGATTCTCGTCTTTTTACAGGTTTACAGCTTCAATAACATCCAGTCCAATCCACTTTATTTCTACAGCACATTTTATAAACATGACCGTTTCCATTAACACAATAAATTAATACAATAAAAGACAGTAAATCATAAATAAAAACAATAAATAAAAAGTGTTAAAATGCTTAAAGCTAAAAATGATATAAATATTAATAATAATAATAATAATAATAATAATAATAATAATAATAATAATAAGAAGAAGAAGAAATAAATAAATAAAATTAAATAAAAGACACTGAGAACATGGTGAAAAACTGCCCTTAGGCACAGAGGTTAAAACGTCACCTAATGCCACTGTGTCCTGAGTTTAATATATTATTTTCCAATATTATAACAAATTCATAATTACAACAAATTCATAATTTGTTATAATATTGTAAATATATTTTTAAGTCGGCCTCTTTACATCTGGTAATAATTTTATTCAACTGGAACGAAATTCACCATGGAAAACTTCATTGTTTATAAAGACGCACCCTGAATTGTGTAAATAAAATAATTTAAAATGAGAAGCTCAGTGGCAGAAAAACAATCCCTGTTATGCTGTAGTTTAATTCGGTCAATATCGAGTATCAGCAGATCCCCAAGGCTCCAGTATCGGTATCGGGACTGAAAAAGCTGAATCGGTGCATCCCTGGCCCAAACCCTGGCCCAAACCCTGGTCCAAACCCTGGTCCAAACCCTGGCCCAAACCTGTTCTTATCTGTTTTTATTTGTTTACATCCTCCTCTCTCATTAGTCGTGTGTCCGAGCGCGGTGTGTTTTACGAGCAGATTTTACGATGATTTTTTCACGGCGTTTCTAATGTCTTATTTACGAGGCCCATCCGTCGTGCTCCGGTGTGGCCTCATTAGAAGCACATACTCATACACATAATTATCCTCTCATTGTTTTAATAAGAGCGTCCTGATCCCCACGGAGCGCCTGTCCACCTTACATATTTATACTGCAAGTACACAGGAAGGACACCAGGAGCAGTACTGGTAGTAGTAGTAGTAGTAGTAGTAGTAGTAGTAGTAGTAGTAGTAGTAGTAGTAGTAGTAGTAAGAGGAGGGTAGTATCAGAGATGAGTTGGCTAGTAGAAGGCCAAGCTGTAGACCTTTGCAGGACTGATAGTACACACAATCTGGTTCTGATCTGTTGTATTGATACTTTGCAGCTGCGTCATCAACATTCCCTGGGGGTGTGACGCTAACTGTAGGCACTGCTCTGTCAGAAGCTCTGTTAGTAAACTTAATCTGAGGTTTATTTTAACACATTCTGACCAGAAAGAGCTGATTTGGTTGGAAGCAGGTGATCGGATTTGTGCTGTTAAACAAACACGTCCCTCACACATAAAATTAGTCACAACAGAACAGTTTTTCAGGTAGTCCCGCTCAGTTTTTAGTTGAAAATCAAACTCCTAAACAGGACCATGAACGCTCGGACTGATCACAGGCTCCTGAAAATGTTTTCATTAAATCCATTTTGCGTTTTCAGACAATTTTACCACTTTGTTTTGGCAGTGTTTTCTAATGTGTGCATTGTGTCACCGTGGAAACTTCTTAACATCCCGCCATACACGTACATGTAGAACACCCCCAGCATGATGGCACTGCAAAGTATCAATAATAAGTGTTACAGATGGGGGCAGCTACATTTTATTGTGTTGAAGTCACTTTTTTGGGTCTTGTCCCCGTAGACTGACCTGAGGAGCCTGACCGCAGCAGTTACAGACAGAGGGGCAAAGAGTTTTCATTTTAAATCATTCATGTGGTTTACAATGAAAAAGTACAAATGGAAGAGTAAAATATAAACAGTAATACCTGCATAATATATCTGCTTGATCTTAACATCACATATTATGATGTTAAGATCAGATCTGATTGGGCCTGAAAGAGTGAAAGTGAGGGGAGGAAGAGGAAGAGGAGGAGGAGGAGGAGGAGGAGAAGAAAAACAGGGGAGAGGAGGAGAAAGGAGGGGGGGGTGCGTGAGACGATTTAGAGAAAAACAAGAAAATTTAAAAACAAGTGACGCAACAGACTAATACTTTTAATAAATGAGTGGAGACAGACTCACAGAAGAGGAGAAGATCTGAGCCGTTCTCCTGATCGGGAGTTCAGAATCGAGTGTTATGATGCCAAATATTTTACTGTTGCCCTGGGGAAGTCTGTCCTCCAGATTTGACCCATTGTCACTAAGGCACCTCAGGAGCAGAGGGACCTTCTCCAGATCTGGGACTGGTTCTGGTCAGGACTTCCTCATGGACTGATTCCTCATGAGCTCCTCTTCAGTACGGACACACCAGAGAAAGAGCCGCTCCACATCTCCTGAGCGCAGGGCTGCACCGGTTTTATGAAACATTTTTATTTTGGACTTTTATTTCACAAACTGGCAGTCCCTCTGCAGCCAACTCGAGCGGAGACTGTGCAGCAGAGTGGAGCGGCATGATGTGGAATCATGCATTATCTGCAGGATTTGACCTTTGACCTTTGGTGCATGTTTTGGGCCGATGGAGGAAACCCACACAGACACAGGGAGAACATGCAAAACTTTAGGTGTGAGGTGAAAACCACTGAGCCATTTAATCCTGTCTTTTTTCCAGTGATCATATTTTTGCATTCCTTGAGCTTCCTCTTGGACCTGTACTTGGATGGACTCTCTGGGACTCTGAGGAAAACCCCTCTTGGTCCGTGAAGTCCTGGTTAAGTCCTGGTTGAGATCCCACTCGAGTCTAATGGTTTCATACAGTGTTACGGAGTATTGTGGAGGCTTTGTTTTCACAGCTGTGTTTCCGCCCGGCGACAAGGGACCGGACTTGGATCTGGACCAGGACTTGGATCTGGACCAGGACTTCAGGTCGGGTCCAAATGAATGAGTCAGTGCAGAGGCCGAGTGAGTGGGACCACAGGAAGTCCGGGGACAGGCGCGTGGGAAAAAGATACAGAAAACCACGGAATAGAAGACTATTGTTAAAGGGACGAGGCTTTTTCTGTTTATCTGAACCTGATTTTCAATTAATCAAATCAAAACCACTTTATTTGTCCCCGAGGGGCAGTTTAAAGGTGAATTGTGTAACTTTTCTGGTGGAGGGTCCGTCATCTGCTTCTTTATGGATACGCCATTGCTCTGCCTGGAATGTTCCGCAGTGTGACATTAAACAGCTTTACTTTACATTTATTCAATTACAGGTGGTTTTACAGCTCAAAAATACCTAGAAAAACAGACACTCTGACTGTGAGCGGGGTCGCCTCTCCACGGATCTGACCTGTAACATGGTCTGGTTTGTAGCAAAAGGAGAAATTTAATTTGTCAACTGGACAGAGTTTATTTGGTTGAATACGTTTCGCAGCTCATCCAAGCTGCTTCTTCAGTTCTGGTCAGATGCTAAATTTCTCCTTTTGCTATGGATTCTACCTGGACGACTGAGGGATTCTACACAAATGGTCTGGTTTGGTCTCCATGAAGATAAAAAGATAAAGTATTTGACGGACACTCCCCCAGAAAAGTTACACATTGGATCTTTAAACACACTGAGCAGTAAAGTAATAATAATAATAATAATAGAAAAGCTCAAACAGAAGTCTCAACAGGTCGAATCATCAGATCCAGTGTCAGGGCAGTTTGAGGTGAGTAACAACCCTCAGGCCAAAGATGTCCCTCCTCTGTGACCTGCAGCATCACTGCAGCCGCAAGGGGGCGCCAGGTGAACTCTGGAGATGCAACAGGAAGTCCTCTTCTAAGCCTCTGTCTGTCCTTAAACTGAGAATGACAAAAACTTGGATGTGTCCTCTATCTGCAGGTTAAGAAGGACCAATCAGGACTAAACCAGGACTAACCCAAGTCAGGTCTAAATCAGGACTAACCCAGGTCTGAACCAGGACTAACCCAGGTCTGAACCAGAACTAACCCATATTGAAACCAGGACTTACCCAGCTCAGTTCTAAGATAGGACTAACCCAAGTCTAAACCAGAACTAACCCAGGTCTAAACCAGGACTAACCCAGGTCTAAACCAGGACTAAACAAGGTCTTAACCAGGAGTTGCCCAAGTCTAGGCCAGGACTAGCCTAGATCTAAACCAGACCAACCCAGGTCTAAACTAGGACTAACCCAGATCTTAACCAGGACTAACCCAGCTCAGGTCAAAGATAGGACTAACCCAAGTCTAAACCAGAACTGACCCAGGTCTAAACCACAACTAACCCAGGTCTAAACCAGGACTAAACAAGGTCTTAAGCAGTAGTAGGCTAGGTGAAGGCCAAGACTAAGCTAGGTCTAAACCAGACCAACCCAGGTCTAAACCAGGACTAAACAAGGTCTTAAGCAGGAGTAGGCTAGGTCAAGGCCAGGACTAAGCTAGGTCTAAACCAGACCAACCCGGGTCTAAACTAGGACTAACCCAGATCTAAACCAGGACTAACTGAAATGTAAACCAGACTAACCCAGATCTAAACCAGAACCAACTCAGATCTAAACAGGACTAACTCAGATGTAAACCAGACTAACCTAAACCCGAACCAACCCCAGTCTAAACCAAAACTAATCCAGGTCTAAACCAGGACTAACCCAGATCTAAACCAGGATCTAAGACTAGCCCAGGTCTAGTTCGTGTTCTCAGTGGATCTTGTTGTCTCTTGTTGAGTTTGTGCACGTAGCGTTGTCTGTTTTCCTCTGTTCCCTCTGTAGACCCGAGTGAAGGCCGCTTTATCCAGGTATTAGGCCGTGCACGTGGACAGGAGCGTGCATGTGAGCAGGGCCGTGCACGCGGGGGGTGTGCACGTGGATCAGAGCCGGTCTCACAGGGACCCGGGGCTTAGTCCAGGTCTAAAGACTGGATTTAATTGGACGTGTTTTGCCAATAACAGTGAGAGTCGATGAGAGACATACTAAACAATAGGAGAACCAGCTGTCAATCAAACTACGCATCTGAACCTTTGGACTAAAGCAGGACTGAAGGTGGATTAGACCAGGATTTAACTACCAGGACTAAACCGGGACTGAACCAGGACTAAACCAGGATTAAGACAGATTAAAATGTATACTTAAACAGGTCTACACCATCTCTATGTAAACAAGGACAAAACAGGGACTAAAACAGGCCATGAATAAACCAGGACTAAACGTTAAATGCACATTAAAATAGGACTAAACCAGGTCTAAACCAGCTGTATGTAAACTCAAGATAAACCAGGACAAAACTGGGATTAAACTGGTCTACATAAACCTGTAACTAAAACAGGCCATGAGAAAACCAGAGATAAACCAGATTAAGAAGGACACTAACTAAGACCTAAACCAGGTCTAACCCAAGTCTAAAACAGGACTAAACCAGGACTAAACCAGCTCTATGTAAACTTGAGCCAAAGAATTTCAGATCTGGATTTGCCGATCTCTACTGAACTAAAGGTAAAAAGGAGCTGTTAACTTGAAAACTACCACTTCATGACATCACAAGGTGGAACAGAGCGTTTTGAGCTTTGGAGATGTAGACAGACTAATAATAAAGTGTAAAATGGGCCCTAGATACTAGATTAAATAGTACTGATCATTGATTAATTGATTAATTGATTATGTAATTTGGACATTTCCACCGTGTTTTTCTCCAGTTTTTTCTAAATGAGTTCTGAGTTTCCTTCCAGTATTGACCAGTGTCTTTTCCAGGACATTGATCTTCTCCGTAGTGATTGTATGGGCAGGGCTGGTTCTTTCTCCAGGTGCAGGTGTCCCTCAGGAGAACATCTGAGCTCCAGCGGAAGATGGATGTGAAGAGCCGACAGGAGCAGGCAGGTGCTGACAGGAGCACCCAAAGCAGGCGTCAGGGAGTTACACCTGCTCAAATATGCATGCACACAGAACTTTAGAGAAAACTCATATTTGAAATAGTAAAAGAAAGAGATGGTGCTCAAAGTATATGAATAAGAGAGTTTTGGACCAGAACTAAACCAGGACTATACCAGGACTAAACAATGACCAAACCAGGACTAAACCAGGACTAACCCAGACCTAAACCAGGTCCAGGACTAACCCAGGATTAAACCAGGATTTACCTAGAACTAACTCAGGACCAAACCAGGACTAAACCAGGACTAACCCAGAACTAAACCAGGATTTTCTCAAGATTAATACAGGACTAATCCAGGACCAGTGCAGAACTAAACCAGGACTAACTCAGGACTACACCAGGACTAAACAAAGACTAACTCAGGACTAAACCAGGACTAAACCAGGATTAAACCAGGAGTAAACCAAGATTTAACCAGGAGTGAACAAGAATAAACCATTACTAAACCAGGACTTAACCAGGACTAAACCAGGACTAAACAACGACCAAACCAGGACTTAAACACGTCATAATTTGGGTCTCTAATTTCCACCTTTACCTGCAGTAGAGCCGCTGCATTTTAATCACAGACCTCCCCCTCCTCTGCTGTAATTTCCTATGATGATTATTATATTACATTAAGATTATTACATGCTGGTAATTGTGGCTGGTTTAAATGAATTGAGCTTTAGTTTTCAGGCTTCAGTGAGTCCGGCTGCAAATGGATTTTAATGACGCTCTTCATGGAATATTAATGTGTGATATGAGATCCTGGTTTATGTGATGAGGAGGAGGTCTGAGCTTCAGTCTCCTCAGAGCCGCCACAGTCTGGGAATTTAGGAAATGATCGGAAAAATCTAATGGAATCAAAAGCGTGAAAAATGAAGGTGATGGCTAGAGACAGAAGAGGTGTGATTAAAAAAGTCCTGGTTTAGACCTGGTTTAGACCTGGTGGTTTAGACTTGGTTTGGACTTGGTGTAGACCTGGTTTAGGTCTGGTTTTGACCTGGTTTAGGCCTGGTTTAGACATGGTTTAGTTAAGACATAGTTTACACATGGTTTAGTCCTGGTTTAGAGGATACGACCTCGGCCCGACCTGCCTACGCCCTGACAGGGACAGTGCTTGGAACTGGATCAGAAAGTGCTCACAGATATTTGTGCTGCTTGAGACGGTCGTCTGATGAGGTAATTTGGATCAACTTTAAAACACCAACAAGTCTGCACCTGCCTCTGTCTGCGCAGGTGAGTCTGGGTCTGAGTCTGTCTGCGCAGGTGAGTCTGGGTCTGTGTGCGCAGGTGAGTTTGGATCTGTCTGCGCAGGTGTGTCTGGGTCTGAGTCTGGGTCTGTCTGCGCAGGTGAGTCTGGGTCTGAGTCTGTCTGTACAGGTGTGTCTGGGTCTGAGTCTTTGTCTGTCTGCGCAGGTAAGTCTCTGTCTGAGTCTGGGTCCATCTGCGCAGGTGAGTCTGGGTCTGTCTGCGCAGGTGAGTCTGGGTCTGAGTCCTCACTGTCAAACACAATTAAACAGCCTTATTTAGCCTCAGGTGAAAGAAAAAAAACAGCGTGTCGGGGAATCGAGCGTGTGCGAATTCACTGGACTCTGTCTTCGTGAAATAAGTTTATGGATCAGCTAATGGACTCTCTCATGGCTCGTGGTGTTTGTGGTGAATGATGCGCGGCGCGGTGAACAAGACCGACCCAAAAGTGAAATAAACAACTAAATCTACAGCACAGACCGCAGCGACGTGTGAAATGACCTTAGCTTAGACTAAGTTTAGTCGTTTTTTAGGATTTATTTATAGTTGAACACACAGCAAATCATAACCTGAAGTTAACTGGGACTGAAACAGAACCAGAACTTAACCAGGACTTGAACAGGACCCAAAACATTTACCTCAAGACTAAGTAAAAACTAGTGTTCTCTCATTGGTTGCTTCACCTGTCACTTTTACTCTTGATTGGACACGTACACGAGGGGGGCGGGGCCAGACTGACCCTTTACGCTGTGGTCAGAGAAAGTCCAGATCTCAGACTCATGTTGGAGCAGACTGACCCTTTAAAAGTCACTTAGCCTCACCTCTGAGCCCCGCAGAGCTTCCATCTGTCTGGGACCAGAACTGGACCAGAGCCAGGCCCAATGTCACCCACACAGAGACATGAACCAGGACTGAACCAGGACTGAACCAGGTCTGAACCAGGACTGAACCAGGACTGAACCAGGTCTGAACCAGGTCTGAACCAGGTCTGAACCAGGTCTGAATCAGGTCTGAACCAGGACTGAACCAGGAGCATTTAGTCAAACAGGTTTTTGTTTTGTATTGTTTTTCATTAAAGGATCCATACTCTGCCATTTCTCAAACAGGAAACACCACCTTGTGATGTCATGTGGTAATACAGGAAGTGCTCCACTGTGTTTTTAAACTCTACACACCTTCACTAGAATCTTCTGGATAATTTCAGCCCTGGAATTGCCAATCTCTACTGAACTAAAGGTAAAAGGAGCTGTTAACTTGAAAACTACTGCTTCATGACATCACAAAGTGGAACAGAGCGTTTTGAGCGTTGCAGATGTAACAGACTGATAATAAAGTGTTACTCAAACATGTGAATGAAAAAAACAACTTCAGGTATGTTTTTGAGAGACAATTTTACGTAATATAGTCAAACAAGTATTTCTATTGTAGTTTGAAACAATAAATCCTACTAATGATCCCAGCCCTTAGTCTAATCAGGTCTAAACTCGGACTAAACCAGGTCTCCAGAGGGTCCACATGTAACACACACACCAGAGTCTATGTGTTTTATCAGTGCTGTAGATAATGATTCTGTTTGAACATCTTCACCGCGCTGTGCAGATTTCATCACTATTAGAAAACACGAGAAACTTCACAGGATTACAGACTCGTCTTACCCCACAAAACTGAAATGAGTTAATATAATCAGACAAAACACAATATTTATTTCATTTTTATCTTTACTTTAGCGGGAAAAACAGATTAAAGGAGACAGACACGACCAGTCAAATGTTTGGAGCACAGACTGTATAAAGAAGTGGAGTAAGAGAGTGAGGTGTCATCCATAGTGTTCGCTCCAGTCAAATGAAGCTCATCAAAGCTGGCAGTTATAGCAGCAAATTTAGAGCCTGGTCCCAGGATAAAATAGCAAAATAAAATAGCAAAATAAAAACACCAGGATCACATAGAGCGAGTTAATACGAACATTTAAAGACCAAAATGACGAGGCTCCCAGCAGCAGTTACAGAGAGAGGGGTGAGGTTTTTTCAATACAAAGTGAACTGGAGTCAGAGTCGATGGAGCCGGAAGTGCCCCCGTACTGACTTCCTGTTTGTAATGCAGCGGCTAACGGGTTAGCTGTTAGAGGTCTGCGCGGGACAGAATTTTCAGTCCCGCTCCCGCTTGCGCCTGCAAAGAATTGTAATTTTCATTCCCGCTCCCACATCTGTGATATTTTGTCCCACTCCCGCCCGCAAATCCCGAAAGATGGGGACGTTCACTTTCTTTCTCACAAAAGGTCTTTTCATTGGCTTGGAAAAAAAATAAAACACTTGCGCACATAATTCCTTAAGTGGTAACTTGGTGACATATTTAGCCATTGTTCAGCCATACAAAACGTTAAATAACCCTAAATTTGAGCGCCCGTTCATCTACATGACGGGACACAGTTGTTGGATGGGGCAGAATCTCACATCGAATTTACCAATTGTGGCTGCCATGGCAACTAAGTGTTGGGACAACTGAATTAATCCCCGACCAATGATGCGTCATAAGGACGGAGGTTCGCAGGAACAAAATCAACACATTTCTCCACGGTCTTTGCCTGTAGAGCATCTGTCAGTTTTGTGCTGTTTCCTCTGAACTCCAACACTTGTTGTTCTTTCAGACAGAACATGGAGATTCAGGCCTGATGTGCCTGATTTATGGCCGTTGTACGTCAGAACCTTCTGGCACTTTTCACAACATGCAAAGAGCAGCTGATTTCCCTCTGCGTCGTACACAAGCGAAAAAGACTTCCAAATGTCTGATTTCAGGTTTCTTGATTTTTTGACGGTGAATGTGCCACTCTTTAAAGAAGAACTTACTCCTGCAGCACTGTGAGATTCAGTGGAGGTGCTCTGTTCTTCTGCCATGTCGAACCTCTATCAAACACGGAGAAGCGGAAAGGAATTGTCTTAAATGTGCGCGAGATTAGAACACTTCCGCAAGTTTAGGCTGCTTAAAATGTTTTTATTAATGCCAAATAAAATATCAAGCACATATTATGTACGATCGGCATAGATTAATCTTTAGTCTATTTTACACTCTTATTTAGTTTGCGGGACTGCAGTTCATCATCCCACCCGCCCGCTCCCGCATTGTGCAGTGCTGCTCCCGCCCACGCCCGCAATGACCTTTAAAATGTGTCCCGCGCCGCACTGTTCCCGCACCAGGTGCCGTGGGTCCGGCGGGAGTGCAGGGCTCTATTAGCTGTGTCCATTTATCTGTACAGTTACAGTCTATAGCGTGGAGACACTTTTTCATGGATCATGTATTTCATCATGACTTTATCATGAAGTTCATTGTCTTTTCCCTCCTGTTCTCCTTCCTTTGTCTCCTTCTTTTCTTGTTTTCTCATCTCCTGCCCTCTTCCCTTGTCTCTTCCTCCCTCTTCTCCTTATCTCTTCATCTCCTTCTCTCATCCCTCGTCTCCTTCCTTGTCTCTGTTCCTTGTCTGCTTGGTTCCTTGTCTCCTCTCCTCCTTGCTCCTCTCCTTATGTCCTCTCCTCATCTCGTTACCTCCTCCCTCCTCTCCTCCCTCCATCCTTCCTCCACTCCTCATCTCCGTGTCTCTTCCCTTATCACATTGTCTCCTTCCTCCTCTCCTTCCCTCCTCCCTCGTTTCCTTGTCTCCTTCCTTGTCTCTTTCCCTCCTCCCTCATCTCCTCATCTCCTTCTTTCCTCTCCTCGTCTCCTCCTTCCTTGTCTCCTTGTCTCCTTGCGGCTGTGTATTAGCAGCTCCATGTTCTTCTCACCAAACACATGTTCCCTCTGCGTTGTTGGTTCTTTTCTCTTCCTGTTTATCATTCCAAACATGTTAGCACAGATGCTAATGAATTATGCTAATGCTCCCAATTAGCATCTAATATAGGAGACAATTAAGCGTTAGCATACGGCGGCTACATTAGCATACGGCTGTGTATGCTCGAGCCGCAGAAATATAATTATGAACACACAACGTAAAGGGAGCGGGTCAAGGCCTGAATTAACACCGGATTAAACCCATTCACTCCAGGAATTAGACACTTTCACTTCATTACACACTGTGAGTGTTCAGTTCAAGCCAGGAATTAGTCGGGTTATGACTTGTAATTGTAGCTTTGATTTAGCATAACAGGCTACAAGCAATTTAGACGTAATGGGAAACCACCTACTCTTTTTGCATACGCCGCTTCAGTCTGGGGCCATGTCGCAGGGGACCACAGGTAGGCGTCTAATAATGACATAAATGTATGCTAATGAGCTATTTAGGATATTCTACATGCATGTTTATAGTGGGATGTTCAGCGGTTACCATGGTGACACATTAGCACTGTGAAATAAGTTTTTAGCTGGTACAAAAACTCACCAAATAACACAAAATGGATTTAAACAGCACATTTTTAGGAGCCTGCGGTCAGAGCATTCATTGTCCTGTTTAGGGGAAAGAGACTGTTGGCTAATGCCTGTTGTAGTTCCAGCTAAGTCAGTTCTTTCTGGTCAGATTGTGTCAAAAATAAAGCTGAAATTAAGTCTTAAATCTAACAAAGTCTCAAGACAGTGCAGTGCATCCAGTTAGCATCATAACCCCAGGGAATGTTGATGACATTAGCTGCAAAGTATCAGGATTAACCTCGAACTATAAGTGAAAATCAGGGATAAGCCAGAATTAAACCAGAACTAAAAATCATAAACTGGGTCTAAACCAAGATAAAAAAATAAATAAATAATAATAATAATAGTAATAAAATAAAAAATACAAAATTTCAACTTTTCACTCCTTTTTTAAAGTGCCACTTAACCTTGAAAGTGCTCAAAGTCTCAAAAAACAAAACAAAACAAAACAAAACAAAAACAACTAGCATCCTAATTTTTCACCACAATGAGTTTTATGAGTGCTTCTCACAACTTTCTGTCATCGTAAAGCAACAGCTAGCATGCTAACACACACTCCCTGATCCTCTGACAATAAAACACTTGCAGACAGCACACAGTGGACTTATTTTGACCTCAGAGCTGCTTATACAATAGATCTGTACTGGGGCAATACAAAAACAAAAAAAAAAGGTCTAAATTAAAAAATAGGTCTGAACCAGGTCTACAGCAGGTTTTGCCCAGATCTAAACCGGTTCTAATCCTGTCTATGTTCTGTCCTTCACTACATTTGGGGGAAACCAAAGAGAAACTGGACCAAATTCAAAGTGATTCATAAAAAATAAATAAAAGAACATGAATTATTCAGAGCCAAAGACGTCAAATACGGCTCAGAATCTTTGGCCCGGATTTCAGAGATGAGACGAGGTGATCCAGGCTCACTCAATCCAGACTTCACTGATCCGGACTGAACCTGGATTAAACCAGAACTAAACCAGGACTAAACCAAGACTAAACCAGAATCTCTTGGGTTTCTGAACAAACATCATGCTGGAGCACAAGGAGATCCGGGAGTACGGGAGGAGGAGCCGTGCTTTAGTCCTGGTTTGGTTTGGGTTGGGTTGATTCAAACATTAGTCCTGCTTTAGTCCTGTTTTAGTTCTAGTTTAGTCTGCTTTCATTTCCATTGCTTTAGACCTGTTTTACCCCAGTTTTGCCCTAGTTTAGTCCCTGTTTAATTCTGGTTCAGTCCAACTTTGGCCCTGCTTTAGTCCTAGTTCAGTCCTGATATAGTCCTATGTTAGTCCTGTTAAAGTCTTGGTTTAGTTCTGCTTTAGTTTGGGTGTAGTCCTGATTTAGTCCTGCTTTAGTTCTGGTAGTTGTGGTTAGTCCCTGTTAAGTTCTAGTTTAGTCCAACTCTAGCCCTGTTTTAGACCTGGTTCAATCCTGGTGTTATCCTATTTCAGTCCTATTAAAGTCCTGGTTGAGTTCTGCTTTAGTGCTGTTAAAGTCCTGGTTGAGTTCTGCTGTAGTCCTCATTAGCTCCTGTACATTGGAGTGATTATTGTGATGTGTTTTGCTCTGGGGCTGAGCTGATGTAACAGCAGCGCTCTGGTTTCACCGAAGTCTGCACCCAGTACGGACTAAGCCAGGACTGAACCAGGACTAAATCAGGTCTAAACTAGGTCTAAAGCAGGACTGAACCTGGGCTAAACCAGAACTAGACGGGGAAATAGGAAACATCCGCCTTCATCCTTTTTATCTTGGCATCTTTCACTGTGAATTTCATACTCTGAATTTAGAATTTGAAGGCTTGGAAATAATTTAGATTTTTTAAACACATTGAAATATATACTTAAAATTTCATCAACTGAAATTTAGAATAAAAACAATTCAAACATGTTTTTCAGAGTTAAAAAGTTCATAGGCTGTGTCTGAAAGTCCACCCTGATCCCTCACACTCTTTAGTGCACTGTACTGTACACTCATACTGTATGGCTCTGTATGAAAAAGTCTAAACTCCAGTAAAACTTGATTTCTGTCATAAATAATGAGAAGATCAGACTGGCACATGAGTATTTATGGACTAATAATAATCCTACGAGTTTCTCTCACTCTGGATTTCATATAAACAGACTGGAATATTTGATTTTTGTCTCAGATGTGGAAATTATCGCTCTTTTAACAGCTGGAGCTCAAGTAAAGTAAAGTAAAGTAACTAACCCTAGCACCGCTAACACCATGACGGTTCTCTGCTTCATTCACAAGCGTTCTGTCCATTTAAAGACCTGTCACTGTCTGCTGGTGTTTTTTCAACTCTCCCAGTGCATTGTGGTCTATATTGACGGTCTAGTGATCACCGATGCCCACTACTTTTCAAGGTGCATTGTGGGAAATTTTGAGTGCACTACTTTTTCACTCACTCGACATTCGGACACCCCTAAAAATGCCGTGACCCCTAAATAGTGCCCTAAGTAGGGAATAGTGTGGACATTCGGACACAGCCAGTGTGAGATTGACAGGCGGATCGGTGCAGCGTCAGCAGTGATGCGGTCGCTGTATCGGACCGTTGTGGTGAAGAGGGAGCTGAGCCGAAAGGCAAAGCTCTCGATTTACCGTCAGTCTACGTTCCTCCCCTCACCTATGGTCATGAGCTTTGGGTAATGACCGAAAGGACAAGATCGCGGATACAAGCGGCTGAAATGAGTTTCCTCCGCAAAGTGGCTGGGCGCTCCCTTAGAGATAGGGTGAGGAGCTCAGTCACACGGGAGGAGCTCAGAGTAGAGCTGCTGCTCCTCCACATCTAGAGGAGCAGCTGAGGTGGCTTGGACATCTGTTCTGGATGCCTCCTGGATGCCTCCCTCAGGAGGTGTTCCGGGCATGTCCCACCGGGAGGAGGCCCCAGGGAAGACCCAGGACACACTGGAGGGACTATGTCTCTCGGCTGGTCTGGGAACACCTTGGGGTCCCCCGGAGGAGCTGGAGGAAGTGTCCGGGGTGAAGGAAGTCTGGGAGTCCCTGCTTAGACTGTTGCCCCCACGACCCGGCCCCGGATAAGCGGAAGAAAATGGATGGATGGATTCGGACACAGCCATTGTGAGATATTCAACGCCTTTTTAAATTCAAAATCTGATGAAACAAATGATCCCCATAAGACGTAACGTATATTTCCTGTAAACAATAACGTGTCGTATGTGGCTCCAGTCAAATCTGTGTTTTTATATTAGTTTTTTTGCACCTCCATGCCCTCTTTTCTTTGTCTCTAAGTATGAATATTATATCTGCAGGCCTCTTGTACCTGTTTTATTAACCATCCTGTACATTAAATTAGTGTTTTTTGTTTTTGTTTTCATTATTAGCGGATGTTTCCAAAGCCTGGAGCAAACTCACAATCACGCTCAGTATTTGGAGAAACATATTTTTTCGAGGTAACTTCATTACTGTGGCCGTGTTTCCTGTCACTTCCTGTGTCTCCTCCAGCGCTGGCTCAAAGATGGCGAACGCTGTGTTTACGAAGTGTGATTTTATCTCGTGTTTAGAAAAGAAGAAGAAGAGAAGAAGTAATTTTTTTGTGACAGTTTGGAGCGAAGATCAGAGGAGAAGGTCCCAGCGGAGGAGAGGAAATGATGAAACTGGAGCTGCACAAAGGGCACTTATTTAAGAACAGAGGAAAATCAGGGTTAGGTCTGATATTTGTTGGATATTTTATTGTATTGTGTAACTTTTCTAGTCAAATGCTTTTCTCCATGTTACACCTTTGTCTGGAATGTTCCACAGTGTGACATTAAACAGCTCTACTTTACATTTATTCAATTACAGGTGGTTTTATAGCGCAAAAATACATAGAAAAACAGGCATTCTGACTGTGAGCGGGGTTGCCTCTCCACTGATCTGACCTGTAACTTGACCCTCCACCAGAAAAGTTATACAATGCACCTTTAACTCCATTTTGTATCCAATCCAAGCATAAAAACTTGGGGAGAAAACTCTCACGAGATCATTTTCATTTTCATTTTCGTGGCAATTTTATCGTGAGATTTTTTGGCATCACACTGAGAAGATCTGCCGATGTTTTTTGTGCCGATATTTTGGGGTTGAGATACATAGGCCTGATTTTGATTATTTTTCCTCAAACTATCTCATTTAAATTTACTACTACTTTAAAGGTGCATTGTGTAACTCCGTCAGATGCTTTTCTCCATGGAGATGTTGTTGCTTTGTCTGGAATGTTTCGCAGTATGGCATTAAACCTTTCTATCTTCATGGAGACAAAACCAGGCCATGTTATTTTTATTCAACGTCTCAAAAAACAAAACAAAACAAAAGCGTAACTAGCATCCTAATTATTCACCACAATGAGTTTTATAAGTGCTTCTCACAACTTTTTGTCATGGTAAAGCAACAGCTAGCATGCTAACACGCACTCCCTGATCCTCTGACAATAAAACACTTGTAGACAGCACACAGTGGACTTATTTTGACCTCAGAGCTGCTTATACATTAGATCTGTACTGGGGCAATCCAAAAATAAAAAAATAGGTCTGAACCAGGTCTACAGCAGGTTTTGCCCAGATCTAAACCGGTTCTAATCCTGTCTATGTTCTGTCCTTCTGGAGGGGCAGCGGTTTGGGACTTAAGGTCAGAGCCAAACGAGTCCAAGATTAGTCCTGGTTTAGCCCTGGTTTAGACCTGGTTCAGTCCTGGTTTAGTCCTGATCCAGTCCTGGTTTAGTCCTAGTTCAGTCCTAGGTTCAGTCAGTCTGGGTTCAAAACAAAACATTTAGTATCGTAGGTTTACAAAATAAAATCTTACCTATGAAATGTTATGCTTTGCTTTTTCGTCTTCTTATTCCGCTCGTTCGCACATTCGTATGCGGCACAAAAGTCCGGCATCTTCGCTCGCTGATACTGTGAAAAACTTTACCTTAGACCACGGAACCCTTGCACTAAGATGGCGGCGGTATTAACGCCTGCCAAGAGGCTGAATGCTAGTTGCTGGTGTTGTGTCCTTGGGCAAAACACTTCACCCACCTCGCCCCAGTGTCTGTGAACAGGAGTGTATCAATGTGTGTGTGAACAGGTGAGTGGTTCCTTGAAAAACGTGACCATTTACCATTTATCATATATCGAATCCTGACCTTATCCACCTTATTCCAAAAGTTACCGTTACCGCCATCATTATTCGGGTCCGATAAATCATTTTACAGCCTCCCTGAGAATCGGCGCAGGGTTGACTTGTTGGTGCTCATGAAAATTGAACATTTTACACCAATGCACCGACTTTATGTCAGGTTTAAAATGCAAAACATTTCCCAAATTCTCCACTGACATGAATGCGATCCCCGTTTAACCAGAAGTGAAACCACAAAAAAGCGCGGTTTAGGAGCGTTTAGAGACAAAAGTGGGTGGGACAGAATAAAGTGGATATCGTCAGACTCAACACTCCTCAGTTGTGTTATTAAAGGCAGCTGCTGTACATAATAAAAGTGTAATAAAAAGAAAAAATATATTTAAATAGTGAAGATTTTAAGCATCAACAGCCCCGACTCACTCCAAACCTGGACCAGAGCTGTTCTCACATTTTGTTCTCTTCTTATGTGCTAAAACTAAAGTCTAAAGTTATGACAGGTTTTGATTATTCTCTAATTTTGACTTAATTTGATGGGATAATACTTGCTGTAAATATAAATTATAGTTTTAGAATAATTAAGAAGTAATTTGTGAAGAAAAGCTGAAAAAACATGTTGAAAATGACGTAGGAAGTGGAGTTTTGTTTCAGAGCGTCCCGCATTGATGACATCACAGCAGGAAGAGTTCTAACAGTTTACGCACTAGAAACTTTTTTTTTTTTTACACGACTTTAAACATAATTTCACCAAAATAAAGGTTGTGTTATATTTTTATTTGGCAAATATTAATTTCTGTGTACATTTAAGGAGTTGTGGTATAGTGTACAATGTGGTTGCTAGGTAACAGTTACTGTATGAAATTCTCCAGTGTGATTTCATGATTTCCAACCAGGAAGTGAAATTTGAAACCTGAAAAAACGGCCAAACCAGGGAAAATGTATAGAGTTTTTAGTAAAATCTTAAATAAAATTATCTTACGTGTATTTTAGTCAAATTTAAAGTAGTAAAATAGAGAAGTAAAATAATGTAGTAAAATTTAGACCTGGTTTAGTTCGCCTTTAGACCCAGTTTAATCCACCTATAGACCTGGTTAAGTCTGCCTTTAGACCTGGTTTAGTCCACCTTTAGACCTGTTTTAGTCCAACTTGAGTCCTGGTTTAGTCCGCCTTTAGACCTGGTTTAGTCCACCTTTAGATCTGGTTTAGTCTACCTTTAGAGCTGGTTTAGTCCACCTTTAGTCCTGGTTAAGTCTGCCTTTAGACCTGGTTTAGTCCACCTTGAGTCCTGGTTAAATCTGCCTTTAGTAAAATTTGAAAACTGAAAAAACTGCCAAACCAGGGAGAAATATACACAGTTTTTTTGTAAAATCTTGTTTTAGTCAAATGAGGAGTCGAACCTTTTTAGAACGCAAAAGAAACTCCTTATTTTAATTAGAAGAGGAGGAAAGTGGGATTAAATATATTTTCTTCCCACTCCTTTTTGGGCAAATTTTGGTGGATATTATATGATGTACCACCAGATCTAAACCCGGTCTATAACAGGACTATCCCAGGTCTAGCCCAGGTCTAAAAGTGGACATAATTTACACTGTGGATTTAAATAAGAAATGAGAGAAAAAGAGAAAGAGACAAAGAGAGAAAGAAAGAAAGAACGAAAGAAAGAAAGAAAGGGAGGAGAGATAGAAGGAGGAAGAGGGAGCAGAGAGAGGAGAGATGAGAAGAGAGAGTGGGAGAGCAAAAAAGAGTGAGAGGAGAGAAAAAGGGGGTTTCTTGTGCCTTTGCACATTTGCACACAGCACATCAGGTTTTCTGTGTACTTTTCATTAACCTCTCTCCTCCTCTCACTCGCTCCTGACCCCATCCTCTTTTCTCTTCCTTTAATTCCCTTCTCTTCCTTCCCCCCTCTCCTCTCTTTCCATTTTTGTTCCCAATCCCCTCTTCTCTCTCCCTCCCCTCTCTAACGCTCTTCTTTCCCCTCTCCTTCTCTCTGTCATCTCCTCTTCCCCTCTCCTTTGCCCTCTCTTCTTCTATCTCTACTCCCCTCCTTCTCTCTCTTCTCTTCTTCCCTCTCTCTCCTCTATTCTACCCCCCTCTCTCCTCTTCCTCTCCCTCTTCTTCCCCTCTCTTCCTCACTCCCTTTCCCCCCTCCTCTCTTCTCCCCCTTTCCTCTCTCTTCTTCGCCTCTCTTCCTCACCCCCTCCCCCTCTCTCTCCTCTTTTCTACCCCTCTCTTCCTCCCTCTTTCTCTCCTCTCTTGTTCCCCCCTTCCTCGCTCTCTTTCCCTCCTCTCTTCTCTCCCCTCTCCTCCCTCTCTTCTCTCTCTCTTCTCTCTCTCTTCTACCCCTCCTCTCTCCTCTTTTCTACTCCTCTCTCCTCCCTCTCTCCTCCCTCTCTCCTCCCTCTCTTCTCCCTCTCTTCTCATCCTCCTGATCATTTATTGACGGCGCTGCTGTTTTGTTTTCCTCCACTCGCCGCTGTTTGTGTGCGTGACCTTCCCAAGATGGCCGCCCAGGAGCCCATTAGCGGCTAACGCTTTTCTCTTTTACCTGGAATCCGATACCTCCGCCCCCCCTGCCCCCGTCTACCACCCCCACAGCCCCCCAACTGCCCCGAGACCCGCCCGGGGCATCGATTTACCGTCAGAGAGAGAGAGAGAGAGAGAGAGAGAGAGGGAGGGGGGAGGAAGGAGAGAGAAAGAGAGAGAGGAAGACAGGAAGGAGAAAGAGAGAGAAAAGGGGAGAAAGAGAGGAGGGAGAGAGAGAGAGGAAGAAAGGAAGGAGAGAAGAGAGGGGGGACGGAGAGAGAAGGAGAGACAGGGAGGGATAGAAAAGGAGAGAGACGGAGGGAGAGGGATAGAGAAGGAGAGAGAGAGGGAAAAGGAGGATAGAGAAAGCGATAGAGAAGGAGAGAGGGAGGAAGAGAGGGGGATGGAGAAAGAGAGAGAGGAGGGAGAAGGAGGGATAGGAAAGGAGAGAGAGGGAGGGAGGGAGGGAGAGAGGGGGATGGAAATGAGGCCTGGGATTTGGAGGAAAACAGTAAGAAAGACGTAAAAAGACAGAAAAACAAACATGATATTCGATGTGTTTTTGCTCCTGGACATCTCACTATATAACAGCACTTTACTATAGATATGTTTAGACCTGGTTTAGTCCACCTTTAGACCTGTTTTAGTCCTCCCTTAGACCTGGTTTAATCCTCCTTTAGACCTAGTTCAGTCCACCTTTAGAGCTGGTTTAGTCCACCTTTAGACCTGGTTTAGTCCACCTTTAGACCTGGTTTAGTCCATTTTTACACCTGGTTTAGTCCACCTTTAGACCTGCTTTAGTCCACCTTTAGACCTGGTTTAGTCCTCCTTTAGACCTGGTTTAGTCCTCCTTTAGACCTGGTTTAGTCCTCCTTTAGACCTGGTTTAGTCCTCCTTTAGACCTGGTTTAGTTCACCTTTAGATCTGGTTTAGTCCACCTTTACGCCTGGTTTAGTCCTGGTTTAGTCCTGGTTTAGTCCACCTTTAGACATGGTTTAGTCCTGCATAGTTTGGACTTGGTTTAGTCTTGGTTTAGTCCTGGCTTAGTCCTGGTTCAGTCCTGGTTTAGTCCTGGTTCAGTCCTGGTTTAGTCCTGGTTCAGTCTTGGTTTAATCTTGGTTCAGTCCTGTTTTAGTCCTGTTTTAGTCCTGTTTTAGCCCTCGTTCAGTCCTGTTTTAGTCCTGTTTTAGTCCTGGTTTAGCCCTGGTTCAGTCCTGCTTTAGTCCTGGTTCAGTCCTGTTTTAGTCCTGTTTTAGTCCTGGTTCAGTCCTGTTTTAGTCCTGGTTCAGTCCTGGTTCAGTCCTGTTTTAGCCCTGGTTCAGTCCTGTTTTAGTCCTGGTTCAGTCCTGGTTCAGTCCTGGTTCAGTCCTTCATATTGAGGACTATGTGCTTGGCTGGTTCCATTTCTCTGAGTGAAGTTTGACCTTTGGAGGCGAGCGGCGACAGGAAGTGGCCTCTGCGCAGACAGGAAGTTGATTGGAGTCTGGTGGAGCAGTGCATTGTGGGACGCTCGGCTGCTCCTCACATTTAACACGTCCTCCAGGGATCAAGATCTCCCTCATTGTGGAGGGTCGTAAGAACATCTAGAACTCATATGAGCTCAGACTAAAGCAGGACTAAGCCGATCGGACTTGACTGGACGCATTTCACCTCTGGTATCGGGTCGACAGTGAAAATAACCGACTGAACGGGTTTGTATTTACCATCTGCACAGGCTGATCACGGCAAACACTCGCCGTAGAGCCTCAAAAAATAGAATCCAACCTATTTTTTAGGTTGTAGGCACGTCAAAATACATCTGTTGTTGTATTTGTGCGTTTACCATGAGCACAGTGTGTTCCTGGGGCAGTTCTGTATCATTGAAAGAGATATAATTACTTAGTGATTTGAAATTTACATTTGAAATCGTCGTGTTTGCCTTGATCAGCCTGTGCAGATGGTAAATAGAAACCCGTTCAGTCGGTTGTTTTCACTGTCGACCCGATACCAGAGGCAAAACGTGCCCAGGCGAGTCTGATCGGCTTCACAATGAAACACAAACCCAAACACAGAGCCAGTGCCGAGTGTGTATGTCCTGCATAAACTGGACTGAACCAGGACTGAACCAGGACTAAACCAGGACTGAACCAGGACTGAACCAGGACTAAACCAGGACTGAACCAGGACTGAACCAGGACTAAAACAGGTTTAAAACAGGACTAAAGCAGGACTAAAGCAGGACTAAAGCAGGACTAAAGCAGGACTAAAGCAGGACTGAACCAGGGCTAAACCAGGACTAAAACAGGACTGAACCAGGACTGAACCAGGACTACAGCTTAGTTTAGCCACACTATAGATGTGGATTGTTAATAGTTTAGTCCTAGTTTAGTCCTGGATAAGTCCTGATTTGGGCTTGATTTAGCCACACTGCAGATGTGGACTGTTAATAGTTTAGTCCTGATTTAGTTCTGGTTTATGCTTGATTTGATCATAATTTCTGCTTAGTTTAGTCACACTATAGATGTGGATTGTTAATAGTTTAGTCCTGGTTTAGTTTAGTCCTGGTTTAGTCCTGGTTTAGTGTATTTTTCCTGTAAAAATCTGTCACATTTGCACACCTCCCTGCAGACACATGATGGCTGTAGACTCTAGAGAGGGGGTTAGTCTCTGCTTTTGGATCCGGTCCTGCTGGCTCCGCTCGGCCCGGCCCAGTTCGGCTCACACATGAATACTGCAGAATGCTTTTTGGCTTCTCTGGGCGGCGTTCCCAGTGTTCCCATGGGAATCCTGTGGGAATCTGCAGCCAAAACTCTACTCTCCGGTCGCGAAAACAGCTTCTAACTGTGGCAAAGTGACAAAAAACAGAGAATCAAGATACACACTTCATGTTTAATTGAAATGTCCAAATATTTTTTTTTTTTTTTTTTTTTTTTCGGTATTAGTTTAGCTTCATAAAATTAAAGGGACAATATTTCACTATTTTCTGATATAATGTTGTTTCCTCATCACAAACTGACCTGGAATTGTGTTTTCTTTCATTCACAAACGTTTAACACACAAACCTGCATATTTAGGCTGAGCTCTTCTCTCAAACAGAAGACACAACGTTCCACCTGGTGACGTCATGTGGTGATACAGGAAGGGCTCCACTGTGTTTTTAAACTCCAGACACCTTCACTAGAATCATTTGGATAATTTCAGCGCTGGAATTGTCAATCTCTGCTGAACAAAAGCTAAATGGAAGCTGTTAACTTGAAAACTACAGCTTCATGACATCACAAGGTGGAATAGAGCATTTTGAGCTTTGGAGATGGGGACAGACTAATAATAAAAGATTAAATGAAACAAAACACAACTCCAGGTGTGTTATTGATGAGGAAACAACATTATAACATGGCTTAAAGCTCACAAGAGTTGTTTTTGTGTAATACAAGACCTTTAAAAGGCCTGCACTTGATTTTTTCCACGTTTTTGTCCAAAAAGTGTCTTGCTCCAGTACAGATATATCGTATAAGCAGCTCTTGGGGTAAAAATAAATACATCTAATTTTACCGTCAGCGTTTTATTGTCTGAGAATCAGGAAGTGCACTGTTAGAATGTTAGTTGCCATTATCGATACAGTGACACAAAACAGCAAAACTCCGCTCTGGTCTCTGTTAGCTGTGAAAAGGAGTCCCACGTGATTCCCATTTTGTTCCAACAGGGATCATGTGGGAATATGACGAGATCCGGAGTCAACACGAGCGTCTGTCGTGGACAGACCGCGGCACGAACCTTGGGATAAACAAGACCAGGAAATTATAACGACGAGGTAGAAGATTTAAAATCATTTACATTTAGGACAGGATGAAACCAGGACTAAATCAGGTCTAACCCATAGCCTGCTCCAGTCAAATGAAGCTTGTCGAGGCTAGCAGTTATAGGGGCGAATTTGGAGCAGAGTTTATTCACGTAGAAAATCGCGAAATAAAAACAACAGGATCTTGTACAGTGGGTTAATACGAACATTTTAAGACCAAAATGACAAGGCTCACAGCATTTACAGAGAGAGGGGCGACAACTTTTCAACGTAAAGTCAATTGGAACAATAGTCGATGAAGCTGGAAGCGCCCCCATGCTCCCTTCCTATTCACTTCCTGGTTATATATAAATGGACATAGCAAGCAGGTGAGCTATGTATATATATACACAGTTTTTGGTTGAACCCAGAGTCTGTTTCTAGTCCTGATGTTGATATATTCCAGAGTCTGTAGGCGGTGGGAGCAGGTTTGGCTCCTGGCTGCTTCCTGTCCATCAAAAACGCGCTAATTATAATCCAGGGAAAAGTCCGTCCTTAAACCGGATCTAACCAAGGACCAGGGCCAGCCACCAGACTCTGCTAACCCTGACTCTGCTAATCAAGTCTATCAAAGGCAAATACATAATGTGATTTCAGAAGAGTTCGTAATGGGCGATTTGTGTTCAGAAATGGACTCGAGCTAAACTCCTTTGTGCCAGTCAATGAAAAACATATCTGCATTTAAATGTAGTGGTTAGAATTAGCTCTACATTTCAGTTCTAAAGCTAATTTTTTTGCTCTAAAAGGGTCACAGGTCTAACATGGTTTTCAAATCAGGTTCTAGCCCTCACTGTGGTACTTCTGAAAGCCCTGATTCATGTTTGAGGAATCTTTTATTTTTATTCTTGAGTAATCTTTATTCTCCTGTATTCATTTCTGCACACTGCTCTGTACTTAGTTCTCCAGTTATAGTTTCTTCATCAGCGATACACATAAGATTCGTCAGCCTTGTGTAGTCATTTTGGTATTTTTTTGTGATGACGTTTACGGTGTCGCCAGCTTCCATTGTGCGCCGCAGTTTTCTAATCATAAATATTGTGATTTATACTTTCCAAATTATATAGATTAAATAGACAGCAGACACAAGTACAAGTCACCTTATTCCGCCTTGCCCACTTTTGTCTCTAAATGCTTCTAAACCTTCTCAATGGCGAATTTGAGATTTGAGAAAAGTTTTGTTGATTAAATATGACATAAAGTAAGTTAATTTGTGTAAAATACCTGACCTGTGTCACCCCCTACAGTCCAAAAACCATTAATTCTGGTTCCACTGTCCAAAGTGATTTGCCCCACCCTGTTTGAGGCTCCCATGTGGCCCTCAAACAGGGTGGGAGTAACCCTGTGGGGGTATTAGCTCCCACAGGGTTACTCCCACCCTGGGCTGCTTTAGCTGTAAGGAGCGACAATGCAAGGAGATGATTGGACAAGAGAGAACACAGACTCAGGAGAAAACAAGACGGCAAAAAGCAGATATAAACAAAATAATCTCTCACCAAACCCTGACTTGATCCTGTGATAAACTGCAGTATTTACAGACTTGTATGCCGAGTTGACATGTTAACAAAACAAAGCAGCGCATTAGCAGCAGCGGCAGCGCTTCCTGTTTATCGACGCTCCAAGATCAAAACTCTGATATTTCCAGTGCATAATGTATCCAACATGAGCCAAACCCACTGCCCACATAAAGAGAAGAGACGCAGAGAAGTGACATAACTGCAGAATAAACTAATGATAAACTGGAGGTAGTTTTGTGTTTACACTAGCTTTAGCTTCAGTTTCACAGCCACAAACTTGGAATTACTCAACACATTTTTGTGATTTGCTGAGAGGCGTATGGTTATAATTCAAGTATAATTATGTTTGATTTAACATTACTGACTCACAGGGCAGATCCCTGAACCCTGGAGAATCAAAACACAGTTTCTGACGGCACAGGTGAGGGGGCGGGGCCTGTTCACACCTGTCCATCATTAACACCTGCCGCAGGTGCACACAGCGCACCCCTGAAGCAGCTGTCAATAACATAACACACTCAGTATTCCATATGGGTCTCAGTGTGGGAAAGTCTAAATCAGGACTATGTAACTTTACCACTGAAGTATCTGCAACCTGTTCGTCTCTGTGACAAAGTGGGCCTTTGTCCCTGTAAACTCACCTTAATTTCATTTCATATTTGTTAATTTCTCCATAATCAACTGAATTGCTAGATAAAACTATCCCGGGTTTGTTTTATTTAGTTTGTTTAGTTCCTTTAATATAACACAACACGCTCAAGTTAATTTAAATGTATTTTATTTGGTTAGATATTTTCAGTTTGGGTTAAACATGTCACTTCTCTACTTACCTGTTGCTCCACCTGGTCTGGAGACAAAGAGGGGGCGTGCCCTACCTCGGCCATATTTAAAGCCTCTGGGGGAGGTTTTGGGACAGACCATGTGGAGGAGAGAATTGGTTTCAGTTCCTTTTCTGTTTGTTGGGTTTTGTATGTTTGATTTGATTTAGTGTTTGTAGGTTATGTTGAACACTTTAAGTTAAAGGGGACTTAGGCCCATGTTGTGGAGCGAGAGGTAACGCTACATTAAAATGGTGTTGAAAATGGCATTACCTGGAGGGAGGAGTTTCCATTGGGGAGGACTATAAAAGCAGGTCGGCTTAGCCTCTCGGGGACACATCAGTGTGGCCTGGTACACGTGGGTTTTCATTAGTTTCTGTTGCTTTTGCCTAAGTTTAAGCACAGTTGTTTTTTGTAAAGAAGTAATTTTTTTGAATTTTCTGAATAAATCTTTGGGACAAACAAAGTATTTTCAGAGTCTGCCTCCTACTTGAGACCACTTTGGCCAGCTTCCCCACAGTCTCCATGGAGATGTTGTTGCTTTGCCTCGAATGTTTTACATAATGACATTAAACTGATCTATTTTATTTATTACAAGTGCAAGTGCTTACATCATGCTTTTAAAACATCCATTCTTACTGGGACTCACCTCTCCACAGAGCTGAACTGTAACTTGACTGTGGTGCCACCTGCTTGTCTCCTCAGACACAGATGCATTTAAGTCCATATTGCAGAACATTTCTGTGGATGCTCAAAATGTGGGATTTTGTCCAATTAAGTCGTGCAGCTTGTGTAATTCAAAGGACTGAGAGAGATTCACATCCTGGAAAACATCAAAGAATGTTTGTGTTTTACATGAGAATGAAGAGAAAGAACAGAGCGTGTGCTGCTTGGATCTACACACACAGACACACACATAGAAAAACACACACACAGACACACACATGCTAAAATACATAAAGCTACACATAGTAAAATGTGACGCTGAATACAGGTGAACCAGTTGAGAAAGTGCCACCAGAGGAGCCGTCTACACCAGAGGAGCCGTCTACACCAGGAGCAGAGAGCTGTCCTCCGCCACCAGGAACTGCCACAGAGCTCCTACAGAGGAAACACTGGAAATCCTAAAAATGATAAAGAAATATTAGTTGAAGCTAATAATACCTCTAAAATAAATAAATGTAATAAAATATGAATAATAAAAACAAGTAAAAGTATAAAATTTCAATAAAAGGCAAAGTTAAACAGGTGGGTCTTGAGCCGACTCTTAAAAACATGAACGTTCTCTTTGGCCCTGAGCTCCTCCGGCAGACTGTTCCATAG
Organism: Taenioides sp. WSHXM2023; assembly: GCA_029959045.1. Classification (NCBI taxonomy): domain Eukaryota; kingdom Metazoa; phylum Chordata; class Actinopteri; order Gobiiformes; family Gobiidae; genus Taenioides; species Taenioides sp. WSHXM2023. The sequence continues at coordinate 22,031,314 of CM057087.1, forward strand.
ACGAGGACCGTAGTGCTGGAAAGACACCTCTCCGTGAGTGTGTGTCCTGACTTTGGGAATGACCAGGAGCTGCTGGAGGAGTGCAGGGTCCGCGAGGGTTCGTAAGGTAAAAGCAGTTCTGAAAGATAAGAAGGCCCAAGACCATTAAGACATTTAAAAAACAGTAAAAGAACTTTAAAATCGATCCTGGGGAGCCAATATGGCAGAAGACGTTCCAGAGGTAATGTCTCACCACCGACCGAAACAACAGAGCAGAAATAGAGAGAGGCTTAGGAAAGGACTTCCTATTGTGTGTCCAGAGTTCACCTGGTGCCCCCTGGAGGCTGCTGTGATGCTGCAGGACACAGAGGAGGACACTTTTGCCTGAGGGCTGTTACTATCCTCAAACTGCCCTGACACTGGATCTGATTACACTTTTGGTTGAGCTTTTCTGTTTTTATTGTATTTAATTGTTCAATGTGCTTAAACTGCCCCTCGAAACAAATAAAGTGATTTTGATTCATTGATTTCAGTCCCTCCACCAGAAAAGTTCCAAAAGTTCCAAAAGGTAACGTGATGATCTAAATATGTTATGTGTTAGCAGTTAAAACCCCATAAAAGTAAAATACCTCCTCTTAAAAACAAATCTAAACCAGGACTACACACTGGGACTAAATCTGATCTAAGTCAGGATTAAACTTTATCTAAACCCGATCTAAAGTAGTTCTGTAGTCGTGTTATATCTTCTCCTCTTTCTCCCTCTCCACTCACATCTCTGTAGTCCACGTCGAAGGCCAAACCACTCCATAAAAATCATGTTTTATGCTTTTTCTTTCTCTCAACTTTGAAAACTCAGTTCAGACGCAGAGCTCTGAGCGTCCGCACACCAAAGAGGACAACAGCCTCATAAATAATGTAAACAAGCCCAGGTGAAGGAAGAGGCTAGCATCACGCGCTTACGGTCGCTAAAGGTGGAATTTTGAACTGGCAGCTCGGAGTGGAGAGTTTGTGGTCCCTTGTGTCACCTGCAGCCCAAGAAATACTCAACCAGGATAAAGCCAGACTCTGAAATGAGCCGAGGAAGGTTAAGACGCTGAGTGAAATGTCTATGGACACAGATAAATATTGCAAATCAATTCGAGCAAAGGTAAATGTAGCATCGCGCAAGCAGCTACCGTCGGACTGTTTTTGAGCAGACTTTTCAGGCAGGAGAATAATAAATGAATGGTTAGCGGTGTTATGGACTAAAGTGTCTAAGGGCGGGTAAATATTGGACAAGAATTCAACAAGGGCTAAAGCTAATGGGAAAAGTGGAGTTTGTTTGGCTAAAGTCAGAATGCTACAGTCATGCTAACGGCTACAGAGAATGTGCGATTGAGTCGAGTCTGTAGAGTTTTAAATATTACACACACATTCAATATATAAACAAAAACAACACTTTGATAACTCACAGCCCTGAGTGGGAGAAAACAAAACATATTCTTGTTTTTTTTCCCCATAACAAATACTCAAGCCTCAGCCGCTGCTCCTCTCCACATGGAGGAGCAGCAGCTCTACCCCGAGCTCCTCCTATATGACTGAGCTCCTCCCCCTGTCCCTAAGGAAGCACCCAGCCACTCTGCGGAGGAAAGTCATTTCACAAAGTTCATCTTAGACTTAGACAGAGCTCATGATCATAGGTGAGACAGGGACCAGAGATCTAAACCAGGACTAAACCAGGACTATAGGTGAGTTTACTGGTCCAACTTTACAAAGACGAGTGGATCCGGAGCCGTGTCCGGTCTCCCTGATTTCAGAGGGCGTAATTGACAGGTGGAGTAACCAATCAGAGAGGCACATGTCTCTTTGGCTACTTAGACGTAAAATAAATGGGGTAAAACTAAAACAGAGGACTGAGAAACCGGATTTCGGCAGAATCAATAATCGAAGCACCAAACTCTTATTTATCTCAGGTAAAATAAGTTTTATCTTTTGTTTTGAATGACATGAGACTTATGAAGAGGGGAAGTCTTCTGTGTTTGAGAGACACATGATCCAAATCAGCAAATGTGGTCGGACCGTCCCCAGTTTGGGCAGAGGTTTGTCAGGGTCTGTGGTTTTTTGGTGGAGAAACATGACGCTGGATTTGGAGTCGATTTTCATCCCAACTGCTTCACACTCGACTTAGACCATCCCTTTGTGTGTTGTAGGTTCTGGGTTATTCCTGGTTTAGTCCTGGTCTAGTCCTGGATTAGACCTGTTCCCAGTGCATGTTGCAGGTCCTGGTTCAGACCTGGTCCCAGTGCATGTTTAGTCCTGGCTTAGTCTTGGTTCAGACCTGGTTCGGACCTGTTCCCAGTGCATATTGCAGGTCATGGTTTAGTTCTGGTTTTGTCCTGGTTTAGCTCTGATTCAGACCTGTTTCCAGTGGATGTGGCAGATCCTGATTTAGTCCTGGTTCAGACCTGGTCCCAGTGCATGTTTAGTCCTGGCATGTTTAGTGCATGTTTTCAGACCTGGTTCGGACCTGCTCCCAGTGCATGTTGCAGGTCATAGTTTAGTCCTGTTTTAGTCCCGGTGTTGTCCTGGTTTAGTTCTGATTCAGACCCGTTTCCTGTGCATGTTGCAGGTCTTGGTTTAGTCCTGGTTTAGTCCTGGTTTAGCCCTGGTTTTGTCCTCGTTCAGACCTTGTCCCAGTGTATGTTGCAGATCCTGGTTTAGTCCTGGTTCAGACTTGGTCCCAGTGCATGTTTAGTCCTGGTTTAGTCTTGGTTCAGACCTGGTTCGGACCTGTTCCCAGTGCATGTTGCAGGTCATGGTTTAGTCCTGGTTTAGTCCTGTTTTAGTCCTGGTTTTGTCCTGGTTTAGTCCTGGTTTTGTCCTGGTTTAGTTCTGATTCATACCTGTTTCCAGTGCATATTGCAGGTCATGGTTTAGTTCTGGTTTAGTCCTGTTTTAGTCCTGGTTTAGTCCAGACATGAGATCCTGTAGTCCCTGGAGCAATGACGTCTTGATAAAGGAGAATAAAGATTACTGAAACATGCACCAATCACTGTAAATAAAATGTGTAAATGTAAAAATGAGAAGAAAACAACTATAAGATGGTTAAAAGTCCATTTTGCAGAATAGGAACTCTTTAAATAGATGAAAAAATGGAATACAGGGCCTTTAAAACTCCAGACGTCTTACATAAACAGGTGCAGCAGAGTGTAGACTGGAGCCATGTGAGAAGGCAACACAAATACAATGAATAAACAAAATGTCCGCCAGGTGAGTGTTTACGCCGTTATCGCTCTAAATATCTGTGGACACATGAATTTTACATTTCAATTCATGGCGGGGAAAAATACGCAAAAACATGTGGACGGTTGAAATTTGGCTCTGAGGCTAAAACTGTGCAACAGTCTAAAAAAGTCTGTGGAGAAAAAGTTCATAAATATTATAGGATCAATTGTAGCAGAGTGGTTTGCCCGTCTCCTCCTCTCAGTGAGGAGGTTGAGGGTTAGATTCCCTAATCTCTGAGTGGAGCGTGCCTGGACCTTGAGCTCTAACTTTACCTGGTTAGGTACAGTCCAGCTCTTGTTAGTCCTGGTTTTTGGTTAATGTTTATTTCTCAGTCATGGTTTAGTCCAGATTTAGTTCTTAGTTCTGGGGTAGTCTTTGTTTAATCCTGGTTTAGTCCTGGTTTCTGGTTCTGGTTTTGTTCTGTTTAGCCTAGATTTGATCCCGATTTAGCTGGTTTTTAACATTTAGTTCTTAGTCCAGTTTTAGTCCTGGTTTAGTCCAGGAATAGTGGTTCAGAAGTGGTTCAGTCCAGGTTTAGACCATCCCTTTGTGTGTTGTAGATTCTGGGTTAGTCCTGATTTATTACTGGTTAAATCCTGGTTAAGTTTTGGTTTGGTCCTGGTTTAGCCTTGGTTTAGTTCCGGTTTAGTCCTGATTTAGTCCTGGTTCAGTCCTGGTTCCTCCTCACCTGCACATTGCCTGCTCTTGTTTAATCCCACTGGGGTCAGTTTGATGGAAGCGCCCGCTGACCCCTGACCTCCACTGAACTCATGAATCCAGTCATGAAGACTGGACTCCAATTCCCAGCATGCACCACGCTCATGTTTTATGCACGCGCTCAGTTTGACCCAGAGCCGGGGGCGATCGATGGGGCAGAATAATGGACTTGACCACAAAAACAGTCTTTTGGAGGATAATGCCAGTCCTGTATCTGAACATGGATTAGAGTTAACCAGGTAAGTTTGAGGTAAACTCTGGTTTAGTGGTGGAAGAAGGACTCAATTTTCCTACTTAAACGTGCATTGTGTAACTTTTTGGTTCGCGATCCGTCACCTGCTTGTCTCCATGGAGATGGTATTACTCATTCAGTTATGGGTGTTTTTATTGCTCTGAGAACCTGCACACTTACAGTCAGCGGGCCCTCCTCTGCACAGACCTGACTCGTATCTTGGCCTGTTGGCATCTCCTGCTTGTTTCCTTGGAGATAGTTTAGTTTAATGCCATACTGTGAAACATTCCAGATAAAGCAATAACAACTCTATGAAGAAAAGCATTTGATGGACAAAAAGACGGACAAAAAGGTGCTTTGTGTAAGTTTTCTGGTGGAGGGTCCGTCATCTGATTTTACTTATTTTTTTTCCATGGAGATGTTATTGCTTTGCCTGAAATGTTCCACAGTAGCATTAAACTTATCTATCTTGCATTTATCCAATTACAGGTGTTTTTATTGCATAAAAAAAACATGAGCAGGGTCGCCTCACCACAGATCTGACGTGTAACATGGCTTGGTGGTTTCACTTTTTTAGCTCCATGGAGATAGATATGTTTAATGCAATACTGTGGCGCATTCTGGACAAAGCAACAACATCTCCATGGAGACAAGGAGGTAATGGACCCTTACACAGTGCACCTTTAAGTAAAAGTACAGAGCAAAAAAAAAAAAATCTACATTTTTACCTTCTCAAAAACGTAGCTGGAGTTGTGTTTTTTCATTCACACGTTTGAATAACACTTCATATATATATTATTATCTACATCGCCAAAGCTCAAAATGCTGTTCCACCTTGTGATGTCATGAACTCAGTTTTGTGTAATACAGAAAAGACTAATGTGACTAATGACGCCATTTTGTCAAACAACTCCCTGTGCTGCTGAAACGGCTGAGAGTTTATTTGAACATGTTCGTAGTTTGAACAAACAAAAATAAACAAATAAAAACAGCTAGAAAAAGATCTATCAAATCCTTTGTTTTAGTTGAGTACAAATCTGTAAAAAAAAAAACCACTACATTTGAAGCTTTATAAGACCTCAAAATCTGTGCAAAATACTTTAACTTTTTACTCTTCAAGTAAGTTTAAATAGGTACTTTAATACTTTTTTTTTCATATGATACTTTTACTTTTACTTGAGTATTTTTGCTCTGGTATCTGTACTTTTACTAACAGAACTGAGTACCTCTTCCAACACCAGGCACTGCAGTTTTCTAATGTGGAAGTCAGCAGATTTGTTTTAGATGAATATCGAGATTTAAAATGTTCAAAATACACACAATGATCCACTGGTGTCATAGATTAAAACTATAGACCAACATAAGCACAATACGTGTTCTTTAATAAGGATAAGTAGCAGTAGTAGTAGTAGTAGTAGTAGTAGTAGTAGTAGCACTAGTACCGCTTAGTATTATTAGTAGTAATGAGATGGACATGACATAAGAGTACTTTAGAGGATCCTTTGTGTTTGATTTCCTGAGTAAAATCCTTGCGGGCCCCTCCTCAGCTCCTCTCACATTCATAATCGTCTGCTTTAATACTCGCAAAGGTCAGAGAAGAGCCGCCATCTTGTCCGCTCCTCCTCCTCCTTTTGATCCTCCATCTCCACGCGGCGCCCGAGGTAAACGCCGATCAAACGCGTTAATGTACTCGCACGTGACCAATCAGAGCCCACCGTCGCACCGAGGCATGCTGGGAGACATCGAGGAGACATCAGACGCGCCTTAAGGAAACATGAAAGGAGACAAGTGAGCATGGTTTAAGGGGTAAATGGGCTGTTAGGATTGGTTAGTACAGCTGTCAATCATAACAGTGAGGAGGCGGGGTTAAATCAGGTTTAACACAAGACTAAACCAGGTCTAAACTAAGACTGAACCAGAGCTGGTCCGGACTAGCGCTAAACCAAACCAAAGTAGATCTAAACCAGGACTAAACCAGGACTAAAGCAGATCTAAACCAGGATAAAAGCAGGTCTAAACCAGGACTAAGCCAAGACCAAAGCACATAGGATTAAACTAGGACTAAACCAGGACCAAATTAAAGCCAAACTAGGACTAAACAAGGATCAAAGGACTTATAAATCAGGACTAAACCAGATCTAAGACAGCACTAAACAAGGACTAAACCAAGACTAAAGCAGATCTAAACCAGAACAAACTGGAACTAAACAAGGACTAAACCAGCATTAAAGCAGGACCATAGTCTAAAACCAGCAGATCTAAACCAGAACTAAACCAGAACCAAAGAAGGTCTAAACTAGAACGAAACAAGTACTAAAGAAGATCTAAACCAGGACTAAACTAGACTCAAAGTATATAGGACTAAATCGGGACCAAACTAGATCCAAACTAGAACTAAACCAGGACCAAAGCAGATCTAAAACAGGACTAAAATAGATCTAAACTAAGACTAAACCAAAACCAAAGAAGGTCTAGACCAGGACTATACAAGGGCTAAAGTAGATCTAAACCAGAACTAAAGAAGGTCTAGACCAGGACTATACCAGGACTAAAGTAGATCTAAACTAAGACTAAACCAGAACTAAAGAAGGTCTAGACCAGGACTAAAGTAGACCTAAACCAAGATTAAACCAGAACTAAAGAAGGTCTAGACCAGGACTATACCAGGACTAAAGTAGATCTAAACTAAGACTAAACCATAACTAAAGAAAGTCTAGACAAGGACTATACCAGAACTAAAGTAGACCTAAACCAGGACTAAACCAGGATTAAACCAGAACTAAAGAAGGTCTAAACCAGGACTATACCAGGACTAAAATAGACCTAAACCAGGACTAAAACAGGTCTACAGTGCAGTGTGGGTGATGAATACGTCACATGATCCTGTATGTTTATGCGAGTCACATGACCCCAGCTCATTAATCACAGACAGAGGAAGGGGAAGGGGGTGAGACCCAGGGGGCGCTGTGGAGCAGAGGGCCGGACCTGGACAGGAACAGGGCTGTCTCTGAAAAGCTCACACTGGAACATTCTTAGACATTCACTCGTCACCTGAATGTTAATAGGTTTCTTTTTTCTTTTTCTTTTTTTTTTTTTTAACACCAAAGCGAAGTTTTGCTGTGATGTTAAAGCTTACAACGACTAACATGCTAACACATACTTCCTGGTTGTCTGACAATAAAACGCTTATTACAAACAGACACAACACAGCTGACTTATTTGGACGTCAAGAGCTGCTTTTACAATATATCTGTACTCTATCTTTACTTTCTAGCAGCATACTTTTACTCCTACTTGAGTAATATTTTTTATTGAAGTAGCAGTACTGTTACTTGAGTAAAAGTTGTGGTTCCTCTTCCCACTGTGAGTAAGTGACAAAAGCTTTACGTGGACAATATGAAATTATTTGAACATTTGTGTTTCTTGCAGCGTTCCTTCAGATGTGATTTAGTTTGTCTCATTTTTGGGTCCGTCTTTTGAAAATATCAGATTTTGTGCATTATTTAAAGGTCCTATATTACACAAAATGGATCCTTCTGAGCTTTAAACCATGTTATAATGTTGTTCCCTCCTCAAAACAGACCTGGAGTTGTGTTTTGTTTCATTCACATGTTTGAGTAACTCTTTATTATTAGTCTGTCTATTTCCAAAGCTCAAAAGGCTGTTCCACCTTGTGATGTCATGAAGTCGTAGTTTTCAAGTTAACAGCTTCTTTTACCTTTAGTTCAGTAGAGTTTTGGCAATTCCGGGTCTGAAATCATCCAAATGATTCTAGTGAAGATGTGTGGAGTTTAAAAACACAGTGGAGCACTTCCTGTATGACCACATGACATCACAAAGTGGAGCAAAGTGTTTTCTGTTTGAGAGAAGAACTCAGCCTAAATCCACAGGGTTTGTGTGTTAAACGTGTGAATGAAACAAAACACAACTTCAGGTATGTTTGAGTAATTTCTTGGACCACTTGTACTTCCATTTTGTTACTATTATTTTGAAGTAACGTTATTCTTATTTGAGTAATTTTTTGAGCAATTTTTCTACCCTTGTTCTGAATCATGACACATTTTGCTCAAAGGCACAGGAAAAAATACGGTACGGTTCTTTAAAAACTGTTGTCCTCTAGATTTCAATTTTCTTTGGCTTTATATGTTTACTTTAAGTTCAACATGAGAGAAAAAAAAAATTACAGAAGGTCGCTGGTGTGATTTCTGTTGCCCTTCATATCCTGCCGTCGTGCTCTTGGGCCAGGACTCTGCGCGGGACTGTGGTGCATTATAGAATTAGAGATATTGACATTTTAAACACTGCTCAGATTTGTGTGGCCGTACACCTCAGGCCTGCCTCATAACGATTTCCTGTCCCTGTCCTTAGTCCGTGTCTCTGGGTGGTCCTGGTTTATGCTAACGCCTCCATCGATCCACAGCCTTACAGTCCATGAGCAGGGTTTAGTCCCCCAGAGGCCCTCACTCACCCTGACAGGCAAGAACCAGGGAACTATGAACACAAGAAATGGACTAAAGATGAACTACTAGTACACCAGGACTAAACTAGGACTAAACCTGGACTATACCATCGATCCACAGCCTTACAGTCCATAAGCAGGGTTTAGTCCCCCAGAGGCCCTCACTCAGCCTGACAGGGAAGAACCAGGGAAATATGTACACAAGAAATGGACTAAAGATGAACTACTAGTACACCAGGTCTAAATCAGAACTAAACTAGGACTAAACCTGGACTATACCATCGATCCACAGCCTTTCAGTCCACGAGCAGGGTTTAGTCCCCGAGAGGCCCTCGCTCAGCCTGACAGGGAAGAACCAGGGAACTACGTACAGAGAGAAAGGGACTAAACCAGAACTAAACCAAGACTACAAGAACTAAACTCGGACTATACCTGGACTATACTATCATCAAGTCAAAGTCCTCTGTGTACTGTCTGCATCTAGTCTAAATTATAAAGGAAGTACACTGTTAGCATGCTAGTTGTTGTTAGCATTACCGTGACTCATAAATCGTCATGGTGAATAATTTGGCTGCTCAAAATGCATAAGGTAAGTGAAAGATTAGGTGCATTACCTTTAATGCCACAGTGCGGAACATTGAGGGAAAAACAATAACATCTCCATGGAGATAAACAGGTGGTAAATGCTCCATCCTGTTTATCCAAGTTTGAACCAGGACTAAACCAGGACTGTGGAGAAGCTGGCCAGTGTGGTTTTAAGCAGGAGGTAGACTCTGAAAATATTCCATTTGACCCAAAGGTTTATTCAAAATTCACCGTGGTATCATGGCAACAAAACAATACAAAGTTACAAAAAATAACTGCTCCAAATTAGGCACAAACAACAGAAATGAATGAAACTAAGACAACCCACGTGTACCCGGCTACACTGACCCTGAGAGGCTGAACTGGTTTTATATTTCCCCCCACAGGAAGCTCCTCCCTCCAGGTAAGTCCACGATCTCTTATCAGGTTGGATCTAAGGCAACTTCACTTTAGTCTAAAGTTAAACCCGTCGATTTACTACAAGGGCCTGAGTCTTCTTTAAATTAAAGTGCTTAACGTGATCTATAAACACTGAGACATCAAAATCAAATATACAAAACCAAACAAACAAAAGGAACTGAAACCAATTCTCCCGTTCACATGGTCTGGCCTAAACCTCCCCCCAGAGGCTTTAAATATGTCCGTCTCAGGGCACGTCCTCTTTTGTCTCCAGACCAGGTGGAGCAACAGGTAGAGAAGTGTCTGACATGTTTAACTAAACTGAATAGATTTAACCAAATAAAATCTATTTAAACTTGAGTGTGTTGTGTTTAACTTAAACGATCTTAAAAACTAAATAAAACAAACCCGGGAAAGTTATGTTTAGGCGTTTAGTTGATTATGGAGAAATGAACAAATATGAAATGAAATTAAGGCGAGTATACAGGGACAAAGGCCCTCTTTGTCACAAGGACTAAAGACTCAACCAGGTCTACCTCTGGTCTATCCCTGGTCCTAGTCCAGCCCCGGTCTTCCCCTGGTCCCTCTCTGGCCCTCTCCGTTTGTACCTCTGGACTTTTTGTACACCTCTCACCTGATCAACCACACTGCCTTTCTATCTGATCAAGTTGAAATTAAGGTCCAAACTACGACTAAACCAGGTCTAACCCTGGTTTTAGTCCTGGTATGGTCCCTCTGCTTTTCTTCATGTGCACATCTAGCGCTCACCTAATCAACCACACTGCCTTTCGATCTGCCCAAGCTTAAATCAGGTCTAAACCAGGACTAAACAAGGTCTAACTCTAGTTTTAGTCCTGGTACGGTCCTTCTGCTTTTCTCCATGTGTACCTCAGGCCTTTTTTGTATACCTCTCACCTAACCAACCCCACTGCCTTTCGATCTGCCCAAGCTTAAACCAGGTCTAAACCCGGTCTCACTCTGGTCTAACCCTGGTCCTAGTCCTGGTCTTCCCCCGGTCCCTCCCTGGCCCTCTCCGTGTGTACCCCTGGCCTTTGCGTAGCTCTAATTAGCGGCGCTGCCTTGCTCTGGCTCCGGTGGGACTAGCGCTTCTGTCTGCGCAGGATTAGTTTTCTCATTTAGCCCATGATCTTGGGCTACTCCCCGGCTCTCTCCCCGCCGCTCCGACCTTCCGTAATTAAGTCCCGCGGGCCCGTTATTGGCAGCAACCGTTAGCCGTTAGCGTTAGGGGAGCGCCGCTAATTACAACCGCTACGCTAATCTCTGCGAAAAAAAAGCCAGAGGAGGAGAAGAGGAGAGGCTTTGACTGACAGACAGCGGCGCGCTACGGATCCGGCGCTAATGCTAATGGGACAGGCCCAGGAGAGGCGAGCTACACCTGAGGGGGAGGGAGTGGAGGAAGGAGGGAGGAGAGAGGATAAAAGAACAATAGTGAGAGAAAGCTGCTGGAAATTGATTACATCTAGAGATAGGAAAGAGACAATATGGCAGGGTTAACGCAGGGACTGGAACGGGATGGAAACAGGGCTGAAACAGTGCTAAACCAGGGCTAAACCAGAACAAAACCAAACCAGGACTGAAATAGGGCTGAAACAGTGCTAAATCAGTGCTAAACTAGGGCTAAACCAGGACAAAGCCAGAACAAAACCAAACAAGGACTGAAACAGGGCTGCAATAGGGCTGAAACAGTGCTAAACCACGGCTAAACCAAGGCTAAACCAGGACAAAACCAAACCAGGACTTACTCAGAGACTGAAACGCGGCTGAAATACGGCTGAAACGGTGCTAAACCAGGACTAACACAGGGATTGAAACACGGCTGAAATATGGCTGAAACAGTGCTAAACCAGGACTAACGCAGGGACTGAAACACGGCTGAAACAGTGCTAAACCAGGGCTAAACCAGGAGTAACACAGGGACTGAAACACGGCTAAAATACGGCTGAAACAGTGCTAAACCAGGACAAAACCAGGGCTAACACGGGGACTGAAACAGGATGGAAACAGTGCTAAACCAAACCAGGATTAAACCAAACCAGGACTAAAATAGTGCTAAAGCAGACAGGAAAGAGACAATAGGACAGGGCTAACACAGGGACTGAAAAAGGACTAAAGTAGTGCTAAATTAAAACAAAGCTAAACCAGAACTGAAATAGTGCTAAACCAGGACTAAAACAGTGCTAAACCAGGACTAAATCAAAACTAAGCCAGGACTAATCCAGTGCTAAATCAGGGCTGAACCAGGACACAAAACAGGACTATAACAGGGCTAAACCAAGGCTAAACCAACGCAAGACTAAAACAGTGTTAAACCAGGACTAAAACAGAACTAAACCAGGACTAAAACAGAACTACAAATGGGGCTAATGTTGGACTAAACTATCAGAATGAAACAGCACTATGAGGTATTCACAGGTATTAACACATATTTAAATCACCATGTTACCTTTTATTGTTTTGCAAAAGTTATATTTGCCAAAACAAGGCATTAAAATGTCAGTTTCATTTTTGTTTTTAACGCTCCGAGTCTCCCCTGCTTTTGCTCTCTGCGCTAAGTCACTCCCCCTTCAGAGGGCTATCATTACGTTACAGTTGGCACGCATCCCGCTAATGCAACTACTGCACATCTCACCAGGTTTGTCAGGTTGCTGTGTTCAGTTTTGTGTCATGTTTTTGTACATTTATGGAGAATTGTCGTGTGGGAGTGTGGGTGATGTAGGACTGTGGGCGGAGCCTCGTACAGAATCTTACGGCTCAACATAAGGAGGGTTTGAATAGGGCCCGGGAGGATTGCAAGATTACTCAAACATGCAAGGATGACATTTAAAACCCCTTCAGGCATGTTTTGGAGAGGAAACGGTGTTATAACATGGCAGAAAGCTCCAAAAAGAAAATATTTAACCTGCAGGTAGAGGAAACATCCAAGTTTTTTCTTCTTCTTTTTCAGTTAAAGTGCAGATCATGCCACACCAAAACAACTTGGCAACCATGTACTACACGTATTTTTGTAATTAAGAATAAATCAGCATTACATTTATTAGCAATAAAAGTTATATTTGATTTTAACATGTTTGTCTTGTATCCGTTGACGCGTTTGTCTAATTTTAAAGGTGCACTGCGCAGCTTTTCTAACGGAGGATCCGCCACCTGCCTGCCTCCATAGTGATGTTATTATTTTTTACCAGAATGTTCCACAGTACGGCATTTGAATGTAGTTGTCAAACAATTATTTAATCACTGGTGTTTTTATTGCACAAAATACCATGAGATGCAATACTACTGTGAGCGTGCCTTTGCATAGATCTGACCTGTAACACGATCTGCTTGTCTCTGTGTACATGTATAACTTTAGATGAATATTTTAGAACATTTTAGGTAAAGCAATAAAAACAACTGAAGATAATCGTATTTTCTAGAAAAGTTACACAGTGCGGTTTTAAATCTTACGCACCTTGAACCCAAACACACGTTTACAAGGAGCTAGGAGGCAAGGGAGAAGGAGACGAGGAGGAGGAGATGAGGAGGGGTCGGTCTGCAGACATGTTTATAGAGTTTACAGAGAGGCTCCTGTTCACATGTTTAATCTGGGCCCCTGGTCTGAGCCCCCGGGACCCCAGGGACCCCAGGGGGAGCCCGGCGTGCAGCGCAGACAGAAACATGAGTCTGATTTAGAGCGAGGGTCTGTGTACAGGTGTCTGTCCTGCGGCGCACTCCTCCTCCCCCCCTCCGTCGTTCTCTCTCCTTTTCCTCTCCCACTCATCCTCCTTTTCCTCTCATCTTCCTTTCCCTCTCTTCTCCACTCTCTCTCTCCCCTCGCTCTCTCTTCTCCTCTTCCTCCTCTCTCCTCCGTCATTCTCTCTCCTTTTCCTCTCCCACTCATCCTCCTTTCCCACTCCTCCTTTTCCTCTCCTCATCTTCCTTCCCCTCTCTCTCTCTCCTCACTCTCTCTCCTCCACTACCTCTGATCCATAGATTGTACATAAATGGACATGGCTAACTCGCTAGCCGCCGCATTCTAAACAGGAATTGAACATTGAGACGCTTCAGGCTCCATTGACTCTGGCTCCAGTTGAGTTTACATTGAAAAACTGTCACTCCTTTGTCTGTACCTGCTGCTGTGAGCTTCATCATTTCGGTCTTAAAATGTTTGTATTAACCCGCTCTATGTGATTGTGCGCTGGTGTTTTTATTTTGCTGTTTTGTCCGTAAATAAATTCCTGTTCTTAATAGGGAACTGGCTCCGAATTTGCCCCTTTAACTGATGTCCTCATGAGCTTCATTTGACTGGAGCTGAATGCTTCTATGGGCGATGTCACACTCTCTTAGTCCACTTCTTTATACAGACTCTGCTCTGATCACTCCCCTCTCTCCCTCTCTCTCTCTTCTCCTTCTCTCCTCCTCTCTCCCTCTCTCTCCTCTCCCCCTCCTCCTCCTCTCCTCCTCCTCTCCTCCTCCTCTCCTCCTCCTCTCCCTCTCCTCCTCCTCTTCCTCTCCTCTCCTCCTCCTCTTCCTCTCCTCTTGCTTTCTCTGTCCTCTGCTGTACAAATCTCATTCGTCTGACTCCTGTGGTGTTTCACGTTGGACTGAAGCTCAGTTTGGCTCAGAACAGGAGCCACATGTTTCAGGCCGACCAATGGTGGAACATAATGAAGTAAAAGTACTTATTTTAGGCGTCTGTACTTTACTAAAGTACATTTTAAAGCAGATACTTCACTACATTCGGGAGCAGGGGTCTGTACTTTCTTCTCCACTACATTTTTTAACTGGACTAAAAAGAAAAACTATTTTTCTTATAGTTTGAGACTTGCTGAAAAGGCTGAGGGTTTATTTTAAACACATTTGCAGTTTGAGCAACAACAAAAATACAAAAATAAAAACAGCTGCGATAAACAATCAATTCATTTGTTTCTGTTGAACACAAATCTGTTTGCCTGGAAAAATCCAGACTCATCGCTGTACCAGCGGCTGATATGGATCTGTATAACAAATACAGAGAGATTTCCTTCTGGATTTCCAGGCAACAAATCTGTATCAATACCACTTTACTTTTTACTCTATAAGTCATTTTTTAAACAGGCACTTTAATACATAAGCAGATGCTTTCATGCGATACTTTTACTTTCAGATACTTTCAGAGAATTTTGCCTTCACGGTAATGCTCCCAACAACTAGCATGCTAACACGCACTTCCTGATTACCTGACAATAACACGCTTCAGAATTAGTTGCAGACAGTACACAGAGGACTTATTTTGACCTCAAGAGCCGCTTAAACAAAATATCTGTACTGAGGCAAGACACATTTTACTCAAATACAAATACAAGTACAAGTACAAGTACAAATACAAGTGTAAGTACAGGTACAAATACAAGTACAAGT
Organism: Taenioides sp. WSHXM2023; assembly: GCA_029959045.1. Lineage (NCBI taxonomy): Eukaryota > Metazoa > Chordata > Actinopteri > Gobiiformes > Gobiidae > Taenioides > Taenioides sp. WSHXM2023. Next base: position 22,046,346 of record CM057087.1, read on the forward strand.
ACAAGTACAAGTACAAGTACAAATACAAGTGTAAGTACAGGTACAAATACAAGTACAAGTACAAGTACAAATACATGGCTCGTGGCTTCAGCTGCTTGTCTCCATGGAGAAATTTAATGCCACACTTTGGAACAGTACAGGTAAAGCTTTAACATCACCATGGAGACAGATAACATACATGATACACTTAAATTTAAAATTTTGATGTCATGTGGTAATACAGGAAGAGCTCCACTGCGTTTTTAAACTCCTTCACAAGAATCATTTGGATGATTTAAGCCCTGCAGTTGCCGATAAACTAAAGGTAAAAGGAGCTGTTCACTTGAAAACTACAGCTTCATGACATCACAAGGTGGAACAAAACATTCTGAGCTTTGGAGATGTAGATATAATAAATAATAAAGACTTACTCAAACATGTGTGAATGAAACAAAACACAACTCCAGGTCTGTTTTTGAGGAGGAAACGGCATTATAACGTGACTTAAAGCTCTCAAGAGTCAGTTTTGTCAGTTAATACAGGACCTTTAAAATGTCCGTGTACCTTCTCCACGTTTAGAAGACAACAGTACATATTTATTGTTCTCATCCTGTTGTAAGAATTGGACATTTATTGTAGGTTGTCCGATACACGCCGGTCTAGTACTGGATTTCCTGGCTCTCCCAGGACTCGGATCTAAACCAGGACCAGGTTTGAGTCCTGGTTTTGGGTCCTGGAATAACAGGGCTTAAAGTTTGCAGATTTATGAAGAGGAGAGGGAGCGTTTTTCACCCTCGACAGGCCCTGCTGGCTCCGGTCCAGAGAAGGTCTGATGTGAAGTTTCCTATATGTACTGTGACGAAGCTGGGGAATGGAGAGATGTTATTTAAGATTTACCACATCCTGTTTCTAGAAAATGAAAAAATAAAATGAAAAAATACAGTACAGTTGTTGAAGCTCTGTACTGAAGGTGCACTGGGTCCGTCAAACGCTTTTCTCCATGCCGATGTTATTACTTCGGCTGGAATGTTTCACAGTATGGCATTAAACCTTTCTATCTTCATGGAGACCAAACCAGACCAAGTTACAGGTCAGATCTGTGGAGAGGCGACCCCGCTCACAGTCAGAATGCCTGTTTTTCGAGGTATTTTTGAGCTGTAAAACCATCTGTAATTGAATAAATGTAAAGTAGAGCTGTTTAATGTCACACCGTGGAACATTTCAGACAGAGCAATGACGTATCCATAGAAACAAGTAGGTGATGGAGCCCCAAACAAAATGTTACAGTCCTGGTTGACTCCTGGTCTGGTCCTGGTTGAGTACTGGTCTAGTCCTGGTTGAGTCCTGGCCCAGTCTTGGTTGAGTCCTGGTTGAGTCCTGGTCCAGCCCTGGTTAGAGTCCTGGTCTAGTCCTGGTTGAGTCCTAGTTGAGTCCTGGTCCAGCGCTGGTTAGAGTGCTGGTCTAGTCCTGATTGAGTCCTGGTTGAGTCCTGGTCCAGTCCTGGTTGAGTCCTGGTTGAGTCCTGGTCCAGCCCTGGTTAGAGTGCTGGTCTAGTCCTGGTCTAGTCCTGGTCTAGTCCTGGTCTAGTCCTGGTTGAGTCCTGGTCTAGTCCTGTCCTGGTCCAGTCTTGGTTGAGTCCTGGTTGAGTCCTGGTCCAGCCCTGGTTAGAGTGCTGGTCTAGTCCTGGTCTAGTCCTGGTTGAGTTCTCATGCCCTGCTCATTTTGCTCATTTAAATATTCACATATTCAGTTCTATGTAAATGTGACTTTAACGAGCGCTGGTGATTTCCGCAGATCTCAAACTTTATGAATTTATCAGATGTTCTCGGCCTCATGTAAAATGGCTCCTCGTTGACCTTTGACCTCAGGCTCTTTTAATAATCCTCATGTCGTTGATCGAACTAAATATGGGACTCAATCAAAATCAAGACGCGGTGATCTTATCTGGCCTTAAGAAACAGGACTAAACCAGGACTCTATCAGGACTAAACATGACCTAAACCAGGACTAAACCAGGACTCTATCAGGATTAAACATTAATTAAACCAGGACTAAACCAGTACTCTAAAAGGACTAAACATGAATTAAATGAGAACTAAACATGGACTCTATCGGGACTAAACATGAATTAAAACCAGGACTATACTAGGACTAAACCAGGACTAAACCAGGACTAAACTAAGTCTAAACCAGGACTAAACTAGGACTAAACTAGGACTAAACTAAGACTAAACTAAGTCTAAACTAGGACTAAACTAGGACTAAACCAGGACTAAACTAGGACTAAACCAGGACTAAACGTGGCCTAAACAGACTAAAGTTTTCTCCTCAGCTCACATGTGGAAGGAAGTCCTCGTTAGAAAATGAAATCATAAACTCTTTTGCCAAAAACAACGGCTTTTGTAACGAGAAAAAAAGTATAACTTACACTTTTATGGCGAACTCCCACTCGACAGGCCGCTCCCTCGTCTCTCTGAGGACCACAACTCCCACAATCCTCTTTGTTTGAGTGTTTTGAAATAAAAGCCCTCCCCTGACCCTGAGCTGGTGTGGGCTCGGTCTAATTCCTGGATTAATGAGCTATTTAAACTGTTCAAGATGTGGATTATAAAGTACTATTGTAGTGAAAACTGGACTCCAACTCCCACAATGCACTGCTGCTTCCTGTCGACCATTATTGTTCTCCATTAAACAACAGTCATTTGAATTTTGGGTTAGGGTGATATTTTTTTTCTAAAGAGGACTAACACCAGGATCAGTACATGTGTGGTCCAGGTCTAAACCAGAATCAAGGACCAAACAAGAGCAGAACTAAGTGGACCTAATGTGAAACCAGTGTTAAACTCGGCCCACAAACACATTTACAATAGAGGGTTTAGCCATATGCACTTAGTCCTGCTTCAGTCCTGGTTTAGTCCTTCTTTAGAACTTGTTTAGTCCTGGTTTAGTCCTGGTTCAGTCCTGCTTCGGCCCTGGTTTAGTCCTGTTTCAGTCATGCTTCAGTCCTGGTTTAGTCCCTCTTTAGTCCTGCTTCAATCCTGTTTCAGTCGTGCTTCAGTCCTGGTTTAGTCCTGTTTAGTCCTGCTTCAGTCTTGCTTCAGTCCTGTTTCAGTCCTGTTTCAGTCGTGCTTCAGTCCTGGTTTAGTCCATCTTTAGTCCTGTTTCAGTTCTGGTGTAGTCCCTCTTTTGTCCTGTTTCAGTCCTAGTTTAGTCCAGTTTAAGGCCATGCTTTAGTCCTGTTTCAGTCCTAGTTTAGTACAGTTTAGAGCCATGCTTTAGTCCTGTTTCAGTCCTAGTTTAGTACAGTTTAGAGCCATGATTTAGTCCTGTTTCAGTCTTGGTGTAGTCCCTCTTTAGTCCTGTTTCAGTCCTGGTTTAGTCCAGTTTAAGGCCATGCTTTAGTCCTGTTTCAGTCCTGGTTTAGTCCAGTTTAAGGCTATGCTTTAGTCCTGTTTCAGTCCTAGTTTAGTCCAGTTGAGAGTCATGCTTTAGTCCTGTTTCAGTCCTGGTGTAGTCCCTCTTTTGTCCTCTTTCTGTCCTGGTTTAGCCCAGTTTAAGGCCATGGTCCTCATTTAGTTCTGGTTTAGTCCCCCTTTAGTCCTGTTTTAATCTTGTTTCAGTCCTGGTGTAGTCCAGTTTAAGGCCATGGTCCTCATTTAGTCCTGGTTTAGTCCCCCTTTAGTCCTGCTTTAGTCTTGTTTCAGTCCTGTTTGGGCCCTGGTCCAGTCCTCTCTCAGTCCTGTGCAGTCACTGTTGAAGTCAAAGTGTTTGGTTGTGATTGATTTGCTGTCTGGCTGACGGACAGTGGACTGCGTTTCCCATGATCCCTCAGGAGCAGAGGTCAGAGCTGTTGTAGTCCACAGGGGTCAGACTCACGCCTCTTTATTCCATTATTGATCATGATCGACGACGGCCAAACAAACTTCTCATCTTTATTTCACTGCTCTGGGACTAAACCAGGATTTGGGCAAGGACTACAGCAGGACTACAACCGGACTTAAGCAGGATTCAAATCAGGAGATGAGGATTAAACCAGAACTGAACAAGGACTAAACCAAGACTAAACCAGGACTAAACCAGGACTTGGGAGAGGACTATAACAGGACTAAAGCAAGGCAGTCAGGAGACGAGGATTAAACCAGATCTGAGAAGAACCAAACCAGGACTATAGCAGGGTCCAAGTCAGGAGACAAGGACTGAACAAGGACTAAACCAGGACTCAACCAAGACTAAACCAGGACTATAGCAAGGTCCAAGTCAGGAGACAAGGACTGAACAAGGACTAAACCAGGACTCAACCAAGACTAAACCACGACTATAGCAGGGTCCAAGTCAGGAGACAAGGACTGAACAAGGACTAAACCAGGACTCAACCAAGACTAAACCAGAACTAAACCAAATCTTGAACCACAACAGGAAATGACATGCTACAAGATAAGGACTTAACCGAGACTAGACCTGAAGATAAGTACTTAACCAAGACTAGACCTGAAGCTAGACTGCACCAGGACTAGATCTGAACCAGTCTGTCTAAACCTGATCTAATCAACAACTAAAGCAAGAGTCAACGTACACAGACTTCACCGGGACTAAACCTGGACTCACCCAGGTCTTAACCGGGATTAGTCCAAGAGTTGGTCTATACTGTATTTGCAGGTCTAAACAAACCTGTACTTTTCTAGTGGAGGGTTCGCACCTGCGTTTCTCTTTGGAATGTTCCACAGTATGGCTTTAAATGTACTCATCTCCAAACAGCTGACACCAATAGGCCTAGTTACAGGTCAGATCTTTGTGGAGGCGAGCCCACTCACAGTGAGAATACAACCCAAAGCAAAAAAAAACACCTGTAATTGAATAAATACAATACATTTTAAGCCATACTGTGGGACATTTCATACAAACACAACAGTTTTCTGAGGTTTTTAATCATTTTATAGTTGTTTCCTTCTAACGGACCCTCTGAAGTTGTATTTAGAGTGATTTATGGATGTTTTCTCAATCCTTTTTCTTTATTATTTTGACTTCAAGAGTTTTTTTTTTATATAATATATCTGTACTGGGAGAAGATGCATTCTGCTCAGACATGGGAAAAAATATACAGCCGTTTGAAAAGACATTATAAAATGAACATTCCTGAGCGTTCCACCTCATTATAAAGTTTGGGATTTGGACGAGTGTGTGTAGACCTACAGAGGAACCACTCATACCTTAGTCCCAAAGTGATTTTCTCTCTCCAGCTGTCCACCGTGCATCCTGCGCTTCTGAAGTCCACGACTGTGTTTTCAGACTGGCTCCGCTTGGTTTCCGTGCTTCTCGGGGACCTTACATTGACGAAAACGCCTAAAAGTGTGTGCTGCCTCTGGTGGTCACTCCTCTCACTGCAGTGTCAAGTACTATGTGACATCACACTTTTTTTTGTTTATGAGATATGGACTGGTGTATTAGTGATATGTATAAATGTTAGGTAACGTAGAACATCTCTGTTTTTATGAGCTTAATGTCTCTGTATCGTCCCTTCAAATAAAGACTAAACTAAACCAAACCAAACTAAACCAAACCAGACTAAACTAAACACAGGACAGTCTCGATGAAAGCAGAGGTGGAGTTTGAAGTGTGGATACCTGTTCGACCAATCACAGTTTAGACGTTTAGTCCCACTTCAGCCATAGTCACTAGGGGTGGGATGAGACACAATTTTCACAAGACGGGAAACACCACGAGATTAACAGGGAAGATAATTTGTAAATTTAACTGTGAAAAAAATGTTTGAATTATTTTTGTTCTGTACACTTTTTAAACACTTTTAAATATTCTTTACAAATATTTTCACGTCAAATTCAACAGTTAAATTCAGAGTGTAAAATTCGCAGCGAAAAGACGCCAAGGCAGAAGCAATCGATCCTGTGTGAGTGAGGAGGGCAGAGGCTGTTTCCTAATGGTTCTCATCTGTGGGCGGGGTTTACACTTAACAAATAAAACAAATCAGATCACTTCACTGCATCATTTCCTGTTTGTTAAGTTCGATTGGATCACTTTGGATCGATTGCTTCTGCCTTGGATCTTTGCTGCAAATTTCACTGCAAATTTTACACTCTGAATTTTGTCTGTTCGTTTTGAGGGCTTGAAAATATTTGTGCTGAATATTTAAAAGGTGATTATATATATACATATATATAAAAAAAAAAAAATGTGTTCCTCACCTTCCACGGTGGTTGGTCTCTCTCACCCTCATCAGCTCGGGCCCTCTACCAGAGGCCTGGGAGCTTGAGAGTTCTGCGCAGTATCTTTGCTGTTCCTAGTACTGCACTTTTCTGGACTGAGATGTCTGATGTTTTTCCGGGTATCTGCTTGAGCCACTCCTCCAGTTTGGGGGTTACAGCCCCGAGTGCTCCGATCACCACGGGCACCACTGATGCCTTCACCTTCCAGGCCTTCTCCAGCTCTTCCTTGAGCCCCTGGTATTTCTCTAGTTTCTCGTGTTCCTTTTTCCTGATATTACCATCACTTGGTATTGCAACGTCCACCACCACGGCTTTGTTCTGTTGCTTATCCACCACCACTATGTCTGGTTGGTTCGCCATCACCATTCTGTCAGTCTGTATCTGGAAGTCCCACAGGACCTTGGCACGCTCATTCTCCACAACCTTTGGGGGAGTTCCCCACCTTGACCTTGGGGTCTCCAGCCCGTACTCTGCACAGATGTTTCTGTACACTATGCCCGCCACTTGGTTGTGTCGCTCCATGTATGCTTTCCCTGCCAGCATCTTACACCCTGCAGTTATGTGCTGGACTGTCTCAGGAGCCTCTTTGCACAACCTACACCTTGGGTCTTGTCTGGTGTGGTAGATCTGGGCCTCTATTGCTCGGGTGCTCAAGGCCTGCTCCTGTGCAGCCAGGATGAGGGCCTCTGTGCTGTCCTTCAGACCTGCCCTCTCCAGCCATTGGTAGGATTTCTTGATATCAGCCACTTCAGTTATGTTTCGGTGGTATGCCCCAGGGGCTTGTCCTGCCATGATGGTCCCTCCAGCACCTCTTCCTCTGGCCTGGATTTTGACTGTTTCATCCTGGACAGTGGTTCCCACACTCACTAGTCCTCGGCCTATATATATATATATATATATATATATATATATATATATATATATATATATATATATATATATATATATATATAATGGCATGCCGTTTAGGAAATTAAAGAATATATTGAATGAACGTTTGAATATATTGAATGAACGCTTGAATATATTGAATGAAACTTGAATATATGGAATGAATGTTTGAATATATGGAATGAAACTTGAAAACTGACGTCATGGCAGCATTGGCGCCATCTTTTGTTTTCGATGTCAGTTGGTACTACGGTGGCCGAGAGGTGCAAACCAAATTTACAAACTGTAAAACACTTTTACAAAGTTTGAGACAAATTTACATTTTGGAAACCATTTTTACATATCATAAAACAAAATTACAAGTTCTGAAACAAATTTGCATTTCAGAAAACAATTTAACAAGTCGCGAAACACTTCTGCGATATAAACCGGCTTCATTCAGTTTGCTTTTCAGAGACCTCAAGCTGATGTGAACACCGTGTAAACATGACATCATGTCCATGATTACGGCGTACGAGTGTCCCTCATTAAAATATCTTATACACTGCTGCAGCGTATCCGGTCTGTCGGTCTGGTCTCTAAACTCTAAAGACCGACCACACAAAAAACAAAATCGCGTTAATCGGCTCATATGTTCCCCACAAAACGGGCAAAGCATCACTCGCTCGCTGTCCTTCGTGCTTCACCATAAACACCATCAATAGTTCTCGTACTGGCCGCTTCTCGTCGTCACTTCCAGTTAAAACCCACAGTTGGGACATTCCCTTTCCGGTTAAATTTCGCTTGTAAATATGTTTTGGGATTTGTAAAAGTGTCTCGGAGTTTGTAAAAGTGTTTCACGACTTGTTAAATTGTTTTCTGAAATGCAAATTTGTTTCAGAACTTGTAATTTTGTTTTATGATATGTAAAAATGGTTTCTAAAATGTAAATGTAAACATTCATTCCATATATTCAGGTTTCATTCAATATATTCAAACATATATTAGACATCCATTCAATATATTCTTTAATTTCCTAAACGGCATGCCATAATATATATATATATATATATATATATATATATATATATATAGAGAGAGAGAGAGAGAGAGAGAGAGAGAGAGAGAGAGAGAGAGAGAGAGAGAAAGAGAGAGAGAGAGAGAGAGAGAGAGAGAGAGAATTTTAAACACTTCAAAAATGTACACTCAAAATTTCAGCAACTAAAATTCAGAATAAAAATAATTCAAACATGTTTTTTCAGAGTTAAAAAATTCAAAATGAGAAATTCAGTGACGTTTAAAATTCTAAATCTAATGAAACAAATTATCTTCCATAGATTGGGTCCACGAGAGCGAGACAAATTATCTTCCATAGATTGGGTCCACGAGAGCGAGACAAGAGCGAGACAAGACATAAAACTGCCAATTTTGGCAGTTTTATGTAATACTTTAGTACTGCATGCTTTTTGGAACTCGAGCTTCTCAAATTGTATAACTCACCAGCTCTTAACTCTTTTTTGTCTAACGTAAAGATAAATTCAGGGGGGAAAACTCTCACAAGATCATTTTCCTCATGTGTGCGCAATCTTGTGGCAATTTTGTCTCTCGACATTTTGTAGCACGAGATCTTGTTCGATCTCTAATAGTCACTACTTCCTGAACTTTAGCCTAAACCTAAACCCTAACCTTAACCTATTGTAATCCATATCTGCACTTTAAACCATGTTGTTGATCTAATATTACGGTGGGTCCAAACATGTGTGTGCGTGGACGGATTTTAGTCCCCACAACGTGACAAACACATGCCCAAACACTCGCACACGGACACACATGAATATGGAGCAGGCCGTGGAGCTGTGGAGATGTGAGGAGCTGAGATGAAGAAGGTTCAGTCCAGATGTTGAGAGAAGAGAACTCATTTAGGAGGAGATGGGAGCAGACAGGAGCAGACAGGTGCAGACAGGATGGATGGGAAACTGTTTAACGCAAAACTCATTATTTCAGTGTTTGTGTCTTGGTGGTAAGATACTTTTGTACAGACTGACGGAGCGAGGCGGACAATCTGCACCATCGGCCCCTCTGACCATCAACACTCACGCACTCCACTTTCACACTAGGCAATGTGGGAGAAGAAGTGTCTTGCCTAAGGACACAACCCCCCTGTGGCACCTGGTTTTTCCTGGCTGTTTCCCATCAAGGACCTAACCAGACCCAGACCTGCTGAGCTCCTGACGAGATCAGGCGCTTTGATAAGGAGGTCCGGCCGTTTCCATAGTGACATAAAGAGGTATCAACAAAATGTACTTTTTGGAGCTTTTTATCTTTTCTTTCCTTCATCAAAAATGCGCCTGAAGAGGTTTTACTCCATCTACATCACCCACGCTTCCACATGTCTGTTCAAAAACACGATACAAAACTGAACTCAGCAACTTCACAAACCTGACGTGACGTGCAGGAGTTTCATTAGCAGGACGCACGCTGTGATAGCGCTCTGAAGGGGGAGTGACTTAGCATGGGAAGCAAAAGGAGGGGAGACACAGAGCACCAAAAACCAAACTAATGTTAATATGTTTTTATGTTTGTTTTTCTTTGACAAACAAAAGCATTTTCAAAACAATAAACGGTAACGTGGAGATCTAAATAGGTGTTAATGAATACCTCACACGAGTGGCACCTACATACCAAACTTCACAATCTCACACTTAAGAGTTTGACAGACTGTAGAAGGATTTGTTGAAGTCTAATTCTCAGCTTGATAATTAAATATTTTCAGATCTTAAAGGCGCTGTACCTGATTTTGACTTAAAAACCTGAAAAACTAGTTCATTGTAAAGAGTTTGCAGTTGTCCAAAGTTCTTCCTCACTTACCTTCTGCATTCAGAGCGTCCTAAATATTCACCGTGATGAGTTTATAAGCACTTTTCACAACTCTCAGAGGCCGGAGCGGAGTTTTGCTGTGACTAGCATGCTAACACGCACCTCCTGATTATCGGCCAATGAAACACTTATGTAATTAGAGCTATAGACAGGGAGGAGGCCCCGGGGAAGACCCAGGACACGCTGGAGGGACTACGTCTCTCGGCTGGCCTGGGAACGCCTTGGGGTCCCCCTGGAGGAGCTGGAGGAAGTGTCTGGGGTGAAGGCAGTCTGGGAGTCCCTGCTTAGACTGTTGCCCCTGAGACCTGGCCCTGGATAAGCAGAAGAAAATGGATGGATGGATGGATGGATGGACAGTACACAGAAGACTTATTTCGACCTCAAGAGCTCCTTAAACGATATTTCCATACTGAGGCGAAACACATTCTGCTTAAATCCATGGGACAAAATCAGGGTAGAGGGCTTTAAAGACACACTGCGGAACTTTAAAGACACACTACGGAACTTTCCATGTTATGTGCCCTTATAAAAGCAACTAAAAACTACAGTTGCAGTGTTTATAAATAGGTTGAACAGACAGGCCATGATTAACTAAAGCAGCATCTCCATGGCAACAAGCAAGTCCCGCCTCCAGCCAAGTTATGAGTCAGGTCTGTGGAGAGGCAAGCCCACGCTAAATAAGAACGCATCAATCAAAAACATCAAAGTTGAGCTCCTCCTGTGGTCCTCACCATGGAGACAGAGCGGGCGGGTTCGTCATCTTCCTGTCCGCGGCCTCCACTTCCTGTCGGGAATAGCGTGACTTCAGTCGGGAGCGCTGCGATGGGAGTGTGGTGGGAGGAACAGAGGAGAGAGAGGAGGAGAAGAAGAGGAGGACGAGGAGGAAGAAGAGGGGGGATTTTATCGTTTCATCTCAAACAGAACGTTCTCGTGATGTGGTGAAGAGCAGCTTTGTTCCCGGGTCTCTGAGGACACGCCCACTCTGTGTCTCTGGCTCCTCCCCCTCTGGGATCAGACTAGTCGAATGTCCCACAGCAAAACGGAATGTTACACTTTATAATTTCATTAACTCAAAAACAAGTCCAGATTCTGCGTCAGAATTATCCGTTTTTAACACAGAAACTTTAAAGGTCCAATAATTATGTGAAATTGACTCCACCATGTTCTAATACTGTTTCCTCCTCAAAACAGACCTGGAGTTGTGTTTTGTTTCATTCACATGTTTGAGTAACACTTTATTATTAGTCTGTTTACATCTCCAAAGCTCAAAATGCTCTGTTCCACCTTGTGATGTCACTTAGTCATAGTTTTCAAGTTCACAGCTCCTTTTACCTTTAGTTCAGTGGAGACCGGCAATTCCAGATGATTCCAGTGATTCTAGTGAAGGTGTGTGGAGATTAAAAACACAGTGGAGCGCTTCCTGTATTACCACTTGATTACATCACAAGGTGGAACATAGTGTTTTCAGTTTGAGAGAAGAACTCAGCCTAAATCTACAGGGTTTGTATGTTAAACGTGTGAATGAAACAACAACATTATAACAGAGATCAGAAAATAGTGAAACATGAACCCTTTAAACTGCCTGAGAGAATCGACTCAATGAACTGAACTGATGCACTAAAATCTAAATGATGTATTTCAAAAATCGGTTCAAATTTGATAAAAACATTTGGTGCATAAATGGCAGTGATGGGCAAACTGTCGAGGATCTAGAGATGGTCCCACCAGGGGTCTTAGACTTAGACTTAGACTTAGACTTAGACAAACTTTATTGATCCTCAAGGGAAATTATTTGGACACAGTCGCTCAAACATCACAATATAATATAATAAAAAAGTAACAAAAATAGATGGTGTAGCAAAAAGAGCAAGAGACACGTGTCAAATGAGACATAATTATAAAAATAAAAATAAATGTATATGTACAAGTCAGAATAAAATAGAAAAATAAGTAATAAAATATAAAATAAACTATAAAATCACATCTATAAACAAGAGACAAGAACGACAGTGCAAATACTCTGCTGATTGACAGGGCATAAGGTTATCTGTTACTTAAGATTAAGTTGTTGTACAGTTGTAGGGAGTATTATCTCCTCTGTCTCTCTATAGTCTGGTGCAGTGGGTGAGTTGTACAGTTGTAGGGAGTATTATCTGTTACATAAGGGTGAGTTGTTGTACAGTTGTAGGGAGTATTATAGTATAAATGTAGTCCTGTATCTCTCACTGTTTGAGAGGAGCTGTAGGAGCCTGTTGGAGTATTATCTCCTCTGTCTCTCTATAGTTGTAGGGAGTATTATCTCCTCTGTCTCTCTATAGTCTGGTGCAGTGGGTGAGTTGTTGTACAGTTGTAGAGAGTATTATCTCCTCTGTCCCTCTATAGTCTGGTGCAGTGGGTGAGTTGTTGTACAGTTGTAGGGAGTATTATCTCCTCTGTCCCTCTATAGTCTGGTGCAGTGGGTGAGTTGTTGTACAGCTGTAGGGAGTATTATCTCCTCTGTCCCTCTATAGTCTGGTGCAGTGAGTGAGTTGTTGTACAGTTGTAGGGAGTATTATCTCCTCTGTCCCTCTATAGTTGTAGGGGGTATTATCTCCTCTGTCCCTCTATAGTTGTAGGGAGTATTATCTCCTCTGTCTCTCTATAGTCTGGTGCAGTGGGTGAGCAGGAGTGTCCATGATGGAGAGCAGTTTGTCCAGTGTCCTCCTGTCCCTCACTGTGACAAATGTCTCCAGCTCACAGTCGATCACGTGTCCAGATTTACGGATCAGTTTGTCAATCGGCCCGATGTCCCTTTTCCAGGTGCCGCCGAGCTGAACCAGAACAAGTCTCTCAAACACTTTTGGGACATGAGACGTCAAAGTGACTGGTCTGAAATCATTAAATCCAGATGGAATCGGCCTCTTGGGCACCGGCACAGGGCAGGAGATCTTCCATAGGACACGGGGTTGACTTGGTCTGGTCCAGGAGACTTGTTTTGGTGAACTTTCTTCAGACTAAACCAGTTTAGTCCTGGTTTAGTCCTCTACTTTGGCAATGTTTAAATCCACGCTCAAAAAGATTCTGTTTATCTGCATGTTTTTAACCTTTAGATTATTTTAATTTCAAATTATAAATAAATCTTACTGTTGTACTTTTTCCAAATACTTTTTACTTTTATTTGAGTAATTTCTTGGACCACAACTTTCTTTCTGTCTTTTGAAGTGACGTTCAAGTAAAAGTAGTACTGTACTTAAAGGTGCACTGCGCAACTTTTCTGCTGGAGGGTCCGTCACCTGTTTGTCTCCACAGAGATGTTATTTATTTGTCTAGAATGTTCCACGGTAGAGATTAAACCTAGCTATCTTAAGGGAGACAACTATAAGCTACATTACAGGTCAGATCTGTGGAGAGGCGCCCCATTCATAGAGAGAAACACCCGTAATGAATAAATATTATATGTTTAATGTCATACCATGGAACATTTCAGGAAAAGCAACAAGTATTTTTATTATTGTCTGAGACCTGGCCTAGGGTTTTTATTTTATTTTACTATTTTTTATTATTTTTATTCTTAATCAAGGTCATAGTTTGAGCAAATAAAAATATACAAATAAAAACGGCTAAGAAAAACAACTGTTGAACAAAATTCAGCACAAATCTGTATCAAAATCACTTAAAAAATCATTTGAAGCTTTATTAGACCTCAAAATCTGTGCAAAATACTTGTACTTTTCTACTTTAAAGGTGCACTGTGTCACTTTCCTGTTGTGTCCATGGAGACTGCTTTTCTCTGGAATGTACCACAGTATGGCATTACACTTGCTTATTATTTAATTATAAGTGTTTTTTTTAACAATAAAGCAATACCTTAAAAAAATATGCATTTCACTGTTAGTGGGCCCACCTCTCCACAGATCAGACCTGTAAATTGGCTTATTTATTATATTGTGAAAAATTCCAGGAAAAACATTTCCAACATCTCCGTGGTGACAGGCCCTCCACCCGGAAAGTTACACAGTGCAACTTTAAGTACATTTTTAAACTCGTCACAAACTGGACTTCATGTGATACTTTTACATGATTTTTTTTTCTCTCCAGTATTTGTACTTTTACTTAAGTAACAAAACTGAGTACTTCTTCCACCACTGGTAACCCTTCCTGCTTTAGTCCTGCTTCAGTCCTGTTTTAGTCCTGCTTCAGTCCTGCTTTAGTCCTGCTTTAGTCCTGTTTTAGACCTGCTTTAGTCCTGCTTTAGTCCTGCTTTAGTCCTGGTTTAGTCCTGCTTTAGTCCTGGTTTAGTCCTGCTTTAGTCCTGGTTTAGTCCTGCTTTAGTCCTGTTTTAGTCCTGCTTTAGTCCTGCTTTAGACCTGCTTTAGTCCTGCTTTAGTCCTGTTTTAGACCTGCTTTAGTCCTGCTTTAGTCCTGCTTTAGACCTGCTTTAGTCCTGCTTTAGTCCTGTTTTAGACCTGCTTTAGTCCTGCTTTAGTCCTGTTTTAGACCTGCTTTAGTCCTGCTTTAGTCCTGCTTTAGTCCTGATTTAGTCCTGCTTTAGTCCTGCTTTAGTCCTGTTTTAGTCCAGGTTTAGTCCTGCTTTAGTCCTGCTTTAGTCCAGGTTTAGTCCTGCTTTAGTCCTGCTTTAGACCTGCTTTAGTCCTGTTTTAGACCTGTTTTAGACCTGTTTTAGTCCTGCTTTACTCCTGCTTTACTCCTGCTTTAGTCCTGGTTTAGCCCGTTTTCCTTCACCAAACTAAACCTCCCCGTGTTCGCTCCGTTTCAGACTCAAACGCACCGCGGACTCGTTTTTCTGAAGCTTTTATAGAATCTAAAGGTTTAATGTTTAAATCCGAGTTCAGTGAGAGATCTGTGTACGAGCGCCCTCTGCTGGACACGCGATCACACCGCACTGCTTGAATTTTAGGCTCAAATAAGAAAAGAATTTGAGGAAAAATAAAATGAAACACAATGAAATAGTCTCACAGTCATATAAAATACAAATGAATGAAAATATGATGAGACATAAACACACGATCCAACTGTATTACCGTTCAAAAAAAAAAAAAAAAAAAGAAAAAAAGAATAGGCTGAGACAAAAGGCTGTGAAAATATCTGAATATAGAGAGCGTGTGTACACTTACAAATATTTTTTTTTTACAGAGGGCGTCGTGGATGTAAAATTATAATGACATTTAAAGGGTCCAGATTACGCTATTTTCTGATCTCTTTTATAATGTTGTTTCCTCATCACAAACACACCTGGAGTTGTGTTTTGTTTCATACATTTGGATAATTTCAGCCCTGGAAATGCGGATTTCTACTGAACAAATGTAAAAGGAGCTGTAAACTTGAAAACTGCTTCATGACATCACAAGGTGGAACAGAGCATTTTGAGCTTTAAGATGTAGGCAAACTAATAATAAAAGATTACCCAAATGTGTGAATGAAACAAAACAAACTCCAGGGATGTTTTTGAGGAGGAAACGACATTAAAAATGGCTTAAAGTTCAGAAGAGTCGGCTTCCGCTTCAGAAACGATAAAAAATGCATTTTGAAAACTGCTTTTGTGATATATTCATCAACCTGCAAAAAAACACGCAAAGGCAAAGTTCTCGATTTACGCTGCGTTCCTGCCCTCACCTGTGGTCATGAGCTTTGGGGAGAGACCAAAAGGACAAGATGGTGATCCCTTAGAGACTGAAAGAGGAGCTTAGACACACGGGAGGAGCTCAGGGTAGAGTCACTGCTCTTCCACGTGGAGAGGAGCAGCTGAGGGGAGGGCATCTGTTCTGATGCCTCCCTGATGAGATTCTGTCTCTAGTCTGAGGTTTTAGTCATCGGTTCTGAGGCCCAGAGAGAGAAACTTTTACCCACTACAAGCACAGTCTTTAAACCGTCTCCTCAAGTGAAAAACCTGGGCGTCATTTTTGACACTGAACTGATTTTTATCCCAAACGTTAAAAACATCACAAAAATATCACCTAAAAAACACAGCCAGAGTCAGAATCCGGCCCATTCTCTCTCGGGTCAACACGGAGACACTGATGCTTTTATCACCAGTCGAATAGACGACTGTAATGTCCTGCTCTCTGGTCTTCCAAAAAGAGTATTTCAGGTTCACCATTATTACAAAATTCAGCAGCTCGTGTCCTGACTAGGACCAGAGGGCGGGACATTACACCGGTTTGAAAATCACTGCATTGGCTCCCTGTGAGTTTCAGGATCGATTTTAAAGTTCTTTTACTGTTTTTTAAATGTCTTAATGGTCTTGGGCCTTTTTATCTTTCAGAACTGCTTTTACCTTACGAATCCTCGCGGACCCTGCGCTCCTCCGGCAGCTCCTGGTCATTCCCAAAGTCAGGACACACACTCACGGAGAGGCGTCTTTCCGGCACTACGGTCCTCGTCTATGGAACAGCTGGAGGAGCTGTTTAGCTTGGCCTTTGATTGAAATTTTATACTTTTACTTTACTTTTACTTGTTTTTATTATTCATATTTACTTATTAATTTATTTTAGGTGTATTATTAGCTTGAACTCATATTCCTTTATCATTTTTAGGATTTCCAGTGTTTCCTCTGTAGGAGCCCGGGAGCTGCGGCTGCCGGGGTTTGTCCCGTGGGCTCCTGGTGGAGGGATGGAGCTTGGGCCTCGTCTCTCCCCTTTGTCCTGGTGGAGGGATGGTGCTTGGGCCTCGTCTCTCCCCTGTGTCCTGGTGGAGGGATGGTGCTTGGGCCTCGTCTCTCCCCTGTGTCCTGGTGGAGGGATGGTGCTTGGGCCTCGTTTCTCCCCTGGGCCCTGTGTCCTGGTGGAGGGATGGTGCTTGGGCCTCGTCTCTCCCCTGTGTCCTGGTGGAGGGATGGAGCTTGGGCCTCGTCTCTCCCCTGTGTCTTGGTGGAGGGATGGTGCTTGGGCCTCTTCTCTCCCCTGTGTCCTGTGGCGGTTCCTGGTGGTGGTGGACGGCTCTCTGCTCTTGGTGTAAACGGCTCCTCTGGTGTAGACGGCTCCTCTGGTGGTGCGTTCTCAATTGGTTCACCTGTTTTCAGCCTCATGTTTTACTATGTGGAGTTTTGTGTATTTTAGCATGTTTGTGCGTGCGTGTGTGTGTTTGTGTGTTACTGTTTGGGTTGTTTGGTTGTGTGCGGTCGGGCAGCTGTGGGGCTGGTTGGGTGGAAGGAAATGTGGGTTTGTTTTTAATCACTGTAAAGCACTTTGTGTTAGATTTTTTGTATGAAAAGCTCTTAAATAAAGTTTGATTAATTTGGTTTGATTAGTTTGGCCTGGGAACGCTTTCGGATCCTGGTTTAATGGATATTAAAAAGAAAATAAATAAAAGTATTAGAAAATACTAAATTTGACCAAAACGTGTATGTGTAAAGTTTATTTCATAATCCAGGATGGTTGATTCAGTAAAATAATTAAGCGAATGTCCAGGACTAAACCAGGACTAAACCAGGACTAAACCAAGACTAAACCAGGACTGAACTGTGTAAATTTATGTATTTACAGTTTCCCTCTTCTGGCCTCTGTTTGTGAGAGGCTAAAGGCACAGAACTGCAGCCCCTCCTCAGTCTGCCCCGGGGCGGCTGTGGCAGAGCGAGGACACAGAGGACGCAGAGGAGGGGACAGATGTGTGGGGACATTTGGTTTAAAGGGACAACAGTCTGATTTCCCAGTAGAGACGGATCTGTGAGAGGACGTGAGGACTTAGGACAGAGGAGGGAAGGACACGAGTGAAGGAGACATGTACAGAGGACGCGGAATGTCCCTCCAGGCCACCGTCCCTGCAGCAGAGGACCATGGGAATCCTGGTGTTAAATGTGATTAGTGCAGAGTGAAGGACACAGGGACATTTGGACGCCCTCTCTGTCCACACTCAGGGGAGGAGGGACATTATATCTGTACCTCCTATTTGCAAACGTTGTCTTTTTCACATCCACGAATTGTTTGGATTGTTTTCCACCTCCAAATTTCTGTAAAAACTGAAGATTCGGAAAACTATTACAACAAAATCAGATTTCATAGGAGACGTTTTATGTAAAATGTGTGTTGTTTAATCCTGTTTTCACCTACCACCTAACCCCGCCCCCTTACTGGTGATTAATGAACAGGGGTCACACATATAAAGGGTTTAAAAATGTCATATTTACTTAACCATAAAAACATGTAAATAAAAACCGGCCGCTTGTCTCAGTGAAACGGCACCAGGAAGAGTTTTGAACAGGAAGTTAACGGGCCAGTTTCTGTTCTGAAGCCGTTTTAGGTCAAAACGTGAACAAAATGTAAAAAATAATAATTATCTCTTTATAGTTTAATAGTAAATACCTGAGGGAAAAAGCAAAATGGACTCCACTCCTTCTCTTCTCCTCCTCCTTTTCTTCCCCCTTTCTCCTCTCCTCTTCCCCTAATATTCCTCCTCCTCGCCCTCTCCTACCCTCCTCCTCATCTCCCGCTCCCCCTCCACTCGTCCTCTCCTCCTCTCCTCTTCTCCTCCTCTTGTCCTCCTCCTTCTCCTCTCCTCATTTTCCTCTTCCTCCTCTCATTCTCCTCCTTCTCTTCCTCCTTCTCTCCTGCTCCTCCTCTTCCTCCTCCTCTTCTCCTTCTCTCCCACTCCTCCTTCTCTCATCCTCCTCTTTCTCCTCTCCTCCTCTTCCTCTTCCTCCTCTCGTCCTCCTCCTTCACCTCTCCTCCTCTTCCTCCTCCTCTCATCCTTCTCCTCTTCTCGTCCTCTTCCTTCTCCTCTCCTTTTCTCCTCTCCTCCTCTTCCTCCTTCTCTTCTCCTCTCGGCCTCCTCCTTCTTCTCTCCTCTCCTCCTCCTCCTCTCATCCTCCTCCTCCTCTCCTCCTCCTGTCCTCCTGTCCTCCTCTCCTCCTCCTCTCTTCCTCCTCCTCCTCTCCTCCTCCTCTCCTCCTCCTCTCTTCCTCCTCCTCCTCCTCCTCCTTCTCCTCCTCCTCTCTTCCTCCTCCTCCTCCTCCTCCTCCTCCTCCTCCTCCTCCTCCTCCTCCTCCTCCTCTTTTCCCCCTCCTCCTCTCCTCCTCTCCTCCTCTCCTCCTCCTTCTCTCCTCCTCCTCTCTTCCTCCTCCTCCTCCTCCTCCTCCTCCTCCTCCTCTTCCTCCTCCTCTCTTCCTCCTCTCCTCCTCTCCTCCTCCTCTCTTCCTCCTCTCCTCCTCCTCCTCCTCTCCTCCTCCTCTCCTCCTCCTCTCGTCCTCCTCCTCTCCCTCTCCTCCTCTCTTCCTCCTCTCCTCTTCTTCTCTCCTCCTCCTCTCCTCCTCCTCTCCTCCTCCTCCTCTCCTCCTCTCCTCCTCCTCTCCTCCTCTCCTCCTCCTCTTGTCCTCCTCTCCTCCCCCTCCTCTCCTCCTCCTCTCCTCCTCTCCTCCTCCTCTCTTCCTCCTCTCCTCCTCCTCCTCCTCTCCTCCTCCTCTCCTCCTCCTCTCGTCCTCCTCCTCCTCCTCTCTTCCTCCTCCTCTCCCTCTCCTCCTCTCTTCCTCCTCTCCTCTTCTTCTCTCCTCCTCCTCTCCTCCTCCTCTCCTCTTCCTCCTCCTCTTCTCCTCATTATCAGCAGAGGTGAGGTGTGGGGCTGTGGTGAATCCATTAGAAACATTTTACTGTATCTCACATAATTCTGTTCACACTTTAAAACAGTGCAAATCTTTACAGATACTAAGAACAAAAAGAGACTTAAGAACTTTAGACCTGGTTTAGTCCTACAGACCTGGTTTGGATCTGGTTCAGTTCTGGGTTAGACCTGGTTTAGGCCCATATTTACAGATATAACTGTCTGTGTCCTATAAATGCCAAAGCGAGTAAATCTATGGAAGATCATTTGTTTCATCAGATTTTGAATTTTAAATCCTGCTGAATTTCTCACTTTGAATTTTTTAACTCTCAAAAAACATGTTTGAATTATTTTTATTCTGAATGTTACTTGTTGAAATTTAAAGTATACTTTTTCAATGTGTTTCAAATTCAGAATAAAAATTTCACCTTTTAAATATTCAGCACAAATATTTTCAAGCCTCAAATTCAACAGTCAAAATTCAGAGCGTGAAATTCGCAGGGAAATTTTTCACAGCAAAAATCCAAGACGCCAAGGCAGAAGCAATCGATCCTGTGTGAGTGAGGAGGACAGAGGCTGTTTCCTAATGGTTCTCATCTGTGGGCGGGGTTTACACTTCACAAATAAAAGAGATGAGGTTTTGATGAGGCGAGTTCTGACCAATCAGATCGCTTCACTGCACCATTTCCTGTTTGTTACTAAGTTCGATCGGATCACTGTCGGTTCTGACGGGCCACGAGTGCCTAAACCCCAGGACCTGCACCAGTCATGAGTCAGTGCTAGTGCAGCCTCTGCAGCTCAGGGAGGGAATTCTGGAGGTTCTGAGCTTCACATGAGCCTGTCCATAAACTGAGAAAGAGAAAAGTTTACTGTTTGTGTCTCTATCTGCAGGTGTGTGTGTGTGTGTGTGTGTGTGTGTGTGTGTGTGTGTGGGTGTGCGTGTGTGTGTGTGTGTGTGTGTGTGTGTGTGTGTGCGTGCGCGTGTGTCTCTGTGTGTGTGATGTTCCTCTGGACCATATCCTCGTCTTTAATGATCTCAGATAAAGAATAACGATTCTTCACATGATGAAAATAAAACCAGAGGAGACACAGGCATTGGAGTCTGAAGGAGACACTTCATTAGGGACAGAGTTAAGAAGGAAACTGTTCAATTAGGACTAAATCAGGACTAAATCAGGTCTAAGGGACTAACGCAGGACTAAACCAGGTCTGAGGGACTAAAGCAATACTAAAGCACGTCTAAAGAACTGAAGCAGGACTAAAGCAGGACTAAAGCAGGACTAAATCATACCAAAACCAGATCTGAAGGTGGAGTAAACTGAAGGTAAGGTACGCTTCTTTATCCCGGTAGGAAAATTTTCCCTCCGCATTTGACCCACCCTTCAGAGTCTCTGGGTTAAACCTGTCAGGAGCCATGGGACCCGTCTCCAGATCTTGGTCTAGTCTTGGTCAGGACCTTAGCTGTTGGATTTGAACTTTGGTGCATGTTTTGGGTTCATGGAGGAAACACACACACACAGACACAGGCAGAACATGCAAACTAAAGAAAAAAGGACTAAACTTTTGCTTTGTGTAAACTGGGTCTAAACCAGGACTAAAACTGGTCTAAACAAAGACCAAACCAGCTGAGAACTAAACCAGAACCAAAAAAAAAAAAAAAAAAAACAAAAAAAAACAGGACTAAACTAGGCTAATACCTTTTATTGTTTTGATTGTTGTGATAGTGCTCTGCGGGGGGAGTGACTTAGCATGGAGAGCAAAGGGACCAGAGTGTCAAAAATGAAAGTGAAACTTATAAAACATGTTAATGCGTTTTGGGTTTTTTTTTTTTTTTTTCCAGCAAATATAGCATTTTTTAAACAATAAAAGGTAACATGGAGAGCTAAATATTTTATGTGTTAGTAGTAAGTAAAATACCTTTTCTTACGTTACAGGTCAGATCTGTGGAGAGGCGATCCCGCTCACAGTCAGAATCCCTGTTTTTCTAGGTATTTTTGAGACATAAAACCACCTGTAATTGAATAAAAGTAAAGTAGAGCTGTTTAATGTCATACTGTGGAACATTCCAGGCAGAGTAATGATATCTATAGAAACAAGAAGGTGACGTACGCCCAATCAAAAAGTTCCGCAGTGCACCTTTAAGTGCAGAACTCCTAATACTGCAGACCTACTTACTTCACCTTTTTACTTCCTGCTCCAAACTTTCAGAATCTCAAAGTACTTCAAACTGGTGCCGGCGTGTCCCGTGTGAGTGGAGCCTGTCACATGTGAAGATAATGCAACACCAACATGAATAATCCAGCAGACGGCGCCTCCCGCTGGACACTGCGGGGTAACACAATCACATCAAAGTTTAAAGTGTGAGTGTGCGATGGAGGGATGAGGGATGAGGAGAGAGACGCAGATAAATGGGAAATCCAGGGAGAGGTCACAGGGTTGTTGACAAGAACAGCTCAGACGCAGATTTTCGTGTAAACTAGGAAAAATGAACAAAGATCCAACTCAAACTCACTTCCTGTTATCGACGTTTTTGACACGTGGTTCTCAGCGTGGCGCCCCCTACGTCTGATTCTGAGTACAGCACTATTGTAAAAGGAAAAAGGAGCTCAGTGGCAGGGTGGTTACTCACATTATCGCCTCACAGCAAGACGTTCCCTGGATGGAGTCTCACGGAGAATTGGAATCTAACTTTCCGGTTGGGGGTCCGTCACCTGCTTGTTTCTATGGCGATGTCATTGCTGTGCCTGGAATGTTCCGCAGTATGACATTAAACAGCTCTACTTTACATTTATTCAATTACAGGTGGTTTTATAGGTCAAAAATACTGCTGCTCTGGTCTGCTTTTCCCAGTATTCCGTATATTTCCGTGTATATTTCCTTGTATATTCCCGTGTATATTTGTGTATATTTCCGTGTACATTTGTGTGTACTTTCTTGTGTATTGTGTGTAATATTCCCAGAGATACTGCGAGTCTTCAGTCACAGATGGAGCTCCTCTTGGTCCCTGTTCTCCTGCACATCTGTCACTGCATCTGTCTAATGAATACCACACAAGTACTCATAAATACTGCACTACTGCACCAGGAGTACACACACGGAGGACGGGGTACTCACTAATAATGCTGCTACTACTACTACTACTACTACTACTACTACTACTACTACTACTACTACTACTATTGCTACTTTTTCGTCTTTGGTTAAATCCTGGTTTAGACCTGGTTTAGTCCTTGTCTTAGACCTGGTTTGAGTCCTGCTGTGGCCTGTCACTGTCATTGCGAGATAGGGACAGTTCTTTCACTGACTGTACACTCATAAAAAAGACGAGCCATGTCTTTAGTCTTGTTTTAGTCTTGATTTAGTCCTGGTTCAGGGCTGGTTTAGTCCTTGGTCTAGATCTTTTTTAAACTCATAAAACCTAAAAGCGCCTTTAGTCCTGGTCTTAAACTGGTCCTGGTCCGGTCTCTGAGGACTGGTCCAAATCCGGGCCATTAGAGTCCATTAGAGAACCCATAAGCGGATCTGTGTAAAGACAGGATAATGTAAAGAGTGGAGGAGGAGAGAGGAGGAGAGAGGAGAGGGAGAGGAGAGGGAGAGGAGGGAGAGAGAAAGAGAGGAGGAAGAGAAGAGGGAGAGAGAGGAGGAGGAAGAGGAGGAGAGGTGGAGAGGAGGGAGAGAGAGAGAGGAGGAAAAGGAGAAAAGGAGGGAGAAAGAGGAGAGAAGGGAGGGGAGGGAGAGAGAAAGAGGGGAGGAAGAGAAGAGGGAGAGAGAGGAGGAGGAAGAGGAGGGAGAGAGAGGAGGAGGAAGAGGAGGAAGAGAGAGGAGAGGGAGAGGAGAGAGAGAGAAAGAGGGGAGGAAGAGAAGAGGGAGAGAGAGGAGGAGGAGGAGGAGGGAGAGAGAGGAGGAGGAGAGAGGAGAGAGAAAGGGGGAGGAAGAGAAGAGGGAGAGAGAAGAGAAGGAAGAGGAGAAGAGGAGGGAGAGCGAGGAGAGAAGGGAGGGGAGGAAGAGAGAAGAAAGAAAGTGAGAAGGAGGAAGAGGAGGAGAAGAGGTGGTAGAGAGGAGGATTGGTAGATAAGGAGAGGAGGGAAGAGAAAGAGGAGGAGGAGGAAGAGCAGAGGGAGAGAGAAAGAGAAGGATGAAGCAGAGGAGGGAGGGAAGAGGAGGGAGGGAAAGTGGAGGAAGAGGAAGAGAGGAGGAAGAGGAGAAAAGGAGGGAAAGAGAGGAGGAGGAAGAGGAGGTGAGGGTGAACTGGAGAGACAGGAGGAGGGAGAGAGAGATGAGAGGGGGAGCAAGAGGAAAAGTGGAGGGAAAGGAGGAAAGAGAGGAGGAGGAAAAGAAGATAAGAGGAAAGAGGAGGAAGAGGGTGAGAGGATAGGGAGAGAGAAGTGGAGAGACAGGAGGAGGGAGAGTGAGGAGAGAGGGAGCAAGAGGAGGCGAGGAAGTGGAGAGAGGGAAAGAGGAAAGAAGAGGAGGGAGAGGCAAGAGAGGCTAATGTAGGAGATAAGAGTAAAGGAAAAAAAGGAAAGAGTGAGAGAGGGAAGGAGAGAAGGAGTAAAAGAGAGAGAGGAGGAGGAGGCAAGAGAGAGAGAGAGAAAGAGAAAGGAGGAGGACTGACGAGATAAAGAAAAGTAAGGAGGGAGGGTGAGAAAAGCAGGGAGAAGAGAAGAGGGGAGGATAGAGAGAGGAGAGGAGGAAGAAAAGAGAGAGAAATGAATAAGAAAAGAGTGTGAAGGTGACTGGATCCAGTTTATGTCCACACTGAGGTCCATTAGGCTCACGCATAAAACTGTGGATCAAATCCTGGACTTGGACTTAAAGGTCAGAAAGCAGGACTGAACCAGGACTGAACTGGGACTAAACCAGGACTAAACTAGGACTAAACGAGGACTGAGCCAGAACAAAACCAGGACCAAAACTCAGAAAACAGGACTAATGCAAAACTAAAATGCAACCTAGAACAAAATCCAGACTAAAGCAAGTGAACCAAACAAACCCAGGATTAACCCGGGACAAAACCAGAACTAAACCAGGACTAAGTCTAAACTCAGAACTAAACCAGGACTAAACCAAAACTAAAATGAATCCTATAACAAAACCCAGACTAAACCGAGTGACCCAAACAAACCCAGGACTAAACCAGGACTCAATCACAACTAAGTCAAAACTTAGAACTAAAGCAGGACTAAACCAGAACTAAGTCAAAACTCAGAACTAAACCAGGACTAAACCAGAACTATGTCGAAACTCAGACCAAAACTCAGGCCCAAACAAACCCAGGACTAAGCCGGGACTAAACTGGGACTAAACCAGGACTAAACCAGGACTCTCTTTGTTCCTAGTTAAATCCTTTTATAGCTGTTCATTCATCTCTTTTATTTCCCTGCTGCCTCACGTGCGCGCCCCTGACAGTGCACGCCGGTGATTGTTTTAATTGATTTGCTTTGGGGAGCGTGCACGAGGGACGCGCACGTGGCAGGCTGCGCTCTGATTGGTCGACTCCGGGTCCATTCGTCTCCATTTGTCGGAGCAGAGCGTGTTATTAAAGCCTTTTTAATCAAACTCAAGCTGGCGAGGAGGCCGGGGACTACACACATTACCGGGACGGGACTACAACTCCCACGATGCACTGCTGCTGCGGCGCTCAGGAGGACGGCACATATGGAGAGCAGCCATGCATTCATATTTCAATTCAGACTGAAGCTGAAGGACTAAACTAGGACTAAAGCAGGACTAAAGCAGAACTAAACCAGGACTAAACCAGGACTAAAGTAAAACTAAATCAGGACTAAGCCAGGACTAAAGTAGAGCTAAACCAGGACTGAACCAGGACTAAACCAGGTCTAAGCCAGGGATAAACCAGGACTAAATCAGGACTAAACCAGGCCTGAACTAGGCCTAAACCAGGTCTAAACCAGGACTAAGCCAGGACTAAAGTAGGACTAAGTCAGCGCTAAAGTAGGACTAAACCAGGACGAAACTAGGGCTAACCAGGTCTGAACTAAGACTGAACCAGGACTAAACCAGGTATAACCAGGGATAAACAAGGTCTAAACCAGGATAAAACCAGGACTAAACCAGGCCTAAACTAGGCCTGAACAAGTCTAAACCAGAACCAAACGCAAGACTAAACCACGTCTAAACAAGGTCTGAACCAGGGTTAAACCAGGACTAAACAAAGATTAAAGGAAGTCTAAACCAGGACTAATAGTTGCAAGATTAAACCAGGTTGAAGGCAGGGCTAAAATAAGACTAAACCGCTGATAAACCAGGTCTAAACCAGGTCTAAACCAGAACTATCCTCTAGTCTCACGATCTGAGTACGTTATGTGTTGATTTAACTATAACTTTGTTCCCTCATTATTAGTTTGTCTATCTGATCCTTGAATCCACTGAAAATGGCTGATTCACCCACCCCCTATCCCCACCCACAGCCTTGTATTTTTTTGTAATTTTTATTTTATTTCAGGTCTGGGTCAAACATGTTGAAAACAATAAAAACATACAAATCTGCTGCACTTATTATGACTGTGAAATGTCAGGATGAGGAGGTGGGGTTTTGTTTCACACACGTTTCAGTAAACCTTTATTATTAGTCTGTCTGCATCTCCAACGCTCAAAATGCTCTGTTCCACCTTGTGATGTCATGAAGCTGTAGTTTTAGTAAGTAAGTTAACAGCTACCCTTTACCTTTCAGTAGTTCAGTAGAGCTTTGCAATTCCAGGTCTGAAACCATCCAAATGACTCTACTGAAAGTGTATGGAGTTTAAAAACACAGTGGAGCACTTCCTGTATTACCACGTGACATCACAAGGTGGAACAGAGTGTTTGTGATGAGGAAACAACATTATAATCAGAAAATAAGTGTAATATGGGATAAGGAAATATGTTTTGTTGTGTATATTTTGAACAGACAAATAGTTTTTGTGTGCATAGCGAAACCTCTCATTGTTGTCATTACCGTGAGACCTCTTGTTACCGTGGCGTTGCCGTGGTGTTGCCAGGTTTTCCATTTGTGAGAGACGGTGAAGCTGCATTAGTCCTCCGCAGAGACGCTCTCAGAAGCATTAGGATGAAAACAGAGCTGGAGCAGAGCCAGAGCCACTGATTCAGGGTTTATTTTGATAACGATTTCAAAAGAAACTTTATTTAGAGAATACACAAAGTTTGGACCACGTGCAGTACCTCGGCTAAACCAGGACTGAACCAAGACTGGACCAGGGCTAAACCAGGACTGGACCAGGACTAAACCAGGACTGGACCAGGACTGGACCAGGGCTAAACCAGGACTAGACCAGAAGTAAACCAGGACTGGACCAGGGCTAAACCAGGCCTGGACCAGGACTGGACCAGGGCTAAACCAGGACTGGACCAGGACTCAACCAGGACTGGACCAGGGCTAAACCAGGACTGGACCAGGACTGGAACAGGGCTAAACCAGGACCAAACTAGTACTAAACCAGGACTAAACCAGGACTCAACCAGGACTGGATCAGGGCTAAACAAGGACTGAACCAGGGCTAAACCAGGACAGAAGCCCCTCCCCTCGGACAGAAGCCCCTCCCCTCAGACAGAAGCCCCTCCCCTCGGACACATTTTAAAACTCTACAAAAAAACAAAAGTTGACAGAGGGACGATGTTTTGCAGTAATAAAGTCGTGTCTGTGGTGTTTGCATTAATGAGGCCAATGTTATTTTACTGTTTCAGTTTCAGAGTTGCGCTCCTTTTCCTTCCTTCCTTTGTAAAGTCGATGTTTGATGTGGTAAAATGTGTTATATTTTTCCCTCACGGCTATAAGCTGGACTTATTGTGAACTTTAGTCCCTGGGCCTAAACATTGCCACCTGTTTGAGGGAATGGGCTGAGCTCACGGCAAACAGATGATCTCTGACCATGTCCAGTAGAGATGTTCCTCCACACGGGCCTTGTGTACCATGTGACCGAGCCGACCAATCAGAGCAAGAGCAGAGCCGAAGCAATTAAGAAGCTGTTTTTATGACAACTGAAGGATTTCGAGCTTATGATCTGAAAATAGGTAAAGATTGACACAAAATGTGATGTTTTTGAAAGCTGTAGGTCCATGATTCTGACACCATGGGCTTATTTCCCGTGTTTCTCCTTCTAAAAGTCTCCAGACGCTTTGACGACGCTGAAAAACTCCGACCTCGTTTGAGCGACGCAGTGTGTGATGAGAAACACACTGAACATCACTGGTGTCGACTTTCCCATCAGTTCAGATGAAACGTGATTCCTGAGTGAGAACTGCACTTACGCACTAGTACTGCAACGGTGTAAACTAAGGGCTACAGACACTATAACACCTGCCACTTTATAACACCTGCCACTTTATAACACCTGTCTACTTTTTTGCATTTGTTCTGCCTGTGTACCTTGTTTTATGTTTTTTATATTTTTATTTAGGGCTTTTTATTTTTCTTTGTTCTGTGTTGCACCATGACGCCAAAGCCACTTCCAATTTTGTTCACTGACAATGGCAAAAAAAAGATTCAGAAAAGTATTTAAAGTTCAATTTCTACTCCTTTTTTCTGCTTCTACTGTTACTACTACTACTAATACTGCTAGTACTGGTACTACTAACACTGCTACGGCTACTACTACTACTACTGTTACTATTACTACTACTACTACTACTGCGTCTACTACTGTTACTACTACTGCTGCTTCTACTACTACTACTACTACTGTTACTACTACTACTGCTACTACTGCTGGTATTACTTCTGTTCAGACCCCGCCCCCTTTCTGGTCTTGCAGAGGCAGATTGGGTTTGAAATATTCAGCTTTTGGGGCTGTGTGGAGAGGATCATTTCATCTTTAATTCAGAGCTCCAGAGACGAAGGAAATCTGCTCCTGTCAGGAAGTACTGGACATGTACTGATACTAATACAAGTACTTTTAGAAAAAAAAAAAAAAAACTAATACTACAACATAACAGGAAAATGTGTGCTGACATCTACTGATACTGCTACTACTACCACTACTACTACTACTACTACTACTACTACTACCACTACTACCACTACTACTACTACTACGTGTTTTGGTTGTTTCTACCTGATCTTCTCTTGATACTAAAAACCAAGAACCACATTTTGTGAGATTTTACAATGTTTTATTTACAGGAAAATCCTTGCAGGTTTGTCGTCAGAGACTTCAGACACACGAGGAGGGAGGCCCACAGTGGGTCTAGTGTTACGACAGGATCCATCAGGTCTAACAGATGTTTGAAATACCCAGGAAATACACAGGAAATACACAGCCTTTTAATATGAGGAACAACATCTGTGCCATACTGCTTAGTACTTAAATTATTTTACTTCATATTGAGAAAAAGATGGCCTAAAAATATGTGTACATACTCAAACTGCAGTACAAACCGTCTTTGGTGATTGGTGTTAGGGATTCACAGATACCGATACCAATATCTGGTACTGGCTTGTACTCGTACTCGTCAGTGTACTGTCGTAACTGTAATGTGTTTTTATTTAATGCCCACGCCTCTTCTCTCAGACGAGCAGAGCGCTGGGCTTTGTGACAGTCAAATGTTTTGATAGTTTGCAAATGTTTTATCAGCACAGTGCTTGTGTTTACGTAGTAGCATGCTAACTTGGCTAACGTAGCTGAGGTGTGATTGTAATTCAAAAACAAGCGCATTCTGCAGACGTATGGCTAGTGGTAAAAAGTGCAGGTGTTTCTAAAGAGTTTTAGACCAAACTATAGTGATCTTAGTACAAAGTTAAAACAGCTTTCTCAAATAGGAACTCTAAACTAGTAAAAAAGTAGCATATCTTACAAAGATCTTATGAATAAGATAAGTACCAAGGAGCGATACCTGGTATCGGTATCGCTACTTGGTATTGGCAAGTACTCAAAATGAAGTACTCCTACTGGTATCGGTTTTGGAAAAAGGTGGTATCGGTGCATCCACTTGTCACAGAATACCGCACACGTTCACTCCTGGTCGTACTGGCTGGCTGCAGTTCCGTCGTCCTCCAGCAGGGGCTTGCTCTGATCCGCGCTCTCGCTCGTGTCTCGTGGGGATCTGAGGCCTTTGATGCTGAGAATAACTGAGCTGAGCCCCAAACACAGCCCCAGGACTGACACGGCCAGCAGCACCCCACTCACCCCAAACACCAGCCCCTGGAGCACCTCCCGAACGTCCTGACACTGGTGCAGCAGCACCTCCTGCTGGGAGCCCGGGGTAGCGGTGGGCTCCGGATTCCAGTAATCATCATCATCATGGTCCTTACATGGGAAGTAGTACCTGAAACTACAAGGGGTCAGTGGTGAGCAGAGCTATGGGAATAATGGGAAGTGGGACAAGCTCACGCAAAGTGCACATAGAACAAAAACTACATGTGA
Organism: Taenioides sp. WSHXM2023; assembly: GCA_029959045.1. Lineage (NCBI taxonomy): Eukaryota > Metazoa > Chordata > Actinopteri > Gobiiformes > Gobiidae > Taenioides > Taenioides sp. WSHXM2023. The sequence continues at coordinate 22,076,200 of CM057087.1, forward strand.
ATACTTGTGTAAAATTACTCTTATTTTGGTACTTAGACAAAATGATTCTGCATTGCGGGGTTTTAATGGCAAATTAAACATTTCTCTACTGGAAAATATAACATGATATACTGTAAGTCATAATCTTAATTTTAGTAGTTTTGCTTATAGTTTAGATGTCCTACTACACTATAGACCAAACTTTGACCCTGTTCTGAAGGACAAAGAGAGCTAAACTAGGAGAAGTGTAGTAAGTACTACTAACAGCAGCAGCAGTAGTAGTAGTAGTAGTAGTAGTATTAGTAGTAGTAGTCAGTGTTGGGTGTAACGCATTGCAGTAACGTAACTACTTTTTTTGGGTAAAAATAGTGTAACACGCTACTGCAAGGCGATGCAGTTGGGGCGCACTGAGGGCGCAGTGGGCACTGATCCCATGGCCCCGAGAAGCGGCGAGGTCAGGGCAGGAGGAGCTGTAAAGCACGCAGCCGAAGCGTCATGCCACCTTCACCTTGAGCCTTTCCTGGCCGACCCAGAGCCAGCCGCGGCTCACCACCTCAGAGAAGTGCGCTTGGCGGGGGCCAGCGACACCCGGGGAGAGATCCCTCAAGGAGATCCTCCCACACCGAACAGCTGTCCCTTGCCCGCCGAGTTGAATCCCTCGGGCAGACTGCGCGGATCCCACCCGTTTACCTCTTAGCGGTTTCACGTCCTATTGATCTCTGTCTTTAAAGTTTTTTTCAACTTTCCCTTATGGTACTTGTCGACTATCGGTGTCGTGCCGGTATTTAGCCTTATTTAGCCTTCGAAGTTTACCACCAAAAAGTTACCAAAGTAATGAGTAATTTTCCATAGAGGGTAGTAGTAAAATAAAGTAAGGGATTACATTTTAAAGAAGTAACGAGTAAGGAGCAAACACTACTTTTTTCAAAGTAACTTCCCCAACACTGGTAGTAGTAGTAGTATTAGTAGTAGTACTAGTAATAACAGTAGTAGTAGTACCGATACTTGTTGAACTGCATGGAGTACCAGATGATGGCAACAATGGACATGGCTGCTCCGGCCAGGTTGAGGATGGCGCTGAGGAGCAGTACACAGGGGCGTGGGTACTTCTCTGTCAGAATACTACTCACTCCAATGACCGCGAACACCACGCCCAACCACAGGGGGCAGTACGTGTCTGTGAGCATGTACGAAGCAGCGCCTCTATTGAAGAGAAGGATGGAGCCCAGGGCCACGTGCATCAGACCGCTCATGATCCAGAGGGACCCCAACACTGCCTGGGACCCGCGGCGAGGAATGGCCACATGGCGGGACCACGAGCAGAGCGCCGGGGTGTAGCACAGTGACCCCAACAGCTGACAGACAGGAGGGCACGTGCTGGAGGGGTCAGAGGTCACGGTGATTACAGTGACCCCCTCAGTGCGCTTCAGGTACATAGCCATGATGCTGAGCTGGACAGAAAAGAAAGAAAGTAAATAAGTGTTGGCTGAGTTCGTCTCTCAAACAAAAAACACTCAAACACTGTTTTCAGGGGCCTGGGCTCATTGGCGCATGGGCCCAAAAATAATTTTCTCTTCCCCATTTACTTCCTCAATTCGGGCGAGCTCCTCCCACATCTGTAACGTGCACGGCGTGGAGCGTTTGGACCAATCAGATCAGAGCTCGGCGTGGAGCGTTTGGACCAATCAGAGCGAGAGCTGCTGGAGCGTTTGAACCAATCAGAGCGAGAGTTGCTAGAGCGGGGCTAGGCTAAGTCTTACAGAGATCACTTTTAGGAGCTTTGAGGATTTAAACATTTGATGTTGTGAAAATAGAAAAGAATCCTACAAAATCCGACCTTTGTGAAAGCTCTCGATGCCCTGTCAGCTAAACACGGGCAGTTTGAATTCCCAAAATGCATTGAGCTCTATGGGAAAATTCTTTCTGGGCCCAAGCTCCCGGGAGCTGCAGTACCTGGAGCGTCCACTAGGGGACAGAGGGGGAGGGGCTTATCCATTTTTAATTCTAGATCCATGGTAATATTGAACTTTTCAAATTTTACTTCCTGTTTGGAAACCATGACATCACACTAGGGAATTTCGTAACTGTTAACCTGCAAAACTTTTATTTACTAGTTACAATTTGTAAATAGTTCAGAACTTTTGGGCAGAATCGTCATCAGTCTGTTAAAAACTCTCTACTTCCTGTTTGTTTTTGGGGTTTTTTTTCAGTATTTTGAAAACCATAATTTGTACATTTTTACAACAGGTATTATCCTCCAAATTAAGTCATAATTACAGAATCATAAGAATCTGTCATAGGCACTTTACACTTCTGAAAAACTTCGACTTGATGTAAATAGTAAAGAAATACTGTTTAGCCCTGAGGTGAGTAAAGTAGCCAAAAACTGTACTCAAACTAAAGTAAAAATACTGTTACTTGAGTATTGCTGAGTAAAAAGTATTTTGGAAAAGTACTACAAGTAAGAGAGGATATTTTATTTCTATGGAGTATTAACTGCTAATACACTGTGAAACATACAGTATTTAGATCACCTTATTTGTTTTGAAAATGCTGTATTTGCCCAAAACAGTGTATTAACATTATAGGTTTCACTTTGTCGCTCCCCCTTCAGAGCGCTTCAGGACTCTAGCACATCGCATCAGGTTTGTCAGGTTTCTGTGTTCGGTTTTGTATCATGTTTTTGTATATTTATGGAAAATTGTCGTGTGGGAGCATGGGAGGCTTGTGGGTGGAGCTTTGGACAAAATCTTACAGCGAACCATGAAAAAGGTTTAAATATGGCCCGGATGCATGGATGACATCTAAACCCTCTTCAGGCAATTTTTTTTTATTTTATTTTTTTGTAGAAAGCTAAAAAAAAACAGACTGTATATACAAACGGACATAGCTAACCCGCTAGCTGCCATGTTCCAAATAGGAAGTGATCCGCCTCCTTCTGACCTTTGCTCTAATTGACTTTACATCGAGAAATTGTCTCCCTCCCTCTGTATCTGCTGCACTGAGCCTCGTCATTTTGGTCTTAATATGTTCGTATTAACCTGCTCTACATGATCCTGGGGTTTTTATTTTGTCTTTTTGTCTGTTAATGTAATTTGAACAGTGCTGGGCACATTACTTTGAAAACGTAATTCGCTATAGTTACTAGTTACTTCTCCCAAAAAGTAACTCGTTACCAGGAAAAGTAACTATTGCGTTACTTTTTTTTCACACCGGTACAACCAAACCGGGCCACGGGCCAATAACGTCATCACACGGTGCTGTTTGTTTACGTGTGACGCAGCAGAGCTAAAGCTAAAGCTTTAGAGGAGAAAATAAATCCAGCGGCAGAAATATCTATTAAACAGTGACACAGATACGAGTCCTGCTACGATACACTCCTCTTTTTATGAATATAAAAATAGCGTGGAAAACACACACAAAGTCCGAACCGTGCCGTGCCTGGGCTTCAATGAGCAGCTTCAGCAACGCGCAGTAACGGTAACGGTGTTGTAACCACAGAAAAAGTAGTAGTAGTAGTAGTAGTAGTTGTAGTAGTAGTAGTAGTAGTAGTAGTAGTAGTAGTCGTAGTGGAAGTTGTCAAAGCAGTAGGCCTATTTGAAGCACAAGGATTACCTAGTAAAATATTTGTCCTCTAAAGTCTCCCAGAGTTTGTACCAGAGTTGCAGCAGTAGTCCTATTTATCCTTCTGTACAGCAAAGACTTAATACTAATATATAAGAGCGTCTTACCTTAGTACTATGCAGTACTGCGTGTATTTGGTGTGGAAATACTGTATGTCTGTATACAGGGAAGTCTGTACCCTGAAGTGCTCCGAGTTTTCCCGACAAGCCTCGTCCCCTCAGACTTAACTCTTTCCTCACTCCTGGTTTTGTTCCGTGGAAATCTCATCTGCTTCTCCCAGTACCAAACACACACACCACATTCATATTGGGCAAGGTGGTGAAGTGTCTTGCCAAAGGACACAACAACAGTGCACTAGACGCAGTATATTCCAAACTGTGGCGTGAGCTTCTTCAGGTGGGGTATGTTAGACTAATTTAGAATTCATTTTAATCACTTTTTTGTCCTCATTTGGATCATTTTTGTTTAGAACAACAGTGAAAATGTAGTCCACTTTTAGACCTGGTTTAGTCCTAGATTAGACCTGAAATAGTCCTGTTATAGACCTGGTTTAGTCCTAGATTAGACCTGGAATAATCCTGTTATAGACCTGGTTTAGTCCTATATTAGACGTGGAATAGTCCTGTTATAAACCTGGTTTAGTCCTAGATTAGACCTGGAATAGTGCAGTTATAGACTTGGTTTAGTCCTAGATTAGACCTGGAATAATCCTGTTAAAGACTTGGTTTAGTCCTAGATTAGACCTGGCATAGTCCACTTTTAGACCTGGTACAGCCGTAGATTAGACCTGGAATAGTCCTGTTATAGACCTGGTTTAGTCCTAGATTAGACCTGGAATAATCCTGTTAAAGACTTGTTTTAGTCCTAGATTAGACCTGGAATAGTCCACTTTTAGACCTGGTATAGCCCTAGATTAGACCTGGAATAGTCCTGTTATAGACCTGGTTTAACCCTAGATTAGACCTGTTTCAGACCTGATTTAGTCCTAGATAAGACCTACAATAGTTCAACCATATTTTGATCTTTTTTTTCATTCACTGCTAAAATTGAACTGAAACAAGACCAAACCAGGGTTAAACTAGGACTAAACCAGGATTAAATCAGGACTAAGTCAGGACTGAACCAGGACTAAAGACTGAAGCAGTTAAGACCAAGAAACAAAGGATGAAACAGGACTCTAACATACCTCCCTCCTCTCTCTATCTCTTCCCTCCCTCCCCCCTCCCTGGGTGCCTGCTGTTTTCCCAGAATGCCGTGCGGCTGCTCGGGCTGATGTTTTGGCACTGGCGCGGTGATTACCGTCTGTGCCAGAAACTGTGCCGAGGTTTGGGACTGAGAGCCCAGTCTGTCTCTCACCAGAGGAACGGAGGAAGCAGAGCCAAGATGGAGGACGAGAGGAGACTGACAACTGCTGGAGACCTCATATAGTCCTGGTTTAGTTCTGATATAGCCCTGGTTTAGTCCTGGTTTAGTTTTGGTTTAGTCCTGATATAGTCCTGATATTGTCCTGGTTTAGCCCTGATATAGTCCTGATATCGTACTGGTATTAGTCCTGGTTTAGTTCTGGTTTAGTCCTGATATAGTCCTGATATAGTCCTGGTATTAGTCCTGGTTTAGTCCTGATATAGTCCTGATATAGTCCTGGTATTAGTCCTGGTTTAGTCCTAGTTTAGACCCGATATAGTCCTGATATAGTCCTGGTTTAGCCCTGGTTTATCTCTGGTTTAGTCCTGGTTTATTCCTGGTTTAGCCTTGGTTTAATCCTGCTTTAGACCTGATATAGTCCTGGTTTAGTCCTAATATAGTCCTGGTATTAGTCCTGGTTTAGACCCAATATAGTCCTGGTATTAGTCCTGGTTTAGTCCTGGTTTAGACCTGATATAGTCCTCATATAGTGCTGGTTTAGTCCTGCTTTAGCCCTAGTTTAGCCCAGGTTTAGTCCTGGTTTAGTCCTGCTTTAGCCCTGATTTAGCCCTAGTTTAGCCCTGGTTTAGCCCTGGTTTAGTCCTGGTTTAGCCCTGGTTTAGCCCTGGTTTAGTCCTGGTTTAGCCCTGGTTTTAGTGGTGATGACAGATCAAAGTGTGGTGGTCCAAGCGCTTGTCCCTGTGGAGCTCCTGTCCGCACTGGTGCATTGTGGGAAGTGAATAATAAATAAATAAACAAACACACGACAAACAGCTCATGCATATTCATCAGGCCGTCCACACGAAACCCCCCGGCACAGACAAGACACAGGCCCTGGTTTAGTGCTGGTTTAGTCCGGGGTTAGACTGGGTTTAGTCCAGGTTTAGACCAAGTTTAGTCCTGATTTAGTCTAGGTATATGCCAGGTTTAGACTGGGTTTAGTTGATGTTTAGCCTGGGTTTAGTCATGATTTTGTCCAGGTATAGACCAGGCTTAGACCAAGTTTAGTCCTGATTTACTCCAGGTTTAGACCGGGTTTAGTCGATGTTTAGTCCTGATTTAGTCCTTATTTAGTTCTGATTTAGACCTGGTTTAGTCCAGGTTTAGTCCCACACACAGTCCTCTGTAGTTCCTAAAAGCGAGCTCTGTGTTTTGATAAAACATGAATAAAATATAAAGATGTTTGTTTCTACTTTGTTCATTTGAGCGTTTGAATGTCGTCTGTCTCATCCACTTATCCTACCTCCTAACTCCTACCTCCTAACTCCTACCTCCTAACTCCTAGCCCGTAACGCCTGACTCCTAACTCCTTGTCTCCATCATCTCAACAAAATGACTGACTGGCCTGGTCCGATCCTGGTTTAGTTCTGGTGTTGGCCTGGTCTGATCCTGGTCTGGTCCGGGTTTAGTCCTGGTTAAGTCCTGATTTAGTCCTGGTCAGATCCTGGTTTAGTCCTGGCTTAAACCTGATGTAGGCCTCATCTGATCCTGGTCTGGTCCTTGTTTATTTCTGGTATAGGCCCGGTCTGGTTTAGTTCTGGTGCAGGCCCGGTCTGATCCTGGGTTAGTCCTGGTTTAGTCCTAGTTTAGTTCTGGTGTAGGCCCGGTCTGATCCTGGGTTAGTCCTGGTTTAGTCCTGGTTTAGTTCTGGTGTAGGCCCGGTCTGATCCTGGTTTAGTCCTGGTTCAGACCTGATTAAGCTGTGATGACTTGTACTGGCTTGGTTCAGTCCTGATGTAAACTGGTTTGGTCCTGTTCCAGTCCAGGTTTAATCCCAATTCCATCCTCCAGCCCATAACTCCTAGCCCCTAATTCCTCGTCTCCTTCACTATAAAAACATGAATGACTTTTTAAAGTAGTAATGCTTCCAGATGTCCCCTCTCCTCCTCTTTCCTCTCCTCCTCTCCTTGCTTCATCTCCTTCTCTCGCTTCCTCCTAAGTTAACAAAACATGTCTGAGCTTCATCAGAACTCAAACTGAATATCCTGAATTTCTGTAGAACTTATTTAGAAACCACTGATGTCTCCTCTCGCTTTTATTCTCCAGGTGTGACAGATGTCTCCTTGCCTCCTTCCTTTGCCTCCTCTCCTCTCTCTTCTCTTGCCTCCTTCCCTCACTTCTTTCCCTCGCCTCCTTCCCTTGCCTCTGCTTCTTGCCTCTTTCCATCGCCTCCTTCCCTTGCCTCCTTCCACTGCTTCCTTTCCTTGCCTCCTTCCCTCACCTCTTCCCTTGCATCCTCTCCTCTCTTCTTGCCTCCTTCCCTTCCCTTCCCTTCCCTCCTCTCCTCTCTCCTCACCTCCTTCCCTCACTTCCTTCCCTTGCCTCCTTCCCTCACCTCCTTTCCTTGCCTCTTTCCCTTACCTCCTCTCCTCTCTCCTCGCCTACTTCTCTTGCTTCCTTCCCTCACCTCCTACCCTTGCCTCCTTCCCTTGTTTCCTTCCCTTGCCTCCTTCCCTCGCCCCCTTCCCTTGGCTCCTTTCATTGCTTCCTTTCCTTCCCTTCTTCACTCACCTGCTTCCCTTGCCTCCTCTCCTCTCTCCTTCTTTCCTCCTTCCCTCACCTCCTTCCCTTGTCTCCTTCCATTGCCTCCTTCCCTCGCCTCCTTCCCTTGGCTCCTTTCATTGCTTCCTTTCCTTGCCTCCTTCCCTCACCTCCTTCCCTTGCCTCCTCTTCTCTCTCCTCACCTACTTCTCTTTCCTCCTTCCCTCACCTCCTTCCCTTGTCTCCTTCCATTGCCTCCTTCCCTCGCCTCCTTCCCTTGGCTCCTTTCATTGCTTCCTTTCCTTGCCTCCTTCCCTCACCTCCTTCCCTTGCCTCCTCTTCTCTCTCCTCACCTACTTCTCTTTCCTCCTTCCCTCACCTCCTTCCCTTGTCTCCTTCCATTGCCTCCTTCCCTCACCTCCTTCCCTTGTCTCCTTCCATTGCCTCCTTCCCTCGCCTCCTTCCCTTGGCTCCTTCCCTTGCCTCCTCTTCTCTCTCCTTGCCTACTTCTCTTTCCTCCTTCCCTCACCTCCTTCCCTTGTCTCCTTCCATTGCCTCCTTCCCTCGCCTCCTTCCCTTGGCTCCTTTCATTGCTTCCTTTCCTTGCCTCCTTCCCTCACCTCCTTCCCTTGCCTCCTCTTCTCTCTCCTCATCTACTTCTCTTTCCTTCTTCCCTCACCTCCTTCCCTTGTCTCCTTCAATTGCCTTCTTCCCTCACCTCCTTTCCTTGGCTCCTTTAATTGCTTCCTTTCCTTGCCTTGCCTTCTTCCCTCACCTCCTTCCCTTGCCTCCTCTCCTCTCTCCTTCTTTCCTCCTCCCCTTGCCTGCTTCCCTTGCCTCCTTCCCTGGATTCCTTGGCTCCTCTCCTCTCCTGGTGTGACAGCTGTGCCTCATGTTTTTTTAATCCTGTCTTTTGTCCCTCTTTGTCTCCTGTAGGATCCACACAAACGAACTCTGAAATATTCATCCCAGAGCTCCGCAGGGCTCAGAGGCACTCCAGAAACTCGGGGAATTCAACCCACAACTGGCCCATTGCACTTTAATGAGAGGAAGACACAACATCAGGCCTGTGGCGCAGAAGTGATCTGGGTCTCTGAGGAGTCCTGGTTCAGACCTGATGTGTAGACCTGGTTTAGTTCCTGTGTAGGCCCAGTCTGGTCCTGGTTTAGTCATGGTTTAGTTATGATGTAAACCTGGTCTGATCCAGGTTTAGTCCTGGTTTAGACCTGGTATAGGCTTGGTCTGGTCCTGGTTTAGTTATGTGGTAAACCTGGTCTGATCCGGGTTTAGTCCTGGTTTAGACCTGGTATAGGATTGGTCCCTTCCTGGTTTAGTTGTGGCTTAGTTATGTTGTAAACCTGATCCTGGTTTAGACCTGGTCTGGACTGATCCTAGTGTGACCCTGGTTTAGTCCTGGTTTAGTTCTGGTTTAGGCCTTGTTTAGACCTAGTATAGGCCTGGTCTGATCCTGGCAAGAGGGTGAGAGAGTGGGACTGTTTTAGTCCAGGTTTAGTCCTGGTCTAGTGAAGGTTTAGTCCCAGTATCAGTGTGTAGGAGTGAACAGACCCTTAGTCCAGGTTTAGTTCTGGTGAGCTGTTGTCTTTATGTATTATTTTATACCTGGTTTATAGTAGTCCTGGTTTTGTCTTTGTTTTAGTCCAGCCAGTCCTGGTTTGGTCTTGGTTAAGAACTGGTTTAGTCCTGGTTTAGTCCCGCTGTAGTCTTGGTTAAGTCCTGGTTTAGTCCTTATGCAATACTTTACACAAAAGGCACACAGTTTTTGTTTTTTCATTATCTATAAGCCATAATCATAAATAAATTCTTGAAAGCTTCACTCCTGTGTCACGAGTCTATAAAATATATAAGTTTGACTTTCTGAAATGAATGACAGAAAATATTGAACTTTTTCAGGGTGTTCTAATTTGTTTTAGGGGGTCTGTACATTAAAACTACTGTTTCACACTTCTCTTACCTCTTTGTCTTCACTCCGTGAAATATTCTCTTTTCAGTTCCAACTTAACTTTTCCAAACGGACATTATTTGGAGCCTTTACGTCTGCATTCACTCGCACCTGACTGTTTCAAAGTGTCGATAAAAACATAAAGATTAAAGATGGCGTCTGCGGTCCCCAGGTGAGTCTCCTGAACGGTAATTACCCCCCGAGGAGCAGCTTGGACCTGGACCAGCCTGAGGAACAAACAGAAACACAGAAAACTAATATAATATGGACTCACGTTTAAACACATTTCAGCATGATTCAGTTTTTTCATATTCAGTAAATGTGTTTTTTATTTATTAGACTTAGAAAAACTTTATTGAGGGAAATTATTTGGACACAGTGGCTCGTACTTGACAATATATTATAATAACAAAGAGCAAAAATATAAACCGTAATCATAAATTCAAAGTTCAGGTAGCAAAAATAGCTGATGTGAAATGAGTATATGCCCAATCTGGATATTGACTGAACCGATATTTTGAATTTAGGGTGAATTTAGGGTGAATTTAGGGTGAATTTAGGGTGAATTTAGGGTGACCAGATGTTCCTATTTACGCGGGACAGACCCAGTTTTGAGTCCCGTGTCCCCTGTCCCAGCAGATTTATCCAAAACCAGTGATTTGTCCCAGTTTTGGTCAAGAAATGTCCCATGTGTCCCTATTTTTGACCAATCTGACCCCTGCCAACATAAAGAGAGGCATAACTTGTCATTTGTTTTGGTAAAATACAGAAAATCAATCTTAAAAATGACCAAAACACAGAAAAAATGTGACTATATTGACTCAAGTGCACAAGTTTTTCTTCATTACGAACTCGTTTCATAATTTTGTAATTATTAACCGCCCCAAACCGCTCTAACCTATAATGTTGATATTTTTCTATTTATATTTAATTAATAAAAAATGTGTACTTCATAACTCCTGTTCTCTCTGTTTGGATAAGACACGACAGCAGGTTCCCAGGGGGTCGTGGGGCTCTGAGCTGCGGGTCATAAAAATATATATATATATTATCATTAAAAAAAGAAGCAAAAAAGGATTATTGATGGTGACATTTTAGTCAAATTAGGTCAAATAACACAATAGAAATATTAAAATCTCTTTTGCAAACTGAGATTAAATAGAGGTCCGTGTCATTTTGCAGTTCTGGTTCATTTGGGGGTCCCAGGCTGAAAAGTTTAGGGACCCCTGCGCCACAGGAGGACAGGGGCAATAATATAAGCAGTCCTTCAGCGCCACCTGCTGTCACAAAGTCGCTATAGACTTTTTTTTACTTTTTACGTTATGATTAGTCTGGGTTTAGTCCAGTTTTACCCGCTTTAGTCCAGTTTTACCCGCTTTAGTCCATGCTTAGTCTTGGTTACCCGACATCCTTTTGGTCTGATATGTTTTCTGCTGATAAAATGTCTGCACTTGACTTTTTCTACCGCTCTCCCTCCAGACGGGGGCGGTAGCGCGCCTCGCTCTCCGGCGCACAGAGGAAGCGTCCCCCGGTACATGTGCGCACAGACCCGGAGACGCACAGCGGAGCCCCGGTGAGTGCTCACGGTGCTCACGGTGCTCGCTCGGGTCCGGTGTGGAGATGTTCGCCGCTCTGAAGGAGAAGGTGGGACAGGTGCTGCTCCCCGGGGATGAGTTCGTCTGCGAGGCCGAGGATACGCTCTCTCTGTCGGCCACGGCGCGCAAAGACACCGCGGTGTGTGGACCGGGGCTGCGGAGGAGCGGAGACCGGGTCCTGGTGTGTGTCAGCGGGCTCCTGCGCCACAAGGCCCCCAACGTGTTCTGGATCCAGTCCCACAGCAAGAGGGTGAGACAGAGAAGGAGCGGAACAAACTTTATTGACCCACAAGGGAAATTATTTGGACACAGCAGCTCGAACGTCACAAAATATTATAATAATAAAGAGTTAAAAAATATAAATGCTAATAATAAATTCTAAATAAGTAGCAAAAAAAGATGTCAAATAAGGCATAAATATATAAAAGTGTATGTACAAGTCAAAATAAAATAGAAAAATAAGTAATAAAATATAAAAAAATAATCTCAGTAATACAAGAGGTCATAAAAAAACAGTGCAACAATGATCTGTTACATAATGGTGAGTTGTAGGGAGTATTATCTGTTACATAAGGGTGAGTTGTTGTAGGGAGTATTATCTGTTACATAAGGGTGAGTTGTTGTAGGGAGTATTATCTGTTACATAAGGGTGAGTTGTTGGGAGTATTATCTGTTACATAAGGGTGAGTTGTTGTAGGGAGTATTATCTGTTACATAAGGGTGAGTTGTTGTACAGTTGTAGGGAGTATTATCTCCTCTGTCTCTCTATAGTCTGGTGCAGTGGGTGAGTTGTTGTACAGTTGTAGGGAGTATTATCTCCTGTCTCTCTATAGTCTGGTGCAGTGGGTGAGTTCTTGTACAGTTGTAGGGAGTATTATCTCCTCTGTCCCTCTATCGTCTTGTGCAGTGGGTGAGTTGTACAGTTGTAGGGAGTATTATCCCCCTCACTGTTACTCAGTTTGTCCCAAGCCCATTGTTTTTTTGTTTTTTTTACTGGTGCTTTTGGTAGAACTTTGAGGAGAAGTAGTCCTCTTTGTAGTAGTTGGAGACAGTTATTAACAGAATTCCAGTATTTTTAGCTCTGGTTTAGTAAATTGTACTTTATTCTGCACAGTTTTCTTTGTATTTGTCTATAAACGTGTAAACTTTACGCTTTTACAGTAGGCCTACTTCTACTTGTGCTACTATTTTTGCAGAATTGGTACTTAAAGGTTCCATATAACGGCATTTTCTGATCTGATCTATGTTATAATGTCGTTTCCTCATCACAAACATGAAAACACTGTACCACCTTGTGATGTAATACAGGAAGTGCTCCACTGTGTTTTTAAACGCCACACGCCTTCACTATTACATTATTACATGGCTTAAAGCTCATGAGACTCCATTTTGTGTAATTTAGGACCTTTAAATTAAAATGTATTTAGTTTTTGTAGTATTTTTCTTTGTCCTGTAGTACTTGTCTGCTTCACAGTACTTCTCCTCGTAGTACTCCAGTTTTCCAGCGCAGTATCTCAGTCCATACTGTGTCCTGTGTCCTCAGTATGTCCCGGCGAAGGGAGAGTGTGTGATCGGCATCGTCACGGCGAAGTCTGGAGACGTGTTCAAAGTGGACGTGGGCGCGAGCGAGCCGGCGTCTCTGTCGTACCTGTCCTTCGAGGGCGCCACCAAGAGGAACAGGCCCAACGTGCAGGTGAGGGGGGTTAGACCTGGTTTAGACCTGGTTAGGCCTAGTTTAGGCCTGGTGTAGTCCTGGTTTATCCCTGGTTTAGGCCTAGTTTAGTCCTGGTTTAGTTCTGGTTCAGACCTGGCTCAGACCTGGCTCAGACCTGGCTTAGCCCTGGTCTAACCCTGGTCTAACCCTGGTCTAACCCTGGTCTAACCCTGGTCTAACCCCGGTCTAACCCCAGTCTAGCCCCGGCTTAGCCCCGGTCTAGCCCGGGTCTAGCCCGGGTCTAGCCCCGGTCCAGCCCCGGTCCAGCCCCGGTCCACTCCTGGTCTAGTCCTGGTCCAGCCCCGGTCCAGCCCCGGTCCAGCCCCAGTCCTGGTTCAGTCCTGTTTTCTGTGCTTGCAGGTTGGAGATCTGGTCTACGCTCAGTTCCTGGTGGCAAACAAAGACATGGAGCCTGAGCTGGTTTGTATAGACGGGGCTGGACGCGCGAATGGACTGGGCGTGTTCGGATCTGGAGGACTCATGGTCAAAGTGTCTCTGGGACTCGTACGCAGGTGAGAGACAGAGACGCTTTCAAAATAAAATGTACATTATTCTGAAAATCCTACACCATATTATCACTTCCTCTTCCTCATTCTCACTCTCTGATTTCATTTGTAAAGTCATTGTTTAGTCTTAAAATCTTTTGTCTTATAGTATCGTAATCTTATCTTTAGTTTTATTTTATACTCCTCTCTGATTGGGCCCTGGTTTCTTCTCGTTCACTATTCTCCTCTCTGATTGGCCCCTGGTTGCTCGTGTTGCACTATCCTCCTTTCTGATTGGCCCCTGGTTTCTTGCCGTTCACTATCCTCCTCTCTGATTGGCCCCTGGTTTCTTCTCGTTCACTATCCTCCTCTCTGATTGGCCCCTAGTTTCTTGTCGTTCACTATCCTCCCCTCTGATTGGCCCCTGGTTTCTTGTCGTTCACTATCCTCCTCTCTGATTGGCCCCTGATTGGTCATCTTTCACTATCCTCCTCTCTGATTGGCCCCTGGTTTTCTTCTCGTTCACTATCCTCCTCTCTGATTGGCCCCTGGTTGCTCGTGTTGCAGACTCCTGGCCCCGGGCAGTGATCTGATGGCTGACCTCTCTGGACTCTTCCCCTCTGAGATGGTTCTGGGTCTAAATGGCCGAGTCTGGGTCAAATCCTCCAGCGTCCAACAGACCCTCATCCTCACCAACCTGCTCCAGAGCTGTGAGACGCTCAGCCCTGACCAGAGGAGGGCGCTCTTCCACAAGGTCAAACAGGGGGCGCTATGACATGGACCAAAACGGGACTAAAACACGGACTAAACCAGGTCAAAGTCGAGGATCATACCAGAACTGAACCAGGAATCATGTAGGACTAAAGTCAAGAACTAAACCTGGACTAAACGAGTAGACTCAAGACTTAAAGATGCACTGTGTAACTTTTTGGTTGGGGATTTACTATTTTAAAAACCTGAAAAACAGAATTAGTTTATTTTAAACAGTTTGCAGGGGTTCAAAGTTATTCCTCATTCGCATTCAGAGTGTTCTAATTATTCACCATGATGAGTTTAGACGTTTAAGTTTTGCCTTTACTGTAAAGCTAACTACTGGCATGCTAACAGCACACTTCCTGGTTCTCTGACAATAAAATGCTTGAGAATTGGATGTGAACCAGAAGAGCTGCTTATACAATATCTGTGCTGGAGAAAACTAATTTTGCTCCATTACACAGAAAAAAATCAGGTACAAACCAGGGTTTAAACTAGGACTAAAGATGAACCAGAGTTATACCAGGAAACTGGGACTAAATCCAGAACTAGACCTGGACCACACCTGGACCAAACCTGGACCAAATCAAGTCTACATCTGGAAATTGGGGCTAAATCCCAAATTAATCTGGACTAGATCTGGACCAGACCTGGACCGAATCAAGTCTACATCTGGAAATTGGGACTAAATCCAGAACTAACCTGGACTAGACCTGGACTAGACCTGGACCAGACCTGGACCGAATCAAGTCTACATCTGGAAATTGGGACTAAATCCAGGACTAACCTGGACCAGACCTGGACTGAATCAAGACTACATTTGGAAATTGGGACGAATTCCAAAATTAATCTGGACTAGACCTGAACCAAATCAAGTCTACATCAGGAAATTGGGTCTAAATCCACAATTAACCTGGACTAGACGTGGACTTGCACTGGACTGGACCTTGATCAGACCTGGACCAGACCTCTAGTAGCCCTTGACCAGACCTGGACTAGACTTGGACAGAATCAAATCTACAGCAGGAAATTGGGGCTAAATCCAGAATTGACCTGACCTGGACCAGACCAGGACTAGACCAGACCTGGACCGAATCAAGTCTACATCAGGACTAAAACAGTGTGAACTGCCTAAATATTTTGTACCTGTATTATGTTTTCTACACTTTTGAAATAAAACGTAAATAATAATTCCAAGTGCATTTTGTTCATAAACATTTATTTCAAATATTTTAAGAAAAAATATATTTTTACATAGATTTTTTTCACTTTTATAACTTTTTAGTTTATTTTTTACAGTGCTTTGTGTAAAATTCTAAGAGACTTCAGGAAACAGTGCAAACAGAACAGGACTCTAGCGCCACCTTCTGGATGAACAGGCCGCTTCAGAACAGGTTTAATACATGAGGATTTCAGTCTAATAACTTAAGGCATAAAATAGGACAAAACCAGTTCTTAACCAAGACTAGAACAGGACTGAACTAGGGTTTTAAAGGTGCACTGTTTAACTTTTCTAGTCCATCAAACGCTTTTCTCCATGGAGATGTTATTACTTTGTCTGGAATGTTTCACAGTATGGCCTTAAACCAAGTTACAGGTCAGATCTGTGGAGAGGCAACCCCGCTCACAGTCAGAATGCTTGCTATGTTTTTCTCTAATAGGGGTGTGCAAAAATATCGAAATATCGTATTGTTTAATGTGCTAATACACTATTGATATCGTGGGCTGCTGTATCGATATATCGCCAAGAGTATTTTTTGGTGCATTTTACTAAATATTTTGTTAAAGCGCTACAGTTTTGTTGCATGTTCAGAAGAAGAAAAAGTGTTTATGCGACACATTTGATATTTTCACTGTTTTGATGATTAAAATGGGCGTTTTTCATATGAACTTTGCACAAGAAGTGGTTTAATAAAGAATTTTAGTATCACAGCCACGATTTAACCTTTATTTTTTATTGAATCGTATCGAATCAAAAGTGCACTGTATCGAGATGCGTATCGTATCGTAGCCTATGTATCGTATCGGCAGCTTCTTAATGATACCCAGCCTTTTCCTCTAGGTATATTTGAGCTATAAACCCAACTGTAATACAAGTAAAACAGAGCTGTTTAAAGTCATACTGTGGAACATTCCAGGCAGAGCAATGACATCTCCATAGAAACAGGTAGTCAACAGACCCCCAAACAATAAAAGTTACACAGTGCACCTTTTACTAGATCTAAACAAGGACTAAAATCAACACATTTCAAAGAAGGCATTTATTTTCAAACCAGTGAAAATTGTCTATTAAAATAAAGTGTGTTTTTAAACCTGTTCTGAATTCTAGTAACATTTGAATTAATAATACGATAAACAGCAGTAGGACAGAGTGGGCTAGAGTCTCGAACACAAACAGAACTCAAGCAGGACTTTGGCAAAACGACAGAGACCGAGCGCGACACTAGAGCGCACATAGCAACCGCTGCCATGGCAACTACGGACGCCATCTTGAGACTGCGCAACGACTAAAACCGACGAGGAAATGTGTCAAAATATATTAAAAATGTTCTGTAGTAATACTGGTTCTGATTAAGAAAAATAAAAAAAACAAAAGAAAAACATGAAGTTCATTAAAACGGAAGCAAAAAAGACGCATAGAATAAAATTAAACAAATTTATAAAGGGCGCTGGCTAGCTCACTGTGTCTCAAAACTAATGCTAACTTTTATTAAAACATAAAAATATAAAACATAGTAAAATTTTAACTCAAGACTACAATAGTCTTTATATGTAGATTACTTCAGTTTGTGGCGCTATTTTATTTTATATTGATTATGCCTCAAAAGTTAGCATTCGCATTGAAACAAAAGCTAATACTATTTTTTTTCACCTCATTTGTAAAGTCTAACACGCTGTCTATGATGTCCAGCAATTTTGATGTTTTTATCATGACTCGTCAAAAAAACCAGACTCTAACAGTGAGCTAGCCATTCGCTGCTGTGCAAAGAGCCAATTTACAGTCCCATTTTATTGTATTTTTTGTGGCAGTCTCCTAAATTTTGTTGTATAGGGCTGAATAAAATTATACAATAGATGGGGATTAACTTTACTAGCCAATATTTGCCCAGCCCTAACTGACAAATGATATAAGGGAGTGTTTTCACCCTTTTGTTCACCATAACTGACAATTCTTTCATGATTTTTCCTCATGAGAACCAGAAGGACGGACGGTAACAATAAAAATCAGAGAAATACAAAAAAATGTAAGTAAGTGCAGTTCCCTGTCAGAAGTCACAAGATGGCCGCCTGTGGGTAACCATGACGATGTCCACTCTAGAGTCCTACCCTCGGTCTCTGGTCAGTCTGGAGTGAGGCGGCGTGGGTCACATGACGTGGCTCTGGATCCCCGGGGTGAACTCCTTCGCGTTGGGGTTCAGACTGGACTGGAGCTGGGGACAGAGCGGGGGGTTAGTCTCAGGTCTACCCAGATCTAAACCAGGACTAAACCAGGATTAAGCCGAGACTAAAGCAGAACTGAACCAGGACTGACCCCTTTCTAATATGTGGACTAAACCAGGCCGGTATCAACACTAAAACTGTCCGAGTTAGGGCCATAACGTCTTTCATCATGCACTCACAAAACTTAAATGTGCTGCCTGCATTAATATAATCTGAACATTTTTCTATTTAAATATATTAAATTCATGTGTTTTAAATCTGAAAATCTGATTTTTTTGTTTCATATGGATAAGCACCGTAATTACAGAGATCCAGAACCATAAACCAGGAAAGAAAATATGAGTTTTGACAGTTTAACAGTAATAAAACAGGCCAAACCTCCTGGTCAAACCTGATCTCGTCAGTTGGGCCTGGTTAGTACTTGGATGGGAGGCCGATGGGATGACAAAACTGACGATGCGCCCTTAGGCAAGACACTTCACCCACATTGCCTAATATGAATTTTGTGCGTGTTCGTCAGAGGGGTTGATGGTGCAGATTCACAGTCTCGCATTTGTTTGTCCCAGGGCGGCTGTGGCTACAACAGTATCGTACCAGTGTGGAGTGAATGCAGAATGCACAAAACTGTAAAGAGACTGAGTGTCTGGAAAAGCGCTCTATAAAACTAATGCATTATTATTATAAATTCTACAGTTGAATTTTATTAAAACAAAGTCTTGTCTTAGGCCTCTTCTGAATTATAGTAATTTTAATAATATAAAAAGAATGAACACAGGCCCTGAACCAACATTATAACAGGAGTGTGTCTCACCACAATGTCTGAAGCACAGGGGGCGCTGTGGTAGCCCTCTGTCTGGGTGCAGCTGTCTGTCAGGCTGTAGGGGGCGCTGTCCTGGGGTAGGTCTCTGGACGGGATGAACCACTCCCACTGCTCCTCCTCCAGCATCTGGTTAAAACAGGACTCAATAAAGTCCTGCTCCCACAACTCCTCCTCCACCTGCAACACACGGGACACAGGTATGCCTAAACCCAGAGAGGGTCAGAGGAGAGGGTCAGAGGAGGGTCAGAGGAGCAGAGGAGAGGGTCAAAGGAGAGGGTCACAGAGGAAAGGGTCAGAGGAGCAGAAGAGAAGGTCAGAGGAGCAGAGAGTCAGAGGAGAGGAGCAGAGGAGAGGGTCAGAGGAGCAGAGGGTAAGAGGAGAGGGTCAGAGGAGAGGGTCAGAGGAGCAGAAGAGAAGGTCAGAGGAGCAGAAGAGAGGGTCAGAGGAGGAGGGTCAGAGGAGCAGAAGAGAAGGTCAGAGGGGCAGAGGAGCAGAGCGGAGGGTCAGAGGAGAGGGTCAGATGGAGCAGAGCAGAAAGTCAGAGGAGAAGGTCTGAAGGAGCAGAGGATGTAAAGGGTCAGATGGAGCAGAGGGTCAGATTAGAGGGTCAGATGGAGCAGAGGCAGAGGGTCAGATTAGAGGGTCAGATGGAGCAGAGTAGAGGGTCAGATTAGAGGGTCAGATATTCATATTGTGGTGACCTGTCTGTCAAACTCCTCTTCGTTCTCCATCCACATGTACTCAGCGAAGGGGTTCTCCTCCAGCTCCAGAATGAGCGGCTCTCTCAGAGGCATGTGGTTACTGATCGTCATCCTCACCTGCCGGCCAATCAGAATCCACCATTTCATTCATTAACCAATAAGAATCCAGTAACACCTCACTTTGGTTTGGCATGTCTTTTTTGTTTTTCTCAGTGATTTTACGGTTTAAAATAGTGTTGAATTTCCATTAAGAACCTAAAGTAGTACCGACTATAAAATATTAGGGATGGGACAAGATCTCGTACCACAAGATCTCGCAAGACAAAACAATCACAAGATTCTGCACACATGCTGAAAATGATATGCCATCTGAACCATCTGCGCTGTGAGCACCTCAGGGACCGGAGTCCTGCTGGTGCCCAGAGTCGGGACTAAACACGGGGAGTCAGAGTTTCAGTTTTATGCAGCTAAAACCTGGAACAGTCTGAACATGTGAGACGGGCCTCTGCTCTGACTCTGTTCTGTTTAGCTGCAGATGACCGAAAGGTTTTCATTCTGCACTCGTCTCTCTCTTAATGTCTCGCTCTCTCTTTTTTAATTTTATGATGATTATTTATGTTTTGATTTGTTTGTATTGTGATTTTAATGTATTTCTTATTCTGTAAAGCACTTTGAATTTTTTTGTGTACGAATTATGCGAATTATGCAAATAAACTTGCCTTGCAGATTGATTACATCGTACTTCCAAAAGGTAAACTCCCAAATATGGAACCTGATCATTTCTATTATTGACTAGACCCAAAACCATGCTATATTACAACAAAAATCTGCAGTTGAACAATAATAATTTTAGCTGTTCCCCATCTGTATTAGATAATATTGGCCTATAGAATGTTGTGATGCCACCTGAAACCCAGCGAGAACCCGGAGCTTGGAAACAGCTGAGATTCCTTTAAAGAGACTCGGTGCAGTGTGTTTAAAGCGAAGGGCCTGACCTCCTGTCTCTATATGGAATGGACGTACGTGTGTGTGTATGTGTGCGTCTCTGTGTGTGTCTGTGTGGCTCAGACAGGTGCCAACTGTGCCCTCAGCTGTCCAAGCACAACCCACTCATGGAGACTGGAGCAAGCACACACTTTAAAGGTCCTATATTATGCCAAATGTACTCCTGTGAGCTTTAAGTCGTGTTATAATGTTGTTACCTCATCAAAAACCGACCTGGAGTTGTGTTTTGTTTCATCCACACATGTCATTCTTTATAATTCATCTGTTTTCAAGGTAACAGCTACTTTTTACCTTTTGTTTAATATAGAATGGCAATCCCCGGGCTGAAATCATCCAAATGATTCTAGTGAAGGTGTGTGGAGTTTAAAAACACAGTGGAGCACTTCCTGTATTACCGCACGACATCACAAGGTGGAACAGAGTGTTAAACATATATGAATGAAGCAAAACACAACTCTAGATATGTTGTGAATCATTTCAGCTCGGTAATTTCCGATTTCTACTGAACAAAAGGTAAAAGGTAGCTGTTAGCTTGAAAACTACCACTTCATGACATCACAAGGTGGAACAGAGCGTTTTGAGCTTTGGAGATGTAGACAAACTAATAATGCAGGATTACTCAATTGTGTGGGTGGGACAAAATACAACTCCAAGTATGTTTTTGATGAGGTAACAACATTATAACATGGATTAAAGCTCGCAAGAGTACATTTTGTAAGTCTTTACAAACGTATCATATTGCAAAAATACCCATTATCGTGAGGCCATACAAATAATTATAAAAATGGTGGTATAATAATCCATTGAAAAGTATTTTGATAAAGTATATTTGATCCGTAAGGCTAGCTAAATTACATACTGACATATCTGCGTTTATTAAAGCTTTATCTCAATGTAGTATTTCAATTATTTGTACGATATCTTTTCTATTTTGTCAAATCTTTCTTTTATTCAACTTAGCTTTTCGTTCATTCTGTCCTCATCCCAACAGCCATTACTCCGCTAATTTCAACACTTTTTCACCTCTCACACTGAATAACAACTACCACAAACGCATCTAATTATCGGTTACAGTTTAATGTTTACAAACGGACAAATATTCACCTGAAAAATCGGGCGTATCTGGAGTAAAAGCAAGCCGGAGCAGGGCGAACTTTGTGGTGTGGAGTCTGGAGTGAACAACAGCGTAATGGCGGCCCTGTTTGTTTACAGCGCGCACGTCGCCCTCCCCTGCGCTCCGATTGGTCCAACGAGCGCTACTACGTCATCACGTTACCACCCCCCCCCCCAAAACATCAGCTGTTTTTACGCTTTTTTTTTTTTTTTTTTTTTTTTTTTTGTTTAATCCCAAGTCAAGTTAATTTTTAATATTATGGATTTGAGATTTTATGTATTTATTTATTTTTATTTATTTATTTACAGGCCTGCTCTTTTAATTTTGACTTTGACTGCTCTATTTCTGAGTAATCGTAGCCTAGATCATATTTTGCTTTGAAAAGATGATGTAATGGTATGTAAGAAGCTATTTACCTTGGTACTATGAGCTCTGATCTTGTTTAAAATTTTGCTTAATTGGGTGATTTTTGAAATTCAGTGTTTGAAGGACGAATCAACACTTAAATGCTTGAGTTTGGACATTTCTGAGACTAAAATAGTCAAACAACCTAAAGTGACCTTGACACCACATTTGTTCTGTCCTGTTATAAATACTTTACATTGAGCAGGTTAAATATAGGCAAGCCCCAGGTGGGTTCTACATGGGTTAAATAAATAGCAGGTTGCAAGCACAAAAAATCTACTGGAATATATAAC
Organism: Taenioides sp. WSHXM2023; assembly: GCA_029959045.1. Lineage (NCBI taxonomy): Eukaryota > Metazoa > Chordata > Actinopteri > Gobiiformes > Gobiidae > Taenioides > Taenioides sp. WSHXM2023. The sequence goes on from CM057087.1 coordinate 22,097,974, forward strand.
AGTTTCAGCCACATTAGCTGTTACTTCTGTCACAAGCTCTCTGATTATTGGGCCATTTGATGCGCTAACGTGCCTCTACATGTCTTATTTTTAGGCATGGCTGCTTGTAAGATGTAATGTTGAAGATAGACTTACAACTTTACAGGGGAAAAAGTCAGTACTGGGTATAAAAATAGGCATGGTATTGCCCATTATTTCATCAGCCTGTTTCATTGTAACCTTACTTTTTCCATAGCTCCCCACTATACTCCCTCCCAATCAAGTCATCACTCAGAGTTTCACTGCAATAAACTCAATTTAACTGATTCAAAACATACTCTTAATTATAATCATTTTAACTATTTAGATAGATGTCTCATCTCCAATAGATAAGATAAGATAAGATAAGATAAGATATGCCTTTATTAGTCCCACAGTGGGGAAATTCCAGTGTTGCAACGCACAGTTCAAGAACAGCAGGAAAATGGAACATGCAATAAAACAAGATAATAGATAATAGCTAAAAAGAGAATAATTTAGAAATAGACTTAAAGATAGCCTAACTGTTATGTAGGTACACAGACATCCAAAAAAAAAAGGAAGCAGATCTGCAGTATCAGTTTCAAAGGAAATCATCCACAGAATCAGATCCTTGTGTGAAAGCAACAAACTCAACAAAGGTGTGGTTCCTCTTCCCACTGTGAGTAAATCTACAACTGACAAAAGCTTTATGCTGACAATATGAAATGATGTGACCATTTGTGATTTTATCTTGCACCTTACCCGGATCAGAGTACTGTATTCTGAATGCTTGGAATGTTTTACTCCAAGTTGCAGTAGGCCTATAATTTAACAAAAAATATTTCTGCTTCTGTTGCCCTGTTTGTCATGGATAAACTTATGTCTAATTAGGAAAAAATGCACACACACCCTCACTAATAACTTGCAATACAAAGCCATGTAAATACAGCCATGTATTCCCTTTAATGTAGAAAAGTAACTCTGGAATTCTGGATGCCAGCAAATGAGACAGTAACTGTACCAGAATACAGCTAGAATACAGCTGCTTTAAATGGGTAGACCTTTTCAGAATACATATTTTCGGTACATGTTCAGTTACTTCCCAAGTTACACTGCATATTAGACCACGTTTAGCCCTAATTTAGACCTGATATGGTCCTGGTTTAGATCTGCTGTTACTCGGAAAGCCAAATATTATCTTAGGTGTTACATGGTGTTAAAAGGAAGGTGCACTACCCTTGTAAAGGAAGGTGCACTACCCTTGTAACCCGGAAGATGGCGCTGTTTCCCCCGTGTCACTCCACGTAAGAATCGCTCACTTCCGGCAGCATTGGTTTCGGTTCGTGCGACACTCGTGAATTCGCCTCAAACTGCGCTAAAACACACTTTTTACCCCCGACACAGGTAAGAAACCACGGATTTAACAATTTACGCACCCCTTCGTGTCTGTGCATTACGAAGCACGGGTAATTATTCCACTGGACTCGCGAAAAGGTGAGTGAAATGGCGCAGACTGTTAGCATGCTAGTAGCCGCTAAAGCTAAAACCATTGAGTCTCTCCAGAAAACTAGCACACATGTGTTTTAAATGTAATTCCGTCATATTAAGTAAGCAAACTGCGTGTTTCTGTGCTGTGTCCGTGTCGTGTTAATATATGCAGTTTCTTGATTGTGGTTTGAATAAGTTTTAATGCATAAACCGCACCAGTCCTGTCCATTTCGCAAAGGCTTGTGCAGTGCGCAGTGTTCTTACCAGGCCCGGGTCTCTTCGGAGCTGTGGACGTGCTGTTCTTCATCAATTCCAGCACAAAATCTCTCCTCTTAATCAGGACTGCGCTCCAGGATCTCGCAGCAAAACACATATATTTTAAAGTTCTTTTTAGGCCTTGGATTGGGCTTTCTGCTGAAATCAAACACGCATTAACAGTATTTTTGTCGTATTTTTGTCTCTCATTACATTTTGCATTTCTGAATGAACACCTGGCTTTATAAGGGTATGGATCAACAGGAGATTTGAGAGGACTGTACTTGTTACAACATTGACTGTTTCTCATGAATGTAAATGTCTCACCATGCTCTATATGAATCCTTTGAGTACGCTTTAATTGGTGGACTTCAAGTGTGTATTTCTTTTTTCGATGTCACTCATGATGGTATTCTAGTGAACTGAAATTCTACTGTCCAAATATGAATGATTTGTTCATTGTTCACACCACAGCAATAGTAATTGAAAGGTTACCTCACTTTTTGAACATCACTGTTTCGAAGCTGTCAATCTGCCTGAGTCAATTATATATTTTTTTTATTGTTAACTTAACACACACGTAATAATAACATCTGGACAGGAACGTTTTACCCCCAAACTCTTGTGACTAGCCTGGCCAGCCAGCCCCTCATACTTTATTTTCCAAAGCAACAGCCCTTTTCTACAGCGCTTTAAACCTGAATCCTCACTGTCCGTAAACCCTGTATCATTGGGGTTTAAGTAACATCATCGTCCGACTTGATGCTCCATCCTTTTTTAAAAGCATTTGAAGTCTGTTTATGGACAACATTTTAAGTTTTTGAGATTAACCCCATCGGTTCATGTTCTGCACCTGTCTTTGCCTACTTGAATGTTTAATAGGTACCTGAGGTACCTGACAGAAGACTCTGGCTGGGCAGGCTAGTCAAATCCATTTGTCTTTCTGGCTTTACTTATTTAAATGTCAACTTTTAATATCTATAGTTCTCTTAATATCTCGCTGGGATCTGGGCTTGGTCACTTCGGCACCTTCCACTATTTTAAATGAAACTGAAACCAAGATTTAATCTTTATGCTAATGTGCTTGTAAACCATCATAAACCTTTTCGCTACTTTATACATTGCAAACGTCGACATGACTTGCTGTCTGTTCGACTTGGCCGGCACTTTAGTTGCAAACATGTTCTGAAATGGCTCTTCTATTATTGTCTCCATTCTGTTTCAGCTTCAAGTAAAGACTGAGGAACCTTCTGCTTTGAAACAAGAAGAGGAGTTTTACTTTTATCCCAGAGACTGCACTTGCTTTTAGTGCTGTGCCCTGCAACATTTCAGTATTTTCGAAGATATTGTGATTTCTTAAACAAAGCTTTTAGACTCGGCGAGCATCTGTAGTTGAACTCCCTAATGGCTCAGAAAGGAGGTGGTTTTAGTGCCGGTCGCGGTTTACTATCTGCAGCAAACTTCAGCCCTGGGCGTCCAGGTGGGGCCATGGCCTCAGGGGGAAGTGGTGGGCGTGGCCCAGAGCAGATGGGCAGACCTCACAATTCTGCTGAACATCTGAGCAGCACCTCCATGAAGCTGTTCTCCAGCCTGGGCCTGTCCCCCTCGGATCTAGATGCACTAGCTCAGATTCCTGAAGATCAGATCTCTGTGGAGACTCTGCCGCACATTCTGAGGCAGTTGAAGAACCGTAAGAGCTGCGAGGGCTTTGGAGAATGGGATGAACCACGGGCCAGGGAGGGGCCACGAGACCTGCCATTCACTTTCAGACAGGTAGGAGGAGCTAGAGTATGCTTACAGGGAGTGATGGGCAGGCAAAACTTTTGTCTGCTGTAGCCCAAGTAGTGCTCAGTGTACATGCATCAAAGTTGGACTACTTCAGAGTGTAGTCTTAGAAAGATTCAGACTTTACTCCACCCTTCTCCTTTTTCTCATGCTTATTAATTGAAACGCAAACCTTTTATGACCCGCTGGAGGACTCTCACACACAGGCTAGAGGACTCTTACAGACAGGCTAGAACATTAGAGTAGAAATGCATTGATCGGTTCCATGATAACGCTTCAGCCGATATCCTGGTTGGGCCTTAAATTGGATGTAATGAGAATATTAAGGCTGATTTTGGGCTAGACTGCAGTTTTGCTGCAACATTTCCACTGCATTTCTCAGTGGCCTTTGTGTCTCAGTCAAAGGTCTCAGTGCAGTTTAACAGGAGGACTGGTCAGGGAGGGTCAGCAGATCTGTGTCAGAGAAGTTTGAGGAGAGGAAGAGCAAAAAAGGGTCCTACAGCCTCCAGGGGGAGCCAGGTGAACACAACAGGAGAGGCCTCATTCTTACTCCGCTCTGGTGTTTCGTTAATGAAATAATTCATTCCCTCAAAGTATTTCCTCTGGAAGGTCTTCAGCCACATTTACTGCCACATATGGTGTTAAACGCCTGTGGCATCTCAAATGTCCATAGCTAGCTTTTTAGCTAGCCTCTACCATAGTCTCCATGGATATGAAAAAACAAATGGTTCATTTCACACAATCCAACAGTACCTTGTGTTCATTCCCTAAAAGTATTTTCTCTGAAGGTCTGTCACATTTGCTGCCACACACAGTGTAAAAAGCCTGTAGCATCTCAAATTTTAAGGAAATAATTGCCATTTTCCATCTTTACACTAGTATTTGTTAATATCAGATATTGGCAGATACTTAAAGTATTATTATTGGTATTGGAACTGAATAAGTTGGATTGGTGCATCCCTACTTGAGAGGACTCTTACATACAGGCTAGAGGACTCTGGAGGACTCTTACAGACTCTCTGACTGCTTTAGGCAGGTAGAGGCCCTTTTAAGCTGCATTTTCACTGGTACAGCTGTGATGGCTGGATCATGTTGCAGGTCAAACCTGTCTAAAGTCAGACCAATACTGGATTACATAGTGCCTAAGCTCCATATCCTTGGCCTGTTGTAATACCTCGTTGCAAACAGAATCCTGGACTAACCAATCAAGCCACTTTGCAGAAGGATATAAGGCAGACAGTCCTTGATGGCTTTGACAAAACTGCCTCCATGTGACCACTGTTCCTCTGGAAATGCAGCTTAACCAACACAGGTTTAAGGTGCTTCAGGTTGAATCAACAGTAAAATAAGACACTTCCTAATTTCATTGGCACGTCAACAGATATCTGAGCCTGCTCCATTCTTTCCTCTAATTCTGTCTGCCACATGCTGATGCCCAGGACGCCACTCAGAGCCATGACTTTGGTCGAAACTTTGCCCCCTCTGGAGACTTCTCCCAGATGCCACGTCATGACTTTGGTATATCGCCCCCTTCTGAGTCTGCGGGGTACATGCAGGGGCGCCCGGGGCAACCATCTCAGGGCAAAGTGGAGGACTTCCTGGGACTGAATCCAGCCCGCTTCCCACATGTGTGTTTGCTGTGTGACTTTGACGTTCACTCCATCATGGTGAGTACCTCCTCACTGCAAATGTCTTCTCAAGTCCTTTCTTTACCTCTTCTGACAACCCTGCATCATCAGAGTCTTATTATGCTTTCCAGGTCTTTTCAAAATCTTTTGGAACCCATTTAGTTTGGGTATCTCATGTTTTAATTTTTTGATACAGACTCTTTGTCTCTATAAAGTAGAAAGGGAAGAAAAGGGTTAGGGCCACATTATGGCAGAGATGTTCTAGAGCCATGCCCTGAGAATTGTCACTGAGTAACCAAACTGATATCCTAACCTTAACCATTCCCAACCCTGTTCTTAACCTAAAGCTAACCATTAGTATACCATAGCCCTAATCCTAAACCAGAGCTGTTAAAATCACTGCAGCTGTCAGTCACTGAACTGTTTCTTAGCTCCTTAGCTTTCTGAGAAAGATCTGATTTTGTCCACATATAGTTTACATGGTTTAAATACCTCTGGTGATATGTTGTATTCTTTACATGCCCAAATTGGGTTCTGGCAACTTCTATAAAATATAATCTTGTTTCTGTGTAACATTTCTAATTTTCACAACTTCTCTTACTTGTCACCGTTTGCCTTTTACTCTTTTTGTCTTTACACTTTTGGTGCATTCAACACAGTCCAGTCCAGACTCCAGAGTCCACCAACTCCATCAGGCTGTCAACAGCTTCATATGACACTTCATATCATAATCTTAAAGTCATGGTTTACCTTTTCTCCTGTCGACTTAAAAGTTGGAGTTGGAGAGGGGGTGGACAGGACAGGTCGAAGGTCAAAGCCTAGTTCACTTTTACTTACCACATACTGTGTTTATAATTCATTGGGGTCCTAAAGCTCTACCTTATTTTAATGTTTCCCACACTCTTGTCAAACTTTTTACTTTGAGAGTCACACTTTGAAGAAGAAAAAGTTAGTCTGTCCAGTGAGTCTGAGTTAGCCCTCAAACTAAGTCTTGAATCTGCAGACACACGTCTCATTTGGATCTTCTGTCTCAGCTCTGATTCTATAGAGTAGTAGGGCAGTCCATAATCCCCTTCATCTGAAGTCTTCACTGTGTTCTTCTAATGCGGTTGCCTTTTTGAAGCCCTCAAGTCCATTTTTTTTGTTATCAGCCCTGAGTGCTTTGTCTTTATATTTGGGTGTAGTCTTGATGATTTCCTCCAGATTTAGTTCATTTAAGGTGTCACATGGTACAGTAGGTTTGAGAATAACTACATGTGGAGTAGGTGGCTGTCCAGGCTAATTCTCTCCATTGAAACACCATTGGAAAGTCATCTCCAGGTAAACACATGATTTTTGTGACTTGGACAACAAAGAGGTAAAATAAAGTACTGCAGTGAAGCTTTGAAGTAAATGTACTTTGAATTTGGAGTACATTTGCAGTACTTAATACTTATGCTTGTGTAGTACTAACAGCTGTGATTTCTCTCAGGAGTGGAACCAGCACCTAAACGGACTCAGACATGCGGAGAACAGAAGAGTGCTGCTTAATATGTGAGTACTACATCAATGTAAACAGAGCCTTACTTTAGCCATGCCCTAAGACCATGTTGATTGTTTTTCTATTTTACAATTTGAGCTAAATGTCAAATAAGGCTACAACTATTGATTATTTTATTTTAGTATTCCATAAATCTGGTTGTTTTTCTTTGGATTAGTCGATGAGTCAGATTGCAAAAGGCCTGTCGATATCAGATTTTTTTGTACCAGGGCTGCAGAGATGTAATTGTTTGGTCTTGAGGTTAAAAAGTGTAACTGTTTTACAGTCTAGACAATTCCACACATTTTCACTGCAGCGACAGTACAAAACTTCCATGTTAGAAATGTATTGCCCTGGTTTGAAGTGGTTTAGACCTTGGTTTAGACCCTGGTCCTGGTTTAGACCTTGATCTTGACCCTGGCCCTGGTTTAGACTTTGGTTTAGACCTTGGCTTGGACCTTGGCTTGGACCTTGGCTTGGACCTTGGCTTGGACCTTGGCTTGGACCTTGGCTTAGATCTTGGCTTAGATCTTGGCTTAGATCTTGGCTTAGATCTTGGTTTAGATCTTGGCTTAGATCTTGGTTTAGATCTTGGCTTAGACCTTGGTTTAGACCCTGGTTTAGACCCTGGTTTAGACCCTGGTTTAGACCCTGGTTTAGACCCTGGTTTAGACCCTGGTTTAGACCTGGTTGAGCCCTTATCACCCGTGTGTATCTCTTCTGTCGCAGGTATCCAGACTGGGAGCCCCCCATGCCGTCCAACAGAAGGTCACAGCCACATTTTAATTGACTTTACAAATATGAAGAGTGATACGTGAATGTCTTTAAGGCGTGACTTTGCTCTATTGATACTTTGCAGTGACATCGCACTGGGGGTGTTCTACATGCAGTTACCATGGAGACTCAATGCACACATTAGCAAAAACTAATGAAAACTGAAAACTCCAGAAGAAATACTAAATGGATTTTAAACGGCACATTTTCAGAAGCCTGTGAGCTATACGAGCGTTGATGTGAGAGACAAGTTTATGTGTGATAGACTTGTTTAAGCGCACAAATCAGATCACCAGATTGTGTTAAAATAAAGGCCAAATTAGGTATAATTTGAGTAACAAATCTTCTAACACAGTAGTGCTTTCAGTTAGCATCACACCCCCAGGGATTGTTAATGACATCAGCTGCAAAGTATCAATTATTTGTGTGTTTTTTGTGTTTTTGTCTGTCTTGAACTGTGAGGTGTGTGAGTGTAATTTAAAGCACTGTAAGAGTTTTTGTTTTACTTTTATTCTTAACCCTGATCTCCTCCTCTCAGTGGGGCATGGACGCTCCAAACATCTCAGATGCCAAACCCTGGCCCTGGTTTAGACCCTGGTTTAGACCCTGGTTTAGACCTTGGTTTAGACCTGGTTTAGACCTGGTTTAGTCAGGTCTAAACACTTAACCCTGATCTCCTCCTCTCAGTGGGGGCATGGACACTCCAAACCTCTCAGACGGGATTCTGGGACCTGCTCCTCTGTCCGGCCAGACTTCAGGACTGTCCTCAAGCTGGGGTAAGTTTCCTTCTGCTCCAATTCTGATTAAAATTATTATTTATACATTTATGTTTAGTATTGAGCTTTAAGCCTTGTTAGAATTTTGTTACCTCCTCAAAAACAGACCTGGAGTTGTGTTTTGTTTCATTCACACGTTTGAGTAACTCTTTATTACTAGTCTGTTACATTTCCAAAGCTCAGAATGCTCTGTTCCACCTTGTGATGTCATGAAGCGGTAGTTTTCAAGTTAACAGCTACATTTTACCGTTAGTTCAGTCGACATTGGAAATTCCAGGGCTGAAATTATCCAAATGATTCAAGTGAAGGTGTGTGGAGTTTAAAAACGCATTGGAGCACTTCCTGTATCACAAGGTGGAACTGAGTGTTTTCCTTTTGAGAGAAGAACTCCTCCAGCCTAAATATACAGGGTTTGTGTGTTAAACGTGTGAATGAAACGAAAGAAAGCAAAACTCCAGGTCTGTTTGTGAATAGGAAATATAACGTACAGTAGATCAGAAAAGAGTGTAAAATAGTCTTGTCGTATTTTGGCCTTTTTACAAGTGTTAAGTTACATAAAGTACAAATAGTAGTAAGTGATCCACAATAATAATCTGATTTGAGGTGATTTTGTTTGCTCATATTGTCTTCTTTCAGTACAGAGAATTGATAAGTGTACTATTAATGTAATGTGGTGGTTTTCTGTGTTTTTCCCAGGAGGGGGCGCTGGATTGGCTCAGAAGAACACACAGGGACAGAACATAGTCAGTATCAGGACCACAGACTATGTACTCGAGCTCCTCACGTGGTAAAGTAAAGTAAAGTAAAGCAGTGATGTGTTTGTTCTGCAGAGAGCCCGAGTGGTGGTGGTGAAGTACGACCGAAAACCTCTGAGTGACAAATCTCTGTTCAGCTTTGTGGAGCCGTTTGGACGATTAAGAGAACACCTGCTGCTCAAGAACAAGGTACTACTACTATTACTACTATTACTATTACTACTATTACTACTACTACTACTACTACTGTTACTATTACTATTACTACTACTATACTGACAGTCAGTAAAAACTTTGAGGGGACAAGTTTGTATTTTCTGGGTAAATATGAGACAGAGGTATAATCCATTTGGCTTTTTTGTTTCCGTAATGTATGAGCATGATTACAGTTGATTAGTTTTTGCTTGGTCATGCGTCACTGCACATCTGGGGATTATTTGACAAAAGCTCGACCACATGCCAGTTGAGCAATAAGCACAATGAATCTGTTCAATTTGAGGAGTGATATGGAAAGCCTATATATGGGAACCAAAAAGGCCACCAATATCATTCCAGTGCACCTCTGGGATCAACTTGGTAGGCAGGTAGCCAATCGGGTCCCCCAGCCTCAGAACAGGCAACAGCTGATCCAGGCACTGCAGGAGGAGAGGCTCCAGATCCCTCAGGACAACATTCGACGCCTTGTGAGGAGCATGCGTCAGCGCATCACCGCCTGTGTAAACGCCAACGGAGGTCACACCCGTTACTGATCTGGTGCAAAACTGTATTTGGCAGTCGCCATATATTCTGGTTTATTTTGGTGAAAAAAAAAATGCTTTTGGACACCTATTCCTTTATTAATTTTTTTACTGATATATTGTTGTTGTCTGTTCATATGAAAGTAGCTTTGTATTAGGGAAATAACAAGTATTTGTCAATTTTGTCCCTCAAAGTTTTTATTGATTGTCAGTGTACTACTACTACTACTACTACCGTTACTGTTACAATTAAAGCCACTGTGCTCCAAGCAATCACTGCTCAAGAACAAGGTACTACTTCAAGCACTACTACTACTTCAAAAACTGTTACTTGTACTCATACTAAGGCCAGTGCACTCAAAACAATCATTTCACATGAACAAAGTGTTCAGTGTACAGGAGGTATTCTGAACACTTCGAAAGGTACTGCTACTACAAAGTAGTAGGACTACTCATAAAACTGAAATTACCATCACTACTTGTGTAGCGTACACTAGAAGTACAGTAACCCTAGAAGTACAGTTGTAACAGTCACAAATACTCTGTATTTCTGTGTTGCCCCCTCAGGGCTTCCTGGAGATGAGCACCCACGATGAGGCTCTGGACGTGGTCAACTATTACCAACAGAATCCTGCGACTTTAGGAGGGCGCCCCCTGGTGTTTGAGCTGTCCAAACGACTGTTCATAGAGGTACTTGGTTCAGAGTGAATAGAAAAGAGATATGAATATTTGATTTAATAAATGCTGCAAAAACATCTGACAAGAAATGTAGAACCAGGTCCATATTGGCAAGAGGAATTTATTTATAGACATAACAGTGATAATTCAAACATTTTAAGACCAAAATGACGAGGCTCACAGCAGCAGTTACAGAGAGAGGGGTGACAACTTTTCAGTGTACAGCCAATTGGAAACAGTCGATAGAGCTAGAAGTGCCCCCATAATCACTTCCTATTTAGAACTCGGGTGGGTGAGCCATGTCCATTTATATATACATTTGTATAGACAAGTGCTTGTGCATCTGAGCCAGAGCAGCTTCATCCTGACCTGAAGGCAGTAATAGTTTGACTGGAGTCCTCTCTCTGTGCAGAAGTCTCAGTCCTCTCAGCAGACCCCCAAACCAGTGGAGCGCAGCGTGAACCGCAAAATCCGGGACGATACCCCCGCAGTCAGCCAGGTGGTGTACTTCTCCAACCTGCCCCGAGAGGAGGACAAGAAGAAGGACCTGCTCACCATCGCAGGGAGGTTCGGCACCGTGGAGAAGCACCTGTTCCTGCAGAAAGAGGTGAAAGACGCTGAAAGGCTCTGACATTTTTAACTCGCACAACAATTTACCAGGCCTCCAAGATTAGATTGTGAAGAATGTGATTTTTGCCAAAAATCACATTCTTCACAATCCGTAAAACACAATCCGTAAAACAGCCTCAGAAATGTTAATGCTCCTGCTGGGCTGTGGCTTTATATATTTTTCAAATTCAACCCCAGTGTACATGTATTATTATGGGCCTCTATACCACACCGCGTAAAGTTAGCGCGTAAAGTTAGCGCGTAAAGTTAGCGCGTAAAGTTAGCGCGTAAAGTTACTGCAAGGGAAATTCTTGAACCGTGACAGCCCATCATTCACACACAAACCCTGCATATTTAGGCTTTAGTTCTTCTCTCAAATAGAAACCACATTACGTCACGAGGTGGAACAGTGTGTTAATACAGGAAGTGCTCCACTGTGTTTTTAAACGCCACACACCTACACTAGAATCATTTGGATAATTTCAGCCCTGGAATTGCCGATCTCGACTAAACAAATGGTAAAAGGAGCCGTTAACCTGAGAACTACCACTACATGACATCACAAGGTGGAACAGAGCGTTTTGAGCTTTGGAGATTTAGACGGACTAATAATAAAAAGGGTTACTCGCGTGTGAAAGAAACAAAACACAACTCCAGGTGTGTTTTTGAGGAGGTAACAACATTCTAACATCAAGAGTCAGTTTTGTAGAATATAGAACCTTTTAAAACCTAAATCGTACATCAAATCACAGTATTTTTCCACTTTTTATTTATTTATTTTTATATTTACATTGGCGTCACATTACGCTGTAGTGCTGAAGTCCGTGTCCTTGTGCTCAGGGGTTCATTCAGCTGTCCTCCTCCCGAGAAGCAGAGATGATGGAGAAGTACTACAGCATGAACCCCCTGGTGGTCAGAGGGCAGCAGGTCCGATGCAACGTCTGCACCAAATACAAGACCCTGAAGTGAGTCCTCCTCCTGTTTCAGAGCTTCTTTAAAGATGCACTATGTGACTTGTTGGTTGGGGGTCCGTCACCTGCTTGTTTCTATGGAGATGTCATTGCTCTGCCTCAGATGTTCCACAGTATGACATTAAACAGCTCTACTTTACATTTATTAAATTACCGTAATTTCCGGACTATTGAGCGCACCTGAATATAAGCCGCATCAACTAAATTTTCAAAGAATTTTATTTTTGTACATATATAGGCCGCACCTGTCTATAAGCCGCAGGTGTCCACGTCTTCAAGAAGTTTTCAAGTTCGGAGCATCTGCTTGTATTGCCTCTGAAAACTTTTGTCGTCTTTTTGCATTGAGTCAGTTCGTCACGCTGCCGTCGCCAGCGTCTCACCATCGACTCATCGATGCCGCGCTCACGTGCAGCAGCTGTTTCCTTCTTTGACAGTCAGATCAATTGTCTTTAACTTCAAAGCTGCATCATATGCATTTCTTCGTATGTTTTCCATGAGGAGGGTGTGTGCATGAAGCACAAAATAACTGTTCAAAACAAAATCAAACGAGCATCTTCCTCAGCACATCATCTCTTCACCTGTCTGTCTCGCTCTTGCGCCCCGTCACTTGGCGCTCTACTGCGCATGTCTCGAGCAGAAAGAGCCGCTGTCCTGTCTTGTATCATGTCAGTGTCTTGTAGGATTTCAACAGGATTTCAGGCTCTCCCGGGGGTCGGGGTTAGTTGTACCGATCATGTATGAGTGGATGTCCAGCTACTGAAGTTTGAGACGTTTTGTCTCGTCATTTACGCCTCACCTGCATTTAACACATACGGGTCATTAAGGCGTATCCCACTCACTAATGTTCATTTAGCAGCAGAACTTATTTTATCACGCAGCGATAAACTGTTTTAGTGATGACAACAGTGCTAGCGAGTGTTCTAACTAACCCTAACCCATGTTAACCGCACAGACAGCGGCGCTTTCTGCACTCAAGCTGCGCGCGCATCCGCTGTGTTCATAGACAAATAATCCGTCCATATATGAGCCGCATCGGTGTATAAGCCGCAGGGTTCAAAGTGTGAGAAAAAAGTAGCGGCTTATAGTCCGGAAAATACGGTACAAGTGTTTTTATAGCTCAAAAATACCTGGAAAAACAGGCGTTCTGACTGTGAGCGGGGTCGCCTCTCCACAGATCTGACCTGTAACTTGGTCTAGTTTGGTCTCCCATGAAGATAGAAAGGTTGAAGACCATACTGTGAAACATTCCAGACAAAGCAATAACATCTCCATGGACCCTCCACCAGAAAAGTTACACAAAGCATCTCTAAGCCTCACACATTTACTTAAAATCAAATTTAAACTCTGTAAATTTGTTTCTCTTTAGTGTCCCACAGCAGAGCAACACCAAAAGCTCTGGTTCTCAGGGTTCACGTGGACCCAGACCTGCCAGATCCTCCAGTCCCCGGCGCTCCACAGACCGGAAGAGGAGTCCCAGTCCCAAACCCAGGTGCTCCCCTGCCTTTGCCAAAACCAGTCCAAATCTAAACCAGGAACGAGCAATGTAACGATATCCAAGTTTCTCAGTATGATATTTTCACCATATGCGTCTGTCAATATTTTGTAGAAGCAACAAAATTGTGAATATACAACTTTTTCCTTTAAAGGACCCATATTATGATATTTTCTGATCTATGTTATAATGGTTACACATCACAAACACACCTGGAGTTGTGTTTTGTTTCATTCACACACACAAACCTGCATATTTAGTTCTTCTCTCAAACAGAAAACACTGTTCCACCTTGTGATGTCATGTGGTGATACAGGAAGTGCTCCACTGTGTTTTTAAACTCCACACACCTTCACTAGAATCATTTGGATAGTTTCAGCCCTGGAATTGCCGATCTCTACTGAACTAAAGATAAAAGCTGCTGAAAACTTGAAAAGTACCGCTTGATGACATCACAAGGTGAAACGGAGCATTTGGAGCTTTGGAGATGTAGACAGACTAATAATAAAGAATTACTCAAATGTGTGAATGAAACAAAAAACAACTCTGCTTATGTTTCTGAGGAGGAAACAACATTCCAACATGACGTAAAACTCAAAAGAATCTATTTTGTGTACGAAAGGACCTTTTAAAATTACATTGTCGAGCTTCAGTTTGTTCATAAACAAAAGAGTTGAGGTTTTAAAAGTGCTTCATAAGTTATTTCATCATGTGGACTGAATTGGACTGAAACGGCAAAGGATCATGGTCTATGTATTTCCCTCTGTTTCATTTTGCTATTCCTGCACCATAACAATGAGTTTAAGCAAAGAGAATTCGATATGTTGTGATGGCGCACGATATTATTGAGACTTTTGACAATACGGTATCAGGATATTTCAGTTATTGTTTCATCCTCACCAGCACATCCTTTTGTCTGGATTCTGTTTTATTTTCATGTTTTCTGTCTCATACAGAACCAAAGTGGAGCGCAGGAAGGAGGAGCGTCCCAAGGCAAAAGCAGAGTCTAAACCTAAACCTGAGACTAAACCAGAGACTAAACCTGAACCCAAATCTGATCCTAAAGCTGAGTCCAAGTCTGAGTCTAAATCCGAGTCCAAGTCTGAGTCCAAAGTGGGTCCAGTGAAGGAGGAGAGCTGCAGTGAGGAGGAGCGGGCAAACAAACAGGAGCCGGACACAGAGGGAGAGGCGGAACGCAAGGTGAGAGCACTCCCCAAACCACAGTGTAGTAGTAATCATGGAGTAGTAGTAATCATGGAGTAGTAGTAATCATGGAGTAGTAGTAATCATGGAGTAGTAGTACTTCTGGAGTATGTACAAAATGACATGAAGGGGACAAATGTGTTTCCTTTATATAACAGGCCTCTAATGAAGATGGACGCTCTGAGGACACACCTGAGGAAGAGGGCGGGGCCGGTGAAAAGGTGAAGGGGGCGGAGACAGAAGAGACAAAAGACGGCATCATGGCCGACACTGAGGAGAGTGCGGAGGGACAAGAGGACGAGGTAATGTCCAACTGCTACTGTGCGGGTTTTATTACAACCAGTGCCACACACAGACGCTTCATCTTCTCTATTAGTGTGTGTGGGAGTGCACACTCTGGGCACATGCACGCTGGGGTCCTTCTGCTGTAAGTGTAGTTTGACAGTCTGTGACCTGTGACCTGCAGACGCTCCTCTGTAAAGTTTGACCAAAGCTTCTCTCTGAAAACACTAAACTATTGCTCGCTCACAGCCTCACCTTCCTCTGCTCAGTCTTTCATTCTGACATCGGTAAACTCCACGTTAAGAGTCGTGTGAGAGACGTTTCATGTGAGAGACGGGACGGTTAAATAGTCCCTCATGTATTTAAAACGGATCAAATGAAATTTCCTAGGTTTGTGCAGGTTTATGTTCAAGTGCAAATAAGTGGTGAACAAAGTCTGTTTCTTTCAGGATTTCTTGGAGAATATGGATGACATGGTGGTTGTGGATGAAATCGAGGAAGAAGACGGAGCTGTTGCTATAGGTACGTGCCAGAGCCAGTGTGTCCACGTGATTTGAATATGATGTGAGTCTAAACCTGTGCCGTCTCTTTTACAGATAACTCCGAGAAAGGGGTATGTGTGAGCAAACACAAATACACTGCATTTATACAGCACATTTTAGAAATAAAACCATATAAAGGTGATGTTAACACAACAAAAGGTGGTGGAACACAAAGAAGTAAAGTGGCAAAGTACTGCACTTAAGTGTATATTTTAGGTATCTGTACTTGAGTATTTTACTTTTTACTACACTACATTTGAGAGCAGGTAGCTGTACTTTCTACTCCACTGCATGGGACTGAAAATATAACAAACAAATAAAAACAGCTAGGAGGAAAAGGTTCATTTGAAGCTTTATTAAATCTCAAAATCTACTCAAAATACTTTTACTCTTAATACTCTTAAAGTACATTTTTAAAAGGGTACTTTAACACTTTTACTAGAGTATTTTATGCTCCAGTATCTGTACTTTTACTTAAGTAACAAAACTTGAGAACTTCTTCCACCACTGTAAACCAGTAAAGTCAAATAAAATAAAGTAAAATAGCAATAAATAAACAAAATCAGTAGAATTGTATAAAAATAAAAACACCTTCATCAGTGTGTGTCATTAGTTCCATGGTTTCCATTGGTTTGGTTTCCATGGTGATGTGTCTCTCTGGTACAGGGGATGCGTGTGGTGCTCGTCATGGGCTTTAAAAAAGGATATAACCATCTGAACGAGCTCATGCAGCTGGCACAGCCCTTCGGAAAAGTGGTGCGCCACCTAGTGCTCGACATGCAACACAAGGTCTGCACGTCTCCTCTATCAAACCCGCAGTCTCTCCTCCTCCTCTTCTCTCCATCTCCTCCAGTTCTTCTTTGTCTCCTCATCCTCTTCTGTCTCCTTTTCTCTTGTCTGTATCTTATCCTCCTCTTCTCTCTATTTCTGCCTCTTCCTTTCTCCTTTTCGTCTTTTATCTCCTCTTTTCTCCATCTCCTCTTTTTGTCTCCTCCTCTTCTTCTGTCTCCTCCCCTTCTTCTGTCTTCTAACACCTCTCGTCCCCTCTCCTAATACCTCCTCCCATGTCCTTCTCCTAACTCCCCCTCTTGTCTCCTAACACCACCTCTCTCATCTCCTTGTCTC
Organism: Taenioides sp. WSHXM2023; assembly: GCA_029959045.1. NCBI lineage: Eukaryota > Metazoa > Chordata > Actinopteri > Gobiiformes > Gobiidae > Taenioides > Taenioides sp. WSHXM2023. Next base: position 22,114,593 of record CM057087.1, read on the forward strand.
CTCTCCTAACTCCCCCTCTTGCCTCCTCTTCTTGTCTCCTTCTTTCCTAACACCTCCTTTGTCCCCCTCTCCTTGTCTCCTCTCTAACTCCTCCTCTCTTCTCCTCTCCTTGTGTCCTCGTCTCGTCCCCTCTCTCCTAACTCCTCCTCTTGTGTCCTCTTCTCGTCCTCTCTCTCCTAACTCCTCCTCTTGTCTCCTCTCCTTGTGTCCTCTTCTCATCCCCTCTCTCCTAACTCCTCCTCTTGTCTCCTCTCCTTGTGTCCTCCTCTTGTCCCCTCTTTCCTAACTCCTCCTCTTGTCTCCTCTCCTTGTGTCCTCCTCTTGTCCCCTCTCTCCTAACTCCTCCTCTTGTCTCCTCTCTTTGTGTCCTCCTCTTGTCCCCTCTCTCCTAACTCCTCCTCTCTTGTCCTCTTCTCGTCCCCTGTCTTCTTGTCTCCTCTCCTTGTGTCCTCTTCTCATCCCCTCTCTCCTAACTCTTCCTCTTGTCTCCTCTCCTTGTGTCCTCCTCTTGTCCCCTCTCTCCTAACTCCTCCTCTTGTCTCCTCTCCTTGTGTCCTCTTCTCGTCCCCTCTCTCCTAACTCCTCCTCTTGTCTCCTCTCCTTGTGTCCTCCTCTTGTCCCCTCTCTCCTAACTCCTCCTCTTGTCTCCTCTCCTTGTGTCCTCCTCTTGTCCCCTCTCTCCTAACTACTCCGCTCTTGTCCTCTTCTCGTCCCCTGTCTTCTTGTCTCCTCTCCTTGTGTCCTCCTCTTGTCCCCTCTTTCCTAACTCCTCCTCTTGTCTCCTCTCCTTGTGTCCTCCTCTTGTCCCCTCTCTCCTAACTCCTCCTCTTGTCTCCTCTCTTTGTGTCCTCCTCTTGTCCCCTCTCTCCTAACTCCTCCTCTCTTGTCCTCTTCTCGTCCCCTGTCTTCTTGTCTCCTCTCCTTGTGTCCTCTTCTCATCCCCTCTCTCCTAACTCCTCCTCTTGTCTCCTCTCTTTGTGTCCTCTTCTCGTCCCCTCTCTCCTAACTCCTCATCTTGTCCTCTTTGGTCTCAGGCGTACCTGCAGTTCTCCACAGAGGAGGAGGCTGTTGCCATGGCAAAGTTCTACAATGGAAACGTGCAGGCGACAGTCTGTGGACGCCCGGTGAAGATCTGGCACTACACTGCACAGCCCACGATACAGGTACTACTGCTACTGGTACTGGTACTGCTACAGGTACTGGTACTGTTACTGCTACGGCTACTACTGCTACTGGTAACTTTAAGCGTAGCATAATGGAGTAAACCAGTTCACAAAACCTCCTCTGGACTAAAGCTGTTGTTGTTGTGTTCTCCCTCAGTTTGGGTTTGTGGTCTACATTGGGAAACTTCCAGATGCGAAGTACAGGAAGGAGGAGGTCCTGGAGCTGGTGGAGCAGTTTGGGAAAGTCAGGAAGTACTTTCTGCACTACATCCGCAGAGAGGTGAGTCCTGTCTGACACAAGGGGAACTGAGTCTTCAATTGGAAAAGATTCTCACAAGATTAGAAGTAGAAGTTGTATTTCTCAGTTGTGTACTCGGATAATATTCACATTACAAGTGTCTGTCTCCTCAGTGCTTCATTGAGATGGAGACAGAGGAACAGGCCGAGCGAGTCGTGGAGCATTATCGTCGGCATCCAGCGGTTCTCTACGGCTCACACCTCACCATCTACGTCAGCCGCAAATACAGAGTACTGCGCGGGTCAGTACTGCAAATACTGCACTAAAATACTGCACTCAAGTATCACACAGACCAGAGGGGCCCCAAAAGTATAAAAAGCATGCATAAAAAGAAAAGTAGTTTGAAGTCAACCTTACAAAAGACATTTATTTTAAATGTGTTACTTTATATTATTATAAATATTCTATACTGTTAAACGTGTAAATCTAAGGGAAAAAACTGTTTTGTAGGAGACACGTGGTGGTCCCAGGCTCTGAGAAGAAGTCTTCAAAACGAGACAAAGATTCTACCCCAAAACGAACATCCACCGAGGAACCACCAGCCAAAAAAGCAAGAGAAGAAAGAACTGAGAAAAAGGTGGAGAAGAAAGAGGAGGAGGCCAAGGAGGGAGGAGATGGGGACGTATGTATGGAGGAATTATCTGAGGAACCGAAAGAGGAGACATCTAAGGAGGGAGGAGACGAGAGTAAAGAGGAGACATCTAAGGAGGAAGGAGATGAGGAGAGCGAGGAGGAAACGTCTAAGGAGGATGGAACCTCGGAAATAAAAGAGGGCGAGAGAGACGAGGAACAATCTGAGGAGAAGGAGGAGGAGAGGAAAGAGGAGAATTTTATAGAAGAGGAGGAGAGGAGTGAAGAAAAGGAGGAGGAGGAGACTGCAGAGGAAGAGGAGGAGGACAGACTTCTGCAGAAGACTGAGGACGATAGACTGGACCAGGACTCGGACCGGGATCAGGTGAGAAGATCCACTGGGACATAAGTGAACCGGGAAATGGGGTTTGAAAGGGTCCAAATTAAACCATTTTCTATTATCTATGTTAAAATGTTGTTTCCTCACCACAAACAGACCTGGAGTTTTGTTTTGTTTTGTTTCATTTGCACTTGTTTAAAACACAAACCCTGTGTAGGATTATCAGGAGTTTCTTTGTCTAATATTTAAGTTTGCTTGATCTGAAATGGCTAAGAGTGACAAAGGTGCAAAAAAAGTAAGAAATCTGTAAGTTTTTTTGTTTGTTTTTTTCCGCAGCAACATGGATTAAAATTCACAATAGTCAATTTTGCGTAATATAGGACCTTTTAAACAAGACTTCTTTATATTTTGTAATAAAATACTTTTTAACCTTTTTCCGTAACACTGTCTTCTGGTCTTTGCCTTGTAGAGTGAAGAGGACGAGATGGAGACCGATCAGGACCCTCCTCAGACTGAAACTCCTCCCTCAGAGTGTGAAGCTCTGCCCGTTGACTCTAAAGCTTCGCCCCCTGACGTTAAACCCGCCGTGGCCTCGTTACCACTGCCCCCGTACGACCCAGACACTCCTTTAGGTGAGTTCTGAGGAGGAGCAATGGTTTTGTACCTACAGTTAAAAAAAAATGCAACAAATATATGAAGTTTGCACATGCATGAGTAGAAGTAGATGAAGATGCAAGTTTTGAAAGAGAAAAAAAAATATGAATTGATGTGGAGTTTATGGCTATTTTAAAAAACAAAGATCAAGACTAACTGTGTGTGTTCGTGTTCAGGGGTGGAGCATGTGAAGATGGGGTATTACTGCCGTGTGTGCTTCTTGTTTTACTCCAACGAAGACTCTGCCAAACGCATCCACTGCAGCAGCCAGGCCCACTATGACAAACTACAGGTCAGGACCCTCTACTCTCTGTCTTTGTCTTTGTCGATCTTTCTCGGTCTTTCTCGTTCTGTCTATTTCTCCCTATCAGATTTTTCTACTTCTGGCTTGGTTTAGTGGGGTAGTACCTGTGGTCAGTATTTATCAGCGTTTCTAAAGGATAACCTGGGATTATAGAGTTAATTCCATAACTAACTGCTGCTTATGTCCAACCAGCAAGTAAAATTATCACCTTCATTAAAAGTAAAAACGCAGGTGATGAATTTATGGCCGTTACCACAGAGATTTACCCTGATCAAGTGACGCAGGTTTTAAACCAGGTTCAACCCCAAGATAACCTCTCTAACCCGCTACAGGCCTGCACCATAAATCTGGATAAGACGAGTGTGACAATATTTAATGGTAATTAGATTAGGCCTGTCACGATAATTACTGTATCGACTTATTGTTAAATATAGCAAAGCTGGAGCAATATATTTTGGGGCTCAATATTTATCATGTGTATAATTTCTTTGCAACAGAGTGAGATTTTTAGTTATTTTTGTTGAAATGTGAAAAGATTTATTCGATGCTGCTTATGTCTATTTAAAAATTGATTATTTTGTTTTATTATAAACGATAATATTGAAAATACTTTTGACACTATCTCTGTAGCGATATATCGTGCTTCAGAATTTGTCACCGTGACATAGTTCTGACAACACTCAAATTCTAAAACTATTCAGGAGGTGTCAGATTTGGTCTTGTTTTTTGGATACTGGTCCTGGTTTAGTCCTAGTTGAGTCCTGGTGTAAACCTCGTCCAGAACCTCTTTAGTCATTGCTTTGATTCTCGCTTACACCTTGTTGGAATTTGGTTAGGACTTGATCCCGGTCTTTCTAAATCATTGTTACATATCATACAGAAGCCTAAATGGTTTTTTTTTCCCCCCTTATTTTTACAGAAATTCCTGGAGAAGAAAAAGACATCACCAAAGTAGTTTGTTTTTCCCCCATTAGTTTTATACAAATCTAAAAACACTCAACCATTGGCTCAGAACCATTTTTTAAGTTGTGTTTTTGGTTATAACAAAAAGATGGAATCCTCTGAACACCTGATCAAACGTACAAGGTTCTGTTTTTTACTCACCTGCGTTTTGTTTTTTTGTTTTTACTGGACTTGAGTTCCAGTGGAGTTCAAACTGGTAGTGAACTCGCATTGACTTTAGTTTTCTTGGTGTCTGGTTTTTGTGATCTTTTTTTTCTTGTACAGAAAAAAACTGCATCTTGGATCGAAGCTGAAATGTTTTTTAATAAAAGTACATTTCTTCAAAGATTCTGCGTGTTTTACTTTCACAGGACGAAAATAGTATCTTAATAATGTTCAAAAAGTATAATTGGAGTTTTTTTTTATTGTTATGTTTGAGGACAGGACACAAAACCAAAACATTTCACCTACTCGGTACAATAAAAATAGTCACCAGGCAAATGGGGCAATTCACTACCAAACTCATGTACAACAAAATAAAATGCTAAACGTAAAAGACGTGACGTATAAGTGTGAAGGCAAGACCCAGTGGGATTATGGGTAATGTAGTCTCGTCTCAGCAGCTCCAGGGATCTTTTCCTGTGACCTCCTGTAAACGAAAAAAACCAAGATTTTAGTAAAAAACGTAGTACATTCTGGTATTGTATTATCAGTATTAGATGGTATTTACACGTCCCTTATAATGTTGTTTCTACCTCAAAAACATACCTGGAGTTGTTTTGTTTCATTTACACGTTTCTCAGACTAGTGAAATGCTCTGTTCCACCTTGTGATGTCATGTAGTGGTAGTTTTCAAATTAGCAGCTACATTTTACCTTTTGTTAAATTTCAGCTCTGGATTTTGGCAATTCCAGGTCTTAAATCATCCAAATTATTCTAGTGAAGGTGTGTGGAGTTTAAAAACACAGTGAAGCACTTCCTGTATCACCACATGACATCACAAGGTGGAACAGAGTGTTTTCAGTTTGGGAGAAGAGCTCAGCCTAAATATGCAGGGTTTGTGTGTAAAATGTGTGAATAAAACAAAGCAGATCAATCTTTGTGCTATTTCTGAAGAGGTTGTACACACTTTGCTCCAAATTCGCTCCTTTAACTGCTGGCCTCATGAGCTGCATTTGACTGGAGTCTTAACACTATGGGTGACGTCACAGACCCTTACAGTCAGTCTATGGTGTTTAAAAATAAAATGTTTGTAGTGTGAAAAGGACCCTATATCAACTTTTATTTGTCTTATTCATTCAGTACAAGCAACACTGGAGAAGAGAGTTGGCAGTAGCAGTTCTGGCGTTACCTTGTATTTGAGGTAGTGCTCTTGGCTGCTGCAGTGGGAGACTCTGGCCTCCTCTTCATCACAGATCTTCACATGACACAGGTCACAGTAGAACAGGAGAAACTCAGTCCCTGAAACACAAGAGCACAAAGTCTCACACCTGCTCGCACCAAACCATAGTCTGTAATACCCACCCCAGAGCCACTATCTGCTCTCTGTTACCTCCTCAAAAACACCCGGAGTTGTGTTGTTGAGTAATCCTGCATTATTAGTCTGTTTACATCTCCAAAGCTCAAAATGCTCTGTTCCACCTTGTGAGGTCATGAAGCGGTCATTAACAGCTACCTTTTACTTTTAGTTCAGTTGAGATTGGGAATTCCAGAGATGAAATAATCCAAGTGATTCTAGTGAAGGTATTTGGAGTTTAAAAACATAGTGGAACAGAGTGTTTTCTGTTTGAGAGGAGAACTCAGCCTAAATATGCAGGGTTTGTGTGTTAAATGTGTGAATGAAACAAAACACAACTCCAGGTCTGTTTGTGATGAGGAAACCATAATTTAGCCCCTTTAAAGCTCCTACCACTGTTACTGACCTACGGGCTTGCTGGGTCCTCTCGTCTCAGTAGCGTCACCTTCTGTTGTGGGCTCCTGAAAGAAGGAACACTAGTGCTTTAGTCTGGACTTGAATAGTCTCTGAGCTGAGCATGGGTCCACCTGTGCCTCACCTGTTTGAGTCTCTTCTCATGCCCAGGCTCTGCTCCTTCCTCTCCATCTCCCTTCCTCTTGGCAGCCCTCCCTCCTCCGCTTCCGGTCTCCTCCTCTTCCTCCTCGAGTTCCTGCTCTATTTTTATATTATTCTTTGACTCTGCCACATCTTCTGGCTCCTGTTTTTGCTCTCCCAGATCTTTAAATGAAACTACATTTTCGATTTTGACTGTTACACTCTCCTCATCCTCCTCATCACCCATGTCTTTATGAACCATCCAGCCCTCTTCATCGGTGGTGACTGGCTCTGTCTTCACCGTCTGGCTGTCACCCTCTGCTGGCGAAGGTTTCTCTGGAGGTGGAGGGCTCTTCGATTTCTCACTGGTGTCCATTTTGTCATTTTCTGCGGATTTGTCTGCAGATTTGGACCTAGACCTTTCCCTGGATTTGTCTCTGAATCTGTCCCTGGACCTATCTCTAGACCTTCCTTTGGATCTCCCTCTGGACCTATCTCTAGATCTTCCTTTGGACCTCCCTTTGGATCTGTCCCTGTACCTACCCTTGGACCTCCCTTTGGATCTGTCCCTTGACCTACCCCTGGACTTCCCTCTGGATCTGTCCTTGGACCTACCCTTGGACCTCCCTCTGGATCTGTCCTTGGACCTACCCCTGGACCCTTGCCTGGATCGATGTGGAGACCGACTGAATTCGATTTGTGGACACATGTGAGAGGCCCAGGTTCCTTCCAGTTGTGCGTGGAAGAAGTTATTGGCTTCACGTTGGGGAGAGTTTCCGACTCGGAAATGTCTCATGATTTGACCAAACTCGTCGTACTCCACTCCCCTCCTAAGACAAACAAGACACTGTTACAGGGCTGCTCTCTGGTCTCGTCTAATGTTCCTGGTCCAGTCCCACTCTAGTCTTTGGTCTTGGTCCCTGGTTCAGTCTTGGTCTCTGGTCTGGTTTAGTCTTACCCCCAGGGAAGTCTGTTGTATTTGTTGGATATAAAGACATCGATACAAGATCCCCCAAAATTGTAGTTTTGCATTTTGGCCACAAAGCCCCGAGCTTCAAGTCGACTGTTGAACTCCACCAGACCCTGAAACACACCAGCGAAGCAGGTTCAAGTGAACCACACAGCTAGTTTTATAAAGAGCACTGCTGCTTTCAGTGCAATCCCAGTTCTATGTTTTAATGAATGGAATCAAAAGCTTTGTATTAACTGACTTTTTAAAGAGCAGATGGTGAAATCTTACCATTCTCTGCCGTCTGTTTATGAGGTAACGTACAGGTCTGTAGACCTGCTTCACCATCTTTATGAACTGAGGGTCTGAGAACTTGCACAGAGGAAGGTTCCCGATGTAGACCACTCGAGGAGACTGAAGAGGAGACAGAACAGAACATCAAACTCAAACGGCCCAAACAGAACAGAACAGAAGACTAAACCCAGGTGAGAAGGTTAGACTAACTCACATCTTCGTCCTCTTCTTCCGCATCGGCCTCAGCCTCTGCAACACACATTTCAATGTAGATCACTGGTTCAGTACATGTAAATACACCAATATAAAACATGACTGAACGTTTGGGGAAGAGCGGACTGAGGAGTGGTCATTGTTTGACTTTGCAGAGTTTTTTCTAAAGTAAACTTTCGTTTTCTTGCAGCTGTGTGAGGAGACTGCTCTGGTGACCAAGACTGCAAAATCTCAGCTCGTCTATCACAGACGTAATGTTTGTACAATCATAGACCCAATGTTCGTTTTATTGATTATTCACTTTTGAGCCACAACTCAAGATCAGCAAAAGAGATCACTGCAGCCAAATTCATGCAGTAGCATGACAAAAGGCAGATGGTTTTCTTACCGGCTTCTTCAGAATCAGTGACTTCATCCAAAGTGATGCAGTATCTCAGATCAGGGGGGCAGTCTGTGCTCTACACAAATGTCAACAACAGTCATCAGATTTCACCAATGTTAAAATACTGTGGTAGTAGTAATAATACTAGTACTACTGAGAACTCACCTCATCGTCCATGTGCTCTCCAACCACCTGCATGCCCTCGATGTCACTATCCTCTCCTGACTGGCTGTGGACATCACAAAAAGAAAAGATTATATGTGGAATTTGACTTAATCTGTACTATTACAGATATTACTATTACTAAACTATTACTAATACAGGCTGGTCCTGTTCCTTGTACCACAGACTGAAGGGGTTTGACTTGAGAGAAAGACTTCTGGTTCAGGTTAGGTTCACAAATACTGGTAAACTTACTCGTGTGCATCTTCTGTCTGCTTAGCTTCTGCCTCTGAAACATAAAACACAAACTACATTCAGATGTGGGACATGTGCAGCAGCCAAACTGAAAGCCCCAATTGAAATAAATACAGACAGATACATGTAATGCCATTCTAGAGAATATTCCAGGCAAAGAACTCAAATCTCTTTTTAGACAGGCAGGTGATGGCCCTCCCCCAGAAAGATGCACCTTTACACAGCTCTTTCAACCTGGACACACTCAGACCAGCCGTAGGACGACTCCTGAGCATCATCAAAGACTGGAGTCAGTACAAATGGAACCTCATGTATTTTTTGGTACTTTAAACGTTTAGTTCGAAGTTTGTGGTGCTATGAGACGTGGCTAAAGCTAACGGAAACACAAAATTACCTCAGGGCTATCGACATTTTTTTCAGCATTTATTTCACTTCATTGTTTCTCTACATCGCGTTTTAACCTCTCAATCTAACAGTGGGTTTGGCTCATTTCAGACGTATTATGCACTGGAAATGTCAAGGGTTTTGATCTTCACGTGTGGATGGACAAACAGGAAGGAGCTGTGTGTTAGCTTTGTTTTGCTAACATGCTGGCTCAACATACAGTCCCCTACAAAAGTATCGGAACAGCAAGGCAAATTCCCTTATTTTTGTTGTTCACTGAAGACATCTGGGCTGAAGATCAAAAGAAGAGTGGCTAGCACTCATGCCTCACAGCAAGAAGGTTCAGGGTTTGATCCCTGGGTTGCCCGGGCCTTTCTGTGTGGAGTTTGCATGTTCTTCCCATGTCTGGGTGGGTTTCCTCTGGGCGCTTTCCTCCATCAACCCCAAAACAGGCTCCATAGGTAAAAATCCTCCAGCTGAGGACCTGACTAAGACCTGCAATAAAATCATGGAGATGGATCCCCGGGCGCCTTCATGTGCTGCCCACTGCTCCTGAAAGGATGGGTCAAATGCAGAGGATAATTTCCCTACAGGGATAATTTAAAAAAAAAAAATGAACACACCTAAATGTAAATACCAGGGAATAAAAGCTGACATTCTGACCTCTTGTCTCACATTCATCTTTTGATCTTGAACCCAAATGTCTTCAGTGAACAACAAAAATAAGAGAATTTGCCTTGCTGTTCCAATACTTTTGGAGAAGACTGTATCAGTCACTGTAAATGCAGAGGTTTATCACAACATGAAAATAGCGTCTGGGGAGAAATTATCATTTTTGGTTTATATCTGCTTTTTGCCATCTTGTTTTCTGCTTTCTCCCTTGTTCAATCATCTCATTTGGCTCATTTGTTTGAACAGAATTTAGCTCAACCAAAATCAACCCCCCCACCAAAAAAAACAAAAAACGCCAATAATGACACAGGACTGGCTCCAAACACGACCTCCAAACAAAGCTGTTTGTGACTATGTCCTATGATAATAAAGACATGGCAGTGTCACCTGGGACGGGCTTGGACTCGGACTCGGGCTCAGGCTTGGGCTCAGGCTTGGACTCGGACTCGGGCTCAGGCTCGGGCTTGGGCTTGGACTCGGACTTGGACTCGGACTTGGAGCGGTCTCTGGACGCACTGCTCCTCTCTCTCCTCTGTCTCTCAGAGGACACAGATCTGACACTTCTTGCTGGTGATTTGCCTTGACTCTTCCCTCGACTGTGGCGGCGTTCTTTGGCAGGACTGGTACTCGCTCGGCTCCTGTCCTCTTTGGTCTTGCTCGAGTCTGGCTCTTCTTCAGATTTTTTCAGCTCGCCATCGTCATAAGGTCTGGCCATAACACAGCGCCTGAGAACACAACATGAAGTTACATGTTACACGGTTTGAGTTTAGCCCTAGTTTTGTCCATTATCAGTCCTAGATCGGTGTGGTTTAACTCTGCTCCAATTCTGCAGTCCTGGTTTAAATACAAGCCACTAATGAAATGGTCTGGCTAAAAGAAATAAAGAGAGGAACTCACTCCAGAGTCCTGAACTCCTGGGAGAAGGACACTTTGATGTCTACTCCGTTAATTTTCAGAGGACTGTCCGAGTAATACTCCACCATTTTGTGAGCGTCTGCTGCATTCTGCATCTCCACATAGGCCTGCATCTACAAACAACAAGACAGATCTAAAGCTCTGCTCGGTTAGGTCCAGGGTTCTGAACAGGGATGCACCAATATAGTTTTTTTTTTTTTGGCTTTATGTATCTGCTGATTCGCGATATTAACAGATTCCAGTGTAGGAACGGGAAATGGCACTTATTTCCTTAAAACAGTAAAATTATTACACAGAGATCCAATAATCTTATGTAACTGTTATTCCTCCGACTAAACAGCTTCATATGAATAAAAAGACGTTCTAGTCTCATCATTTTTAAATCATCCTTTAAAGAGTCATCCAATTAAAGGCCAAACCAGGATAACGGCTTAACCGATATAGCTAATTTATTCAGCATCAGTGCCAATAGTCGATACCAGTATCGGTATCGGTGCATCCTTAATTCTGAAAACCAAACATGACTATTACAGAACACTTCTCAGAGCCTTCACTGAAATTCATTTTCCAGCAACATTTACCTCTATGCGACACCTGCCTGGAAGTGAAAGCCAAACACTTGTAAAAGAACATTAAAGCCTTACTCTCTTTGGGATGAACATGGTGTAGCGAGGCATTCCAAAGCGTTTGATGATCGTCAGGAGGTCAGACTGACCGTCTCTACCGAAGGGGACGGGGTGAAAGTTCAGCACAAAAGAGCTCTGAAACAAAAGAAACACAACCAGCATATCAACATTTGGACTGCATGATCATCATACCCCCACCTCAGGGTGCCACAGAAACCCCCAGTGTTCCACATGGGACTGAAAAGTTTAGAGTTTAGTAACTCATATTAAACAAATGTAGGAGATTTAGCAAAGAAATGCACCAAAAGTGAGGCGAGTCATTGATTAGAAAAGTGTCTCTATATTTAAGCTTTCTATCTTACCTACCTTCTAAATTTATTGCATAAACATTAGGTATAGCCCCTTTCAAAACTGTAAAGATCCCACTGGTGATCTGGACAAAAATCCTGAACTCAACTGAATTACCCACATGGTAGAGATGCACCGAACCAGCTTTTTCAGTTTTGATTCCAATACAAATACAGCTTTAAGTATCTGCCGACAACCGATATCAACAGACCAGAGACTGAAAATGTATTTACTTTAAACAAGAATAAAAGAACTGATCTAAGTGTGTTATTTAGGTGTTACTTATCCCTCACGTAACTACATTTATCATTCAGCTAATTTTTCAGTATCAGCACTGATACCAGTATAGAATCAGTGTATATCTACCACATGGTACAACAGACTACCTAAAAAGACCTAAAGCATCTAGATGACCAAATGAGCAGAAGCTGGACAAAGCAGTTTACTCAGACATTATGAAGTAGAGTGGAAATGTTCAGGAGACAGAAGAACCCATCTCCTCAGCAGACCCTGAGCTGAAGTTCTCACCTGTAGGAAGTTGAAGGTGGTGGAGAGGGTAAACTCCATCTCCTGATCCTTCACCTTGTGTGGAGTCTTGGTGTAGTGGTCGATGATACAATGGGCCTGTTCTGGTGTTTCCAGCTCAACAAAACCCTGTAAAACATTTAGTTTAGTTTGAAAATTTCACTTTAAAAAGATGTTAACAGTTATAGGTCCCAGACAACTGCATATTAAAGATTATAGAGATGAATTGGCCATGTTCAAGACAGGTCTTCCATGTTTATCTCCCTTACAAGTGAACATTCACATAGCAGAGGTTCTTATATGGCATCTGTTCCTTCGAGGATGCACAGACAGTTTTAGTTTTCTTCTAACTGGAGATTAAATGTTTTTTTTCTGAGCCCTGGTCACGTCACACTCACCAGTGACGGGAACATGGCCACGTGCACGATTTCCCCAAAGTCTGCGATGAGTTTTCGGAGGTAGGACTCGTCCACTGACTGTGGAGGGAACTTCACACAAACCACTTTGGCCGACTGTAACAAGCAGAGAAAAACATGAAAAACATGAGTCAGATCTGAGCTGGTGGAGGTGGAGCAGGTGCTGTTTAAGAGTGCTGGAACACAAATGGTCATTTAGAGGAGAATAAAAGAACTGAGGAGGAAGTTTACCTTTTTTGAACTTGTGGTGGCTTCTTTCTCTAGAAAAAAAAAATAATAAAAAGGATTCTTTAAATACTGTGACGAAGGAGGGCAGGATTTAACAGTACTGTTATTGCAAAAACTAAAAAAAAAAACTGTAGAATAGGCGTTTTTAAGCTATTAACTAGGGCTGCACTGAGCCAGCTTTTTCAGTTTTGATATCGATTATGATATTATGAGTTTAAATAACTACTGATTTACGGTACTAACCAACACCAGTGTTGAGACTGAAAACAGCATTTATTCCTTAAAAAATAATAAAATAAGACAAGACTGATCTAAATGTCTTATGTAGCTGTTATTTATCCTTAAGTCCAAAATCCATGGTTTGAATTTTCCCAGGATTGTTGCGTCACAGGTAGAACCCCTGCAGCTTTTAAAGCCAGAAGGCCAATGACAATATAAATAATGAGACCTGTTTCTGAACACAGAAATAAAATAACTGCTCTTTTGTTACACTAATAATTACTCTTTGAATAAATATTCTTACTGGTCTTTTTTGCAGGTTTCTTTGCTGTTTCCTTTGGCTGCTTTGAATCACTATTAAAAAAAAAAAAGCTTTAGCTTTAACTTACATTTTTACATACTGGGATAAAATTGTAAAAATCTTACCTCTTGCAAACAGAAGACAAACGACAGTCCCAACTTGGGAATCTATGAAGACACAATATAATGTAGTGTGTAAGAGTTAAACAATGAGAAAACATTGAGTTCGAACAAACCTCTGCATTAAAGCGAGCTGGCTGTCTGCATGTAGGGTGGAAGTGACGTGCTGAGTCCAGACCTAAGACCAGAGAGAACTCAAATTAAAGTCTATATTTTCATTATTAAAAAATGAAATAAACTTCTCTTGAAATATTAGCTTGAAGAACTAACTAACAACACATAGATGACGGTAACATTAGTGTTGACTGGTTAACTGCTGCTTCTGTGTGTGCATATGTGTGTGTGTATGTGCGTGTGTGTCTTTTGCCATTTTTACAAATTTAGTTTAATTTACAGTAAATTACAACTCAAATGGTTCTGTACTATGAAAACCACTATAATCTGCTTGAATCCAACCATCATAATGTTTTTAAGACTGTGTTTGTGTCTGGAGGAGGGATTTGTGTGAAATGCTTTAGAATTTCAGGTTAGCAAGTAGAATCTTAGCCATGGTTAAACCAATAAAAGCACTGCACAATGTTTAATGTCTGAAGCCATATAAGGAAGAGTTTCCCCAAAGGCTGCTATGTTAACTTGTGGTGTCTTTGAGTATAACCATAGACACCATCTGAGTGTCTACAAAGCATCAACACTATAACGTCGCTCTCAAACTCAGTCAATGTCAGCTTTTTGAATCTCCGTCTTGTCCACATTCAACATCTACATATTGAATATGAAATTCATAATCGTTACATTGAAAGAAAATACTGTAACAGTGCGAGGTGTGGATCGGTCGTATAGTACTTACAAAGTCAGACAGTACGGTGATATCGCAGAGAGAGCAGGAGTAGGGGAAGGCTGGAGGCCTCATCCCATGGAAGTCCCTGGCCTCAATTTCCGATGGAATAGAGGAGAATGTAACAGCTCCTAGTATGGGTGTGCTCTCCACAGATCTTCTGAACTCCTTTGATCCGCGAGGCGTAAAGCCCGGAGAGGAACGCCGCGGTCGCTCCGGAGACGAGTGCTTGTCCTGAGCCGCCGCACAGTGTCCGTACTCCACCACAAATGAGGATCCACCAGGGGCAGCGGGGGGAAAATCTGCCTTTGACGTGCCAGGGTCACGATACAAGCTCCGTGATTGGTCCATATCTTGCCTAGAGGCGGGTCCTGCATACAGAGCCTCTGATTGGTCGTAGTGTGGCATGGGGGTACGGCCTTAGGGAGAAACAAACGAACAGAAAGGACAATGCCGTGTTCAGAAGTGCAGCGGACTTACCATACTTGACCTGAACTAGTGAATCCAAATCCTGGGCAGGTTTAAGTTTTACCTGCTCGTTTACAGAGTTTCCATTGTACAGTTATGTCCAATGGATATTTTCACCTTCTTCATCTCTTTCTCTTGAATGACTTTAAAAAAAATAATCAAATCCAGATGTACACAAAACAAAACTCTGCAGAAAAGTCCGTCACTTTGTAAAAATGTGTAAAATTTCTTGATGGTTTTATTTATTTATTACACTTAATTTAAGTACACTTTGCAATACTTGCCAAAAATGACTGGTATTGTCCAAAATCCACTTTCTTTGACATGAATCCACCAGCTCTGATCCCAGCAGAGTAGACAGATCCAGATGTGAGGTCTTCCAGTCTCTGGGCTCTGAGGGCAGTCAAAGAGTTTCCTTCTCCTTTGTGACAAACTTGAGAGCTGACAGATATTCAGTGATGGTTTTGTCCTGCCTGTGTCCTACATGTACAGGGATGAGGAATGTGGACCTTTATCCAGAGGTACTTTGATGGGGGAATGCAATTCCAAGTCCATTTTAGGTTTTTCTTATTCAACAATATTAAACCTGTGGGCTGGACCTTGGTTAAATCTCACCTGTAAAGTCCAACACTGCTGTGAAAATGGCTGATAAAATGCATTACACTTCTGTGGCGAATGAGTAGTTTCCAGTGGCATGATCCCAAACAACTTTCAGAAATTTCATCCAATCAGATCGGGCCTGTGGTGGAAGCCACATTGTGTACACGTAAAGACCACTCCAAGATCATCAAAACTATTTTTTTCTGACTTGATGGATCAGTTTGCCCATCACTGAGCCAGAAGAAATAAGCTAGAGTGTTCCTTTGTGAAAAAGAAATACATTTTATTTGACAGTTTAAAGAAATGTTAAACCAGCAATGTTAAAATCAATGGGCTCAACAAACGGGGAGCAAAGTCGCTACTTCTCCATTCATTTCCAATGGGAGATGTAAATCAGGCTGATGAAGTTTTTAGGGTATGTTAGTTGTCCAACTGCCCACATATGCATAAAGAATATCTGCATAAAGCTTATTTGACCATCTAGTTTGTAGCAGAAAGGTTGTGAATTAATTTGTACTAAATTCAAATGAGATCATTTGGTAAAATTTCAACAGTTGGCCCAACATATCAAGATAGGCCATGGAAAAAAAAACATTGGTTGATCTGCAGACTTGCCAAAGCTAAAATCTCCCTCAGCTAACCTTCTTTTTCTTTGCCACTACTCGCTGTCGCCACCGTGTCTCAAACTCATTTGACCCATCAGACCTCTGAGTGAGACGCCACATGGCTTGACCACATGGTTTCAGAATATCGCAACTTCGCAAACACAATACACAAGGATAAATCAGGTCTATCAGTGTTAAACCAGGTCTAAGGACTTAGCTTTCATCAGCATCTATCCACTGACCTGAATTTGAAGAGATCAGATTGCTTTCAGTTTTGATTAACTGAACAGTTGGGGACAAAACCCTGCCCCAACTATTGTGCAGCACAATGCACACATTATTTCTCAATTACTTTGAGAAATAATGATCTAACCTCATTTATCATCTATGTGTTTAACTAATCCACTGATCCCATGAGCTCCTTCTTTCGCCTCAGATGAAGTAGGGACCTTACCTGGGGGCAGATATTTGGGCGGAGCTGGGCCCTTCTTCAGGCCCTTGATCTGTTTGAGGAGGAGGGGCAGAGACTTGAGTGTGAGTAAATCCTCTGGAAGCTCCGCCAAAGCCGACAGGTCCTCAGCGTCAAGACCACAGCTGCTCAGCACCCCCAGAGCGCCCTCTGCTGCTGCAGACAAATGAGAGGTAGCCGGAGGGCCCGCAGACCAATCAGAGGGCTCGTGGGAATGGGGTGCCCAATCAGATTCAGGAGGGGGATGATGAGGCGGCCAGTCGTGCTCAGGGGGAGGTCTATGGAGAGGAGGTCCGTGGGGGGGAGGCCTGTGCGGGGGAGGTCTGTGGGAGGGGGGCCTGTGGGAGGGAGAAAAAGTCTATTGGTCATTTTCACAAAGTGGTTTTTTAAAAGTCCAATTAGAACAAAGAGCCCTGGTCGATCTAGTTTTTCTACAGGCTCGGTAAGATATTCATGTTCCTTTGAGCTTGTACTCAAATCTATATTGGATTATTTTCTACAAGCCTAGTTTAGTGCACTATGACTGGCACTTCCCTCAGTATTTTGTCCATAGATCAAGATATGAACATTAATAACAGACCAATCAGGCGACTTCTTTTCCCGAAGTTGCTCCCGCTAGCATTACCAACAGATCTGATTGACAGCGTTGCCAGGCACCTGCCCCTGCCAAACCAGCCGGACAGGCAGGAAGGGGAATTACCTTCAAAAGCCTTGCTCCAGATTGGCTCTTTGCTATAAAACAAATTCGCCCCCATAACTGCTAGCCTTGATGAGCTTCATTTGCCTGGAGCTGAACACTTTGAGAGACACTCCCTTAGTCCACTTTTTTTATACAGTCTACATGTTGGATAACTGCAGTGGTGCTCTCACCGTACTCCCCAGGACGGGCGGGCTCCAGGAGGGGGTGCTCTGAACATCCTGCCTCCTCGCTCTGCGCCCGGGGCCATGGCACGGGCAAACGGGCGCCGGTCTGTGTCTACAGGAGGCACTCTGAAGCGGTGAGACATGACTGCTGTGATAAGGCTGTGTCACAAAGAAACACTGGTTCAATCTGAAAGAAAATATGGGAAATCTATTGTTATTGTTATATTATTACATGTTATAGTGTAAGCAGATTTGTTACTATTGTACTTGGAAACAAACTCAAAAAGTTGGATTATTTCACTGAATTAATTTACATCCTTAGATTTGTTATGGGAAATGATCCATTGTACTCGCACTGACATGTTTTCTAACTCAACAGGTTAAGGTAGGTTAAGGTATACTTGATTCTCTTTGTCCCCATAGGGAAATTTCTCCTCTGCATCCTTCAGTGTCACCGAGGCAGCAGTGAGTGCACAGTCTCGTGCCCTGGGACCCATCTCCAGATCTTGAGCTAGTCTTGGTCAGGACTACCTTAGCTGGTGAATATGAACTGTAGTGCATGGTTTGGGTTGATGATGAAGTGACCCTTTGAAAGGACTTGTTGATATTCAGTTCCTGGTCTGAGTGCTGGGGTTAAAACTTCAAACAATGAGGCAAAAATTAAATCCAATACATTTTTCAAAAATATCTACTTTTCTCAAAACACTGACCTTAAATACGACATTCAACAATCCAAGAGTGAATCATCTCCTCTGTGTTTTAACAGGTCAAAAGACACAAACCACACATTATACACCTGGTTCTAGCCATTGGTCAGATTTTTGACCAGGAAACAGCTCCAGTTTGGAGCACCTTGGCACAGAAAATGTCTAATTCATTCCATATGGAACCATTAAAGCCGGGATATGTTTTGAAAATGTTATATTTGCATGTTTTATGTTACATGTTATCAGTTAAAAGCCCAAGTGTAAGACCTCCTCTTTAAGGTACATACACACACAAAAACATACAGACACACACCAGGTCCTAAAACAAACCTGCCCTTTTAACAAAAACACCGTGTAAAACAAAACATTTGATATAAACCAGCTCCTGCAGCATTCAATTGTTTGTCCAGTCTGCGTTTCTCTCAAAGCTAATGTTGCTAAATGCTAAACACACCGTAAATAAAAACAGTCGTAAATGTACCTGGATCTATTGTGTCTGTTTAGAGAACAAACAGGCGAGCCGCAGCTCCATGCGACAGATGATGTTTTAGACGGGTACAATCGAAGAATTTGGGGGAAAAAGAGGCCGTTGGCAAATGTGCAGCTAACACAGGAGCTAACGCTAGCTGTTCCAGGAAAGACTGTGAATGGAGCTTCGCCACCAACCGGCAAGGAGGAGAACTACCACCTGGGGGAAAAAAAAAAAAGAAATAAATATTTAAAAAAAAGAAATAAACTAAAATATTGTTTTTGTACATATTATGTAAATGTCCCATTGAGATTTTTAAATGTTTTGCATCTAGATACCCTACAGTGGAAAAGAGAAGCAGTAGTCACTTGTTAATAGCTTGTATTGATGAGTTTGGCCCTCTGAATGTCTCTGTAGAATCTCCATTCTATTCTTAATCATAAATACAATTGAGATGTGGTCGTATGCTCACAGTAGGCCGATAGTCCTATACCCTGTGATAAGGTGTAACAGAACAGGAAAATCTGAAATCAGGCATATCCAGCTGCTGCAAGAGACAACCCCACATCATAGACTGGACCCAGGGTTTTCTGTGCTGAAAGCAACAAACACCAATGTTGGATCAGAGAGGCCATCGAGATCTACAAACGAGGTCCAAGGAGCATGAACGGAGATAAACCTTATTACACATGGGATGCGCATGGGAGAAAACGTCGGAGAGAAGGGGGCGTAATCTTCCCCTACTGCAGGGGTCTTCAACCTGTAGCTCCCCAACCCCTTCCAAGTTGCTCACCAAGAGATTTCTGTATTATATGCATTGTGCTGAATAACGAAATTTTGGTTAATTGAATGGCTATTACCATTGTAAATGTATCATTTTGATGCCTAACTTTGTGCAGTAATAAATGGTTTATGTTTTATAAGCATCTAACTGTACCCCATCTAAGGCCGTGGCTGTTTTATGAACTCAATTTCTTGTGACCGCTAAAATGAGCAGCTCTCTGATATTTTTATTTTGTAAAAGAAAAAGGTTGGCGACACCTGCCCTACTGTCTGACAAAACCAAGTAAAGCAGCTTGCAAAACACTTATTTCCTTGTGCTGACACAAGAGGGCAGTGTTGTATGGTGTATAGGCCTAGCCTTCAGGTACAAGCAGGACTAAACCAGGCCTAAACCAGGACTAAACCAGGACTGGACCAAGATTAAACCAAAGCTAAACCAGTAGTAAACCATAACTAAAACTGTACTAAACCAGGTGTAAACAAGGACTAAAACAGAAATAAACCAGGACTAAACAACTAAACAAATGTGAAGTTGGATTATTCCTTAATAAAAACAAACAAATGTTTTTTCTGGTAATTTTTTTACATTTATTTTTTTACAAAACGGTCACATTTTCCCGCCACATGCTGCAGGATTCACTCACCCGACATTTAAAGAGGAGGTATTTTACTTATATGGGGCATTAACTGTACCTTTTATTGTTTTGAAAATGCTGTATTCGCCCAAAACAACATATTAACATGCTTTATAACTTTACTTGTATTTCTGACACTCACGAATGAGTCTCCCCTTCCATTGCTCCCTGTGCTAAGTCACTCCCCCTTCAGAACACAATCACAACACAATCAGCGTGCATCCCGCTAATGAAACTACTGCACATCACATCAGGTTTGTGAAGTTGCTGTGTACAGTTTTGTATCGTGTTTTTAGTTTATATTTCTGGAGAATCAGAATCTTACAGCTAAACGTAAAGAGGGTTTGAATAGGGCTCAGGAGAGATCACTAGATTACTCAAACATGCATGAAGGACATCTAAAACCTCTTCAGGCAAGTTTTGGTTAACGTTATAACATGGTAGAAAGTAAAAAAAAAAAAATTTGCTTAATACCCCCTCTTTAAAAACACACCTCTAATCAAAGCATTTTATACAGAAATACAACACTGTTTGGGTAAAGTCACAACAAAGAAATACGTGAACTCAAAAATATTCTTTGGCTTAAAATGGCACACCTTCAGATCCCTTTTCAACGACTACATCTGATGCACTTCATGTTCACCCTAAACTAGGACTAAACCAGGACTAAACCAGGACTAAACATGGACTGGACCAGGTCTAAAGCAGGTCTTAAAGAAATGTTGAGGTCTGAAGCACGATGCTCCTCCCGTGGCTTCATTTTGTGGTGATGCTGTTTATTTCTTTTCTTTTTCTTTGTTTTTGTTTGTTTACTGGCTGCGTGGCATTTTCTGGCTGGAGTGGCTCTGGACCACCCTCTTGAACAGCTCCTCTGAAAAAGCACAAAAATCACAAATCAGGAAGTATTTTCTCACATTATAAAGGTTTCTTTCAATTTCTTTGTTTACATTTTCATTTCTTGACCTGATCTGTGTCTGCAGATATGAGGTAAATATGTTCGAATCAAATATAGCTTTTACTGATAACAATTGTAATGCTGATTTATTCTTATTTATAGAAACATGTATTTATGTTATAATTTGGTGTTTTGATTCTCAAGACAATTATCCAATCAGAAAGCAGAATGAGCCAGAATGACACGAGTTTCTCATTTGTGTTGCCAGTTATAATGATAAAATCCAGTGTGTTTAAACCTAAACTGCGTCTCTCTGATCTCTACATAAACCCCAGCACCTGCCCCAGTCATGAGTCAGTGCTAGTGCAGCCTCTGCAGCTCAGGGAGGGAATAATTCTGAAGGTTCTGAGCTTCACATGAGCCTGTCCATAAACTGAGAATGAGACAAACCTGTATGTGTCCTCTATCTGCAGGTTAAGGCTCTGGCAACACAGGTTCATTTGGGATTATAGCACAGTTTTATATCAGACACATTAATCCTGGATTTCAGAAAATAAGCTTTATACTCCATGCATGAAAGAGGAAGGTTTATAAAATGTTAAAAAGATGCTTCATTCCAAACAGTACAGTCATTTGAGGGAATGGTTTTATAAGAGCACAGGTCACGTGTATGTTGAGTGAAAATGTGCATGTGTCTGTGCGTGTAACTGTAACTGATATCTGAGCTCACCTTTACTGAGGCGCCTGGAGTCCAGCTGAAAGAAACAGGACACAGTTCAGTCAAATAATAAGTGTTTAAAATACATGTTTATCGAGGTGAAACTGGGCAAAACAAACAACTGTAACTGACTAAAGATATTCGTGCATTTCTAGGTCTGTTTTCATGTTTTAAAGCAGTAAAAATCAGGTACAGAGACTTGAAGTATAGGTCAGATGGAGGAGAGAGTCTTACCCTGACGGTGGACAGAGACCTCAGAGCTGCAGAAGGACCGTCGGACTGTTCTCTCTCCACTTTAGGAGCTGACGACACAGGGACAAAGTCAGTCAAACAGTGATGTAGTTATAGTAGTTCTATCAATAGTTGTAGTAGTAGTAGTAGTAGTAGTAACAGTACTCACGTAGTGGTTTGATGATGCGGCTCACTGCGTGCACGACTCCGTTGGTCGCCATCAGATCTGCGTCCTGCACTGGGACTCTGTTCACGTACACTGTGTAGTTACGCTGAAACAACACAAACATGTCATCGGGTTAAGTCCTGGTTTGGTTCTGGTTTAGTCATGGTTTAGACGGAGTTTCTTCCTCTTTTAATCCCAATTTAGCCCTATCCTGGTGTAGTCCTGTTTAAGTCTGGTTAATCCCGGTTTAACCCTGGTTTAGTCCTGGTTTAGTCCTGGTTTAGTGGCACACTCACCACTCCCAGCTCCAGCTTGTCTCCCTGCAGTGGCTGGACCCTGGTGTGGGAGCTGACCCCTCCACTGACCAGCAGACCCTCCCCCAAGTGGAACTTCAGCAGCCTGGACAGCTCCGCACTGTTCCCTGTGGAGAAACACGGCTTAGACCTGGTTTAGACCTGGTTTAGTCCTGGTTCAGTCCTGGTTTAGTTATGGTGACCCTCGATATGTCCCATAGTATCACCAAGAAAAAATCATGTTTATAGAAAACACCTTAGCGTGTCTTAGTTGCATTGTAACATTAAAGGTCCCATATTACACGAAATTTATTTAAACCATGTTATAATGTTGTTATCTCCTCAAAAACAGACCTGGCGTTGTGTTTTGTTTCATTCACACATGTTTAAGTAATCCTTTATTATTAGTCTGTCTACATCTCCACAGCTCAAAATGCTCTGGTCCACCAAATGATGTCATGAAGTGACAGCTTTCAAGAATAACAGCTACATTTTCCCTTTTATTCTGTAGAATTTGGCAATTCCAGGACTGAAATCATCCAAATGATTCCAGTGAACGTGAATGGAGTATAAAAACACAGTGGAGCACTTCCTGTACATGACATCACAGAGTGTTTTCTGTTTGAAAGAAGAACTCAGGTTTTGTGTTTTAAACGTGTGAATGAAACAAAACACAACTCCAGGTGTGTTTGTGATGAGGAAACAACATAACAGACAAAACATCAGGTATTTTAGTTACTCTGGGTGAAAACTGCAAATAAGACAGTCCTCTGTTTCAGAAAGTACATGATGTGTGTATTTCTGTGTCACATGCTCTTCTCTCACGTGTAAGAACATCTCACGTTCTCACGTTTGTAATTATCCAAACACAGCCTTAATGAGAAACCACTTTGTTGGACAGATTATAAACTAAAGGACATACTCTTGTACCTCAGTCATGCTTCTCATAAACAGCACTCAGCTCAGAGCTCCATCTACGGCATAGACTCTATATAAATAATAAAAAGTGTTTGGCTCCAGTCCAATGAAGCTCATCGAGGATAGCGGTAATAGGAGCTAATCTGGATCGTGAAGAGTGGATGGACATGTGTGGTGCTTATTAGACTGAGTGAGATCAGCAGCACCAATACAACACAAGAAGAACTCATGTATTAGTATTTGCAGTTTTTCTGGTGTTTCTTTATTTCATTTTGGAGTTTGTAAATAAGACTCCTGCTGTCTGATGTGTTGATGTTCCTCTCCTCCCTCTCTGCTCTATTCCTCCTCCCTCTCCTCTTCTCCTCTCATTCTACCCCCTTCTCTCTCCCCTTCTCTCTCCTCTTCTCCCTCTCTTTTCTTCTCCCTCTCCTCTCCCTGTCTGTTCTATTCCTCCGCCTCTCACTTTACCCCCTTCTCTCTTCTCCTCTCTTCGGTCCCTCTCTCCTGATTGGTCCCTCTCTCCTGTTCTTTGATTAGTTCCTTCCTTCCTCCCTGCTGCTCTGTGATTGGTTTATGACCCCTGCTCTCTGATTGGCCCCTCCATCCTGCTCTCTGATTGGTCCCTGACACCTGCTTCCCGGTTTGCCCCTAACTGCTGTTCTCTGATTGGTCCCTTCCTCCTAGCTCCTGCTCTCTGATTGGCCATTCCCTCCTGTTCACTGATTGGTCCCTCCCTCCTGCTCTCTGATTGGCCATTCCCTCCTGTTCACTGATTGGTCCCTCCCTCCTGCTCTCTGATTGTGATTGGTCCCTCCCTCCTGCTCTCTGATTGTGATTGATCCCTCCCTCCTGCTCTCTGATTGTGATTGGCCCCTCCCTCCTGACTCCTGCTCTCTGATTGTGATTGGCCCCTCCCTCCTGACTCCTGCTCTCTGATTGGCCCTTCCCTCCTGACTCCTGCTCTCTGATTGGCCCCTCCCTCCTGACTCCTGCTCTCTGATTGGCCCCTCCCTCCTGACTCCTGCTCTCTGATTGGCCCTTCCCTCCTGACTCCTGCTCTCTGATTGGCCCCTCTCTCCTGCTCTCTGATTGGTCACTGATCCCTGCTCTCTGATTGGCCCCTCTCTCCTTCATCCGGCTCTTTGATTGGCCCCTCTCTCCTGCTCTCTGATTGGCCCCTCCCTCCTCCCTCCTGCTCTCTGATTGGCCCCTCTCTCCTGCTCTCTGATTGGCCCCTCCCTCCTCCCTCCTGCTCTCTGATTGGTCCCTCTCTCCTGCTCTCTGATTGGTCACTCACTCATGAGTCGGCTCCTCTCGGCCGTGGGGATGGAGTTGAAGGCGTCGTTGGTGGGAGCGAAGAAGGTCAGCGCCCCCTGTTGGTTCAGCAGCTCAGTCATCCCAGCGGTCTGCAGCGCCCCCACCAGCGTACTTAAGGACAAACACACACGGACAAATGATACAAGATTTACAAACCGCTCAGGGTCAGACAAGGATTAAAAGGCTTTAGGCTTGATTTACTGGTTACTTAGATCAATTTTGTTCCTTTGTTGTTTTTAACGTCATATCATGGGATTTTAACCAACTGAGAAATGCAGCATGTGGAGTTCAGAAGACACAAGGGACTGCTGGATTGTGAGAAATGAACTTTGCTTGTTTTTCCCATGTCCGTTTTCGTGAGAGGATAGCTAGCTAAGTAGCTGGCTATGGAGTTTTGAGATGCTACAAGCTTTTTACACCATATGTGGAAACAAATGTGGCAGAAGTCCTTCCAGAGGAAATACTTTGAAGGAATGCACCATTTTATCACCAGCCGAAACAACAGAGCTTGAGTAAGAACAAGGCCTTTCCTGTTGTGTTCACCTGGCGCCCCCTGGAGGCTGTTGTGACGCTGCAGGACACAGAGGAGGGACACTTTTGTCTCTTCCTCTCCTCAAACTGCCCTGACACAGGATCTGCTGACCGTCCCTGACCAGTCCTCCTTAAACTGACCTGAGACCTTTGACTGGTCAGGTGTAGCCCTGGTTTAGACCGGGTTTAGTTCTGGTTAAGTCCTGCTTTATTCCTGGCTTACTTTTGTTTTAGTCCTAGTTTAGTTCTTATTCACTACTAGTTTAGTACCGATTTAGTTGTAGTTTAGATCTACTTATTCAGTCCTGGTGTAATCCTAGTTTAAATACTGGTTTAGGTCTAGTTTAGTCCTTATTCAGTCCTGGTTTAGTCCTGGTTTAGGTCTAGTTTTGTCCTTATTCAGTCCTGGTTTAGTCCTGGTTTAGGTCTAGTTTTGTCCTTATTCAGTCCTGGTTTAGTCCTGGTTTAAGTCCTGGTTTAGTCCTGGTTTAAGCTTTGGTTTAGGTCCAGTTTAATCCTTATTCAGTCCTGGTTTAGTCCTGGTATAAATCCTGCTTTTTTGGCCCCACTGTAGTTTTTGGTTAATGTCTTTCCCAGATCGTCTATAATCTTTTCGCAGCAGCTCCATTTCACTCTATTTCATTTTTTATTTTACTTCACTGTCAAAAATAATACTTAAGGGATTTGTCCATAAAAGAGCTGTGAACAGTGTGGAGATTCTGAAGCATTTGGAGGAAAGCGCAGACATTTCCACACAGGAGCGCTTGTCTTGGCCCTAAACTAAACCATAATAACGGGATAGGACGGGTCCACATGTAATAAAAAATCTGTATTTATTTCATGTTTATAATAACAATGTTGGTGCAGAGAAATGTTCACTTCACATGTTTGTGTACGCTGTAGTTTGGGATGTTAATGACTGGGATTTCAAACAGGACTAAACAAGGACTGAATCAGGCCTAAACCAGGTCTAAAATAGGGCTGAGGGAGGACTAAATCAGGAGTAAAAAACAAAACTAAAGCAGAACTAAAGCACTAAACCAGGACTAAACATGGGCTGGATCAACATGAGTAAAGTAGGGCTAAACAAGGTCTACACCAGGACTAAAAAACAGACCTTAAGCACGACTAAACCAGGTCTAAACTAGGACTAAACCAGGACTAAAGAGGCCAGGGTTTGCATCTACAGAACTGAATCGAACTGTTTCACACCACATGTTTTACACATGTGCAAACTGAGCACAGGGGAGGCCCTGGAGGACTGGAGACAGATTTATGTAGACCGCCCAGGCAAAACCATTACAGGAGTCCATCCACCAGACCGCCCAGGCAAAACCATTACAGGAGTCCATCCACCAGACCGCCCAGGCACAACCATTACAGGAGTCCACCTACAACACAGCCCAGGGAAAACCATTACAGGAGTCCACCCACCAGACTGCCCAGGCACAACCATTACAGGAGTCCATCCACCAGTCCACCAGACCGCCCAGAGAAAACCATTACAGGAGTCCACCCACCAGACTGCCCAGAGAAAACCATTACAGGAGTCCATCCACCAGTCCACCAGACCGCCCAGAGAAAACCATTACAGGAGTCCACCCACCAGACTGCCCAGAGAAAACCATTACAGGAGTCCATCCACCAGTCCACCAGACTGCCCAGGCAAAACCATTACAGGAGTCCATCCACCAGTCCACCAGACCGCCCAGAGAAAACCATTACAGGAGTCCACCCACCAGACTGCCCAGGCAAAACCATTACAGGAGTCCATCCACCAGTCCACCAGACCGCCCAGAGAAAACCATTACAGGAGTCCACCTACCAGACTGCCCAGAGAAAACCATTACAGGAGTCCATCCACCAGACCGCCCAGGCAAAACCATTACAGGAGTCCACCTACCAGACCGCCCAGGCAAAACCATTACAGGAGTCCACCTACCAGACCGCCCAGGCAAAACCATTACAGGAGTCCACCTACAACACAGCCCAGGGAAAACCATTACAGGAGTCCACCCACCAGACTGCCCAGGCAAAACCATTACAGGAGTCCACCTACCCCACAGCCCAGAGAAAACCATTACAGGAGTCCACCTACCCCACAGCCCAGGCAACACCATTACAGGAGTCCACCTACCCCACAGCCCAGAGAAAACCATTACAGGAGTCCACCTACCCCACAGCCCAGAGAAAACCATTACAGGAGTCCACCTACCACACAGCCCAGGCAATACCATTACAGGAGTCCACCTACCACACAGCCCAGAGAAAACCATTACAGTCCACCCACCACACACCCCAGGCAAAGTCATTACAACAGTCCACCCATCCCATGACCCTGCCAAAGTCCTTACAGCAAAGGGACCTCCACACAAACATCTCATGGGATGGAAACTCTGAGAGGAGAGCACAGAGACAGATGAGCGCTCCAGGCACCGCGCAGAGAGAGGAAGCGTATGAGGCTCTATGGAGAAACATGCTGCGGTGATAAACATGAGCGGATACAGCTTCCTCACAGTAAAACACATACACCACACGGACAGCAGAGTGAGCTCATACGGCGCCCCCTACAGAGCCGCACATAATAATTATAATCATTATAATAATAATGCCTTAAACTTGTAATGAGCTTTACAGGATGCAGTCATTATTCAATCACTCCACACTCGGTGGTGTTAGGATACTATTGTAGTCGCAGGTGCCCTGGGGCAGACTGAAGGAAGTGAGGCTGCCAATCCGTGACCATCAGCCTCTTCCAATCAACATCACAAATATGAACTAAACTCTAAGTGGGAAACGGAAAACTTGTGTTAGGCCTGGTTAAGTCCTGGGTTTAATACTGGGTTAGTCCTTGTTTAATCTTTGTTTAGTCATTGTTCAGTTCTGGATTAGTTCTCGTTTAGTCATGGTTTAGTCCTGGTTTGGTCCTTGCTTAGTCTTTGTTTAGTCCTGGTTTGGTCCTGGTTTAGTCTTGGTTTAGTCCTTGTTTAGTCCTTGTTTAGTACCTATTTAGTCCTGGTTTAGTCCTGGTTTAGTCCTGGTTTAGTCCAGTGAACCCCTTGTACCTGAACCTGTCGTCAGCCTTGAGCAGGTCCATGATGGTGCCTGCAGGGGGCGACAGCAGCTTGTCCACAGTGAACATGGAGCCGTAGCGTCCCATTTTGTCATGTGCGGCGATGCAGGCGTTCTCAATGCACAGGTTCTACAGGGGACACAACAGCAGCATGGTTAGTGTAATGCTAACTGTAGACACTGCTCTGTCTGAAGCTCTGTTACGCAAGTTAGACTTTAATCTGAGTTAAACCATGAAAATTGCTTGAAAATTGACGGGAAAATTGAAATTGACGGTCCTATAATAAGCGTAATCTCTGTTCTATAAGATCTGTTCCACCTTGTGATGTCATGTAGTGGGAGTTTTCAAGCGAACAGAAACTGGGAATTCCTGGGCTGAAATGATCCAACACAGTGGAGCACTTCCTGTATTACCACATGCCATCACAAGGTGGAACAGAGTGTTTCCTGTTTTAGAGAAAAAAACTAAAACTGCTGAACATTCCCCATAGAGATACATGTTGAACACCCCCCAGCGTGATGTCATTGCAAAGTATTAATAAGGGACTGTGCTGTTGCCGTGGAGACGCCCTCTGTATTTAGTCCCCACAATGTGATAAATGCCTGCCCACACACATCAAATGAAAAGTTTCCCAAGCAGAGGAAATACTCCCCCGCTCTAATAAGCCTCTGGTCCTCCATGGTCGGGTCTAGACTAAGTCCTGGTCTGAGTCTGGATTTCACCAGGATTTCAAGTGGTTTTGGGGATGACTGAGGTCTGGAATGATTTAAGTACAGTGGAAAATGTGATCAAACTTCAAACCGCAAGACCGCCTCTGAACTAGAACAAGAACTGATCTGGAACTAGGCCAGGACTAGACCTAAACTGGACCAAGGTTTACCCACTACAGCAAAACATCATTATAGGACCAGGACTGAACCAGGACTAAACCAAGATTAGTGCAAGACTATAAAAGTCATATTGTACCAGGGCAGGGTGCCATGGCAAACCTTTCTTTCATATTATAAACGAAAACATCATTTGCAAGAACTATAACATTGGTTTGAACCTAAAAGGACTTCCTCTGATCTGTCAGTCATGAATCAGTGCTAGTGCAGCCTCTGCAGCTTAGGGAGGGAATTCTAGAGGTTCTGATCTTCACATGAGCCTGTCCATAAACTGAGAATGAGACAAACTTGGACGTGTTTCTATCTACAGGTTAAGGCCCTGGAGAAACAGGTTCAGTTGTGATTGTAGAGCTTTTTTAAACTGTAAGAGCTCAGACTACAGACTACAGACTACAGACAGTTCCTTTAAGGTTAAAACTCTATACACTGTCTTCTCTCTTTCATTATTACAGTTTATCCTCTGCAGAGCCTCCACTCTCAGAGTTTAGGTCACTTTGGGCGTTATCGTTAACATTAGCCTCCGTTGTCTGCGTCCGCTCACAATCAGCTGCAGCGCACGTGCAATTAGATCACCATATTCCAAACTTCAGGCCAACACTATATCAATCACCAGAGATACTTCCCAGCCCTTGAATGTATAATCAATATTTACTCCTAATCTAAGGAAACCAGATTTTTGAGACACACCCGAGTTGGGATGGTGAGTATGAACACAAACGTGAAAAGAGCACGTACAGTTGTCCAGTCTCAACTCACTCATGGCTCACTTATAATGTGAAGGACTTCTGTCAGAGCATTTTTTTTTTACCTTATGGTCAATTTTCAAGCACGATTTTCTGTATTTTAGCTAAACAAATGACAATATATTTCCCTCTTTATTGTTAAACTGGTCAAAATAGGAACATCTGAGACATTTCTTGTGTAAAACTGAGACAAATCACTGTGTTTTGGATAAATCTGCTGTGACAGGGAAAACAGGGCTCAAAACTGGGACTATCCGGGCTAAATAGGAACGTCTGGTCACTCTATCCCGATCCAAAGTCCTTTACAAACTTATGTGAGCTTTAAATTATGACATGACGTAGTTTCATCCTCAGAAACTGTTGTGTTGCTCTTATTCACACGCATGTACTTCAGTAATCTTGTATATTTAGACTGTCTGCCTGTTCACGGCTCCCACCTACTAGTACGTGTTATATGCGTAAAGCAAAAGGGCTCCTCCGTGTTTTTAAAGCTCGTTGGCCTTCACCAGACTCTTGTGTCAAATTGAGAGGTAGCAGTAGTAGCTCTTCTTAAGCAGTAGCAGTATAGCAGTACATTTAACCCCTTACGTAAATGCCTCCTACTGAAATCTCATCCTCTAGACACGAGCAGAAACACATGTCTTTCCCTCACGACTGTTTTCACTTCATTTTTCAAAAGCACCTTGAGAACGAGCAGAAAAATAATAATAATATAGGATGTGAAATTGAAACTTACGTAATAATCTAATTTAAAGGGAACAGAATATGAAGTGCTGAAATCAAGATGTCCGCCGCAACCTGTGTGACTCTGACACGTGTACAGTACTACTACTACTACTACTGCTACTGCTGCTGCTACTACTACTACTACTACTACTACTACTACTACTACTATAACTACGCTATAACTACTTCTAATTCTAGTATTAGCATGTTTTCACCAGAGCTGGACTAAACGTGGACTTAACCACTAAACCAGGGTTAAACCAGGCTTAAAGGTGCACTGTGTAACTTTTTGGTTGGTTGGGGGGTTCGTCACCCTCTTGTTTCTATGGATATGTCATTGCTCTGCCTGGAATGTTCCACAGTATGGCATTAAACAGTTCTATCTTTAGACATTTAGTCAATTTCAGGTGGTTTTATAGCTCAAAAATACCTAGAAAAACAGGGATTCTGACACTGAACAGGGCCGCCTCTCCACAGATCTGACCTGTAACTTGGTCTGGGTTGGTGTCCATGATGATAAACAGGTTTAATGCCGTACTGTGAAACATTCCAGACAAAGCAATAACATCTCCATGGAGAAAAGCATCTGACGGACCCTCCAGCAGAAAAGTTACACAAAGCACTTATTTAAACCAGGTCTAAACCGGATCTAAACCTGGTCCAGATCGGGTCCAGAGGTCAGGGGGTTCAGGTCTGGTTTGGATTAATGATGATCCCAAAAACAGATGTGAAGGATTGAGACCTGGTTAGGACCGAGGCGGGGGCTGGGTAACCACAAAAAACACAGTGATGTCATTCTGGAACATTTACTCCCAACATCTGAGCGCAAAGAGAGGACCTACACGCCAGAACATCTCCATTCAAGAAACGGTACAAGAAAAAGTCAGAAAATCAGATACTAACACTAATACCGAAACTAGATCCCAACTTTTCGCAGGTATCGATACTAAAAAAGTCACATTGAATAAAATCAGATTAAATAAAGATCATCGTGGTATCAGAATCGGTATCGAGTATCGAGTATTTACAGGTCTTGTACCTTCAAGATTCACAGGACAAGTACAAAATAAACCACAGTGAAGCAATCCTAGTCTAGACCTAGATTAGTCCTGGTTTAGATCTCATTTAAGGTTCTGATTTAGTCCAGATTTAGTCTTATTTTTGTTCTAAAATAGCCTGAGTTTGATTTATTTATATTTATATTTATATTATTTATAATGTATTTTAGTTCTTGTCGGTTTTAATTGATCCTAGTTTAGTTCAAGTTGGTTCTGATTCATTTTTAGTTCTGGTTCAGATCTCATTTAAGGTCTTTTCACACTTATCCTGGTTTAATCTTTGTTTGAGATTAGTTTAGTCCTGATGTAGACTTGGTTTGGTCTGGTTTATTTCTGGTTTAGAATAATTTCTGGTTTAGAATAATTAAAACCAAAATAGTCCTGGATTACGATAGTCTTGCTTTTCCATGAGTTTGACACACTTTAATGAACTTAACTTGAATTTAGAATTATTTTATTTAGTTCTGATTTAGCCCAGGTTTAGTCTTACTTTTGTTATTAACCCAGGTTTAATTTATTTATATTTATATTTATATTTATATTTATATTTATATTTATATTTATATTTATATTTATATTTATATTTATATTATTCATAATTTATTTTAGTTCTAGTTGGTTCTGATTCATTTTTAGTCCTGGGATAAATCTCATTTAAGGTCTTTTCACACTTGTCCTGGTTTGGTCTTGGTTTGAGATTGGTTTAGTCCTGATGTGGACTTGGTTTGGTCTTGCTCATTTCTTGGTCTGTTCTAGGCTCCTTTTTCTAAATTCTGGGTTTAGTCCGAGTTAAATCCCAATCTGGCACAGCACTGAGATAGTTCTGGTTTAGACCAAAATAGTCCAGGATTACTATGGTTTAGATGAATCTTTAGTCCTGGTTTAGTCCTGGTTTAGTCCTGATCTCAGGTCTGATAAAGTGCAGGGTTCTTTAAGTATGTTCCAGTTTGACATACACGTGTAGGTCGTGGTTTCCTCGTCTGAATCTTGTCTCCGTGTGTTTTTAGTACCGTCATTAATCTGAACCAGACCAAACCCCCCCTCCTTCCACCTCTGGACCAATCATTTCCATCCCCCTGAGGAAGTAAAATCTGCCCGGCAACACACACAGCCAATCACAACTGAGGAAACTGAAAATAATTATGGAACATTATGGGACGATTAAGGAGATGGGAGATTTAAAGGGGTATTCATTTCATTTAGTAGAAGTTAATACATTTGTGTACAGTACAGCGATATATTGTAAAAGCAGCTGTTAGGGTCAAAATAAGTCCATTGTGTGCGCTGTTAACATGCTAGTTGTTGTTACCATGAAGGCAAATTTAAGATCTGTTGTTGTGAAAAGTGTTTATAAACTCATTGTGGTGAATACCGAGGATGCTCTGAATGTGTAAGGTAAATGAGGAATAACTTTGGACCACTGAAACAGAAAACACCTTATGATGTCATGTGGTAATACAGGAAGTGCTCCACTGTGCTTTTAAACTCCACACACCTTCACTAGAATCATTTGGATCAATTTCAGCCCTGGAATTGCCAGTCTCTACTGAACTAAAGATAAAAGGAGCTGTTAACTTGAAAACTACGATTTCATGACATCACAAGGTGGAACAGCATTTTGAGGTTTGCAAATGTAGACAGGCTAATAATTAAGAGTTACTCAAACATGTGTGAATGAAACAAAACACAACTCTAGGTTTGTTTTTGAGAAGGTAACAACATTATAACATGGCTTAAAGCTCACAAGAGTCAATTCTGCGTAATATACTAGTAGGACCTTTAAATAGTAGTCTAGCAGTATTAGAGGCAAGTTATAGTAGTACTAAAAGCAGTATTTGTAGTAGTACTCAGTAGTACTCACGTTCCTGTAGATAAAGACCCTGAGTTTGAGTCCTCCCACAGTCTCCAGCTCCTGTCCATGGTACAGGGACTTGGAGGACAGACGATCCTTCAGGATGTGCCGAGACAAGATGGTCTTCAAGGCGGGGGTCATGGTCATGCTGCCTGTTCAACCACAAGAAGTTCACATTATACTAAACCAGGTCTAAACCAGGTCTAAACCAGGTCATAACTAGGCCTAAACCAGGTTATAACCAGGTCTAAACCAGGTCTAAACCAGGTTATAACCAGATATAAACCAGGTCTAAACCAGGTCTAAACCAGGCCTAACTGTCTTCTCACCTTTGAAGGCCTCATCCAGGGGGACCATCAGCGTCATGGCCTCTGTACCTGTCAGGTGTGTGCTAAGCCCCGCCTCCACAAACATTTTTCTTGCCATGGCTACATTGGAGCTTTCAGCAATTTCCAGAAGTGTCTTGGCTAAAAACAAATAAATACATGACATGATTGACATAAAGTCGAACAATATTTCCTTACGCGTGTATCCTGTCACTGAAAAATAAAAATGATAAGTTATCGTTATACTGAAGTGTGAATATACTACTTTTTTGTCATAATGCAAATAATGAAGATGTAAAACTGTTTAATACCAGTTATTTCATCATGTAGAATAGACAGAAACAGAGCAAAGCATCATGGTATATGTAGTTCTCTCTATTTTTTAGTTGTTGCTGCACCAAAACAATGAATTTAAGGAAAGAAACTTGTAATTTGATATACTGTGATGGCCCTCGATATTATTATGAGACTTTTGACCTTTGATTATTGTTACATTCCTACCGTATACTTCGAATGAGAAAAACTTGTGGTATTGTGTCCTGTATTTGCAGGTTAAGGCTCTGGCAACACTGGTCACTTGTGATTTTTAAACCATAACCATTCTCTTTTCAATAGACTGAAGAGCTATTTACGTCAACTCAAAAAGGGGACCAAATCCAGACTGAACCAGGTCTAAACCAGGCCTCAGTCCTCACCTGAGTCTGGGATGAGCAGTTCGTTGATGTAGTGCACCACGCCGTTGGTTCCGAGTTGGTCTTTTCTGGTGACGATGGCTTTACCGTTCAGAGTCACCTGATCCGCGTCACAGCCCACCTCCAGAACCGTGCCCTGCAGCGTCTCCATGGGAACGCCTGATACGATGGACTCGGCACACTGCATGTTCTTCAGGATGTGATAGTTCAGCATGTCTGGAATACAGAAACAGCTCTGAAACTGGTCTGAAACTGGTCTAAAATAGGGCTAGACCAGGACTAAAGCAGGACTAAAGAAGGACTAAAGTAGGACTAAAGTATTACTAAAGTACTGCTAAACCAGGACTATTGGTGGACTCCAGAAACAGGTCTGAAACTGGTCTAAAATAGGGCTAGACCAGGACTAAAGTAGGACAACTTTAGTCCTGGTCTAGTACAACTAATGTACGACTAAAATACGACTAAACCAGGACTATTGGTGGACTCCGCACACTGCATGTTCTTCAGGATGTGGTAGTTTAACATGTCTGGAATACAGAAACTGGTCTAAAACAAGTCTAAACCATGAATTATAAGTCCTGGGTTTATTCCTTGGTTACCTGGACTAACAGAGAACTAAACTGGGACTAATGATGGACAATTGTGCACTGTTCCTCAGGATGTAGTGGTTCAGCATGTCTGTAAAAACAGGAGTCTGAAAAAGGTCTAAATCAAGACTAAACAAAATCTGAACCAATGACGATGCCATAACTAGGCAAGGATTAAAGCAGGAAAACCAACCAGAACCAAATATGGACAGAACCAGGTGTGAAACAGGTCTAAACCAGGACTAAAGAAGGATTGTTGATGGTCTTAAAGTACAGATATTATGCTTTATTTTTCTGTATTGTTTAAACATGCTCTTGAGTACCTTTGATAATTAATATTTTAGAACTTAAAATAATGACTTTGTAAAGAACCACACATTCGTTCACAGCTTCAGTGCTCGCCATAGTGTGATCTACCATGAGGAAAAAAAACAACTAGGTATTGAGGAACATGCGCAGACATGCTGTAATGAAAATTAGAATTGCTTAGAACGAGTCTGGTGATGATTTATGAACTGCACAGGGTTTTTACCTGTGACGCAACAATCCTGGGAAAATCCAAAAGTGTTTTGTAACGGTGCAGGGGGAATTACTGAATAAGAATCATCAAAAAAGAGCTAATGAAGCAAAGTACGACTCCAGGTATGTTTCTGATGTGGGATCAATATTGTAAAACGGTGAGCTCAAAAAGTTTTGCATATGTGTTTTTTAATATACTGCATGTTCTACTGAGTGGTACAAATGTCTGCTACAAAAACAGGTACTAAACCAGGACAAAACCAGGCCTCACCTCTCAGAGCGATGGGGTCTCCGAGGATGCGGTTGAGAGTTTCTGGTGGGATCTTCTCAAAAGCGTCATTTGTTGGAGCAAAAATGGTGTACTGTCCTCCAGACTCCAACATGGCCGTCAGACCAGCCGCCGCGATCGCAGTCTGTCAGAAGAATACAAACTGTCACATGTGAACCAAACACGAGGAGAAGACAGGAGCCGACAGGAGCAGACTTTTATGACTCATAATAGATATAAACTACCAAAGTTTATTTTAGTCAGCTGTTTATTTATTGCAGATCTTGTTTTTAGAATAGTTTTGGGGATAATCCTGCTTTTTGCTTAACTTGCCATAAATTTGTTTCAGTTTTATCGTTTATCTTCAAATTGTCTTCAAATTTCATGACAGGCTTAGATAGGAGCAGAGCCAGTAGTAGTATGGTATTAGAAGTATTTGAAGTATTTGAAGTGCTATTAGTAGTACATCGTTGGTGTTTTTACCCTGAGTGTCTCCAGATCATCGTCCACCTCGATGAGCGTCTGGACGTCGTTGGAGACGGCGGTGATGACCCGGTCCACCACGTGCACGATGCCGTTTGTGGCGTGTTGGTCGGGTTTGATGAGGCGGGCGCAGTTCACCGTCACAATCTGAAGGGGGCGCACACACATGGACAGGGTTTGAGCGGATACATGACCAATCAAAAGTTTGGACACACCTTCTCAGTCTATGTTATGTTTTTGAGTCCTAAGATAGTCCTGTTTTTTTACTCATTAGTCCTGGTTTAGACTCGGCTTGGACTTGACAATAGTCCTGGTTTCAGACATGGTTTAGTCTGGTGATATTCTGCAGATCAAGTGCCTTTTAAGATAAAGAGTAGATGTGTTCTTTAAAATTATTTAAATATAGCACATATTTTTTAAACTTCTCTTTTTCAGTTTTTAGACCAACATTTTATCAGAACTACTTTTCCTTCTGCTTTTTTCACATTTTTTGGCCTGTTTTAATTATGTTTTAATGGTGTTTAGTTTCGGTTTCAGCCTTAGTTCTGTATTTAGTCCTGGGTTAGTCCTGGTTCAGTCCTGGTCCAGTTTTGGTTCAGTCCTGGTTCAGTCTTCATCCAATCCTGATTCAGTTCTCATTCATTTCTTGTCTAGTCTTGGTTCAGTCTTGGTTGATTCTTGGTCCAGTTTTAATTCAGTTCTAGTCCAGTCTTAGTCCAGTCGTGGTTCAGTCCTTGTTAAATCCTGCTTCAGTCCTGGTCCAGTCCTGGTTCAGTCTTAGTTCAGTTATGGTTCAGTCGTTGTTCATCCTGCTTCAGTCTTACTCCAGTCTTGCTCCAGTCCTAGCTCAGTCCTGGTCTAGTCCTGGTCCAGACTGCTCTCATCCTGTTGGAATAGTGCTGCACGTGCATGTTGAAGTCCTGGTTTAGTTATAGCTCAGTCTGGGTTCAGCCCTGGTCTAGTCTTAGTCCAGTCCTGGTCAAGTCTTAATCCAGTCTTACTTCAGTCTTAGTCCAGTCCTGGTCCAGTCCTGGTTCAGTCTTGGTCCATCCTTAGTCCAGTCCTGGTCCACTCACCCCATTGGAGTAGTGCT
Organism: Taenioides sp. WSHXM2023; assembly: GCA_029959045.1. Classification (NCBI taxonomy): domain Eukaryota; kingdom Metazoa; phylum Chordata; class Actinopteri; order Gobiiformes; family Gobiidae; genus Taenioides; species Taenioides sp. WSHXM2023. The sequence continues at coordinate 22,151,733 of CM057087.1, forward strand.
GCATGTGCACATTGAAGTCCTGGTTCAATTGTGGATCAGTCCGGCTTCAGCCCTGGTCAAGTCTTAGTCCAGTCTTAGGTCAGTCTTAGTCCATCCTTAGTCCAGTCCTGGTACAGTCCTGATTCTCTCCTCACCCCGTTGGAGTAGTGCTGCACGTGCACGTTGAAGTCCTGGTACATGGAGGTGAAGGTGGCTCCGTGCTTCAGTTCCTCTGAGGTCAGTCTCCGGTTCACCATGTGGTAGTGCAGAGCGTTCAGCAGCTCGATGTTCACGTTACTCACCAGGGCGTCCAAGATCTCCTACAGACGTACAAAACGACACAAAACATCACCACAGTGTACGAAATCTCCTACAGACGTACAAAATGACACAAAACAACACAAAACCACACAAAACATCACCACAGTGTACCAAATCTCCACACAAATGAAGAACAGATCCGATTTCTTGAAGGCATATCCCTAAGCCCATTCCATAGTGAGTTTTTTGTGTTTTTTGTGAAGCTATTTAAGATCTCCAGACCAAGTCCTGCAGAACTCCGCTCCTCCACCGGGTCGCTCCCCTCCTTCTGGTCCACCTGCCTAGAAACTCGCACCTGCCACACTGCACCTGACCGAGGTAAGCGAGGCGGGATTCTCTGGCAAACTACAACATGCTGGAGTCAATCATGGGGCACAGCTTTTTTTCCTCACTGGGTTACTCTGGGTATAATGGCAATAGTAGTACGAGGAGGTGAAGTAGTAGTAGTAGTAGTTGTAGTTGTAGTAGTAGTAGTAGTAGTAGTAGTACACACAAAACATCACCACAGCTTACAAGATCCCCTACAAAGATACATAAATAATCCAGAAGGAGGTGGAGCAGTAGTTCCATAGACTGAACTAAGGGAGTGTGACATCAGCCATGGTGTTCGTTTCCAGTCAAATGAAGCTCACAAGGCTAGCAGTTATAGGAACGAATTTGGAGCTTTATTAGAAATAGCAAAATAAAAAAAACATCATGCAGAGCGGGTAAATACGAACATTTTAAGACCAAAATGACGGGGTTCACAGCAGCAGTTACAGAGAAACCGGAGACAATTTTTCAACGTAAAAATCGGAGCCAGAGTCAGAAGGAGTCGGAAGTGCCCCATGAACACTTCCTGTTTGGAACATGACAGCTAAAATGTTATATTTAAATACACAGTCTATCAGTAGTATGAGTAATTGTAGTAGTAGTAGGAGGAGGAGGTGGACTTATTAGACTTAGACAAACTTTATTGATCCACAAGGGAAATTTTTTGAAGTAGGAGTAGTAACCGGAGAGCTGATGGAAACTGGTGACGCTAACAACCAAAAAACACAAAACATCACAACATCGTCCAGCATCTCCCATACAGCAGGTTATGTGCTCAAACATAACGTCTCCTGCAGTGTCCAGACTCCTGCGGCCCCTAATCTGTTGACACAGCAGTTCCCAGTTGCCTTTAGGCCTCCTCAGAACAGAAGTAGTTTAACAGCTCATATTTCAGTCTTTCTAAAGCTAACGCTCCTGAACCTGCACTTTTAACACATTGTTTCCAAAATCATTCAACACAAAATTAACAACACACGGGTCCACAGCCAAAAGCTCAAACTACTGCAGAGAAACAAAACAAACACCACTACAGAGTCCAAGGGATCCAAAAAAAACAAACGAGCTACAACTGCAACACCGGAGCAGCAGGAGGACGTGGAGGAGGAGTATTAGGTGTAGTAGAAGTAGTAACAGTAGTACTAGTAGTAGTAGTAGGAGGAGGTGGAGGAGGAGTTGGAGAAGTATTAGTTGTAATAGAAGTAGTAATAGTAGTACTAGTAGTAGTAGAAGAAGTACAAGTAGTAGTAGGAGGAGGTGAAATAGTATTAGTTGTAATAGAAGTAAAAGTAGCTGTAGTAATGGTAGTAGTAGAAGAACAAGTATAAGTATTAGTAGTAGTGGTTGTAGTCGTAGGAGGAGGTGGTGGGGTATTCGTAGTATTTATAGTAGTACTGACATTGGGTAGTGCGGCCCAGGCCTCGTTACTTGGGGCGAAGAAGGTGAAACTTCCTGGTCCTTCAATCTCAGGTCTGAGCTGAGCCCGGTCTGAGTACATCTGTGTAGTAGTGGCCCCCACCGCACCCAGGGTCTGGTAAATATTCACCAACGGCAGAGCTGTACACACAAGTACTGCGATTAGTACTTCAACAAGACACAACTTAACCGGGTACAGTAAAACAGCAACAGACACAAGTAGTAATAGTAGTAGTAGTAGTAGTAGTAGTAGTAGTAGTAGTAGTAGTAGTAGTAGTACTTACCAACAGGACAGCCCTTCTCTCCTTGGACCTTCTCATATCCAGGACAGCACTCATAGGTGATCACCCTGGAACAGAAGAACACCAGGTTAGAATACTTTTAGTACTACAGACTACTGCGTAGGATCGGATTCGTGTATTCTTCTATTTTTTTAATATTCTGACAACAATACTCAGACTTTATTATGTGACAGAAATGCAGTAAAACATGCCATTAAATGTGTTTATCGAGTATTAGACAAATGAGAAGAAGAAATAACCTTTTGTACTTTTGTTTGTGGAAGTAAATATGTTTAAATAAGGTAAAACGTAGCTGATCATTTTCTCCACAAACAACAAAATTTTCTTCTGCATAAAAACTGCTAACCCTGCAGTTTAGATCTGTACAAACATGTTTAGAAATGTCCCTGTGAGTCAGATGCCCTCCCTGTGTCTCCATAGAAACATGAGCAGATAATATTGACAGTAAGACAAAGGCAGTGGTGTTGGGCTGAGTCAGCACTGAGTCGACTCGGAGGAAGTTCCACAGACTCATAAAGACCAGATATTTACAACCTTTTCATTAACCAGGACTGAACCAGAACTAAACCAGGACTGAACCAAGACTGAACCAGGACTGAACCAGGTCTGAACCAGGACTTAAACTTGGACTAAACCAGGTCTGAACCTGGACTTCACTAAAGAGCCAAACCAAGACCAAACTTGGACTGTACTGGGTTTAAACTAACTTAAAGTATTAAATAGAACTAAACCAGGTCTAAACCGGACCAGATTAGCCTAAACCAGATCTGAATGAGGACTAAACCATGACAGGACAATTTTCAGGACTAATTAAGATCTAAACCAGGACTAACCAAGCAGATGTATGTTTCACAGGACACTCAAACGGACAGATCCTGGTTTAGACCTGGTTTTTCACTTATCAGACCACAGACCTCTTCGTAAGGATCTGGTCTGGTCCCAGTCCAAAACCAACAGCATGCGCCTCTTATGGAATGTGTATGAAGTGAAATATTGCAGTAGCAGTACCAGGGGAGTACTTCGGAAGTACTTTTGAGGCTGGTGTGGAGACAGCCCGACAGACTCTGGAGGTAATTCAAATATGTACCAGCAGTCACGTCAAATACTGCGATTCTCTGGAGTATTGCAGTAACTTAAGTAACAGGCTCAATGAAAACGTGAGGTACAAGTTTTTCAGAATACACAGAAAATCTCAAAACTTGGGCGGTTTTAAGGACTGAAACGGAGCTTCGCGGTGGAAGCCAGATGTGGTTCTAAAAGTTCTTTTTCCATTCATTGTTCCCACAGACTTATATTAAATATCAAAGGTTTAAAGGCATGACTCAGGCTCACCAGCTCTGTGGTCTATGTCCATAATGATGACTAAGCCGTTTTCAGTCCAAAAACACATTAAAAAAAAAAAGGTACAGTGTGGAACTTTCTGGAAGTGCCATGTTTCCTGTATGATTCTATGGAAATACAGTAGAAAGTTAAAACCACACTTCAGAACATTCTTAATGGCGATAGATACTTTTTTGCCATATGTGAGATTAAACGTACATTGTATAGCTTTTCTGGGCCCATCACCTGCTTGTGTTTCTATGGATACGTCATTGCCTGGCCTGGACTGTTCCGCAGTACGACATTTAACAGCTCTACTTTACATTTATTCGATTACAGGTGGTTTTAAAGCTCAAAAAATCAAAAAATATCTACAAAAACACACATTCTAACTGTGAGTAAGGGTCGTCTCTCCACAGATCTGACCTGTAACTTGGTCTGGTTTGGTCTCCATGAAGATAGAAAGGTTTAAAGCCATACTGTGAAACATTCCTCTCCATGGAGAAAAGCATTTGACGGACCCTCCACCACAAATTTTACACAGTGCACCTTTAAATTTCCATGGAAACAAGCTGGAGAAGGTCCCTCCTCCAGGCCAAGTAAAGGCCGCCACACACTGCAGCAGAATTTGCCCGATTTTGGCTGCGATTTGCTTCTCTGCGAGTTTGGGGAGGCGTGACCCGACTTTGTGTTTTCGTGTGCGATTCTGAAGCCGTGTGTGTGGCGTCAGTGCGATTCCGAGCTGCTCTTTCATATCGTATATGGTAAAAGACGATAAAACCGAGCGCCGAGTGCAGACGGAGTTATTGACACACAGGCGCTAGATACAAACTCAGTATAACGAAAATAATTATTACTCTCCTCTTGTAAAGTTGTAAAGTATATTATCCATAGAACGTGTCCTCCGCAAGTAACGACACCCCATCCACAAAACAGCGCTGTAAATCCTGTCTGAAACGTTCTTTAAAAGTAAAAAGGCCAGAGTTCCTCACGTGGGTTTGTTTACATCCACTCTACTTCCTGTGTGCTTTTATCACCAGCCTTTTATGCATTAAAATCATGTATGTGAAGTATTGCACCACATTTCACAAATAATAACACAGTTTTGTCTTGTATCTAAACTAGAAGTACAATGTTCTGATCTTTCGAACACTTAAAGAGTCTCAAAGCGAGTGGTTTTACTGTAAACAGGAAACGGCAGACAGGATCGAGCTCACAACTTTATACTCTGTGTGACTCAGTCTTTGCGTTCGGAGATTTTAAGTCTCATCAGATTCTCCTCGTGTCTGTGGCGTGCACTTTTTGTCGCACATTTAAACCAAAAAATCCTGTACTTTGTGGCGACCTTAAGAGCCAGGTTTGTGGAGATGCAAGCTCAGAGTACGGACACGAGTTATTCAGTTCCATAAAATAAAAGGTGCACTATGCAACTTTTCAGGTAAAGACTCTGCCACATAACTGTCTCCATGGAGATGATGCTTCATACAGGTATTTTTCTCCTTCTTAAAAACATGCATTCTCATCGTCAGCGTAGTCACCTCTCCACAGATCTGACCTGTAAGTTGGCCTTGTAGCATCACTCGCTTGTTTCTTTAAAAATTGATATGTTTTATGCCGTGCTGTGGAAAATTCCAGACTTCGCCATGGAAACAAGCAGTTGGCGGACCTTCCACCAGAAAAATGACACAGTGCACCTTTAACTTAGCACTTTATACAGTTTCATACGGCTTTTATATAAAATGATAGGTCTAGTGGCCATTAGTTACCACATAGCTGAGTTAGCTAGTTTTCAGTCTTTTTTTCCCACAAAAAGTCTATGGAAAAAATGAATGGGGAATTTACATGTGAAACCTCGCGATGGGGAGAACTTCATGATCATCTGGAGTCTGCTGTAGGTGTATGGACGTCACACAAGTATGAGCTGGACATTTCCCCAGAACTAAATTTGCAGAATTACTCAATGAGGGAAAAAAACGTATAACAAAAAAGTGGAGAGCTAAAAGAAAGTTTTAGGAATATTAAATTCCTTGAAGTCACTTTGGACCAGGTTTATTCCGAGTTGTTTTGCACCTGGTTAAGTCTTTTGCTGCACTTATTTGGTCTTTCGAGTTGTGTTTTGTTTCATTCACACATGTTCAACACACAAATATTTAGTTCTTCTTTCAAACAGAAAACACTTTGTTCCACCTTGTGATGTCATGTTGTAATATAGGAAGTGCTCCACTGTGTTTTTAAACTCCACACACCTTCATTAGAATCATTTGGACAACTTCAGCCCTGGAATTAGCCATCTCTACTAAACTAAAGGTAAAAGGTAGCCACTACATGACCTCATAAGGTGGAACAGAACATTTTGAGCTTTGGAGACATAATAAAGATTTACTCAAACAAGTGTGAATGAAACAAAACACAACTCCAGGTGTGTTTTTGATGATGTAACAACATTCTAACATGTCTTAAAGCTCACAAAGTCAGTTTTGTGTAATATAGGCTCTTAAAGCTTCATTTCCCTCGTCAATCACTGAAGGTGATCTAAACCAAAGCCTAAATCTCCGGACAGTAGCAGTATTGTGTAGTTCTCACAGTAGTCACGTGCTGTCAGTTTTCCTCATCCCCCCTTCACGCTTCATGGCTCCCGTTTCCTCTTTTTGACAAATGTTGAACCCTGAACTTCTGCACCGTCATGACTTTAAATCCAGACCCAGATTTATGAGCGCCCACTCTGGACCCAAAGTGCAATGCCTTATGTCGGACATGTTTGCCAGAATCCATTTTGGACATCATTACTCAAGCTCAGAAGAACATGGAAGGGTTGGTTCCACTGTCCTCTGCAGCCAGGCCCTTCTCACTGTTTACAAATGCATTTATACATTTAACTTTTCTTTATTTAAAAACACAGACATTACACTATTTTCTGATCTGTGTTATAATGATGTTTCTTCACCATAAACAGACCTGGAGTTGTGTTTCGTTCCATTCACACATGTTCAAGTTTAGTCTGAGTTCTTCTCTCAAACAGAAAACACTCTGCTCCACCTTGTGATGTCATGCGGTAAAACAGGAAGTGCTCCACTGTGTTTTTAAACTCCATACACCTTCACTAGAATCATTTGGATCATTTCAGACCTGGAATTTCCAATCTCTTCCGAACTAAAGACAAACGGTAGCTTTTAACTTGAAAATTACCGCTTCATGACATCACAAGGTGGAACAGAGCATTTTGAGCTTTGGTGATGTAACAGACTAATAAAAGTATTACTCAAACATGTGTAAATGAAACAAAAAACAACTCCTGGTCTGTTTTTAGTGAGGTATCAACATTATAACATGTCTTAAAGCTCACAAGAGTATATTTTGCATAATATATAGGACCTTAAAATCCAATTTGTCCCCTTTGGTTTTTAATACAACCTTTAAAACCAGTTACTTAGTTGATTAGTAAACCTGTATTTCAATTAAAGGCACTGCAGTTACCTGATCTGTACTGTTTAAAACATGTAAAAAGTAGAACTGAACCCATTATATTTTATTTTTAACGGTTTGCAGTGGTCCAAAGTTATTCCTCACTTACTTTATGCACTCAGAGCATCCTAATCATTCACCACGATGAGTTTATAAGCACGTTTTACAACTCAGAGCAGAGTTTTGGAGTCATGGTAAAGCTCACAACAACTAGCATGCAAACACACTTCCTAATTAGTTGCAGACACTACACAGAGGACTTATTTGGATCCCAAGAGCTGCTTATACAATATATCTGTATTTTTTCTCAAATACAAAAGAAAACTCGTACTGGGCCTTGAATGCTTTTATTTGAGAATTCCAACCGCTGTATTTTGTTATTTCCAGTAAAAATTCAATATTGTGAAAAAGATCCAAAGATTTGCTTGGTTCCACAGTGAACAGTAATACAGTATCAGTGTCTTCCAGCCTGAACTCGCACGGTTTTCCCATCACAGCCGGAGAATAGAGCTTTTGTTTTGGACACATGTGTTTTATGGGACCCCCACTAAGGCCCACGCTACATCTGCTAACACCATTAAAGACGGGGTATTACACTTCCATGGGGTATTAACTGCAAAAACATAATATATTTAGATCACCGTGGATACCTTTTATTGTTGTGGAAACGCTATATTCACCAAAAACAACGTATGAACATGTTTTACCATTTTCACTTTCGTTTTTGACCTTCTGAACGCCTCTCCTTTTGCTCTGAGCGTCACTCCCCCTTCAGAGCGCTAACGTAACACAATAAGCACGCAACCCGCTAATGAAACTACCGCACATCGCAACAGGTTTGTCGAGTTGTAGTTTATTGTTTTGTGTCATGTTTTTGTATATTTATGTTGGTGAGTGACGTAGGCGTGTGGGCGGAGCATTGGATGGACTCGTACAGCTAACAAGAGATCGCTAGATTGCTCAAACAAACATAACGAGAGATCGCTAGATTGCTCAAACATGCATGGATAACATCTATAACCTCTTCAGGCACGTTTTTGACGAGGGAACAATGTTATAACATGGTCGTAAGCTGAAAAAAAAAGTACTTCTTTACAACTAACTGCAAGATATCACAGGTATAACTACGACTTCTACTGCTACTTCTAACAACTACTGCCACTACTACTAATACTGCATAAATTAGAACTACTACTACAGGTGCTACTTTATCTGAAACATTATAAAGTGGATGTCCTCTGCATTTGACCCATCCTCAGTGTCCCAGGGGTGAAACCTGCCAGGAGATGTGGGTAAAGTAGGCAAAAATTGTACTCAAGTAAGAGTAATGTTATTTCAAAATAATATTACTCAAGTAGAAGTATAAAGTAGAGACCCTTAAAATTACTCAAATAATGTAAAGAAGTATCTGGGAAAATTACTTAAAGGTGCACTGTGTAACTTTTTGCTTAGGGGTCTATGGATGTGTGACTTTTAACAGCTCTACTTTACTTTTATTCAATTACAGGTGGTTTTATTGCTCAAAAATACCTAGAAAAACAGGCGTTCTGACTGTGAGTCAGGTTTGGTCTCCATGACGATAGAAAGGTTTAATGCCATACAGTGAAACATTCCAGACAAAGCAATAACTCCACCAGAAAAGTTACACAAGGCACTTTTAAAGAGTCACTGTCGGGAGGTAACATCTGATTTACAATTGGAAGTTAATGTTATTTCAAGGACTTTATGTAATACACAAAATCTGGTATTTTCAAAGGACTGACACAAAAATGAGACAAACTAAATCATATCTGAAGGAACGCTGCGAGAAACACAAATGTTTAAATCATTTAGACCAGGGGTGTCCAAACTCTTTTCATCAAGGGCCACATATCTAAACACAGACGAAGCAGAGGGCCGATCGAGGGCCACAGACTGGGGCTCAGTACAGTGAATAATTGAAATATATGTATGTTTAACACGTTAGAATGAGCGATCAGTCCTTTATTCATGCTAAGATCCACAAAACCACACAATAAATATGAAATATTGTCTTATCAAAAGAGATTTTCAAAAAACTTGCAGCCAAAACTGCTCAAGGTCATTTGGGTCAATTCACCTGGAAGCCTGAGGGCCAAGAAAAATTTGTCTGAGGGCCACATTTGGCCCACAGGCCATAGTTTGGGCATGCCTGATTTAGACTTACTCACAGTGGGAAGAGGAAGCACAACTTTTACTCAAGTAACGGTACTGCTACTTCAATAAAAATATTACTCAAGTAGGAGTTAAAGTATGTCAATAAAACTGTACCAAAAATGTACAATTTCATTAAAAAGTAAATGTAAATATAACAGTAGTAGTAGTTGGATCATCGTATAGTTACAATAACCATCTGTGTAAATCTTTCCACAAGGACATTTCAATTGGATTTTAAACACAAACGTAGGAGCTGTGTGTTGTTTTGACTTCCCTGACATTTCAGACAGAAGGCATAAAAACCACACTGCACAAACGGAATGTACCGCACCAATACGGCCGTCATGATTAAACCAGATGTGTAGCCATCGCGAGACGTGGTCGGGGGACTGCTGTGGGAATACTCACAAACACCGAGGAAGTGCTGAGAGGAGCAGAGGAACCATCAAAACACAAGCGCTCGTAAATTATGTAAGAAGGATCAACACGGCCTTCACAGTGTCCACAGTCACACGATGGTAAAACCCTCTGAACCTGGACCAGAACCAAACCAGGACTGGACCAGGTTAAAGGGTCTGAACGTGATTTAATGTATTCTTGTCAAGATAAATGCTCTTTACTTCCTGTATTGTGCGGTAGAAGCTGTAAATAAAATAAAAAATAGACTCTAAAACGTAATCTACTCATTTTACATTACGTTTTCTGAGGTTCTAACACCGAAGCTCTTTACAGCAGGGTCCAATCAGGCACTTTGTTACTAAGAATCATGGGAAAACGACTGTCTAACACTATCCCAGACAAGAGATTATTTGTCATTTTGCAATTAAAGAGCGACACATACACAAATAGCAGCAAATATTTGAGAACTATAAGGAAACAACTGCCTGATACCATCCCAAATACATGATTCCCTGTAATGGTGCAGTTCAAGAATAACACAAACAAATAGTAGGAGAGATAAAAGAACTATAACGGAACAACTGCCCGACACTATCAGACAATCGATTCTCCCTCAAGGTGCAATTCAAGAGCGACACAAACAAAAAGTAGCAGAGATTTGAGAACTTTAAGGAAACAACTGCCTGAGACGTTAGATACTTGATTCTCACTCTTAGACAAACTTTACTGACCACAAGGGAAATTATTTGGATACAGTAGCTCAAACATCACAATATAATATAATAACAGAGTAACAAAAATAGATGGTATAGCAAAAAGAGACATAATTATAAAAATAAATGTATATGTACAAGTCAAAATAAAATAGAAAAATAAGTAATAAAATATAAAATCACAGCTATAAACAAGAGACAAGAACAACAGTGCAAATAATATGCTGATTGACAGGGCATAAGGTTATCCGTTACTTAAGATTAAAGATTTGTGTAATTTTCAAGAGTGACACTAACAAATAGCAGCAGAGATTTGAGAACTATAAGGAAACAACTGCCTGGCACTATCCCAGACTGTAGTCTCTGTGTCATGTTGCAACATCACAGTGACACAAAGGATTAAATCTCTTGTGCTCCAGCTGAGCCGGCTTTCTCCTTGTTCTCCTTCTGGACTGAAACCCGTCTATGAATGGAGCATTGTACATCAAAATTTTACAACTATCATTACTCGTGTCCAATAATAATATGATATAGTACTTTTTGGACACGCAAAGACACTTTAACTTCATTCACTGACGCACACTTGGTGGTACTAAGCTACTTTTGTAATCGCAGTTGCCCCTGAAGGACTGACTGAAGGAAGTGAGGCTGCCGTCTGCACCGTCAGGAATCATTTATGCGCAGATCACATTCACACTAGACAACGTGAATGAAGTGTCTTGCCTGAGGACACCACAACAGTTTCCCGGTCTGGCCTTACTTAATTTCAGAACGAGATTACACTGACGAGGAGCTACGGCCACAGTCTGGATCCTCCCGTTTAGTCCAGTATGAGTCCTGACAGTGTAACGAGAGATGTGAAAAACTTTTTTACACTGTGTAACTTTTTGGTTGGGGGTCCGTCACCTGCTTGTTTCTATGGAGATGTCATTGCTTTGCCTGGAATGTTCCACAGTGTGACATTAAACAGCTCTACTTTACATTTATTAACTTACATGTGGTTTTATAGCTGAATAAGACCTAGAAAAACAGACATTCAGACTCTAAGTGGGGTCGCCTCTCCACAGATCTGACCTGTAACTTGGTCTGGTTTGGTCTCCATGAAGATAGAAAGGTTTAATACTATACTGGAACATTCCAGACAAAGCAATAACATCTCCACGGTGAAAAGTTACACAATGAACCTTTAAGACAGAAAGTAGCACAACTTCTAGTACTACCACTGTACCACAATTACTACTGCAGCTTTTGATCAAAAATACGCAAATATAAATACTGCTTTGGCATTTCCGAGTGCTTGATCAAAGTTTGTCCAAAGGTCTGGTTCTTCTAACGTCAGTAACTGTCACTGTGCCCTCCTCACCCTCTCAGAGCTCAAGTGGCTCCCTGAAATGTGAGCCTGAATCTGTTGAGAAAACATTTTAAAATCCTGAGTGTGAACATTGGGCTCTCCAGACAGACCAGCATTCACCCGCCCGGGGCCTGCACGCACCGGTGGAAAGTCCGGGACAGGGCCGGCTTTGTGCGGGCCAGGGGTCGCACGGGGGGGCAGAGGTCGCACGGGAGGCCAGGGGTCACACGGGTGGAGGTCAAATAGGGTTGTAGGGGTCAAAGTTCAATGACAGTAGCCTTATAAATGTCCCATAACGCTGTCCCTGAGCTTGGGTGACTGTGGTGGTCAGTTGAGACAGACACTAAAGATTTTATAGCCTCTTTTCCACTGGCACGGTTCTGTTGGAGCTTTGGAGCAGGTCTTTTTCTCCGTGAGACGCTGACATCACAAATATAACTCATGTTTTATTAGTAAATCAAATATAAATCATAGCTGAATTATAGTCGTAGTTATGAATCTCAGTGATTCACAAAAAGACGTTTAATAATTTAGTAAAACGTTTGTGGCTGTGAGACGTGGCTAACGCTAAAGCTTCAGCTATCTTAAACACAAAACCATTTCCAATTTATCATCAGCTTTTTCTGAATTTATGTCACTTCTCTGCATCTCTACATATGTGATTTAATCTCTGTTTATGTACTGCAGTAGGTTTGGCTCATGCTGATGTATTATATACTGGAAATATCATATGCTTGATCTTTATACACAATTGCATCTATAAACAGGAAACAGCTGTGGCTAATGTGCAGCATATAAGTCACATCACTGTAAATCCGGCGGTTTTTCACAAGATAAAGTCAGGGTTTGGTTTATATCTGCTTTCTGCCATCTTGTTTTGGCCTGATTCATCTTTCTCTCTTGTCCAGTCATCGTTTTAACCACACCTGGAGTCGTACCGTACTGTACCTGCCACAGATGCCTTTGGGAGCTGGTGCCCTCCAGGGTCAGACCATCAAACGGTTCACTTTAAACCACATGTGGCAAGGCCAAGGCCCGCGGGCCGCCTTTTAATGTGGCCCGCAAGGAGTTAAAAGGTACAATTTATTATTATGTTGTGACTCTACTACATCACCCACAGTGCACCGCAGTTCGTTCCCGCGATGTGACTGCATCTCGCCACTAGAGTGAGGTATTTTCCTACAACACGCTCTGGCTGAGAAAAGTAAAAAAATCTCCCCAAAATGTCCAAGAAAAGAAAAACTGATGCAGAAGAACGCCTGTTTCATGAAAATGGGAAAGTAAACCTGTACGTCTTTGATGTCATGAGAGAATATCCGTGATGAAGGAATACAACATACGTCAGCATTTCACAAAACATGGCACTAAATTTTAGTCTCCAAGAAAAACGAGTTGTCCAAGAATTAAATGGAAAACTAAAATCACAGCAGGAAATGTTTACAAGAGCTACAGCCAAGAACGATGCAGCAGTGAAAGTTAGCTTCATAATGGCAGAGGAAATCGCTCGAGCTTCCAAGTGCTTCTCTGAGGGTGCGTTTATAAAGCAGTGCATGCTGAAGGTGTGTGAGCAGGTATGCCCAGACCAGATACACACTTTTTAAAAAAGTGTAACATTTTTAGCTATCAGGGAATCTTACATCACAGATTACCAACGGCACAAGCAGTTTTCTGGCTTGTTCATTAGCCATTGCTGAAAACACAGACAACAGCACAGCTGTCCATTTTGGGCAGATCTGTCTGTCACCGAGGAGCTGCTGGATATAGTTGTCTTGCTTGGGACAACAACAGGGAAGGACATTTTGAGGAGGTGGAGAAATACGTAACTAGCTGTAAATTACTGTGGGAAAGATTGTTGGGGCTGACTACAGATGGTGCTCCTGCAATGTGTGACGAAAGATGAGGTTTGATAATTAAAGAGAAAATGCTACAAGAAAACTGTTCTGCACCTCCGATAACCCATCATTGCATTATCCATCAAGAGGCTCTGAGTGGAAAGGTTCTGGAAATGGATGATATTGTGGCCACGGTAATGAAAACAGTAAAGTTTATTTGTGCGTGTGGCCTAAATCACCCGTTTCAGCACTTTTGGAGATGTCCCGTATCACATAGAGTTAAGGTGGCTCAGTTGAAGCGCTGTCCTCCAGCGATTTTTTGAGCTCAGAGAGCAAATCTTCATGCAAAGCAAAGGAAAAGTTTTGCACAAACTATCAGATCCAAAGTGGCTGTGTGATTTTGCCATGTTGTGTGATCTAACAGAGCATCTCGCCCTGAATAAGAGACTGCAGGGACGAGTCAATCTTAGCGATCCAACGGAAACTTCACCTCTGGAAGTCCCAACTAGAAGAGGACAATCTCGCCCACTTTCCTGTACGCCAGAGCATTTCAGCCTCATATTCAGTTTTTTCATGTGCTCAGTTGGCAGCCAAAGTAACCCGGTTAATTAATGAATTTGACCGACGCTTTTCTGACTTCAGAGCGCAGCAGCCAGGTTTTGCCCTCTTTGCCAATTCCTTCACCGCCGATGTTGACAGCGCACCTCATCATCTTCAGATGGAGTTAATCGAGCTTGTTGCACTCGAGGACTTTTACCATCTGCTTCCCCCTGACGTGATTCCACAGCTTCATGCTGTTTGCCGTTTGCTCCGTGCTTTTGAGGATTCCTACAGCACAAGACCTAAAACCACGTCAAACATCCACCCAGAAAACAAACAGGTGAGCATTTATTACAGTTTTTGAAGGTTATATGCTAGATCTGCTATGCAAGTTCTCAGCAGATCACCCTGAATGAGGTTCTGAGGGAAGTAAGTACTACTACTACTACTACTACTACTACTGCTGCTGCTGCTGCTGCTGCTGCTGCTGCTGCTGCTGTTACTGTTACTGTTACTGCTACTGCTATGACTACTACTACCACTGTTACTACCAATGCGCCCGAAGTGACATACTGCCGGACCCTCTGCACTACAAAAGGACAATATTTCAGATTCCAGTATTTTTCAAAGATTACTGTCATGTTTTTACAGTCACTAATTTGTCACAAAATATTATTGTAGATCATGTTTCTACAAAATAGTTTAGCTGTTAAAACACACACAAAAAATGTGTTTTCATGAGCTGTTATCTTGTAAAATGTAAGAAAAATACTACTGTATAATTTGATAATTGGACAAATGCGACATGTCAGTGTTTTGTGACTTCAGGATAAATTAGAATTACAAATAAACCTTAAAGAACACAATAATATTTAGTTAAAAATGATCATGTTATGTTATGTAATGTGATTTTCTTTAAATATGATCCAGCTAAAATGTGTTTCTACAGCTGATACCTTTTTGTTTTTACGAATAATCAAGTTCATACTGTAAAACTTGAAACTGTCCTGCCTGTAGCTGCTGCGGACACTTCTAATGCCTGTCGTCTGTCCCTGATTAGATCCAGAGGTGAGTGTTCCGACAGGAGCGACAGGAGCAGAACAGGAGCACTTTGAGTGGCAGGAGCTTCCTGTCTCTGCTGGAGGACTCACAGGAATGTGCCTTATGTAACCGCACCAGAAGAAGGAAAAACAGGCCAAAGAAAATACTGCAGGAGAAATAAAGACGCAGAGAAATCTCAGAGTGACAGGTGAAGGACAGGACGTGTCAGGGTCAGACAGGTGAAGGGACGTGTCAGGGTCAGACAGGTGAAAGGTAGGACGTGTCAGGGGTCAGACAGGTAAAGGGTAGGACATGTCAGGGTCAGACAGGTGAAGGGTAGGACGTGTCAGACAGGTGAAGGGTGGGACGTGTCAGGGGTCAGACAGGTGAAGGGTAGGACATGTCAGGGTCAGACAGGTGAAGGGTAGGACATGTCAGGGTCAGACAGGTGAAGGAACGTGTCAGGGTCAGACAGGTGAAAGGTAGGACGTGTCAGGGGTCAGACAGGTGAAGTGTAGGACATGAGGAGGCGACAGGTGAAATGACATACATAGAGGTAATTCCATGACCGTAACCTAGCAACCACAATGTTAAAGTCCTAGTTAAAGTCCTGTTTTATTGTCCGATAATCAGGAAGTATGTGTTAGCATGCTAGCTGTCGTTAGCCTTACGGTGTCACCAAAACTCCACTCGTCGGTCACTGACAGTTGTGAAAAACTTTTAAAAACTCATTGTGGCGAATAATCAGGATGAATTCGACTCCAGTGAAGCTGCACGGAGACACACACGTGTTCAGACATAATGATTTATTTATTAAAACAGCACTATTTGATTTTTTGTCTGGGGGTCCGTCACCTGCTTGTTTCTATGGATACATCATTGCTCAGCCTGGAATGTTCCACCGTGTGACATTAAACAGCTCTACTTCACATTTATTCAATTACAGGTGGTTTTATTGCTCAAAAATACTTAGAAAAACAGGCATTCTGACTGTGAGCGGGGTCGCCTCTCCGCAGATCTAGAAAGGTTTAATGCCATGCTGTGAAACATTCCAGACAAAGCAATAGCATCTCCACGGAGAAAAGCAATTGACAGACTTTCCACGAGAAAAGTTACACAATGCAGCTTTAAGTTAAAAGTGTGCAAACGGCTCCAGTGTCTGGCAAAAATAGACTCCAAATAGAATTACTTGTTATTCTAAAACCAAAAATGAGCCGTCACTAGTGCTGCCTGCTACACTTCTGAGCTGATTCTTGTGTTGGTTTGGCGTTAATCAGTAAAAATGGATCAGAATTACAAATAAAAATAATAATAATAAGATTCGGTTCTTTTAAAAATGAGATTCAGTTCTCATCAAAAGAGCCATCACTAGTCCGAGTTTCTAAGGTAAGTGAGGAATAACTTTGAACAGTGTGAGCTATAAAACCACCTGGAATTGAATAAATATAATGTACAGCTGTGTAATGTCACACTGTGGAATATTCCAGGCAGAGCAATGACGTATCCATAGAAACAAGCAGGTGACAGACCCCCAAACAAAAAGTTCCACAATCAGAAAATGCCTTCCTTTTCGGTAAATTGTCCCTTTTTTAAAATGTTGATGACAATTACAGAACTCCCCGCTACTTCCTGTATTTTAGTATTTTTATTGCTTCCACAGACGGCTGCAGATGCACTTTAAGTTTGTATTCCAGAAAGTTTGTTCATTTGACACGTAGGGGGCGCTCTACAGATGATGACTGGTTTGCCTGTGTTGTGAGTTCGTGGAAAAGGTTTCACTGATATCGTCAGTGTTAAATTGCGATGTTTCGACTGCAAAGTCATTTTCAGTCCAAAGACACTAGACTGAGACGCAATAATTTATTTTATATTATTAGTTTATTTTATTTATTTATATTTGTATTTTTATTTTTATTTAGTCCAGATAAACACATACACACTGGATAAAGAAGTGGACTGAGCGAGTATGACGTCAACCATAGCGTCTGGCTCCAGTCAAATGAAGCTCATGAGGCCAGGTCAGGTAAGTAGACAGGGGGGACAAAGGAGTCTGTTGTCCCGGGCCCCAGGGTTTTAGGGGCCCAGAATTGGACCTTCCTATTCCTATTCATTTATATTAGGGGGGCCCATTTGAGGCTTCTTGCCCCGGGCCCCCATATTTCTGTCAACGGGCCTGCTAGGAGTTAAAGGAGCGAATTTTGAGTCGAGTACAAATGTATTTACCGACAAAACAGCGTAAATAAAAACACCAGGATCATGTAGAGCGGGTGAATACGAAGATTTTAAGACTAAAACGACGAGGCTCTCAGCAGCAGTTACAGAGAGAGGGACGACAACTTTTCAATGTAAAGTCAATGGGAGCCAGAGTTGATGGAGCCCGAAATTTGCAGATAAAACAGATAAGTGCCGTTTGTAAAAGTCATCGGAGGCTTGTCATTTAGTCTTAGTATAGAAATATATATATATATATATATATATAGTCATTAATAATATCTTTAGAGGATGGTAACAAAAAGAAGACACACGCACACCCACACCCCCACACGCATGCGCACGCACATGCACACGCACACACACACACGTTTGTACTCACGTGGGCTGGCCGCAGATCTTGCGGTGGTACCACTGTTTACAGTTGGTGAAGTATTTCTTCTCCGTCCCTTTGATCTGCTGCATGGCACACACATTAGGACTGAGGGGACGAGGAGACGAGGAGACAATGAGGAGAGGAGGAGGAGACAAGGAGAGGAGATGAGGAGAAACAGAAGGAGACAAAGAGGAGAGGAGGAGACAAGGAGACAATGAGGAGAGGAGGAGAAGACAAGGAGAGGAGATGAGGAGAAGAGACAAGGAGGAGAGGAGGAGGAGGCGAGGAGAGGAGGAGGTAAGACAAGGAGAGGAGATGAGGAGAAGAGACAAGGAGGAGAGGAGGAGATAAGACAAGGAGAGAAGGAGAGGAGATGAGGAGAAGAGACAAGGAAGAGAGGAGGAGGTAAGACAAGGAGAGGAGACCAGGAGAAACAGAAGGAGACAAAGAGGAGAGGAGGAGACAAGAAAACAAGGAGGAGAGGGGGAGGCAAGACAAGGAGAGGAGACAAGGGGAGAAAACAAAGAGAGGAGACATGGAGGAGAGGAGACAAGAAGGAGATAAGGAGAAGAAATGGAGGAGATAAGGACAGAAGATGAGGAGAAGAGACAAGGAGGAGAGGAGGAGGTAAGACAAGGAGAGGAGAAAAGGGGAGGAAACAAAGAGAGGAGACATGGAGGAGACAAGGAGAAGAAATGGAGGAGACAAGGACAGAAGGAGACAAGGAGAGGAGGAGACCAAGAGAAGACAAGGGGAGAGGACAAGGAAAGGAGACAAGGAGGAGACATGGATGGACAGAAGGAGACAAGGACAGGAGGAGAGAAGGATGAGACATCAAGGAGACAAAGAGGAGAGGAGGATGAGAGAAGGAGAGGAGAGGAGACAAGAAGAGGAGACCAGGGGTGGAGACAAGAAGGAGACAAGGAGAGAAGACAAGAACAGAAGTCAAGAAGACAAGGACAAGAAATGGATGAGACAAGGAGAGGAGGAGACAAGAAGAGGAGGGGACAAGGAGGAGCAGAAGGAGAGAAGGAGAGGAGAAGACAAGGAGAGGAGGAGAGGAGGAGACAAGGAGAGAAGGAGACATGATGAGTTTCCAAACTTAAACAATTTCACTTTTATTTGTGATCTGCCCTAAAACAGCCTTATGTAATATCAGAATGAATGAGGAACAGGAACACACACAAACCAAGGAGACTTTAGTCCTGGTTTAGTCCTGGTTTAGTCCTGGTATAGTTCTGTTTTAGTCCTGGTATAGTTCTGGTTTTGTCCTTGTTTAATCTTGTTTTACACACTACATCACTGATCCTTGTAAACCACAAATAAACACGACAGACCCAGTAATAAATCAAGTAGAAATCATAGTTTCATCTAGACTGATCCTTCCATCATCCAGCAGTCCTGGCTCAACCAAAACCAGGACTAAACCAGAACTAAACCAGAACTAAACCAGATCCAAAGCAGAACTAAGATAGGTGTTAAGCAGGTCCAAACCAGCTCTAATCTAGAACTAAACCTGGTCTAAAGAAGAACTAAACTTAGACAATGAGTAAAGAGGATTAACTTAACTCAGGTCTAACCAAGAACTAAACCAGTTCCAAATCAGGATTAAACTTAGGTGTTAAGCAGGACTAAACCAGAACTAAACCAAATCCAAAGCAGGACTAAAGTAGGTGTTAGGCAGCTCTTAAGCAAGACTAAACCAGGTCTAATCCAGAACTAAACCTGGTCTAAAGCAGGTCTAAAATAGCTGTTAAGCAGGACTAAACCAGGTCTAAGCCAGAACTAAACCAGACCCAAAGCAGGACTAAACTAGGTATTAAGCAGGACTAAACCAGGACTAATCCAGAACTAAACCAGATCCAGAGCAGGACTAAACTAGGTGTTAGGCAGGACTAAACCAGGTCTAAGCCAGAACTAAACCTGGTCTAAAGAAGAACTAAACTTAAACCAGGAGGAAAGATTTTTAAGTTAACTCAGGTCTAACCCAGAACTAAACCAGATCCAAAGCAGGACTAAACTAGGTGTTAAGCAGAACTAAACCAGGTCTAGACTTTGTTCCTTTCTGAAGTGAATGATCCCCTTACCCCTGCTGTCTCCCCCGGATGCGGCTGTGTTGGAGGACAGCCTGGTACGGAGACCGGGCCCCAGAGACCAGGACCAGGACTTGGACCAGGATCAGAACCAGGATCTGCCTCATGGTTGCTCCTCTGAACCTCGGGGCTGTAGTCCGGACTTGCGGCAGACTGAGAGCTGAATGGGACCGAGTGGGGCCAGACCGGAGACTAGGGACCTGGAGGGAGGGGCTGAAGGGGCCAGGGGCGGAGCTTCGGACTCTGACTCCGCCCCCTCTGTCTCGGCCTATAAAAGTCACGGCTCAGGACCCGGCGCTCCTCCTAAAACCTGAACAAAAGTGAACACAGGAAAATTTGAGAAGCTCCATCAAGAGAGGCCATATGAAGACAGAAATTATATAACTTTAAAGAGGGAGTATTATACAAAATTGAGTTCAAGCAGGACTAAACCAGGTCTAAACCAGAACTAAACCTGGTCTAAAGAAGAACTAAACTTAAACCGGGAGTAAAGAGGATTAACTTAACTCAGGTCCAACTCAGAACTAAACCAGATCCACTAAACTAAACTAGGACTTAACATGTCTGAAGAGGTCTTAGATGTTCATCCATGCATGTTTGAGTAATCTAGCGATCTCTCATTAACATTCCTTGGTGGTGTGATGCCAACTAGAGGCTCTGCTCTGTCTGAGGTTTTGTTAGACTTTAAACTGAGCCTTACTTTAACACAATCTGACCAGAAAAAGGTGAATTGGTTGAACATTTCACCAGAGATACATGTAGAACACCCCCAGCATGATGTCACTGCCAAGTATCAGCTCAAACTCACTTTAAGATTAGCAGTACGATTCTGTACAAGGGTCAGTTGTCATTTGGATAATTTCAGACCTGGAATTTCAAATCTCTACTGAACAAAAGGTAAAAAGAAGCTGTTAACTTGAAAACTACCACTTCATGACATCACAAGGTGGAACAGAGCATTTTGAGCTTTGGAGATGTAGACAGACTGATAATAAAGTGTTACTCAAACATGTGAATGAAACAAAACACAACTCCAGGTGTGATTTTGAGGACATAACATGACTTAAAGCTCACAAGAGTCAGTTTTGTGTCATATAAGACCTTTAATTTACTGGGCCAATCCACGTGAAATTAAAGTTCAATATTTTCTCTGTTTGTTTAAATTAATTGGGTTTTTTTCTTCAATATTTAGTTATATTTAGTTTTAATTAGTTTCAAAAAAGTGTGATTGTTGATAATAGTGAAGCATTGTTAAGCCCCAAAATGATTGTGTTTGTGGAGGCAGAGAAATCAATATTCAAAGGTTTTGCAGTAGCAGTAAAAGTAGTAGTAGTAGTAGTAGTAGTAGTAGTAGTAGTAGTAGTAGTAGTAGTAGTAGTAGTAGTAGTAGTCCAGCATCAGTAGCTGTCGTCTCTATCCCGTCTCAGATCAGATAAACAGACATTTCCTCGGGCTCCTTTAATCACTCTCTAAGTGTTTACATCAGACATGTTTCCCTTGTGTATTTGTACTACACACTCTGTGTACTCCAAATATTTATACTGCCTCTTCTTATGTAACATAAGGTTTTTCCAGGACATGGGGGGGTCTACGGATGGATGACGAAAGCAGGACTAAAGCGGGACTAAAGTGGGACTAAAAAAGAACAAAATCAGAGCTACATCTGGTGAAAAGTGAAAACTAAAGATTCATCCTGACTGCTTCACACTCGTCTGAAACCGCCGATGCACGTGTCCTGGTTCAGACCTAGTCCCAGTGCATGCTGCAGGTCCTGGTCTAGTCCTGGTCTAGTCCTGGTCTAGTCCTGGTCTAGTCCTGGTCTAGTCCTGCTTTAGTCCTGCTTTAGTCCTGGTTAGTCCTGGTTAGTCCTGGTTTAGTCCACATCATGTGCAAACAGCAGAGATGAGACTAAAGGAGCGCCTACTGGTTTAAAAGAAAGGAGGGAGCGAGTCAGGAGGGAGAGAGAAAGAAAAGTGAAAGAGAAGACGGGGAGAGAGGAGAATGAGAAAGTAAAAGAAGAGAAGAACAGAGAGAGAGAGTGAAGAAGGATAAAGAGAAGAGAGAGTTTCCAAACTTTAAACATTTGCACTTTGTCATCAGTTTAATTTGTGATCCACCCGAAAACAGAACAGGAACACACACAAACCAGGGAGACTGTAGTCCTGGTTTAGTCCTGATTTAATCCTTGTTTAGTTCTGGTTTAGTCCTGATTTAGTCCTGATTTAATCCTTGTTTAGTTCTGGTTTAGTCCTGATATAGTCCTTGCTTAGTCTTAGTTTAGTTCTGGTTTAGTCCTAATTTAGACCTGGTTTAGTCCAGGTTTAGTCCAGTAGTAACCCATGTCAGACCCACCATCCATTCTTATCAAAATCATAACTCAACCAAAACCAGAAGTAAACCAGAACTAAACCGGTCTAAAAGCTGTGTGAACATGCACCCCTAGTGGCTCAAAACGGTACAGCAGCCTCTTTCAAAACCCGCCTGGAATATTGTTTTGTGTTTGGATTATGACACAAAGACATACTTAGTCGGGTGGGACTTGTTACACTTCACCATGGGGTTCACAGTTGTATATAACACTCTAAGTCATTGCACAGCTGTTCACTTCATAATAACGCAGTGAGGATCTGCTCTCTGATTGGCCAAGGACTCCAGGTGAGGTCATGTGATCTCTGAGGTGCTGATGATTGACAGCTGGGAGTGAGAAAGGCGTAAACCAGGCGTCACGGTCACGACCTTAAAGAGGGGGTTTTACTGTATGCAAAATCGATTTTCTTGCGCCGTCTACCATGTTATAACGTTGTTCCCTCATCGAAAACATGCCTGAGGAGGTTTCAGATGTCATCCATGCATGTTTGAATAATTTAGTGATCTCTCTCTGGACCATTTTTGGACCATTTTTGTGCAAATCTCAGCGCTGGGCCTGTCACAACAACAAATTTTGATGTAGAAAATATAGACAATAAATTATAATATTGAAACTAAATTATGGCACTGACACAAAAACCCTAAACCAGGAGAAACTTTTCTAAATCTACAATATTGTTAAAACAAAAAAAGTAATGAGCTGCAATAAATAAATAGCAGAATTAAATACTTTAGTATGTAGCTTGTATAATAAGTCATAGAAGTGATTATTCAACCTTTTATGGCTTAAATCTGATCATATAGACAAAAAAAATTACAAAAAATTTCCCAGTTGCGCAAAGAAAACGTACATAGAACAAATTTCAAAGCATCAAAAGCAAAAGTGATTTTAAATGTTTATTGAAAATTAATTAATTAAAAAGTGTTTCAGTGAATTGACCTGTAAAAGAAAATGAAATGAGTAAATGTAATAAGTGCCTTTAATTAGAGTAATTGTGAGTGAAATTGTACTTACTCTTTTGTTGTCTGCCTCAGGTGTTCCGGCTAAAAGAGTCCCCTGGGCAGCTGGAGCACCTTAAGAAGGTTCCGGGGCAGGAAACCTTGTTAAGAGGAGGGGTGCACCAATATTTTAGCTTTGTTCTATTTAGTATTTTTACCTTATTAATAAAACACTGCTAAATGAATAAAGATATACTTCTGTATTTTTGTACTTTTTAAAAATTTAAAATAAATGACCTGTACTTACCTTTAGTTAGAGATGAGCTCGCCCAATTAAAGGGGGAGGCCTATAAAAGGAGCCAGCCTCACCTTTGTCAGGGAGAGATGCTTGTTTTTAACTTTTGTACTTTTGTAAATATTTTTCTGGTTGTGGAATAAATGCACTTTGGGTCTGCACTGAAACTCGACTCTACTCTGTTCCTCTTTGATCGCTAAAGTTGCTATCCGGGCTATTCCAGAGCCGTATATCAACATTGGAACATGAGAAGCCGGGTCAGTATGAAATATTAGAGTTTGAATGGACTTGTGAAGCAAATAGATCGGAAACTGGCCCCCGGACTATTTGTCTGTTTCTTTTTTTCCGTGTCTGTCTTAATATGCAGTTTTTGTAGTTTTTTCCTAAATTATGTTAATGTTGTGTCCAGTGTCTTTCTTATCATTTAGTCCAGGTTGAGTCCAGGTTTAAGTCAGGTTTAGTCTAGCTTTGGTCCAGGTTTAGTCCAGGTTTGGTCCAGGTTTAGTCCAGGTTTAGTCTAGATTTAGTCCAGGTTTAGTCCAGGTTTAAGCCAGGTTTGTTCTAGATTTAGTCCAGGTTTAGTCCAAGTTTAAGTCCAGGTTTATTCTAGATTTAGTTCAGGTTTAAGTCAGATTTAGTTCAAGTTTGGTCCAGGTTTAAGTCAGGTTTAGTCTAGATTTAGTCCAAGTTTAGTATACATTTGATCCAGGTTTAAATCAGATTTAGTCCAAGTGTAATCCAGATTTAGTCCAGGTTTAAATACAGGTTTGTTTGTTTTTTAACACAAAAAGTGAAACTTATAAAAGACGTTGTTTTCGGAGAATTCAGCATTTTCAAAACTTGGTGATCCAAATATGTTTACGTGTTAGCAAAAGTAAAATACCTGTGTTTAAACATAGTCCTCCTGTGTTTGCTGTGGTCCTGACCCCGCCGGACTACCTGACCTGACCTGGACATACCTGTGCATTTGTTACATCACAGCTAGCTTAGCGCTGACCTCCTGACCCACCTTTGCGTCGTAATAACTCTCATTTCAGTTAATTCTACCTTTGCGATGGTGTACAGGCTGTACTTTAGCCCATCACATCGTCTGCAGTCTCAGGCTCAAATACTTTCCCACTTTTAAAGATTTTACAGAAGTGCAGGGGTCAAAGGTCACGGGAGGAATCCACTCACACCAAGCTGTTAGCCGTTAGCCGCTAACCGCTAAGAGCTACACCTGGAGATCACTGTTTACATCAGAGACACAGAAAACCAGGACAAAGAACACTTGGGATGACGTCATTTCTTTTGTCAAATGTCTGAGGGAAAGGGTTGGTCTTAGTCAGATCTAAACCAGGACTAAACCAGGACTAAAGCAGGTCTAAACCAGGACTAAACCAGGACTAAAGCAGGTCTAAACCAGGTCTAAATACTCTACTACTCTCAGACCAATCTAAACTTCATTACACTTACCACCCCACCTATATCACACCACACAACATGTCAGCTCAACTTTAACAGACGAATATGATGAGACTTTTGAAAACTGAATCTCTGAAACTTCAAAACTACCTACGATAGCTGACATGACATTTTAGCGTAGTAGGACTCAGATACTTGTAATTTGTCTATTAATAAGTTAGTAGTTATTATGACCCAGTAGCTCCATAATTACAGGAGCACAGTAAGTCCAGTTGTTTTGAAAAAACTCTGTGATATATCTTATCCCTGGATGTTGTACATTACAAATTATAACAAAATGATCCATATTATAACTATATATCAGGTTCAAGCACATTAGGTCTGCTTACATACATTGTACATACATTCTCCCCTTTAGTCCTCAGACCCCCCCTCCTCCACCCTCACTCTCCCCTTTAGTCCTCAGACCCCGCCCCCTCCTCCACCCTCACTCTCCCCTTTAGTGCTCCAGACCCTGGCCCTCCTCCTCCACCTTCACTCTCCCCTTTAGTCCTCCAGACCCCGCCCCTCCTCCTCCACCTTCACTCTCCCCTTTAGTCCTCCAGACCCTGGCCCTCGCTCCTCCCTCACTCTCCCCTTTAGTCCTCCAGACCCCGGCCCTCGCTCCTCCCTCACTCTCCCCTTTAGTCCTCAGACCCCGCCCCCTCCTCCTCCTTCACTCTCCCCTTTAGTCCTCCAGACCCCGGCCCTCGCTCCTCCCTCACTCTCCCCTTTAGTCCTCAGACCCCGCCCCCTCCTCCTCCCTCACTCTCCCCTTTAGTCCTCAGACCCCGCCCCCTCCTCCTCCCTCACTCTCCCCTTTAGTCCTCCAGACCCCGGCCCTCGCTCCTCCCTCACTCTCCCCTTTAGTCCTCCAGACCCTGGCCCTCGCTCCTCCCTCACTCTCCCCTTTAGTCCTCCAGATCCCGGCCCTCGCTCCTCCCTCACTCTCCCCTTTAGTCCTCCAGATCCTGCCCAGTTCAGCGTTTCTATCTGAAAAGTGGTTGTGGTCGGAGTTTAGACGTTTAATTCAGTAAATGAATGAACTTTAATGAAGGAAATCTGCCCCAACACCACAGACCTCTGGGCCACATTTATACAGGATTAAAGGGCAAAGTTAAGTTAACACCATGTTTTAGAATTTACCCGTGGCGTTCAGGGCAGTCAAGGCAAGATGTTTCTAGATGCATTTTAATAAATACATTTATAACAACCGTCCTAACCAGGCTCAGCTGCATAAATAAGGTACAGGAGTAGAAACAAATCGCCCTGTTTGTATAAAGATGGTCAAATACAGTCCAAAATATACAAATATTAATAAAGTATACGGTCTAGGCTTCTCTAATTTTACTCCAAAATGGCTCAGTATACATGCAGTTAATGTGAGTAAAAATAAATATACTCATTTGCAATGTAGTTGGCGTTATTGAAGTGTTATCGAGTAAATATTGAAATCCTGATGTCCACCCCAGGTCTGCTTGCTTACCCATAAAAGTCACCGCACGCTACTGGAATTTACTCTAGTCTTGCCATGATTTTTCCAGTTTTTAAATATTGCTGAAGTCTAGAATTTGACTTCCTGGTTGGACACGGGCAGCAGATGTGACAGATGCGTAATAACATAATGTAAACAAGGATCAATTTACAGTAGACAATAGTCATGATTAGATTAATACAAATAAATAACCACACCTTTATTTTATTAAATGAGGATTTAAATTGTCAGAAAAATGCCTTCCTTGTGCGTAGGGATTGTGTAGAGGGATTCTGTTTTACAGCTCAGCACTACTTCCTGTATTTTTGTACTTCTCAACTTTTTACTGCACAAACTGCCACTTAACTGATGTAAAACTATGATAAAGATTCATGTAGTATCCCACCAAAACAAATCAGACGCTGCCCTCTGGTGGTGAACCTTTTTAAGCACACTCGTCTACTGAAAGGAGACACTGTATAGAAACACTGGCTGCGTCTAATTTCTCTTTCCTCGCTTCCTTCTCCTTGATTCCTCTCCTCAATCCTCCATTTTTCAGCTGTCATCTCTACTGTGTCATATTAAGTGTCGTCACAAAGAAAACCACGGGAGGAAGGAGTAAACCCGAAGGAGTCTTCAGAAGCAGACGTCAGAGAAAAGAATCAAACTTTATTGGTCTCAGTGAGGAGTTTAGATCCTCTCTCCTTGTTTTGTCTCCTCTGTGGGCGGGACTTCCTCACCCATTTCCTTCAGAATCGAGGAGAGGAATCAAGGAGAAGGAAGCGAGGAAAGAGAATTGAGACGCGGCCGTTGACTTTGAAGATCTTTGAACCGTAGTCACTCGCTTAATCTGAGTCGGATTGTTGAGTCATTCATGTTTGCGTAACCCTGTATTGTCCTGCGTGTGAGGATGTGTTATAGTTACTAGTTAATACTAAATGAAAGAAAAAAAAAGTCTAAGAATATTCACGAGTTAACGGTGCACTGTCTGGAATGTTCCATGGTATGACTTTAAACATTTCCATTGAGCACTTATTCATTACAGGTGTTTCTATTGCCCAGAAATACAATAATTCCTTCTGTGAATAGGGGCGACTCTCCACAGATCTGAACAGTAATGTAGCGTGATAGAAAGGTTTAATCTATACTGTGGAACATTCTAAACAAAGCAATAATATTTTCAACAGAAAAGTTACACAATGCACCTTTAAGTACAGTAGAAAAAAACAAAAAAAAAAAGTTAAAAAAAAAAAAAAAAAGTCAAAAGCAAATGCCTGCACTCTTACTGTTTTAAAAAAGTTTCTACAATCACAACTGAGCCTGTGTTGCAGTGCATTAACCTGCAGAAAAATGAACAGGCCTCATGTGAAGCTCAGAACCTCCAGAATTCCCTCCCTGGGCTGCAGAGGCTGCATTAGCACTGACTCATGACTGGCTGCAGAGGCATTTTAGGTTTAAACACACTGGATTTCAGCATAAATGGGACACCATGTCAGATTTTGTAATTAAGAATAAATCAGCATTGTCATCAGTAAAAGACAGGAGAATATGTCAGGTGCAGTTTATGAAATTTAAATCCTACATAGTTCCTTTAAAGGTTTTATATTAACACTAATTGACTCCTGTGAGCTTTTAGACATGTTATAATGATGTTACTTCATCAAAAACACACCTGGAGTTGTGTTTTGTTTCATTCACACATGTTTGAGTAAATCTTTATTATTAGTCTGTCTCCAAACCTAAAAAATGCTCTGTTCCACCTTGTGATGTCATGAAGCTGTAGCGTTAACAGCTGTGTTTTACTTTTAGTTCAGTAGAGATTGGAAATTATAGCTGGAATTATCCAAATGAGTCTAGTGAAGGTGTGTGGAGTTTTAAAAGACAGTGGAGCACTTCCTGTATCACCACACGACATCACAAGGTGATGTCGTGTTCTGTTTGAGGGAACAACTCAGCCTAAATATGCAGCGTTTGTGTGTTAAACGTGTGAATGAAATAAAACACAACTCCAGGTCTGTTTGTGATGAGGAAACAACATTATAACATACTGTAGATAGTGTAATATGGGCCCTTTAAATTTGGGTTAGACACGACTAGGCTTTCTGTTAGCATTCCACAGTGATGTTCTTTGGCTCTTTAGGCCCATAGGAGAACCCAGCCTCCTGTGTCCTGTGCCTGTGCTTTGTCCTGGACCAGTCTGCTTCTGTGTCGTCAGTGGAAACTCAGTCATGTTTTTGTCCCAATGAAACTGAAGCTGCAACCTGACACAAGCCCCGCCCCCTTTACCTGCTCAGGTGTCCTCCCCATGCTGCCTTCAGGGACCTGCGGAAAACAGAAACAGAAGAAGATAAGATAAGATAATCCTTTATTTGTCCCACAGTGGGGAAATTGCAGCACCACAACTGTTCACTGAAAGTTTAGTCCAGGTTTAGACCAGCTTTAGTTCAGGTTTAGTTCAGGTTTAGTCCACGTTTAGTACATGTTTAGTCCAGATTTAGTTCAGGTTTAGTCCAGGTTCAGTCCAGGTTTAGTCCATGTTTAGTTCAGGTTCAGTCCAGGTTTAGCCCAGGTTTAGTCCAGATTTAGTTCGGGTTTAGTCTGGGTTGAGTCCAGATTTAGTTCAGGTTTAGTCCATATTTAGTACACGTTTAGTCCAGATTTAGTTCAGGTTTAGTTGAGCTTAACTCCAGGTTTAGTTCAGGTTTGGTCCAGATTTATTCCAGGTTCAGTATTGGCTTTAACATGGTTTAATCCCAGACTGGATCTGATTTAGTCCTGGTTTAGTTCTGTAATCCGGATCCTGGTCTGGTTTGATCCTGGTTTAGTTGTATGTTTTCCAGAGTTTTCTGAAGGCACCGTTTTCTCTGTAAACAATGGGAACAGAGAGAGTTTGAGGAGAACAGAAGTCTCACTCTGACCTCTGGAGTCACATTTGGAGGGAAAACCTTACTCTACAGCTTGTGTTTATTAAAGGTGCACTACGTAACATTTTGGTTAGAGGTCCGTCAACCTCTTGTTTCTATGGATACGTGATTGCTCTGCCTGGAATGTTCCACAGTATGACATTAAACAGCTCTACTTTATATTTATTGAGTTACATTTAGTTTTACAGCTCAAAAATACCTCGAAAAACAGGGATTCTGACTGTGAGCGGGTCGCCTCTCCACAGATCTGACCTGGAACCTGGTCTGGTTTGGTCTCCATGAAGATAGAAAGGTTTAATGCCATACTGTGAAACATTCCAGACAAAGCAATAACATCTCCATGAAGAAAAGCATTTGATGGACCCTCCTCCAGAAAAGTTACACAATGCAGCTTTAAATTACAGTAAGAAAACACAACCAGCTAAGGATCGATCTAATACTGGTATCAGATATCGTTGGCAATACTGAAAAATGTACAGGATCGAATATCAGCTTCAAAATATCGGTTCAATCGATATGCTGGATATATTGTGATGTAATAAGACGATTTCGTGGCCATATTTGCTCAGGAAGTCTCGGAAAATGCCGATTCCGAGTGAGCGGTGTGTCCTTTCCCCTCTCTCTGCTCTGAACACAACACTGTCCCCTCTCTCCTGTGTCAGAGTGAGCCCTCTGTCCTCTCTTTCCTCTCTTTTGTCTCTTTGGCACTGTCCCGTCTTTGCACCTGTCCCGTTCATCTGACCTGGTGTCCATCTGCTCCAGGGACACACTCATTCTTTTCATAAATTTCTAGTTTTCTTCAGTTCACTCTTCTCCATGTAGGACATTTTTGTGCACATTTTGGACATTTTGACACAGACTTTGAGACATTACCTGGATACAAACTTTTCTGGACTCTTTTCTTGCTTCACAGTTTTCAAGGACTTTTTTCCAACATATTTGTGGTGTTTGCTTCTCTCCGTAGACACAAGAAGACATTTTTTACACTCTGGTATAACAATATTTACAAAGTTTTTTTTCAAAATCTCTGTATTTTTCCCTGTTTTGTTCATTTGAATTTTCCCAACTTGCCTCGTACCTCGGGCTGTTTTTGGGGGCAGAAGGATGCCGGTTCAAATCCCGGACGACCGGGACTTCTCCTCCTTCAAAGACCAGTGTCTGAACCCTGAAGGATGGATCCCCAAGTTCAACAAGAACAACATCACAGTGTGGATCCGCGCCGAGGAGAGCGCCACCGTGCAGAAAATCAAGGTACTGCAGCCACTATACGTTCATTATTATTAAAGCTTTTTTGAGTTTTCTACCGTAGCAAGATTCACGCTGATGGTGTTGTGATAGCGCTCTAAAGGGGGAGTGACTTAGCAGGGAGAGCAAAGGGTGGTTTAAAGTGAAACTTATAAAACATGTTAACATATTGTTTTTATTATTATTGTGGTAATCAAATCAAATAATAATTGAAAATTTGTCTATTGTGACTTAGATTCAGACTTAGACAAACTTTATTGATCCACAAGTGAAATTATTTGGATACAGTCGCTCAAACATCACAATATAATATAATAACAGAGAGTAACAAAAATAGATGGTGTAGCAAAAAGAGCAAGAGACACGTGTCAAATGAGACATGATTATAAAAATAAAAATAAATGTATATGTACAAGTCAAAATAAAATAGAAAAATAAGTAATAAAATATAAAATAAATTATAAAATTACAGCTATAAACAAGAGACAAGAACGACAGTGTAAATAATATTCTGATTGACAGGGCATAAGGTTATCTGTTAAGACTGAGTTGTTGTACAGTTGTAGGGAGTATTATCTGTTACATTAGGGTGAGTTGTTGTACAGTTGTAGGGAGTATTATCTGTTGCATTAGGGTGAGTTGTTGTACAGTTGTAGGGAGTATTATCTCCTCTGTCCCTCTATAGTCTGGTGCAGTGGGTGAGTTGTTGTACAGTTGTAGGGAGTATTATCTCCTCTGTCCCTCTATAGTCTGGTGCAGTGGGTGAGTTGTTGTACAGTTGTAGGGAGTATTATCTCCAGTACACAACAACAGTACACAGAAGAGTCAGATGGTGTGAGTGTGTTTATATAGAAAACAAGGGCAGCCTTAGAACTGTCCCCTGTGGCACACCAGAGCCGAGCCCACTTCTGAAGGGCCAGGGGTCTGTGTGTGGGTCTGGTTTAGGTCTGGTTTAGGTCTGGTTTAGGTCTGTTCGGTCTGCAGGTCTGATTGTGATATGAGGCTGTATATAAACGGACATGGCTAACCTGCAGGCGCTCCAAATGGAAAGTGTTCATGGGGGCACTTCTGGCTCTTTGTCCGTAAATACCTTCCTCTTCCTAATATGGACCTCCTATAACCATGAGCATTGGGAGTCTGTGGTGTGACGGCAGGTCTGGCGTAGGTCTGTGGTGAGGTCATGGTGATATGAGGCGGTCAGCGGGTGTTTATGGAGATGGCGGTGGTTGTGTTATGACAGTGCTTAGCTCCAGCCTGGGTTTAGTGTTTCTTACGTTAACGCACAAGGAGAAACGCCTCAGTGATTCAGAAAGACCTGCTCAATTATTAAAGCCAGCTCTGTTCTCGGGCTCAAAACTGAGTCAGACTTATTGAAGTACTCGGAGCCAGAGCCGGGTCTGCACCTGCTCTGTCGATACTCAAACTGATGGGGCTCTATGTGTATGTCTATGGTGGAATGTTCAGCTGTTACCATGTAAGCAGGAGCCATTGATCAGTCCGAGCGTTCATGGTCTTGTTTAGGGGTTTGATTTTCAACAAAAAGCTGAACCTGACTAACTGAAAAACTGTTGGCTAATTAATTTTAATGTTACATGAAAAGGACTTGTTTAACAGCACAAATCAGCTCACCTGTTGTAGTTTCTATGAAGTCAGTTCTTTCTGGTCAGATTTGGCTAAAACAGATTAGATTAAAGTCTGACTTGAATAACAGAGCTTCAGACAGACACGACCAGAGAATTTAGAGACATCATCTGCAAAGTATCGATAGAAAAGGACCGTTCCCAAGTCACCTGGCGGACGCGTTCTGACCTGATTGCGAACAGTGGAACGAGCCAAGAAATCTAACTTAAATCCAGGTGAGAACGTAAAAACGAAAATGAAAAACAGGACTAGGTCATTTTAAACAGTTTGCAGTGGCCCAAAGTTTTTCCTCACTTACCTTATGCATTCTGAGCATCCTTATAATTCCTGATTCTCGGACAATAAAACTCTTCATAATCAGCAGCAGACTTATTTTTACCTCAAGAGCTGCTTACAGGATAAATCTGTACTGGAGCAAGTCACATTTTGCTCAAATAGTTTAGGCTCAGAATAGTGATTAGAGATGGACTGACGGACGAGGACTGCAGATGGAAAGTAGCTTGTAGCTGAATCTGGCACAGAGCATCTTTTCTTTCTGAGATGAATGTTTTCTGTGCACTGTCCGTGTTTTAAATAAATCAATCAATAAATAAGATGTTTTTTTTTCATGGCTGATACCGATACAGATGGTTTAGAATAGAGAAGACAATGGCCGATTAGCTCTGCCGATGTTTTTTAGCTGATATGTTGAGCTGGTTTTAATTATTTTCCTTGAATTATGCAATTAAAACTTTCTACAGACTCACCCACAACCCTTTTTCTTAACTGTGAATCTATAAAAGAGTTGTGTAGTCACTTTTGTGCAGCTCTGGAGATTTAACAGACAGATTTACTGTATCTCTAGGTCTCGAGACCATTTCTACAAGATGTGACGAGACACGAGAACTTAGTCCACGACAGAGAACGAGAGAAGACGAGATCTGGAATATATTCAGTATTAATAATAAATGATTTGTGTGAATTTTGGTCTTTTTCTGGCATTGTAGTACTGCTTTTTTGGAACTACAGCTTTTAAAGAAATGCATCTCAGCACTTAGCACTTAGACAACACTTAACCCTTTTTAGTCCTGTCCAAAATGTAAACAAGATCTCACAAGATTGTTTTTCTCCGGTGTGCACGATCTTGTGTCAGTTTTGTCTCTTGTGGTAGATCTTGTGGTATGAGATCTTGTCCCACCTTAATGACCATCATCTCAAATGGAAGTGAACCGCCCTAGTTTCTCTGGAGGCTCACACACAGGTCTGATCCAGGTCTGATCAGTTTCCTCTTGACCTCTGACCCTTCTAATGAGACTTTCCTCTGACTGCGACACACTGACCTCCATCTGACACACACAAACACACCAAAGACGACTGAAACTGGTCTTACTCAGGGAACAACCTGCTTTAAACCCAAACTAAACCAGATCTGAACCTAGACTACACCAGTCCAACGAGGTTCATTTGGTCTTCCGATAATTTATTTTATTAGATTATTTTTTTCAGACCAAGACCTGACAGTTTCGACTGCTCACTAGCGGTCTTCCTCAGAGCAGTCACGTGATGTTGCCATGTCTGGTCATCTGATTTAAACAGGTTTTGGCGCTGTCTTCCTTCTTCCGACTTCCTCAGGACAGTATCCCAGGTGTGTGAGAGTAAAGAAGCCCCCTCGTCCCGGTTTACAGTCCCGTGGGCACGTTTCTGTATTTCGATTGCCCAGACTATACCAGATCAGCAAGCAGTGATAGACAACGATCAAAATCTTGAGGAGCTTAAATGTTCTATAATACACAAAACTGACTCTTGTGAGCTTTAAGTCATGTAGAATGTTGTTACCTCCTCAAAAGCAAACCTGGAGTTGTGTTTTGTTTCACACATGTTTGAGTAATCCTTTGTTATTGGGCTCTCTACATCTCCAGCGCTCAAAATCCTCTGTTCCACCTTGTGATGTCATGTAGTGGTAGTTTTCAAGTCAACAGCTACATTTTATCTTTAGTTCAGTAGAGATTGGCAATTCCAGGGCTGAAATAATCCAAGTGATTGTAGTGAAGGTGTGTGGATTTAAAAAACACAGTGGAGTATACTTCCTGTATTACCACGTGACATCACAAGGTGGAACAGAGAGTTTTCTGTTTGAGAGAAGAAATCAAAAATATACAGGGTTTGTGTGAATGAAACAAAACACAACTCCGTCAAATGTCAAATAAGGCATAATTATATAACACTACGAGTAAAAATAAAACATAGAAATACAGAAACACAAGTCCAGTCTCACCACATCGAGACATGAGCCTATCAAAGTTTAACAGGGAGCAGGAGGCGCTGATAGAGTTACAGCGAAACCAGAGAGGCCAGTGGAAAAGACGCATCAGCACAGGTACGGTGGCCCAGAGGGACAGTAGACACTAAACACCAAAAGCACTCCTCAGTATTGCCAGTTCCCCCACTGTTTGGGAATCTTGTTGATGATTTCCTGTTCACAGCCGCACACGGGGCTCCGGTTACAACAGTGAGACTTGAATTGGCTTGTTTCCATGGATACGTCATTGCTGTGTCAGGAATGTTCCACAGTGTGACTTTAAACAGCTCTACTTTACATTTATTTCAATTCCAGGTGGTTTTATAGCTCAAAAATATTAATATATTTAAAAAAAACAAAAAAAAAACCAACAGGCATTCTGACTGTGAGCGGGGTCTCTTCTCCACAGATCTGACCTGTAACTTGGTCTGGTTTTGGTCGTCATACTGTGAAACATTCCAGACAACGCAATAACATCTCCATGGAGACGAGCATTTGACCCAGAAAAGTTACATAATGCACCTTTAATAAAATATAAATCATACTTTATTTATTTTAATTTTATAAATATTACGCCACCTTGTGATGTCATGAAGTGGTAGTTTTCAAGTTAACAGCTCCTTTTTACCTTTTGTTCAGTAGAAATAGGAAATTCCAGGTCTAAAATTATCCAAATGATTCGAGTGAAGGTGTGTGGAGTTTAAAAACTAAATGGAGCACTTCCTGTATTACCACATGACATCACAAGGTGGAGCCTAGTGTTTCCAGTTTGAGATTATTATTATATCTTTATATCAGTGTTTTCCGTTTGTTTTTGCGTCTGTGTCTGCGTTCTCTCTCTTCAGTCGCCTCTCTGCTGCTTTGTCCTCATTTAAACAAACTAACAGGAAAAGTGCTGTACACAGCTGTAGCCTGGTTTGGTACGGTTCAGGTTCACTTCAGACTGTGTAAACTCTTCTGGACTGAACTGACCCAAATCAGACCCAGGCAAACAAGGCTTAATGTTTCATGTGTGTGAATGAGGCAGAGTGAATGATGCTGGAACTACAAATACTACTACTACCTCTGTTACTACTACTACTACTATTACTACTACTACAGCTATTATTACTACTACTCCTACCGCTACTACTACTACTACTACTACTACTACTTCTACTACAACTACTACTACTACTAGGAAAGGCAGTTGTTGTGTCCTTGGGCAAGACACTTAACCCATCTCAGTGTCTTTGTACTTTGGTGTTTGAATGTGTGTGTGAACGTGTGTGTAAACGTGTGTGTGAATGTGTGTGTGAACGTGTGTGTGAATGTGTGTGTGGCCTGGTGTCTGAATGTGTGTGTTTGGCTGAATCAAGGAGAAGGAAGCGAGGAACTGAAACGAGAAGCTGCCTCGGAGCCGCACGGCTCAAACTCCGGCTGTCCCACTGGCACACATGGAACGGGCTGAGTAATGAGCTCATACGGTGGCTCGGAGGGACATTTCAGGGACCATTAGTCACATGATCTGTCCCTCTGAGGCTGAGGCTGAGGAAACAGGAGCAGGTCTGTGCTCCAGGTGATCCGTGAAGTCCGATTCGGCTCCTAAATAAACCCCAAACAGGATCTTTCACTGTTGTTGTCCCCACAGTCTCATGTTAAACCAAGACTGTTAAAAATGCAGTTTCAGGCGCTGCCGTCGCCACAAGTTTCCTGTCCGTGATATTTGATTCTTTTGTTTCTGATCCATCCAACGTGTTTAAAAATGTGTCAGCAATATAATTTAGTCTCACGTTATTCTAATAATGGAGAAATCAATCATTGAATAACGGAATGTTAAATAAAAGCAATAAAAATAATTTCTATGTGCTTTTTTTTTTTTACATCGTATTTGCTCCAAACTTCAGCAAAAAGCAAAAAATGTTTTACCTTTGACCTTTGACTGGTCCAGACTTGGTTTGGACTGGTTCTGACTGGTCCAGACGCTGTACTGAGTTTGAAACGGTTCAGAGTCAGACTGGGTTTACACTGGTTCTAGACTAGTTCAGACTGGATCTAGATAAGTTCAGACCAGTCCTGCCTCTGACTGGGTTCAGACAGTCAGACAGGACCAGGTTTTGGACCAGTACTAGTTTGGGGTGGGCTGAACTGGGTTTGAACAGGTTTTTATTGGGTTCTGACTGGGTTCTGACTGGTCTACACTGGTCTGGACTGTGTTTGGACCAGTTCTGACTGAGTCTGGACTGGTCCAGGCCACCATGTCCTCTTCACTTTGTGCTTTAGTCTCTGTAGTGAACTCACATGTTTTATAATCAGATATTCTGCTCAGAACTCTGTGGAGATGTTCTTGTTGTTGTCCATGGCGATGTTTTGCCTGAAAGCTCCACATTATGGCATTAAAAGATTTATTTTTAAAGGTATTGCTTAGAAATACCTTTAAAGGGACCGTTCTAATGTTGTTTCCTCATCACAAACAGACCTGGAGTTGTACATTTATTTCGTTCACACAAATTTAACACACAAACCTGAGTTCTTCTTCTCAAACTGGAAACACTGTTCCACCTTATGATGTCATGTGGTAATACAGGAAGTGCTCCACTGCGTTTTTAAATTCCATGGATGGATTGGATGATTTCAGCCCTGGAATCGCCCATTTCAGACAGGATGTAGAAGGGACTAGTTCATCTGCCTTGTACCCGTGTCCTTTGCATGGACATTACGTGTTGTGTGTCTCTGGGACTGTCTCCGGTTCCTCATTTTCCATTGAGTCTAACAGTATGAAAGACACACTGACCTCCACCTGATGACCATCTGACCACAGACAAACACGTGCTCTGTGAAGCTGATGTTTGCTCCGCCTGGTGCTGCCACAGCATTCAGCTCCAGTCAAATGAAGCTCACCGAGGCCAGTGGTTACAGGAGCGAAGTTGGAGCTGAGTTCAAAATTAGGACTTTATTTACAGACAAAACAGTGAAATAAAAAAAAGGATGATGTAGAGCGGGTTAATACGAACATTTTAACTCCTTAAGCCCGACGGTCTTAAAAAAACTACTAAAAACTGTGATGATCTCATGTTTTTACAATTCCTTGGTGTTCCAGAAGGTACATCCAAAGTTTAAAAGGCAATTTTCAGTTTTAATTTGATATTTTTTGTCGGGTGGAATTGAAAGGGTTGTGTTTGAGGTTAGAGTACTGCGTATTGCTAATGTTATATAATGTCATTATTTAACACCAGACAGAAAGCGCTACGTCTTAGCTTCACTTAGACACCAAGATCAACCATGTGGGCAATGTACTTTTCCTTTCCTGAGGATTTGACCAAACAAGGACTTAACAACGAGTTTCACTGCAGCAGTTATAGAGAGAGGAGTGGCAGTTTTTCAAAGTAAAGTAGTAAAGTAAAACTGGAGCCAGAGTCGATGGAGCCGGAAGCACCCCCATGTTAATTTCCTTTTCATTTATATACAAGATATTTGAGTCTAACGTGTGTGAGGCTGTTGCTTTACCTGTGCTGCTTGGAGTGATGTCGAAGTAGAGCCTCTTTTGAGCTTTGTTCACAGCTGAAGGATTAGAAAAAGGATCACTGCAATTTAGAGATGAATTCGAAACAAAGCAATGCCTGTTTGGAAGGGCATCCAGTGCAAAGTGATTGGTGAAAGTGAGGAAAAATGTGATTTGAATGCATTTTTATACAAACGGTATATAAAAAAATGCTTACAATAAAATGTAGAACTAAATAAACCTAGAGCTGGATAGACAAACTGCTGCCAGCCCAACACCGCCACCTCTCAGTCTTTAACATCTTGGCATATGTTATTAAAGGTATAATACTCCCTACAACTGAAGCACATCCAGAATGGACTGCACTAGACTGGACCGGACTCTATCTTCTCCTACAGAACTCTTTTGACACGGTTTTAAAAACGACTTTAAAATGACTCAGATGTGATACTGTGATGTGCCGCCGTACTCCACCGCAGTATAATTCAGTCACATGTTGTTGTTGTTATTTTGTCAGATGCGTATCGTGTGCAAAGACGTTTCCGCGGAGACGGTGTACGACGTGCTCCATGACACCCCCTACAGGAGGAAGTGGGACACGAACATGATCGACACCTACGACATTGGACGCCTCACGGTCAACGCTGATGTGGGATACTACTCCTGTAAGTCTACTACTACTATAAATACTACTACTACTCTTGTCCCGTGAGTCTGCTACTACTATTCCTGTGAATCTGCTGCTACAACTACTACAAGAAGTATTACTACTACTAGCGCTACTACTTCTCCTCCTGTGAGAGTACTTCTACTGCTCCAGCCGCCTAAGAGAGATGCTGTTGTTGTGTCTTTGGGACTCACCTTTAGTGTCTGCTGACGCTGATGCAGGACAGTTATTTTGTACTTATTTTGTACTGATACGTTTTAACAGTACCCAGACCTGGTTCAGTCCTGGTCTAGTCCTGGTCTAGTCCTGGTTCTGAGCTGTGTCTGTTTCAGGGAGGTGTCCTCCTGGACTGAAGAACAGAGACTTTGTCACCATGAGGTCCTGGCTTCCTCTGGGCAATGACTACCTCATCATCAACTACTCCGTCAAACACCCGGTAACAACTACTACTACTACTACTACTATTACTACTACTACTACTATTACTACTACTACTACTACTACTATTACTACTACTACTACTACTACTACTACTACTACTACTACTACTACTACTATTACTACTACTACTACTACTACTACTACTACTACTACTACTACTACTATTACTACTACTACTACTACTACTACTACTACTACTACTATTACTACTACTACTACTATTACTACTACTACTACTACTACTATTACTACTACTACTACTACTACTAC
Source organism: Taenioides sp. WSHXM2023 (assembly GCA_029959045.1). Classification (NCBI taxonomy): domain Eukaryota; kingdom Metazoa; phylum Chordata; class Actinopteri; order Gobiiformes; family Gobiidae; genus Taenioides; species Taenioides sp. WSHXM2023. Next base: position 22,191,038 of record CM057087.1, read on the forward strand.
TACTACTACTACTACTACTACTACTATTACTACTACTACTACTACTACTACTACTACTACTACTACTACTACTACTATTACTACTACTACTACTACTACTACTAGTACTATTACTACTACTACTACTACTACTACTAGTACTATTACTACTACTACTACTACTACTACTACTACTACTACTACTATTACTACTACTACTACTACTATTACTACTACTACTACTACTACTACTACTGCTACTTGTACTAATACTTTTTGATTACCATGTGTTTCCTCAGCAACATCCTCCAAAGAAAGACTACGTGCGGGCGGTGTCCCTCCTCACTGGGTACCTGATTCAGTCCACCGGCCCCAACTCCTCCACCCTCTACTACCTCACCCAGGTGGACCCCAAAGGTACCCCGGAGTCCTGATGTGGTCCTGGTCTAGACCTGGTACCGGCCTTGGTCTGTCCTGGTTTGGTTTACAGAGTTGTTTTGTTTGTGTTCCAGGCTCATTGCCAAAGTGGGTGGTGAACCGAGTGTCTCAGTTGGTGGCTCCAAAGGTACAGCCTAGACTTCATTCATCCATTCATCCATTCACTCATTCATTCACTCATTCATTCACTCACTCATTAATTAATTCATTAATTCATTCACTCATTAATTAATCCATTCATTCATTCACTCATTCATTCACTCATTCATTCACTCATTAATTAATTAATTCATTCATTCACTCATTCATTAATTCATTCATTCACTCATTCATTCATCCATTCATTCATTCAGTCACTCATTCATTCATTCAGTCATTCATTTATTCATTCATAGTTCATGTTTTACACACAGAAGGGTCCAGATCAGGGTGACCAGATTCTCAAAATTAGTTTAGACCTAATGTAGTCTTAGTTTAGGCTTAATTTAGTCCTGGTTTAGACCTGATGTAGTCCTGGTTTAGTCTTAAGTTTAGTCCTGATTTACTGATGTGGTCCTGCTTTAGTCCTAGTTTAGTCCTGGTTTAGACCTGATGTGGTCCTGCTTTAGTCTTAGTTCAATCCTGGTTTAGATCTGATGTAGTCCTGGTTTAGTCTTAGTTTTGTCCTGGTTTACTGATGTGGTCCTGCTTTAGTCCTAGTTTAGTCCTGGTTTAGACCTGATGTAGTCCTGGTTTAGTCTTAGCTTTGTCCTGATTTAGACCTGATGTAGTCCTGGTTTAGTCTTAGTTTAGTCCTGGTTTAGACCTGGTTTCGATTAAATTGGTCAGAAATAGGGACACCTGGGACATTTCTTGAATAAAACTGGGACAAATCATTGGTTTTGTATAAATCTGCTGGGACTCAAAACTGGGATTTTCCTGGGTAAATTGGGACATCTGGTCACCCTAGTCCAGATAGAACTTCTGTAAAGTTCATAAAGATCCGAAAATGTTCCTGTTTTTCTTGTTTTTGACAGTTTTAAGACACTGGAGGAGGTCAAAGGCTTTTTCTGGCTCCATTAGACCATAACATAAGACGACATGAAATTGTTTTATTTTGATCATTTCTCGATCAAATAAATGTCTTCTTCTTGCAATTACATTAACTTCAAATTATAAATCAGATGTTACGTCCTGACAGTTATCCTTACTTGAGTTGTTTTCTCAAATACTTCTTTACCCTCACTTAAGTACAAGGACAATGGAAAATACTTTGTTCCATTAGATTTTGAATTTTAAATACTGCTGAAAAAGTATCAATAGAAGGGTGTGAGCGCAGCCTGCCGTCTCCCCCTGCTGGTCAATGCTGTAACTGCGGCCTTTCTGAGCTCTTCTTCTGTGATTTCAGGCCATGCGTAAGATCTACAAGGCGTCTCTGAAATACCCCGAGTGGAAGCGCAAACACAGCCCCCAGCTCAAGCCCTGGCTCTACCCCGAACAGAACAGCCTGCCCTGCATAGACCCCGGCAGCCTCAGCCTCCAGAGGGCCGACTCTCTGGAGAACATCGACGAGAGTGGAGCCAATGAAGACAAGCCCGCCAAGGACCAGAGCGATGAAGAACAGGACTGAACCAGGACGGAACCAGGACTGAACCAGGGCTAAAGCAGGACTGAACCAGGACTAAACCAGGACTGAACCAGGACTCAACTAGGACTCAACCAGGGCTAAAACAGGACTGAACCAGGACTAAACTAGGACTGAACCTGAACTCAACTAGGACTAAAGCAGGATCAAACCAGAGAGCGATGCATAGCAAGACTGAACCAGGACTAAACCAAAACTAAACCAGGACTGGACTAAATAGGACTCAACCAGGACCAGAATGATGAGGAGCAGGACTTAAGCAGTACTCAGGCAGTACTGAAGCAGGACTGAGCCAGGACTCAACCAGGACTAGAGCAGGACCAAAGTGACAAGGAGCAGGACTGAACCAGGACTGAAGTAGAACTGAGCCAGGACTTAACCAGGACTAGACAGAGATGGACCCAAAAGTCCCATGACATAAGTAGTATTCTGAAAATGTCCTTTGACCCTCCCCTGTATTTTGTGTGTAAAATAACATTAAAAACACATTTCTGTTTTGGAGTGTTTTGGTTTTGTTGGCACAGATTTATTTTTGGAATTCCTGTAGATGAAATGCATGCACGTCAATGTAAATGTTCCATGTTTATTTTTCTGGAGTTTAGGTTGTGATTTGATGAGGGATTTGCACTGTGCAGGTGGTTTGCTTTGTCACATTTGAAGTTTGTTAAAATGCAGATGCGCCCTTTCCTGTAAAATACCACAATAAAATGAGAGACAATTTTCAAATGTATCTGACTGTGTTCGTGCCAGTGTCCCAGAGGGACCTGTACCCAGACTAATCCAGGGTACAGGGTACAGAACCGGGTCTTAAAGGGCCCAGATTACACCATTATTTGATGTTCTAATGTTGTTTCCTCATCACAGACAGACCTGGAGTTGTGTTTTGTTTCCTTCACACATGTTTAACAGATAAACCCTGCTTATTTAGGCTGAGGTCTTCTTTTGATGTCATGTGGTGATACAGGAAGTGCTCCGCTGTGTTTTTAAACTCCACACACCTTTGCTAGAATCATTTGGATGATTTGGCACGGATTTGGCCTGGTTTGGCATGGATTTAGCACAAATTTGGCCTGGTTTGGCACACATTTTGCCTAGTTTGGACCGGTTTTGGCCTTGTTTGGCACATATTTGGCCTTTTCTGGCACACATTTGCCCTGGTTTGGCACAAATTTGGCCTTGTTTGGCACAAATTTTGCCTGGTTTGGCATGGATTTGGCATGAATATGGTGTGTTCTCTGGTCTTCTGTAATATTTGTCTTCACTAGGAGCTGGTCTAGAGCAGAACTAAACCGGACTAAACCAGGACTAAAACAGGAGTCACTGATTCATTGTGTAAAAATGTTTATTACAGTCCTTATATACAGTCTTAAAGTGGCCCTGTGTGCAGAATACATGAGTATGTGGTGCAGTTATATGTGATGACAGGAGGACTACTATGGGCCAGAGGCGGGCTGGGGTCTCTCACACACACACACACACACACACACACGCGCGCGCGCGCGCGCGCACACACACACACACACACACACACACACACACACACACACACACACACACACACCCACACCCACCCACACACACACACACACACACACACACACACACACACACACACACACACACACACTTCACATTACACAAATTTCCCTTTGAAAAGTCAGAAAAAGTTTATAAAACGTTAGACTGTCATACATGTCCTCCTTCACAAAAGTTCTTTTTTTTTTTTTTTTACACTTCACAGTACACAGTTTTTACAAAAACACTTGAACGTTCCACCGTTTGTGTCAGACTCAAAAATACAAAAATCCCGTAAAGCTGGGCCAACACTGCAGTTTTGTCAGATTTTTAAAGTGCATATGACACCGTAAACTCACTAAAACATAATAAACATCATCAATGCCGAATATCCCCAGTCTGACAGTTTGTGTGAAATCTGACTTCCTGGTTGGACATAAGCAGTAGTTGTGATGGTCATGGTGCGTTCATGTGGTCCTCAGAAACTTGAGATTCTGAGATGAGCTGCGACTCTGACTTGTTTGCGTTCATGTGTTTTTATCTGATAAAGTCGAGATTTTGACATCACCAACAATTAAATGACAGGCTGAAGAGTTGTTGTTGTTGTTAGTTGCCTTCTAAACGGTTATTTGTTTACTTTTGCTACTTAAAGGTGCACTGTGTAACATTTCTAGTGGAAATGTTATTGTTTTGTCTAGAATGAACCACATTAAGCCCATTTAATCACAAGGGACACAAGCAGGTTACAGCACTACGCTACATTACAGTTCAGATCTGCGGAGATTTATTGTATTTTTGAGCAATAGAAACAATGGTAATGAATACATCCTAGATGGATGTGTTTAACGTCATACCATGGAACATTCCAGGCAAAACAATAACATGTTCATGGAGACAAGCAGGTAGTGGACCCTCCACCAGAAAAGCTGCGCAGTGCACCTTCAAAGTTACATTGGTAATTAAATAAACAGCTGTAGTCCCAGATCGTTCTTGTGCTGATGTGTTGCTCTTATGATCTGGAGAACTGACAGTAAACCCAGTGTAGTTATTTAGGGGTTTAAGAGTCTGGTATTTTGTGCTCTTTCTTCTTAACTTTTTTCCACAAACTGTCACTTAACTGTAAAACTATGAGCTTACTTTTGTCTCATTAATATTCATAAATGCACAGATCTACAAATAGTAATTGGTTTGTATGTGTGTTTTGATAGCCACAAATGCAAAATTAATATTTGTAACTTGTATTTTGGTCTTTACAAATAGATGTGTATTTGTAAATATATCTTTTTTCATTTGCAAAAAAAAAAAAACAACAACAAACATTTGTAAAACGATAAATTCTGTTTGTAAAATGTGATTCGCATTTGTGAATCTCCAGTTACACAAATTCACAGATTTCCTCTATGATGTATTTTTGAGACATTCTTTTTGAGAAATCCACAGACAGACAGATGCACAAAAAGCCACCGATTCACATACACAGGCGTCCACTAGAGGGCAGTGTTGTTATCGGCATTAACTGACAACACATCGTAATTAATAATTAATAAGGAATTGGCCTTAAAAGTAATGAATTGTCTACGGGGCCAATTCCTTATTGATTATTAATTATTAATTATGATGTGTTGTCACAAAATGATTACATGTCTTAGCATACCTCATAGTCTCTTGCTAATTATCTTAACGCCTATAACAACACTGCCCTCTAGTGGATGCCTGTGTTTGTGAATCGGTGGCTATTTGAGCATCTGTCTGTGTTTGTGGATTTATCTCAAAAATACGTCATAGAGGAAATCTGTAATTTGTGTAATTGGTGATCCACAAATGCAAATCACATTTTACAAACAGAATTTTCAGTTTTACATATAAAACTATGACAAATACTGACCACTGATACTATCCCACTAAACAAGTGACAATTACAAAATCATGTAAACCTGTCATATGCACTTTAACTGGCCATGCTAACTTTTAAATATTGCCACAAAACATTTGTTCAGAAGACCTCTCATACAGACAGGCTTTGTGCTCCCTGGTTCTTGTTTATTTACAGTACTGAGTGCAGCTGACGGCATTAGGGGGCACTGCACTCTCGCCTCCCTCTCCCTTTAGTCCCCCAGACGCCAGTAATTGCCTCTTGTTTGATGAAGAACAAAGGTAGAAATTAGCTGTGGTGCCGGAAGTGATCATTTACAGTTTATAGAACAACATTTGAGGGTGAATTTGAACTTTTGTTGGCATTTACTCCATGTAGGCGTTTGCAACATTTGCATAACAGAGCATAAAAGCAAATTTAAAACTGCAGAGAAAACCGTTGGGAAGTGTACTCTGAGTTTTCGAGTAGGAATTCCGAGGTTGTGGGGTATGCCCGTTGTCAAAACTCGACCTCCGAAGACGACTGGACCGTAGACACAAACATAGTGGAGTGCTGTCTATTTGTTAAGAGTCTGAAATTCCAAAACAACAGAATCTAGAACAAACTCAACCGCAGGTAATGGGGCTGGTCCTCGTCTCCACGGCAACAGAGATTCCCACGAAGCGTCTGATTTATGGCGTGTAATCACAGGCTGCGTCCGAATGTCCACCCAACCGCCTCATTCACATAGAGATTCGCAGCTCACTACGTTCGAGTCACATTAAACTCTGGTAAAGCTTGATTTCTCTAATAAATAATGATTCAACTGCACACAAGTGTTTAAAGAAATGGACTAAGGGAGATGTCACCCAAAGCAAATGAAGCTAATGGCAAAATAAAAACACCAGGATCATGTAGAGCCGGTTAATACGAACATTTTAAGACCAAAACAACGAGATTCACAGCTGCAGTTACCGAGAGAGATGTGACAATTTTTCAGTGTAAAGTTGGGTAAAGTTGGAAACGGAGTCCATGGAGCCAGAATCGCCCCCATGTTCACTTCCTATTTGGAACACGGAGGCCAGTGGGTTAGCCATGTCCATTTATAGTCTATGAGCGTAAGCGGGCTGAATTATTTGCTTTTTGCATGGAATTATGGAAATTATCGCCCTTTTAACATCTTAAGCTAAGGTAAGCTTCTCTCTGATTTCATTCGGTTGTATACTAGTGCAGTAGAAGTATAGTAGTATAATAGTAGTATTTCTAGTGCTGAGTTAAAACAGCTTCTATCAGCTTTCGTCATGTTGTGTCCAGTTAAACACCTGTCGCTTTAACTCTCGTAATGCATTGTGGTCTATATTGAGTCTAGCGACCAGCGCTAGACACTGTTGCGCAAAATGCATTGTGGGAAATTGGACATTCGGACACCACTAAAAGTGGCGTGACCCCTAAATATTGCTCTAAGTAGGAACAGTGTGGGCATTAGGACACAGCCCTGGTCTTTATTTGCTTTTGAGCATTTGCAGAGTTGAAGAAGGACGCATCTGATTGGCTCAAACGTCATACGGCCTCTCCTCTTCTTCTACTGTTCTCTGCTCTGGCGTTTGTGGCTCCTCCGGCACCAGTTCTTCTTCTACACTTTTCCCCAGCGCGGTCTGCAGCTCCTTCAGCAGCAGTTCCTCGGAGCTGGGACTGGAGGCCATGTCCGATTGGTCGTCGGCGATCACGTGACGACCGCCTGTCTCCGTGGCGACCAGGTGGAGGTGCGTGTGGGCGGGGACTTCCTGTGTCTCCGTGGCAATGCTGGTCCTGAAGCTGGTCTGTAGAGACTGGAGCACCTGCAGGCCAAAGTCCCCCACCTCCTCGTAAAGTGGCTCCCCGAACGAGTCCGGCTCAGGGGCGGGGTCTTCCTCAGGCTGCGCTGTCATTGGCTGGAAAACAGGAAGTCAGACAGAAGGTTACGAAAGGCGGGAACAGAAGGATGGACACTATAGATACTTTGCAGTGACATCAGGCTGGGGCTGTTCTACGTGTTTGTGCATGGTGGAATGTTCATCAGTTATCATGGTGACACAATGCACACATTAGCAAACACTGCCAAAAAAAAAGTAAGATTATCTGAAAGCTAAAGAAAAAATACAAAATGGATTTAAACCACCCTATTTTTCAGACTATAAGTCGCACTTTTTTCATGGTTTGGGTGGTCCTGCGACTTAAACTCTACGCGAAAGAGATGCTGTCCTGTCTGGTATCTGCATGTAACGCATACGGGTCATTAAGACGTATCCCACTCACTAATGTTCATTTAGCATCATAACTTATTTCATCACACGGCGATAAACTGGTCATCATATTCTGCAGATTACAAGCTGCAAGTTGTGAAATATGCAGCCAAAAACGGTAATCAAGCAGCAGAAAGAAAGTTTGGAGTGAGCAAGAAACTGGGGAAAAGCGGAGGATCCTCGAACTGAAATGAAGAAAATATAAAAGGTAATTGCGGGCTAAAAGTTGGTGGAGTTACTCAGAAGTGACACTGAGAATGAAGAATTCCATGGATTTAGTGATTTGGAGTGAGATGCAGAGTTTGATAAACTTGTTCTTTTCTGTGGTTTCTGCTATAGTTTTTCTGAATAACTGTTCATATGTTACGTTAACAAACCAGACTCCTGTTCAGCCTGTTGTTCTCTATTCTATTCTTGGTCTCTGATTTTATAAAACAAGTTTCCCCCAAAAAATGCGACTTATAGTTCAGTGTGTCTTATAGTCCGGAAAATACGGTACACATTTTCAGGAGCGTGTGATCAGGAGTGTTCATGGTCCTGTTTGGGGGTTTGATTTTCAACACATGTTTCAGAGCGACTAAATGAAAAACTGTTAGCTAATGTTCGCTAGCTTGTGACTGTAATGCTATTTGAGAGGGACTTGTTTAACAGCACAAAATTAGCTAACCTGTTGTAGCTCCAGATAAGTCAGTTCTTTCTGGTCAGCTTGTGTTAGAGTAAAGCTCAGATTGAAGTCTAACAAGCCTCAGACAGAGCAGAGCCTACAGTTAGCACCACACTCCCAGGGAATTTTGATGACGCCAGCTGCAAAGTATCAAAAATGTAGTTTTGTATGAAGCTTTGAGGCAGGATGAAATGAGCCAAAGTGACGATGTGGTGGATTTGGACATGACGCTCACAGCACAGAGGGACTGGAGAAGCTCTGTATATGCACCAAATACACTCCGCCTGATATCGACACCATAGATAAAGATAAAACAAGAAGAAACATCATCAAAACAAACTTACAAAGTACATGGAGAGGGTCCTTCTGTCGTGCAGTTTTCTCTAAAGAAAAACAAGAAAATCGAGTTAGAAGAACATTTTTTTGGATTGTACTTCCGGGTCCGTCATCTGATTTAAAACAAAAAAAAAAAAAAACATGTTACAGTTTCCACTTTTTTAACAGTGACGCTTCTCACGTTAAAGGTGCATTGTGTAATTTTCCTGGTGGAGGGTCCGTCACCTGCTTGTTTCTATGGCGATGTCATTGCTCTGCCTCGAATGTTCCACAGTATGACATTAAACAGCTCTACTTTACATTTATTCAATTACAGGTGGTTTTACAGCTCAAAAATACTGTACCTACAAAAGAGGCATTCTGACTGTGAGCGGGGTCGCCTCTCCACAGATCTGGCCTGTCTCCATGGAGATAGAAATGTTTAATACCATACTGTGAAACATTCCAAATTAAGTAATAACATCTCCAAGCTCCAATTTAGCTTTAAACGACTGGAATCTCTTTTTAAAGGTACAGAAAGTGTACGAGGGAGGTGAGGTAAGAACTGCGTGTGTGACGTCACCCACAGCGTTCAGCTCCAGTCAAATGTAGCTCATTGAGGCCTGCAGTTACAGAGTCAAATGTAGAGCACAGTTCCAACTGAGTATCATAGTTTGGCAGGGGGTGGGCGCTTGGCAACTCTGTCAATCAAACCTGTTGTTAAAGCTAGCGGGGGTGAACTTTGATGCAAGAAGACACCAGGGATCTGTAGTTCAAATCTTGATTTAAGGACAAAATAGTGAGATAAAAACACCAGGATCATTTAGAGTGGATTAATATGAACATTTTAAGACCAAAATGAAGAGCCTGACAGCAGCAGTTACAGAGAGAGGCGCCACGTTTTTTCAGTACAAAGTGAATTAGATCCAGAGTTGATGGAGCCAAAGTGCGCCTATGCTCACTTCGTATTTGAAACACATTTATATATATACAATCTATGGGTTCAACATACGGTTTTGACAGGTCACTGTGTCTTGCTTGATGAAAAATGAACAAAAACAAAGCGAGAGATCATCTGTCAAGTTTCTGGTTGGACCCGGAAATGACATCATCACTTAACAACTCTATTGGTCAGTTCACCGCTAAGCCCCGCCCCCTGAGCACATACCAGCGTCTGATTGGCTGAGAGCATACTGTTGTTGCTCTCGTCTCCTCTGATGGGGACCAATGGCATGGTCCCAAACTTCTGCTTGGAGATGTCAGAGGAGGAGTGTCTGCGCAGGATGGCAGGGGGTGCTTCATCATTCTACAAGAAAAACACACAAACTATATGAGCGCACCCTGGTGGACTGAGAGGGGACTGAAAGTTTAACTTCTGTAAGTTGTTCCAATAATTAGTTATTGATAGAAATGTTTAACTTTGGGGTTTCTCTGACAGAATGTTTTTCTTCCTAGCACCAGAGGAGATGGTTCTAGAGATGGAGCTGACCTGAGCTTTGAGGAAACAGGTGATCCAGCCCCATAGCTCCGCCTCCCCGCTACAGCACAGGAACCTGCTCATGTTCAGTGAAGAGAATATGGAATTATATCACAAAACTAAATAAAAACTGTATTTACTCTTGGAATGAATAAATAAACTTACAGCTGGTGTTTGTGTGAGATCACTGTGAAGCCCCATCTTCAATGAAAAGGAAAGACAGAATATTTGGTCACTGCAAACCAAGTCTAAAGCAGGACTAAAGCAGGACTGAAACAGGTCTAAAACAGGTCTAAAGCAGGGCTAAAGCAGGACTGAAACAGGTCTAAAACAGGTCTAAAGCAGGACTAAAGCAGGTCTAAAACAGGTCTAAAGCAGGACTAAAGCAGGTTTAAAACAGGTCTAAAGCAGGACTAAAGCAGGTCTAAAACAGGTTTAAAGCAGGACTAAAGCAGGACTGAAACAGGTCTAAAACAGGTCTAAAGCAGGGCTAAAGCAGGACTGAAACAGGTCTAAAACAGGTCTAAAGCAGGACTAAAGCAGGTCTAAAAGAGGTCTAAAGCAGGGCTAAAGCAGGTCTAAAGCAGGGGTAAAGCAGGACTGAAACAAGTCTAAAACAGGTCTAAAGCAGGACTAAAGCAGGACTAAAGCAGGTCTAAAACAGGTCTAAAACAGGTTTAAAGCAGGACTAAAGCAGGACTAAAGCAGGACTGAAACAGGTCTAAAACAGGTTTCAATCAGGTCTCAACAAGGTCTAAACTACGTTCAAACAGGTTTAAACCTCAATTTAACCAAGTCTAAACCAGGTCTAAACCAGGTCTAAACTAGGATCTAAAAAGAGTTTTAAACTAGTTCCTAACCAGCTCTTAACCAGCTCTCAACCAGATCTAAATCATGTCCAAAACAGGTTTGAACTAGGTCTTAACCAGGTCCTAGCCAGTACTCCACAAGGTCTAAACCAGGACTAAACCAGGTCTACATAGGTTTAGGATCAGGACTATACCTGGTGGGGGCCTTGAGTTTCTTCCTGATGCCAATGTAGATCTTCATGGACTTCAGACTCCACTCCTTCTCTGGCTTGATGCTCTGAGCAGATCAGAATAATATTAGTTTAATTTAATAATAACTCAGTGTCCTTCAGGAGAACATGTGTGTCCTTCAGTAGGTGGGTGGAGGTTCATGTATGTTCTTCAGTACAAGGTCAGTAGAAGGTAGGTGGAGGTGTGTGCATGTTCTTTTGGTGGAGGACAGTAGAGGTGTATGCATGTTCTTCTGGTGGAGGACAGTAGAGGTGTATGCATGTTCTTCTGTTGGAGGACAGTACCTTCTTCTCTTTGAGCAGGCGCAGCTTGTTCCCCTGGATCTGGAAAGTTCTCTCCTGGAACTTGTTTCCCTGGAGCAGCTTTGGAGGCTCCTCTCTGCATCTCAGCAGGCCCACCTTCATCACATCACTTTTATATGCTACACGGGAATAGAGGAGAGGTTTAAACCAGATCTAAACCAGGATTAAAGGAGGACTACAAAAGGACTGAACAAAGACCTTGTCACCAGGTTTAAACTAAACCTGGATTGAACCAGTAGCAAAGCAGGTCTAACCCGGGACTAAGCAGGAACCAAACAAGGAATGGATCTAGAGCAGGACTAAACCCAGACTGAACCAGGAGTGACATAAGTCTAAATCAGGTCTAAACTTGGACAAAAGCCTGGACTAAAGCAGGCCCATACCAGGTCTAAACCCGGACTTACATGTGAATATGTTGATGGCGTCTTCTTTGGGAACTCTTTTGACGATGAGAAAGGCGGAGCTGGGGTCGGCCATGTTACACCACTGCAGAGCCTGCTCCAGCACGCGCTCTTTGGGGTGTAGGGGGCGCTCTACACGAGAAAAGAAACATAAATATTAATCCTGGTTTAGTTCTAATTTAGTCCTTGTTAAACCCCAGTTAGTCCTAGTTAATATCTATTTAGTTCTGATGACATTCACATCCTTAAGTGCTTATGGATACTACTATAGATTATAGTTGAAAAGGAAGCCACCGCCTGCTTGTTTCTATGGATACGCCATTGCTCTGCCTGAAATGTTCCACAGTATGACATTAAACAGCTCTACCTTACATTTATTCAATTACAGGTAGTTTTATAGCTCAAAAATACCTAGAAAAACAAACATTCTGACTGTGAGCGGGATCGCCTCTCCGCAGATCTGACCTGTAACTTCTGTTTTTTTGTTTATCTTACCGAGCTGTCCGTCTTCAATGGCCTCAAACGTCATCCACACGTCTCTGTCAGAGGGCGGGACGTTCCTCAAATACAGCACCTGATTGGTCAGTTCCTCCGCACACATGGTTGGAGACACCTGAAGGTACAGTTGGACTTTAGAGTTTTAAATAGTGGCCAGGAGGCTGTAGTAGTAGTAGTTGCAGTAGTAGTAGCAGTAGTAGTAGCAGCAGCAGTAGTAGTAGCAGCAGTAGTAGCAGTAGTAGTAGTATCAGTAATAGTAGCAGTACTAGTAGTACCTTGAGAGTAATGCAGCAGTCTGGGATCTTCATCTCTAAATAAACTTCGATGATGAGGTCCCCAGCCTGAGAGAGCTGTGGACACAAACACCAACACCACACAATCAATCAGAACTATTTATCATCTTAGAGTCTTCACAACGTCAAACCAAAACAATCAGACAACACCAAAGTCACCTGAGTGTCCTTCCAGCTGGTGATCAGACTTATCTCCAGCTCCATCTGAGTCTGGTGCTCCTCGTCAATCTGGAAAAACAAAAGAATTCAAAAAGAAGCACCCTGAGCTCCCTGACGTAGTATTGCGCAAAACTGACTCCTGCTTGAGCTTTAGTCGTGTTAGAACGTTGTTACCCCCTTAAAAACAGACCTGGAGCTGTGTTTTGTTTGAGTAAGTCTTCATTATTAGTCTGTCTACATCTCCAAAGCTCAAAATGCTCTGTTCCACCTTGTGATGTCATGAAGAGGTAGTTTTCACTGCAAAAAAGCTTGGCCAAAATTTAAGATATAAACACTTAAATCTATCAGAAAATTACTTAAAAGTAGTGAAATTCTGTGAAAGATCTGTCAAATGTGGATGTGGTGGGGCCAGAGAAACATTAGATATTTAGACATTAGATAACAGCCAGTAGATAAAAAGGCTACCTCGTTATCTATTGGCTGTTAGGTTGTCAATCAAACACTACGTTTCTAGCGTAATTGACTCGCCGGCGCACTGGGATTACGTGGTTTACGTTTGCCTCTCACACATTCCACAGACGCTAGACGCTGTTAACTCAACCAACGCAGCAGTTCTTAGCGGCTTTTTGCAACTGTAGCTTCCTCGCAGTTTGCAGAAAGTTTGTTGCAATGGCAGACAAGAATCCACTACCAGTTAGCCACAAAAGAAAGTCCGTTTTTGAGGTCGCTGAAAGAAGAAGAGAAGGGGAAAAGGAGAAAAGCTAAACTAAGGTGATTCTTGGAGATTCCTTCCAGCGATGGCGTGCACTGAAGCAGACGAAGGATCTAAAGACTGACGCGTTGGTCGATAAATTACTTCTGCGATTCATTCAGCGATTCTGAACGCGCATCGGCTGTAAACAAACATGATTTCTAGAGTAAGGAGGAGGCGGAGGAGGCGTTTCTACTCAGGGGGCAACATTTGAAAAAGGACAAACAGTTCCTGTATTTCTCTTTCCTTGGAAAATCCTCTACACAACCTTTAAAAAGTCTATTAAAAAGAGTATACGCACGTCGAACACATAGAGGTAGTTGTCAATGAGGTCCTCCATGATCTTGACCTCGTGCTCTCCTTTGCCGTCGGTTTGGAACAGGCTCGGAGCGAACAGCAGCGACAGGTTCTTGGTGCACATGTGGTTCAGGTCAGCACACTTCTGCACCCTGAGGAAAACCAGAGGGGAAAAGTCTTACCAAAAACATTCACAGCACATGGAAAACCAAGTAGTAGTAGTAGTAGTAGTAGTAGTAGTAGTAGTAGTAGGAGTAGTACCTGTACAAGTGGCTGATGAGAGCAGCCATTGTGGTTCTGTTGACTCGGGGCAGACTCCTGATGATCTCTTTGTATCGGTCCAATCTCTGACTTTTCTGAGGGATCTCTGTTTAAACACATAGTTAATAAGGACTAAACCTGGACTGAACCAGGACTAAACCTGGACTGAACCTGGACTAAACCTGCATCACAATTAAACCAAGTCATTACCAGCTCTAGATTAGAACTAAACCTTTACTAAACCAGAACTAAACCACAATTAAACCAAGTATAAACCAAATCACTACCAGAACTAGATTAGAATTAAACCAGGATTAAACAGCACCAAACAGGACTAAACCACAATTAAACCAAGTGTAACCAAGTCACTACCAGAACTAGATTAGAACTAAACCAGGACTAAGCCAAGTCTAAACCAGGACCAAAAATAAAGCAGAATATTGAAACTAAATGCATATAAAGAATCATACTTGCAGCCTCCTGCCACAGGGGGTGCAGATCGCTCATGAAGATGGGGTCGTCTATCTCTCTGAAGAAACGTTTGAGCACGTCGGTCACGTCCTCGATGAAGTGGTCTCCGATTCGGAGTTTAACGTTCCGAGCGTCTTTACGAAACTCCTCCATCAGGAGTTTGATCCGAGACTTTGCCCCGTTCTTCCTGTAGATTCCCTCGTGACCCAAACCTGAGACCAGAAAACACAGAACCTTTATTATTAGCCTACATCTCCAAAGCTCAAAATGCTCTGTTCCACCTCGTGACGTCATGTGGTGGTAGTTAACAGCTACCTTGTACCTTTAGTTCAGAAGAGATTAGAAATTCCAGGGCTGAAATTATTCAAACGTTTCTACTGAAGGTTTCTACAAAGTGTTTTCTGTTTGAGGGAAGAACTCTGCTTAAATATGCAGTTAAACATGTGTGAATGAATCAAAACACAACTCCAGGTCTGTTTTTGATGACGAAACAAACAAAAAAAATAATACATTAGAAAATGGTATAATATGTGCCATTTAATAAAAAAAATGATGCGATGGCTTCTTTAAAGCACTGAATTATAGGAGTCCCACAAGGTTCAATTCTGGGACCCTTGTTGTTCATCAGTGATCTCCGGGACATGTGCAAAGAGTTGGATGATGCCGTCACATACAGACATGGGATATGGAGAAACTGGACTCCACATTTTCCTCTCAAAGTGGACAAAATCGATCGTCTCCATTGGTCTTTGGACTTTGACCTTGTGTAGAGAGACGTGAGACAACTTGCTGGAAAGTTTTAAGTCTCTAGTTTCCAGGTTCTAACGCACAGTTAAAGTGTGTAAAATTTTTCTCTCACATAACTTCAGAGTGAACAGCTCAACTTTTCTGGTGGAGGGTCCGCTACCGGTTTGTCTCCATGGAGATATTATTGCTTTGCCTGGAATGTTCGTATAACTTCAAACAAATCCATCTAGCATTTATTAATTACAGGGGTTTTTGTTGCTTAAAAATACAATAATTCCTTCTGTGAATAGGGACGACTCTCCACAGATCTGAACTGTAATATAATGTAGTGCTGTAACAGATTCTACAATATCTGGATGAGTGTCTACTGTACTGTGGTGGGATTAGAGCCTATCTCGTACCATACTGGGTGATGAAGGCGATGCAGCTATCCACGATGATGGGGATGTCATTCCGGCTGAGTTGCTGTTCCCTCAGAGAGTTCCCCCTCCCTCCGGACGCCTTCTGGATGTCCGTGCACCACAGGGAGAAGTCTGTGCGCGCTACCCCCTGCAGGTGCAGCGTGCTGGGGGGGGGACGCAGAGCAGAGAGAGGGTCAGAACCAGGAATATCTTTGACTTAGACAAACTTTATTGATCCACAAGGGAAATTACTTGGACACAGTAGCTCACACATCAGAAAAAATAACATAAGGGGAAGAGAATAAACCAAAGACTAAAAACAAGGGACAAGCAAGGAGAAAAAAAGGTGGAATAAGCGTCAGAAGTCTCACTGCCTCTTTACTTTACTTTATCCAAAAAAGAACAGTATATATACATGATTGTATTGATACTTAGACTTTGACAAACTTTATTGATCCACAAGGGAAATTACTTGAACATTAGAGTGACATCACGCTAGTTCTACGTGTATCTCAATGGTGGAATGTTCAGCAGTTACCACGGAGACAATGCACACATTAGTAAGACTGTCAAAAAAGTTTTAAGATCATCTGAAAAAAAATACTAAATGGGTTGAAACACATCTTCAGGAGGCTGTGATCAGTGTGTTCATGGTCCTTTTTAGGCATTTGACTAACTGAGAAACTGGTGGCAAATCCTAGTTAGCTTGTAACTGTAAAATTATCTGTGAGAGACTTGTTTGACAGCACAAATCAGGTTTTTCTGGTTAGATTCTGCTAGAATAAAGATCTGATTAAAGTCTAATAGAGCCTCTATCAGGGCAGTGCCTTACAGATAGCATCACACCCCCAGGAAAGGTCGATGATATCAGCAGCAAAATATCAATGACCCATGTGTAGGATAGAGGAGCTCACCGTCCTCTCTCCACCAGAACCAAGGTGTCCTTCTTCTCACCATCTCCTTCTGAAGAAACACCTAAAACACAGACCACAGGTGAACATCGCTCAGGAGCAGCCAGGACTCTAGGAACTGGTGAGGTTTAAACCAGGATTAAACCAGACACAGAAAAAATCCCTGGTCTATGTCAGCGTTATAGACTAAACAAGGCTAAAGCTTATTTGGAACTAAACTCGAACAAAACCAGTACTAAACCAGGTAGAAATCAGGTCTAAACAAGAACTGAGCAAGCGCTAGGGAACATTTCACACCTAGGAAATAGGACTAAACCAGAACTGAACCAAGATCAAACCAGGACTAAACCAGGATTAGTCTACCCCAGACCAACCTGGGACGAAACTAAGACCAAACCAGGACTAAAGCAGGACAAGAACAAGACTAAACCAAACCAAAACAGGACTAACCCAGAATTATACAAGGAATAAACAACTAAACAGGTCCAAGTAGTAAACCAGGAACAAAACAGGACTATACCAGGACCTACACAAGATTAATCAAGGACTAACCCAGAAATAAATCACAACGACCAAAGGACTAACCCAGAATCAAACAAGGACAGAACGAGGTCTAAACTAAGACCAAACCAGGTCTAAAGCAGGACCAAAGTGCGACTAAACCAGGACAAAACCAGAACTAAACCAGGACTCACTGAGCTCCTGCAGCCTCCTCAGGTTGATGATGTCCTCGGCTGCTCCGTCCGTGCTGGGGCAGATGAACAGGTTGGACTTTTGGAGGACGAAGAAGGCGTCTCTCCACTGCTGAGGGTCTATCATGGCCCTGTACCGGAGCAGCCCCACGCGCTCAAACTCACGGGACAGCAGACAGTGGCAGCTCAGCGGGGTGAACGCCTGCAAGGACAACGCAACGAGTGACTAAAGAGATACTGCGGAACATTACAAGTCACGTGTTCCTAGTTAGAGCAACTTAGAGGTCCTAGATCGTGCAAAATTGACTCTTGTGGGCTTTAAGGCATGTTATAACAGTGTTACCTCATCAAAAACACACCTGGAGTTGCGTTTTGTTTCATTCACACATGTCTGAGTAACACTTTATTATTAGTCTGTCTACATCCCCAAAGTTCAAAATGCTCTGTTCCACCTTGTGATGTCACGAAATGGTGATTTTCAAGTGAACAGCTACATTTCAGTAGAGATTGGCAATTCTAGAACTGAAATCATCCAAATGTTTCTAGTGAAGGTGTGTGGAGTTCAAAAACACAGTGGAGCATTAGTACTATTAGTCCTGTTTTTGTCTGGATCCAATTCTGTTTTTTGTCCTAGTTTAGAACTTCATTATTTTGATTTGAAAAGGGACATAAACTTTGAAAAATGTAGGAAGCCCTTCGTGCTTAAAGACTTCTGACACACAGGAACAGGATGGGAGGGCATCTGACACACAGTGATACAGGAGGATAGGAGGGCATCTGACACAGAGGCACAGCAGAGGACGGGAGGGCATCTGGTGTGGTGGTACCTTCCCGATGGCCTTGGTCCAGCTGTGGAGCTCGTCTGCGGTTTCTAGTCCAAACTGAAGGAGCTTCTCTGAGGAGAGGTACAGCTCAAATGTGTAACGGAACCTAAGAATATACAACAAATACTTAGAATACTGCAAATACTACTACTACTACTACTACTACTACTACTACTACTAGTAGTACCAGGTCTGAACCAGGTCTGAATCAGGTCTGAACCAGGTCATAAGGTTTAAACCAGGTCTAAACCAGGCCTAAACCAGGTCTAAACCTGGTCTAAACCCTGTCTACACCCTGTTTCCAGCAGCACCTGTCGATGAAGCCGTTGCTCCGCCTCTTGCTCCCGTCAGGCCGGCTCACTCCCAGACACAGCAGGTCTCTGTAGTTTATGTTGAGGACTGGGTCTGGACTCAGCTCGGTCTCAAACAGGACCAGAGACCGGTCCACACTGCACCAGAACCGCTGGAAGTCTGACACACACAGAGACACACACAGAACACATGAGTGAAATCCAAAGAGCAGTGGATGAAAGTCCGAAGCGAAAGTCCAAAGCGAAAGTCTGAAGCGAAAGTCTGAAGCGTCCAGATTGCGTCAGAAGGGCAACCCAACAAGCATGCGCTGAACGACCGGAATTATTTTTAAGAAAAATAAACGTTTACATGATCAAGGAACAAATTAATTTGGCTTTAAAATCAGAATTAACCACCCACTTACTTCGGAATTAATTTTAATTCCGAATAATCATTTTCATTATGAATTAAATGTGTACATGGTCTTTTTAAAGCAGAATTAATTTGTATTCAGAATGAAATGATTTTTATTCGGAATTAAAGCTCTCATGTAAACGTGGCAACTGTTGCACTGATTACTTAAAGGTGCACTATGTAACTTTTTGGTTCGGTCTGTCACCTGTTTGTTTCTATGGAGATGTCATTGCTCTGTCTGGAAAGTTCCACAGTATGACACATGACAACAGCCCTGTTACATTTATTCAATTCCAGGTGGTTTTATAGCTCAAAAATACCTAGAAAAACAGGCATTCTGACTGTGAGTGGAGTCGCCTCTCCACAGATCTGACCTGTAACTTGGTCTGGTTTGGTCTCCATGAAGATAGAAAGGTTTAATGCCATACTGTGAAACATTCCAGACAAAGCAATAACATCTCCATGGAATAAAGTATTTGACAGACCCTCCACCGGAAAAGTTACACAATGCAACTTTAAATAAGTAAGCAGCAATTGATACTTTGTAGCTCCATCACGCTGGGGGTGTTCTACATGTATCTCTATGGTGGAATGTTTGTTACAATGGAAACACAATACACACATTCGCAAACAACGACAGTCTGAAAACTCAAGAAAAAACACAAAATGGATTTAAACAGCACATTTTCAGGAGCCTGTGATCAGTCCGAGCGTTCGTGGTCCTGTTCAGGAGTTTAATTTTCAACAAAAAGTGAGAAAAACTGTTGGCTAATGCGAGCTAACTTGTGACTATAATTTTATGTGTGAGAGACTTGTTTAAACGCACAAATCAGCTCCCCTGTTGTAGCTCCAACTAAGTCAGTTCTCTCAATGCTCGCATTCAAGTCTAAGAGAGCTTCTGACAGAGTAGTACCTTCAGTTAGCATCACACCCCAAAGGAATACTGTTGACGTCAGCTGCAAAGTATCAATAAGCAGTAATACTAGCAACATACATTTTATTTATTTATTTTTATTGTTTTGTTTGTTCCTTTTTTATTTGGTTTCAGTCATGTTTTATGTGGTTTGTTTTCCAAATTATTGTACTTTATATTCTATTTTGTCTATATACACCCTCAAAATTATGTTCAGGAATTTAAATTAAAACCTGTATATAAAGTAATTTAAAATAATGAAATTCAAATAATATAAAACTGCTTAATGAATATGCTAACAAAATATAATACATTCATTTTAAATAATGAAATTTAAACCAATAATATTAAATGTGATAAATGAATATGATAATAAAAAAGAAGGAAAGACATAAAGAACTAGAAAAGCACTCAGAGAGCGCAGACCTCCGCCAAGCAGCTCAGTTTTCAAAGTGATCCAGAATCCAGGATTTCTTCTGGATCATCACCAAAATTTAATCATCTGTTCGATTTACCATTAGGAACATTTCCTGAAAATTTCATCAAGATCCGTCTATAACTTTTTGAGTTATCTTGCTAACAAACAAACAAACAAACAAACAAACAGATAAACTCAGGCAAAAACATAACCTCCTTGGCGGAGGTAATTATGTCTGATCAAAAGAATAAAAAGGGTGCCAAGAAATTATAGGTAAAATAAAATATTTTAAGAAAGAAAACTATATACTGTATATGGACATGAAAACATGTACGGATAAAGTTATTTTGTAATTATGATTTACACTGGGTCACCTTAAGAAAATAAAAAGGAGTATTCGTAGTTATGTTAGTAGTAGCATCAGCAATAGTGGCAATACCGGTTTTAGTAGTATTAGTAGTTTGAAGTACACAGTATTATCCTCTGACCGTCTCTAGTTCTTCTTGACAGTGTTCCTCTGTGAGCGGACGAGGACTTGTAGAGGAACCCCGAGTGGAGGACGGGCTGCATGATCTCGTCATAGACTCCAGGGTCAGTCGGGTCTAAACCACAAAACAACAGGGTGAGTCCTTGAGCCGTAGCAGAGAAAAGTCCTCCCCAACAGAAGAGCCGATAACAGACGAAAACACTGCACACACTGGTCATTCTGCACTGATACAAACTACCACACTGTCAAGGCTTTACAGGGTTCAGGCAATTTACTTATAACATTGACAGAATTAATGAAAAAAATTAAAAACTGTGGTTACTTTTTATTTTTAAGGTCCTATATTACGCAAAATTGATTCTTGTGAGCTTTTCAAAGGTGCATTATGTAACTTTTCTGGCTTTTCTGGGTCCATCAAATGCTTTTCTCCATTAAGATGTTATTCTTCTTCTGAAGTCTTCTGATACTTTATGTTATTAGATTCTTTTTTCAGACCAGGAGTTTGTTTTTATACCTGACAGTTTCGACTGCTCACTAGCGGTCTGGGACTGAGACTGGACTGGGATGGAGCAAACATAATTGGGACAGAGGACAACAAACATCGTCACTAGATTAAAGTGGCAATCGAAACATGGAAACATGCCCATGGGACCATAAACCGGGACGAAGGGGCTTTTTTACTCTCACACACCTGGGATACTGTCCTGAGGAAGTCGGACTGCAGATGGCGCTGTGATCCTGCCTCCACCAATAGGAAGACAGCGCCAAAACCTATATAAATCAGCTGACCGGACACGTCACAGCAACGTCACATGACCGCTCTGAGGAAGACCGCAGGGAGCAGTCGAAACTGTCAGGTATGAAAACAAACTCTTGGTCTGAAAAAAATAACTTATAATAGAAGAACCTAATAACCTATAAGCCTTCGTCTGCTTCAGTGCACGCCATTGCTGGAAGGAATCTCCAACAATCACCTTAGTTTGGCTTCACTCCTTTTCCCCTTCTCTTCTTCTCTCAGAGACCTGAAAAACGGACTTTCTTTTGCGGCTAACTGGTTGTGGATTCTTGTCTGCCGTTGCGACAAACTTTGTGCTGCTGCATCTCTATAATGCTATTTTGAACTTTTCTGAAACAATTTGAAACAAAAATTTTCCTACTTTCATTGCAGTGACATAACTTGAGGCCAGATGTAGTTTCAGTTAGTACCTGAAGGTGGCGCCGCCTTGTCTTTGCAGGAGCTGTTGCCATGGGAACCGTTGGCATCGCTAGCTAACCGGGCTGACTCCGCCTCCGAGAAGATCTGAGTGACGGTCTTGAGCAGCGTCTGTTCTGACACGGCAGAGCACAGCACCTACACACAAGAGGGAATACCATAAACTCAGCAGTGCCTCCAGTTAGCATCACACCCAAGGAGACGGTAAATTACATCAGCAAATGTTGTTTTAGCTATAAACAGCGGTGTAAAAAGTACTCAGTTTTGATACTTAGCTAAAAGTACAGATAACAGAGCAAAAAATACTCAAGTTAAAGTGTCACATGGAAAAATTTACTTAAGTAAAAGTACCTATTCAAAAATGTACTTAAAGAGTATTTTGTGCATATTTTGAGATCTCATGAAGCTTCAAATGTAGTGATTTTGAGAAAGAGAGAAACACTTTTTTTTTCTAGCTGTTTTTATTTGTATATTTTCGTTTGCTCAAACTACAAAAGTGTTAAAAATAAACCCTCAGACTTTTCAGCAGGTGTCAAACAATAATAAAAAAAATAATTTTACTTTTCAGTCCTGTTCCAAAATATAGTGAAGTAAAAGTAAAAGTATCCACTGTAAAATGTACTTAAGTAAAGTACAGATACCTGCTCTCAAATGTAGTGAAGTAAACGTAAACTCCACTTTAAAATCTACTTACTAAAACCTAATTTTTTTACTTTTTTTTTTTTCATTTTTATATTCCACCACTGGCTATAACTGTAATTAAATGAATGCCTCCAGAAAAGTTACTTAATGCTCTTTTATTTTGTAATTACAACTAAAAGTATATGAATCCTACACACGTTTTCAGATCTGCTGTGACGGAGCTGACCCAGTGTGCTCTCTGTGCCACTGCTGCAGCTGTGGTCTGATGACACAGGCCTAATACTGTCCAAAGTGCTTGCTTAAGGGCACAAAGTCAGTCACCCCCGTGTCACTGATGGCCTCCTGTGGTCTCAGTGTTGTGATGTGGATTTGATGGACATCGAGGAAGTGCATCTGAGGTCAAATCCCACACACCGAGAACAAACCCACTCGGTAAGATTAAAGTTCAGCCCGAGGGAATCTAACCCCAAACCAGGACTAAAATGACCACAGACTGACCCGCAACAGACCGCAGACAGGACAGCCTTAAAACCACAGTATGTAACTTTTAGCCAAAAAATAGACTAAAATTGAAAGAGTTTTATTTTATTTTTTTAGATAGAGTTAGGATTAGGGTTAGAGTAGTTTTTGCACTTGCCTCCTTACTGTGAGTGTGCTTGCATCGCCACAGACCTGACCTGGAGGAGGCCCTGTTGCTTGTTTGTTCCATGGCATGTGGTTTGTTTGCTCTTGTGGCTACCTGGTTCACACACTGAGCATTTCTTGAAATCTTTTTTTTTTTTTAAGCTCAGTTTTTAACGTCATATCAGGGGATTTCAACCAACTAAGAAGTACAGCACGTGCAGTTCAAAGGACCCAAGAAAGGGACTGTTGGATCGTGTGAAATAAACAGTTTTTTGTTGAGAACGTGCAAGAGACGAGCTAAAGAACTAGATACGGGCTTTTCACACCATATGTGGCAGCAAATGTGACAGAAGACCTTCCAGAAGAAATACTCTAAAGGAATTAATCATTTCAGCACCAACCGATACAACAAGCTGCTACGGTCATGATTAGCAGCTCTTGTGGCGGACTGGCTGAGCAGTTTTTAAACTTTTTATCTTTTAGCGCACCTTGAGGAGTTGTGTGTTAGCGTAGCGTACCTTGAGGAGTTGTGCGTGGTTGCTGAAGCCGGGGTGGGGGCTCCTCCAGCGTCCCTCTCTGTATTTTAAACAGATGAATTCCCTCCTGAGCTCTGGAGCCGCGTCACAGTCCAGCTCCTCTGAGGCCGGCAGTCGAGAAGCCCAGAACTCGTTAGCGCGATCATTCCCCAACATGATGAACAACTGAGCGGGAGCAGAAGAAAATTAACAACAGAACCAAATGTATTTAAAAAACATGATACCAAACCTGTTACTACTGTTACTTGAAAGTTGATTTATTTTGATATTTTGATTCAAACGTTGGTCCAATCCTCTGGAACATTTCTCATCGGTTCACACAGTTCTCAGACACATTTTCTCACAACGTTTGACACAGCTTTCATTCACACACATGATGAGTGAATTAATCTTGTTTTTTTCAACACTAAAGGCCTGTTCTCATGCGGTAAAAGGACTTAAGCTTTAACACATTCACTTTCAATACAAACGTAACAGCAAAAAAAACAAAAAACAATTTGAGATAATAAATGATATACTCAGACACAAATAAAATAATATAATATAATATAATATAATATAATATAATATAATATAATATAATATAAATCAAATTTTTAATTTAAGTTTACTTTATTTTATTTTTCTGAATGTAAGTTTCTGGACTTTGTTTTATTTTATTTTTTTTATTTTTTGTTCTAAATGTGTTAAAAGGACTTTCACTTTCAATACAAATATAACAGCAAACACCAATTTTATTATTTTTATTTTAATTTAATTTATTGTTCTGAATGTAAGTTTCTCTGAGGTTCTGACCTGGACGATCTGGTTGCTCCAAACGCTGGTGTCCAGTTTGAGGCTCTGGACTTTGGACACAGAGGTGCCCAGGCTGCGGTGCTGACCTGAGGGGAGGACACAAACGTCACTGTGAAAAATCATCTGTTTGATTTCAAATACTGAATCTATCTGATAAAAACAGACTGTAACATTGTGTTGAACAGGGAGGATGCAAAGTCAGATCTGAATGTCATGGTTTGCTCCAGGATTACTTATAGTTTGAGTTTAGACCTGGTTCTAATCTGGTTTAGTCTTGGTTTAATATGTTTATATGTTTGTCTCATTTGACCCTGGACTTGTCTGGTTTTAGTCTTGATTTAGCCCAGGTTTTATCGACATTTAACCACTGTTTAGCCCTGTTCTGGCCCTGTTTAGTCCTGGTTTAGTTCTGATTTAGGCCTTGTTAGTCCTTGTTTAACCCTGTTCTGGGCCTGGTTTAGTCCTAGTTTAGCCCTGATTTAGACCTGGTTAAATCCTGGCTTTGTCCTGGATTAACCCTGTTCTGGGCCTGGTTTAGTCCTGTATAGTCTTGGTTTAACCCTGTTCTGAGCCTGGTTTAGTCCTGGTTTAGCCATAATTTAGTCCTGGTTTAGCCCTGGTTTTGTCCTGGTTTAGCCCTGGTTTTGTCCTGGTTTAGTCCTAGTTTAGTCCTAGTTTAATCCTGGTTTAGACCTTGTTTTGTGCTGGTTTAGACCTGGTTTAGATCTGGTTTGGCCCTGGTTCACATTATTTGTTCTGAAGCGTGTCTGCAGTTATAAACACAGAAGAGAAATGTGAACCGACCGGATTTGACGCCTCAAACCCTCCTCAGTCTGAAGAGGACAGGTGTGTACTGCTACTACTTCTACTACTACAGCTGGTACTGCAGAGAATACTACTGCTAGTACTATTATTACTAATATTACTACAATGGGGTGGGATCAAATAATTTCTCCTACCCTCTCCTTTGTTGCATAAAAGTGTATAAAACCTTGTATTACATTACAGTGAAGTTTGTTTTTCTTTTCTGTTAGTATGCCTATAAAGTAAACAAGGATCATAGTTATGCAAGACTGACTGCTCAAATAATTACATAAAATTAAACTACTTACTGCTATTAGTGCTATTAGTACTATTAATACTACAATAATTACTGTTACTACTACTGTTATTAATATTACTACAATTTACTTCAAAAGGCTCTGTGCTCGTCACTGTTAGCGTCACTACTTCCTCTTCCATTTTATCTCTATGTAGTTTTTGCAGTCATGCTAAAATAAATAAACATTTAAAGATAAGGCAGTGAACGGGGAGCTCTGGAGAGATGTCACTGACAACGTGTTAAAAAGTGGGCTACAAAAATAAAATGAATACTTCAGCGGACGACACTGTGTTTAGAAAGAGAGACGTTTGTGTGTCAATGCTAACGCTAATGCTAATGCTAATGTTGAGGCATAATAACAGTGCCACAGTATTATACATATAAAAATATATAATTGGGTAGTCATTACTTTAATGAATTTGAATTTTATATAGGTTGTGTATTTTATGTTTTTATGATTTTAATAAAAGTGACTGCTAGCTTTGAGACACAGTACCAAAACTGTTACTGCTATTACTACTACTGTTACTACTACTACTGCTACTATGAGACTACACCAGGACACCAAGTCTGTGAGCTTACGCATCATTTTAGCACATTTTTTGAAACTTGATTTATTTTGATCATTTGATTTAAACATACTGTATCTCTCAGGTCAAATCCTCTGGAACATTTCTCACACAGTTCTCAGGTTCATTTTCTCACATTTGACACAGCTCTCATTCACAAACACATGATTAGTGAATTAATCATGTTTTTTCAATACTACAGGCCTGTCCTTATGTGATAAAAGGACTTGAACACTTTCACTTTCAATACGGAAACTCAAACAACAGCAAAAACCTGCAATTTGTGAGCACGTAAACTCTAATGTCAAAGGATTCACTCATGGATCAAACATCAGACATGGAGGGTCAGTATCACACTGTCTCTGATGGTTTGACGGTGAGGTAAGTGCTGTAAATACATGTTTTACACAATCATTTTGAGAATAAAAACAGTACAATTTTCAAATCTGTGCGTTTTAGCAGTTTTCTGATCTGTGTTTTGAAGTGTGGGAGCATTCTCAGACAGTGTGTGGACGGTTTGATAACTTTATAAATCTGATGACTGTTTGTATTTAACCACAAAGTGTCCTTCTGAACTGTTTTGTGTCTCGTGTGAATAGTTTTGCAAAGTGAGCAAAAGATTTACCAAAGAAGTTGAAAAAAACTGTAAAAAGGAACTACTATATCCAAAAGTGGGTGTTGCGTGTATCCCCTTAATGAAAGATTGCAACGGTCATGTAATCAGATCTAAACTAGGTCTAAACTAGGACTAAACCAGGTCTAAACCAAGTCTAAAGTAGGTCTAAACTAGGACTAAACTAGGTCTAAACTAGGACTAATCCAAGTCTAAACCAAGTCTAAATTAGGTCTAAACTAGGACTAAACCAAGTCTAAACGAGGTCTAAATTAGGACTAAACCAAGTCTAGACTAGGTCAGTGTAGCTTCATGTACCTGCACAGTTCTTGCAGATGACCACACACAGGTTGATGGAGGCCCAGTCTGGGTTCAGGGCTCTGCAGTCCGCACAGACCCGGTTGGACTTGTTGGACCAGATCTTCTCGGCGACCTCGTAGTCGGAGAGGGTCTCAGAGATGGCCTCCTGAAGAGCCTCGGTCCACTCCCTCTTCTCACGCTCCGAATCAGCAATGAAACTGGACCAAAGACATCAGTGTATGTGTTCTACTGTATTAGCTTCATACTGTGTTTTTGTTTTTCAGACTTGTGTTTTTGTGTTTTGTGACTTGTGTTTTTGTTTTTCAGACTTAAACAAATATGATAATTTCTCTGACCTGAATCTGTCTCACTTTGCCTTTGTGAACTCAGATGGATTAATGAAACATCCTGTGTTGGTTTGTTAAGTCTGACTAATCAAGATCCGCTTTATTAGAATTTGCTGCATGTTTTGGCCAGAGAATGAGGTAAGTGCAGAACAGTGGGCATGTCCCGGGGACGGTGAAAACGGGTGTAGATCGCCAATATAAAATTACTCCAAATCCCTCCAAATACCACTTTGTGAAAGGTGAGGGGGGAACAGCAACAACATGGTTAAAGGCTCTTAAAAATTTAAATGTCCTCTTTAAACCTCCCCAAATGTTAAAGAGAGAGCTAAAAAAGGGCTGCGAGTGAGTTTGAAGTGAATTTAAATTACATCATTTGGGGTAAATAATAAAATAATAATAACACATTTACATATTTACCCAAAAAGTCAGCAGACATTACTGTGTGTGTGTGTGTGTGTGTGTGTGTGTGTGTGTGTGTGTGTGTGTGTGTGAGGAGGCCATACCTGAAGGTCTTGTAGGGGGTGATGAGGTCGAAGCCCTTGTGTTTTCCGTCTCGGATGGTGGCCCCACGAGCCTCGATCACCGTCACAGCGATCCCATTTCGGAAGCACTGAGAAACACAGCGATTGTTAGAATATCTGCCAGAATACTGCTCCTCTATCTCTGCTCCTGTCTGCTCCTGTCTCACCTGCTGGTTCTTGTGGATCCAGATCTGGTCTCCGTAGATGGCGGTGTAGACCTTGGACTTGTGGCCCTTGGTCTCCAGAGGTCCGTGTTTCTGACAGTGAAGTCCAGGTCCAAACCTTCTGCGCACAAAGACCAGCTGCTCCCTGATGAAGTCCTGCAGAGTCCGGACCCAACGAGACCTGAGCACTGGGACAGACCAACGTTAGACCCCTCCATGTCTGATGAGGAAGTAGGAAGGACAAAAAGTAGGAAGGACAAACTGATGGCAAGATGGCGTTGTTGTTTTTAATGGCCTGTGTTTGTTGGCGCAAGAACATTTTTAATTCCGTACTACTTCCTGAATACTGGCCTTACGCTGCAAAACGTGTGACTTCAAAAACGTGCAATTCTGACCAATCAGAGCGCTAGCTGCTAGAGGGGCGCTAGGCGCTTGTAAAAATACTGAAGAATCCCTAGAAAATCCGACCTTAAGGAAAGCTGTCGATGCTCTGTCAGCCGAACACGGGCAGTTTGATTTCACACTATGGGACAATTCTTTCTTTCTATAGCTCCATCATGTTCAATGATTTAATGTTGAAAATCACATTCATTCTGTCTAAAAAAAGAGTGTTTTTATTATCGTGGTATCGTATCAGAATCGCTCCAGAGAATCTATCCCTTAATATTGAAATCAAGTTTAAAATTCTAATATCGAAATCAGTTTACCCTTTAAGATTCGATAAGAAAGTAGGAGGGAAAAACTAGTTCTACAACTAGTACTTCGGGTTGTCAAAAGTATTCATATCAGATACTAATCAATACTAAAATTACACACACTACTACTACTACTACTACTACTACTACTACTACTACTACTACTACTACTACTACTACTACTACTACTACTACTACTACTACTACTACTACGTTCTTGTACAGCGTTAGTACCTTCATTGTCAGCCCTGAACACAAAGATCCTGTTGCTGGTGACAATCTCAAACTTGTTGTCTTTGGAGGGGCGGGCCATCTGGATCACAGCCAATGGGATCACACCTTTGGGGTAGGCGTCCTATCAGAGAGGAGCATAGAGTATTTGTTGGGAGTATTACTCGGAGTACTTCTGGTAGAGGTGTTACTTAGAGTGCCCGTGTTAAGCAAAATGGATTCTTGTGAGCTTTAAGTCATGTTATAATGTTATTACCTCCTAAAAACAGACCTGGAGTTGTGCTTTGTTTCATTCACACCTACTGTATTAGTCTGTCTACGGTTTCACCTTGTGATGTCACGAAGAGGTAGTAAACAGTTAGCTTTTATTACAAGATACTAGAATTACAAATCTCTTTGCTTAAATTAATAGTTGGGGTGCAGCAATGGCTAAAAAAACTCAGAGGGAACTACACAGACCATGATCCTTTGCTCCGTTTCAGCGCAGACTGCATGAAGAAATAACTGTTATAAGCACTTTTAAATCGTAGTTCTTTGGGTTTAGTTTAGTCTTTAGGGATTTTAAGAGGAAAAAGTCACATATTCACAGTTGTGTTAGCCTCCAGATAAAGTTACAATAAAGAAAACACACTGGAGTGAAGAAAATATGTAGAGTTTGTGTGTTTAAAATGTGTGAGTGAAACAAAACACAACTCCAGGTATGTTTTTGATGAGGAAACAATATTTTAACACAGATAAGTGCCAGGTGTTAGTTGTGGTAGTAGTAACAGTAGTAGTAGTAGTAGTAGTAGTAGTAGTAGTAGTAACAACAATAGGTGTAGATGTCACAGTACCTTCTCGTGGCCAAAGTACATGAGATTCTGTCCATCAAACTTGACAAAACGTTTCTGGAAAACATAGTTCCTGAAAAATAAACACATAGGAGGTAGGAGACAAGGAGGGAGGAGACATGTATTAGACATGTATTAGAATTTAGGAGACTAGGAGGTAGGAGCCAAAAAATAGGAGCTTGGAGGAAAAATGGAGTAAAGTAGGAGGTAGGAGACACAAGGAGGCGATTAGGAGGTAGGAGACACATAGAGTAAATTAGGAGGTAGACGATGTGAAGTAAAGTAGGAGGTAGGAGACATAGGCAGTAAAGTAGGAGGTAGGAGACATTGGGAGTAAAGTAGAAGGTAGGACACTTAGGGAGTAAACTAGGAGGCAGAAGACATAAAGTAAAGTAGGAGGTGGGAGACATAGGCAGTAAAGTAGAAGGTATGAGACTTAGGGAGTAAAGTAGGAGGTAGGAGACATAGGCAGTAAAGTAGGAGGTATGAGACTTAGGGAGTAAAGTAGGAGGTAGGAGACATAGGCAGTAAAGTAGGAGGTATGAGACTTAGGGAGTAAAGTAGGAGGTAGGAGACATAGGCAGTAAAGTAGAAGGTATGAGACTTAGGGAGTAAAGTAGGAGGTAGGAGACATAGGCAGTAAAGTAGGAGGTATGAGACTTAGGGAGTAAAGTAGGAGGTAGGAGACATAGGCAGTAAAGTAGAAGGTATGAGACTTAGGGAGTAAAGTAGGAGGTAGGAGACATAGGCAGTAAAGTAGGAGGTATGAGACTTAGGGAGTAAAGTAGGAGGTAGGAGACATAGGCAGTAAAGTAGAAGGTATGAGACTTAGGGAGTAAAGTAGGAGGTAGGAGACATAGGCAGTAAAGTAGGAGGTATGAGACTTAGGGAGTAAAGTAGGAGATAGGAGACAGACCGAGCGGCTGAGGAGGAGCAGAAGGACAGGAGACAGCTGGTGGCCAGAGCAGTGAAGGAGACACACTGAGGAGACGAGGAAAGGAGGCGAAGAAGGACACTTAGCCATGCCCTCTGACCCCTGGAGACACAGAGGAAAAGCTAAATTACTCTGAACTAGTTATTTTTGACCAATTATTGAGTGAGTGACTGCAAAAGGGTGGGTTTTATGCTGTTATGGACATCATTAAAATTCAAATTAATTAAAATAAAGACTACCCAATTATGTTTCAGTTTGTGGCCTTGTTTTAATATTTATTATACCTCAAAATTACCATTAGACATATAGAAATTTCCCCACTGTATTGAAATTTCCCCACTGTGGGACGAATAAAGGATTATCTTATCTTATAGATGGACACAGCTTTGAGCCCCATGTCCCCCGTCCCACCAGATTTATACAAAACCAGTGATTTGTCCCAGTTTTATTCAAGAAATTGTCCCTCTTTTGACCACTTTGATAACCCCCAAGAGTAAAGGGGGGAATATATTGTCTTTCACACTGACACTGTGTCTTTTTTGATTGACCCACAAAACACGTTGAAAATGGACAATGTTACATGCGCTCTTTCACAATTTTATTTATACCAAACATCCCAACCCGGGTGTGTCCCAGTTTTGAATTTTGAAAATCTGGTCACCCTATTCTGGTTGCAATTCACTTTTCATAAAAAATAAATAAATAAATACTAAATAAAATCTTTGTTCCTCTCTCTGTAACTGCTGCGGTCAGGCTCAACATTTTGGCCTTTGGTTTTAACCTGCTGTATGTGATCCAGGTCGCTCCTACTACGTTTTTTTTTTTTTTTTAATTTGCAATTTATTCAGTGATTTTTTTTTTTTTTTTTCTCCACATAAGTCACAGTATATTTGCACGTTGTTTTTTTTTTGTTGTTTTTTTTCCACACATAAAATTAATAACAATGTAGAGATGCATTTAAAAATAAATAAATAAATAAATAATACAAAATAAAAACGTTAAAAACAAATAATACAAAATTAAAAATTAAAAATTAAAAATTAAAAAATTAAAAAAAAAAAAAAAAAGGCAGAGCTCCTACTACCATTAGCAGCAGGTTTGATTGACAGTTATCGCTTTTATTCACAGGAAGAAGCCTGATTGGCTCTTTGGTCGCGGATTTCTAATATGGTTAGAATATGGTCGCACATTAGCTGCTATAACTGCTAGTTTCTATTAGCTTCATTTGGCTGAAATCACACTCCCTCAGTCTATCTACACTGTCTATCCTGGGCATTGTCCAGCTCCCGGACCTTTGGTCGACTCTGACCGGCCCGTTTAAGCTCAATTAGAATTAGAAAATAACAAATTTTATAATTTTACCTCATGTATAGACTAAAGCTGCATTGCTTTTATTTTAGAGGTATTTTTAATTACATTTTTTGTAAGGCAACCTCACTTTTTCATTGCGTCGTCATAACATAAACTCTTACCATTCTTACCAGCGCCTGAAAACAATGATATTTACTGTTTTTTATAAAGAAATACAGTTAATATGATGCAGAATTGAGTTAATCATTTTGTCCCGACCCTCCACAATATTTATTATTATTTATTATATTAATTATTAGACATTTATATTTTCTGTTTCTCATGTGGACCCATGGAAAAAGAATTGCCCCCTGATCTGCCCTCTGTGGCAGGAGGAGGAGCTCAGGATTGTCTTACCCCTGGGGAGAGAGCTTGTCGAGCCAGCCGCTGAGGACGGGCGGGGCCTTGTCGTTCAGAGACGTGTAACTGGCGTACGGGGAGATGATGTCATCGTCCAGGTGAGGGGGCGGGGCCTCGTGCGGAGAGAGACGCTTCAGCCACAGACTCTGAGGACTGAGCACGAACACAGTTACCACGTGGTGATCGATCCTAACGCTAACAACCACCCATCACCAAGCTACTACAGGAACTATTAGCATTAGCCATAAAAAATCTACTTTTCCGCTACCTACCGGTACTTGTCTCCATGGAGATGTTATTGCTGTGCCAGGAATGTTCCCTAGTATGACATTAAACCTATCCATCTAGCATTTATTCATTACAGGTGTTTCTATTGCTCAAAAATACATTCTAGACAAAGCAATAATATACCACTAGAAATGTTACACAGTGCATCTTTAAAGTGGAACCAAACATTCAATTTTTGCTACTAAACTGTGTATATGGTGTTTTAATGGTATTGTTTACTGTTCCTAGTGACAATTTAATTTGGTGATTTTAATGCAAACTAGGCAATAGGACATAGGGGCTAGGAGGTAGGAAACAAGAAATAGGAGGCACAAAGCAAAATAAGAGGTAGGAGAGTAAAGTAGGAGGTAGGAGACACAGGGAGGAGAGTAGGAGGTAGGAGACACAGGTGGGAGAGTAGGAGGTAGGAGACACAGGGAGGAGAGTAGGAGGTAGGAGACACAGAGTAAAGTAGGAGGTAGGAGATACAGGGAGGAGAATAGGAGGTAGGAGACACAGGGAGGAGAGTAGGAGGTAGGAGACACAAAGTAAAGTAGGAGGTAGGAGACACAGGGAGGAGAGTAGGAGGTAGGAGACACAGAGTAAAGTAGGAGGTAGGAGATAAACTAGGTAAATTTGTAACTTTCTCATCAAAAACATCTAAATCTAAGTGTGATGCTGCCCTCAGTGGCCTCGGAAATATCAAGTACTATGTGACATCACACAGGACTGCCCTGATACCTGCACCTGGCGGCAGGGGCGGAGTTTGAAGAGCCCAGTTTAGTGGCTCTACCTCAAATGTGGCTGTGGGTGAAGTTAAGGTGTCACACATTAAAAGTTATTAAAATATTTGGTTATTTTTTTCAGTTTTAAATGTGTTTTTGGAGTGAAAAGAATCATATTAAATTAGTGACCACAGAGCTGGTTCGCCTCGGCCGTGCCTTTACAATTTTAATATATGAAAATCTTCTAAAAGTCTACTGGGAAAAATGAATCTGACACCATCTGGAATCTGGAACAACAGACGGGTTTCAAAGTGGACGGGAATGTTGACAGTTTTATTTTACATACAAATGAGCATGTACAAGATTTCCAGTAGAAATATCTGAAAAAATATGATTTTCTTTGAGACAGTTGATTAATTCGCTAATGATTAATGAGTGAATCTGTGTGTTTTTTCAGTTTTCAGTCTCACCTCTCCTGGTCGGTGTGAGGAGAGCCCCCGTGATCTCTGCTCCTCTCCACCTGCTCAGACCAAACATCAGGATCATCTCAAAGTTCTCAGTGTGTCAGTGTGAATGTGCACAGCAGTGTGGTATCTAACCTCAGGGAGCGGGGTCCTCCTGGAGAACACGGTCTCACAGTACGGGCTGATCTCCTCTTCTGGGTCATCTGTGGACGCTGAGCACACAAAGACCTGGTTTAGTCCTGGTTCAGTCAGAATTTAGACCTGGTTTAGTTTAGTCTTAAAGGGTCCATATTATGTTACTTTGTGATCGATGTTCTAATGTTTCCTCATCAAAAACACACCTGGAGTTGTGTTTTGTTTCATTCACAAAAGTTTAACACACAAACCCACACTGCATATTTAGGCTGAGTTCTTCTCTTAAATGGAAAACACTCCAGGAAGTGCTCCACTGTGTTTTTAAACTCCACACACCTTCACTAGAATCATTTGGATGATTTCAGCGCTGGAATTTCCAGTCTCTACTGAGCAAAAGGTAAAATGAGCTGTTAAATGAAAACTACCACTACATGACATCACAAGGTGGAACAGAGCATTTTGATTTTTGGAGATGTGGACAAACTAATCATAAAGTGTTACTCAAACATGTGAATGAAACAAAAACACAACTCCAGGTCTGTTTTTGACGAGGTAACACATGATTTAAAGTTCACAACAGTCATCGGGACCTTATAGAACCTTTAATAGTAGTTTAGCAGTACCAGTAGTGTTAGTAGTGTTCTTCTATTATTTATTATTGAAAACATGTACCCCGAGTTTACTGCACTGACCTCTAGTGGACGAAGAGGAGTTGTTGCTCAAAGTGCTGCTGCTGCAGGACCACACAAAACAAAACACATCCATATATTCAACTTATATGTTAAAATGCAAATAAAACACAAGTCCATAAACCCTCCTTACCTGTTCCTCTCCTGGCTCCTCTCCGTGGGCAGTCTGGGTGGAGTGGGCGGGGCCTGCTGACTGTAGCCCCTCCCACTGAGCGTCGACCCCCAGTAGATCTCATTGGACACCATCTCCATCGCATCACCCCCTTCCGTCCAATCAGAATCTAGCGTCTCTTCCTGTTTCTTCTTACTTCTACTCTGTCGCGGTGGAATCGGCGGCAAAACGTCCGTCAACGACCTGCTCCTGCTCGGTCTGGATTTTACGTGTTTTTTATTCCCAGTAGGACTAACGCTAGACTCTGGAATATCGGTAGGACTAACCGTAGGAGGGGGAGGAGTTTCAGGAAGCGGGTTTTCGTTGACGGGAGGAGCTGAAAAAGCATTAAAACTACGTCGTATCCGCGGTGGAACAGGTGGAACGAAAGAGCTAGCGTCTGACATAGATCGATTCCTGTGATTGGTCAATTGGTCGCCGGGCGGAGTCTCACAGTCTGATGTCATTGAAGGAGAAATCACGTCGCTGTTGCCGGGGAGATTATCAGAGTCTAGACTGAGCGACTCCGGGGAGAGCCTCCTGATTGGCCGCTGTGGGTCATGTGACGACGGAGAGAAGTGGACGGGAGTGGTACGGCGGCGGTTGAAGACGGTCCGGGGTTTTGGGACCGGTTTGAGTCCAGGTCTTTTGGGGTCCATGGAGTCTAACATTGGGGAGCTCTGATTGGTCCGCTGGGGACAGGAAGTGCGCTGCAGGTGGCCAATCAGGCGCAGGATCCGTTTGCGGTGTCCAGTGGCGGTGATGCCCAAACTCAGAAGAGAGTCCTGGTCCAAGAAGAGCAAGTCCGAGGCAGAGACCAGACCAGCTTTAACGAAGATCTCCACATATCTGCAGGACACAAGGACACATCTTAGACCTGGTTTAGACCCAAAATAAAGGAGCTGTACCAGATTTTTACTGTTTTAAAAAAGTGAAAAACAAAAGAAGTTCATTTTAAATGGTTTGCAGTGGTCCAAATTTTAAAATATTCATCCTAATTATTCACTGCGATGAGTTTGTAAGCAGTTTTCACAACTCTCAGAGATGACTTTTGCCATGACGGTAAAGCTGACAACAAGCAGCATGCTAACACGCGTTTCCTGATTATCGGACAATAAAACACTTTCTACACTTACAAATCAGATGCACAGGGCACACTCATTTTGACCTTGAGACCTGCTTATATAATTAGCTGTACTGGGACAAACTTTGTAGGGATGGGCGATATATCAGTTCCAGTATCAGTATTGGTCAGTATCGATACAGATTAGGGACATGCACGTTCCGTCTATATTTTTGTTTTGTTTTGCAGTACTTTTTATTATCCCCGTAGGGAATTGTCCTCTGCATTTCACCCATCTTTCCAGGAACAGTGGGCAGCACACGGGGTGCCCGGGGACCTACCTCCGTGATCTTGTTACTATTTTAGTAGTAGTAGTACTAGTAGTAGTAGTAGTAGTAGTAGTAGTAGTTCCCACAGTCCTGTCTCGTACCTGTCCAGATGAATGGAGGACAGCAGCGTCTCGACCTCTGTGGTCTCGGCGCTCTCACTGGTGCTGATGCTGCGCTGGTCCGGCGTTTCCATGGCAACCAGCATGGCTCCAGGCTCCAGAGTCAACAGGAAGTCCAGGACCAGAGACAGGAAGTGTGTCCATCACTGAGGAGCAGCTCTGGGGCTAATACTGTCCATCTGAGGAGAAGAAGAAAGAAACACTTCAGCCCAACCAGACAGAGCCTCCATTTTGTTTAACAGTTGAATCAGAGGATAATAAGAAAGGTCCAAATGTAACGTTCACATTTTAGAACTTAAAGTGGACGGGCAGGGTCTGGAGGATCTCATTTCTCTTTCCTCGCTTCCTTCTCTTTGATTCCTCTCCTCGATCCCCCGTTTTTCAACTGTTAATCAAACGTGTCATAAAAAAAACACGTTCTGTCTCCTCTGTGGGCGGGACTTCCTCACCCATTTCCTGCAGAATCGAGAAGAGGAATCAAGGAGAAGGAAGCGAGGAAAGAGAAATGAGACGCGAAATGAGAAATGAGAAGGAGGGGCAGGGTCTGGGGGTGTAAGGAACGGTGTGATTGGTCAAACAGGTATCCACACTTCAAACTCCGCCCCCCGCAGCCAGGTGTTTGAATCAGAAACACCTGGGCAGTGCTACATGATGTCACCAACTACTTAAAACTGCAGAGGAGCCAGGACACAGCCATTTTTACACATTTTCAACCTGAAAGCTGCAAATTTACGCTAAACTCAAAAAATACTAGGAAAAGTACACAATGCTATTTAAACACCAAATACTAGTACACAGTTTAGTTGCATAAAAAGTGTATTTAGTGTTTTGTTTCACTTTAAAGGTCCTATATTACGCAAAATTGACTCTTGTGAGCTTTGAGCCGTGTTAGAACGTTGTTGTTACCTCGAGTTGTGTTTTGTTTCATTCACACATCTGAGTAATCCTTTATTATTAGTCTGACTATATCTCCAAAGCTCAAAATGCTGTCTCAGCTCCTTTTACATTTAAATCAGTTGAGACTCCAGAGCTGAAATGATCCAAATGATTCTAGTGAAGGTGTATGGAGTTTTAAAACACAGTGGAGCACTTCCTGTATTCACTGTTTTTGAAAAAAATCTCCACAAACGCCTGATCCACAAATGTTCACTGTACCATTATTTGTTTAGACTGGATTTAGACCAGGTTTAAACCAGGTTTAGACCAGGTTAAGACCAGGTTAAGACCAGGTTAAGACTGAGTTTAGAACAGGTTTAGACCAGGTTAAGACTGGATTTAGACCAAGTTTAGCCCAGATTTAGACCAGGTTTAGACTGGATTTAGATCAGGTTTAGACCAGGTTTAGACCAGGTTAAGACTGGATTTAGACCAAGTTTAGACCAGATTTAGACCAGGTTTAGACTGAATTTAGATCAGGTTTAGACTGGGTTTAAACCAGGTTTAGACTGGATTTAGACCAAGTTTAGACCAAGTTTAGACCAGGTTTAGACCAGGTTAAGACTGGATTTAGACCAAGTTTAGACCAGGTTTAGACCAGGTTAAGACTGGATTTAGACCAAGTTTAGATCAAGTTTAGACCAGGTTTAGACCAGGTTAAGACTGGGTTTGACCAGGTTTAGACCAGGTTTAAGATAAGATAAAATAGACTGACAAATTAACTCCCAAAATATTCATCTAACTCACACCATCTGTTGTTGTCTCATGAATCACTGGAATCTAAAAAAAAAAAAAGGTCGACTAATACAAATTTTGGTCGACTAAACCTGAATACTCATTTGAGCAGGAATCGGTACTAAAAAGCCACATTCACAGGACAGAAATGAACCTTTCCTGAATAGTTTTAGAATCATTTTGAGCTGAATCAGAACAAGAATAAGAGCACATGGACTAGTATACGCCCATGGACCATTGAAGGACACAGATATAAGACCACATGGGAATACAAAAGAAAGTACTACAATTTAATGTTGAAAATCACATTCTATTGTCTAAATAAAGAGTATTTTTATTATTATTGTGGTATCGGTATCGGTATTGAGTATCGAGTCTATTCCCTGGTATCATGATGACACTGGTACAGAGCTGCCTAAGGAGCAGAGAGGAGAGCAGCTGCTGCAGAAACAGGAAGTACACTGACTCACTTCCTGTGTCTGTGACCTCCGACCTCAGATATTTTTACGGCTTTGTTCCTGTTCATTCATAAACACGGTTTGTTTATTCAACTCATCCTCTGTGTAATGACAAACACATCTGCACCAGCCCCAGGGACTGGTTTAGACCGGGTTTAGACTGGATTTAGACCAGGTTAAGACTGGGTTTAGACCAGGTTTCGACCAGGTTTCGACCAGGTTTCCATCAGGTTTAGACTGGATTTAGACCAGGTTTAGACTGGATTTAGACCAAGTTTAGACCAGGTGTAGACCAGGTGTAGACCAGGTTTCAACTGAATTTAGACCAAGTTTTAGATTAGGTTTAGACTGAATTTAGACCAAGTTTAGATCAGGTTTAGACTGGATTTAGACCAAGTTTAGACCTGATTTAGACCAGGTTTAGACTGGATTTAGACCACGTTTTAGATTAGGTTTAGACCAGGTTTACACTGGATTTAGACAAAATTTCGACCAGGTTTAGATCAGGTTTAGACCAGGTTTAGACTGGATTTAGACCAAGTTTAGACCAGGTTTAGACCAGGTTTAGACCGGGTTTAGACCAAATTTAGACCAGGTTTAGACCAGGTTTAGACCAGGTTTAGACCAGTAAATTAACTCCCAAAATATTCATCTAACTCACACCATCTGTTGTTGTCTCATATGAATCACTGGAATCTAAAAAAAAAAAAAAAAAAAAAAAGTCGACTAATACAAATTTTGGTCGAGTAAAACTGAATGAATCACCAGCTCAAGATCTAAAGTCCTACTCCAGATCTTGAGCTGGTGATTCTGATTCTGCACGTTTTCAATTGGCTGGAGAAACTAGTGGAAGCCCATGGGGTTTTAAAGGTCCTGTATTACACATCATTGACTCTTATGAGCTTAAAGTCATGTTACATATGTTAAGGAAAACAAGTGTTGTCCAAACGAGTCCTAGAGTTGTGCAGATAAAATGAGAAGAGCACAGTGTACCACTTCTGAGAAACGAGTGAACAAATGAACTGATAATGTTAAAGAAGGACAAATTCTGTAATAGCTGAATGAGGCCAGAGCGAACCAGAGAAATGTCAACAATGAACTGGAGGTGTCCTTGAGAAGATTCTGCAGGGGATCCAAAATTCCTCCTCAAAAACAGACCTGGAGTTGTGTTTTGTTTCATTCACATGTTTGAGTAACTCTTTATTATTAGTCTGTTTACATCTCCAAAGCTCAAAATGCTCTGTTCCACCTTGTGATGTCATGAAGCGGTAGTTTTCAAGTTAACAACTCCTTTTACCTTTAGTTCAGTAGAGATTGGCAAGTCCAGGGTTGAAATGATCCAAATGATTCTAGTGAAGGTGTGTGGAGTTTAAAAACACAGTGGAGTCCTTGCTGTGAGTGTTTTTAGTCTGAGAGAAGAACTCGGCCTAAATATGTGTCGTGTGAATGAAACAAAACACAACTCCAGGTCTGTTTGTGATGAGGAAACAACATTATAACATGGATTAGAAAATAGTTGTTGGATTTAATGAGCTGGTCACACATGAGGAAAGCTCGGTTTCTCGTTTTTATTAGGAATAATTTTACAAAAATAGTAAAATTGTGTTACCCTGACACACAGAACCCTGCACACGGGTCATCTGGGGTCGAGAATGCGCTTCTGACCGAGGATGTGTGTGGGCGGCTTTTTATCACACTCTGGGGACAATCATCAGGTCCGACATAAATGTTTAACACACAAACCCTGCAAATTTAGGCTGAGATATTAAAAAAAACACTCTTCCACCTTGTGATGTCATGTGGTAATGCAGGAAGAGCTCCACTGTGTTTTTAAACTCCACACACCTTCACTAGAATCATTTGGTTAATTTCAGCCCTGGAATTGCCGATCTCTACTGAACTAAAGGTAAATACGTAGTTGTTAACTTGAAAACTACAACTTCATGACATCACAAGGTGGAACAGAGCAGTTTGAGCTTTGGAGATGTACACAGACTAATAATAAAGGGTTACTCAAACATGTGAATGAAACAAAACACAACTCCAGGTCTGTTTTTGTGGAGGAAACAACATTATAACATGACTTACAGCTCACAAGAGTTGTTTTTGTGTAATATAGGACCTTTAAATCGTAGTACTTTCTTTTCTATTCCCATGTGGCCTTATATCTGTGTAATCCCTCGGTTCCTTAGTGGTCCATGGGCGTATACGAGTCTTTGTGCTGCTCTTATACTTGTTCTGATTGGAGTGACCAGATTTTCAAAATTGAAAACCGGGACAAACTCGGGTTGGGACGGTCGATGCAAATAAAACTGTGAAAAGAACACGCAACATTGTCCATTCTCGACTCATTTGTGCGTTTGTCCGTCATAATCTGAGGGACTTCTGTCGGTACCATTTTCAATTACAGTTTTCTGTGTTTTCCCCCTCTTTACTGTTGGTGGGTTACAAATTGGTCAAAAATAGGGACAACTGGGACTTTTCTTCTATAAAACTGGGACAAATCAGTGGTTTTGGAGAAATCTGCCGGGACAGGGGACACAGGGCTCAAAACTGGGACTGTCCCGGGTAAATAGGGACGTCTGTTCACCCTAGTTCTGATGCAGCTCAAGATGATTCTAAAGCGATTCAGGAGCGGATCATTTCTGTCCCGTGAATGTGGCTTTTTTAGTATCAATACCAAAACAACAAATAAACAAACAAGTATCTAGTTGTGATACTAGTTTTAATATCGATTAGTGTCTGATTTTCAATACTTTTGAAACTCTAACGTGACAATGTATAAGGTTAAACCCGGTCTCCATGGAAACCCAACATGTGGGGGTGGGGGTGGTTTTTATTCTGCATTTTCTCACTGTCTGGATCACAGGAAGTAGTTAAACATTGATTTAAATATAGTCCCTCTGACAGTCCAGTCCTGGGCCTGGGTCTGGACCAAGTGCGGTCTGTGTGCGGTCATGTGACTCAGGGAGAAGCAGGAAGTGACCGTTTCCCTGGAGACCGTGGGCGTGAGGTCAGAGGTCATGGGGGACTCAGAACAAAGATGGCTCTGTGTGTCTCTGCACATATCACACCTGAAACTGGACACTAACTAAAGACTGCAGGAGGACTAAACCAGGTCCAAACCAGGTCCAAACCAGGTCCAAACCAGGTCCAAACAGGACTGAACCAGGGCTAAACTAGGACTAAACCAGGACTAAACCAAGTCAAAACCAGGACTAAACCAGGACTAAACCAGGGCTAAACCAGGGCTAAACCAGGGCTAAACCAGGGCTAAACCAGGACTAAACCAGGTCCAAACCAGGTCCAAACAGGTCTAAACCAGGACTAAACCAGGACTACACCAGGACTACATCAAGGACTAAACCAGGACTAAACGAAGGACTAAACCAGGACTATAGGAGGATTAGACCAGGACTAAACTAGTACTACTGCAGGACTAAACCAGGACTAAAACAGAACTACGGCAGAACTAAACCAGGATTAAAGCAGGACTAAACTAGGACTAAACCTGAACTAAAACAGGACTAACCCAGGCCTAAACCTGTACTACAGTAGGACTAAACCAGGATTAAAGCAGGCTTAAACGACGACAAAACCAGAACTAAACCAGTACCAAACCAGGACTAAGCCAGGTCCAAACCAAGACTAACCTAGACCTAAACCAGTACTAGGGCTGGACTAAATCAGGTTTAAAGCAGGCCTAAACCAGGACTACACCAGGCCTAAACCAGTACTAGGGCTGGACTGAATCAGGTTTAAAGCAGGCCTAAACCAGGACTACACCAGGCCTAAACCAGTACTAGGGCAAGTCTAAACCAGGTCTAAACCAGGACCAAACCAGGACTACACCAGGCCTAAACCATAACTACACCAGGACTACAGCAGGCCTAAAAACCCGGACTGTGCCTGGTCCTGTCCCGGTTGTGTGGGAGTGAAACAAAGCTCCTCTTTCTGTCGGACACAATAGCGGCTCTCACAGTCTCAGGCTCTGGTCTGAACTACAAAAAACGTTTACAGAGAAACATCAGCACTTCACTTAACCAGCAACAGATTCACAAGAAAATACAGCCAAGCATGAGGTACTAGTGTTGCACATAGTTAAAGTACTTTTGAGAAGAGTACTGTAGTATTAGTACTGGTAGCAGCAGTAGAAGTGTACTGTGTGTACTCTGTCTACATCTCCAAAGCT
The DNA here is from genome assembly GCA_029959045.1 of Taenioides sp. WSHXM2023. Lineage (NCBI taxonomy): Eukaryota > Metazoa > Chordata > Actinopteri > Gobiiformes > Gobiidae > Taenioides > Taenioides sp. WSHXM2023. Next base: position 22,233,844 of record CM057087.1, read on the forward strand.
CAAAATGCTCTGTTCCACCCTGTGATGTCATACAGTGGTAGTTTTCAAGTTAAGAGCTCCTTTTATCAGTAGAAATTGGCAATTCCTGGGCTGAAATTATCCAAGTTATTCTTATATATATATATATATATATATATATATATATATATATATATATATATATATATATATATATATATATATATATATATATATATATATATATATATAAAATATGCAATTTATTCAGTGCTTTTCTTTTTTTTTCTCCACATATTTGTATGTTTTGTTTTTTTTGTTTTGTTTTTTTCACACATAAAATTGATAACAATGTAAAGATGCATTTAAAAATAAATACATTAAAAAAAACTTTAAAAAAAAGACAGAGTCAGTCGGGTTACACATTCATACAGTACATCTTGTTCATGAGTACAAGTTTTCAGGATTTCAGTAGTTTGCTTCATTAAATAGAAAACCACCGAAATCCTTTACATTTTACATTATTATAGTTACGCCACACTTCATACAGTTTAATTATCCAAACGATTCGAGTGAAGGTGTGTGGAGGAGCACTTCCTGTATTACCACATGACATTATACCTCATGACTTTAAAGCAAGTACTCAAACCTGATGTAGTCTTGGCTTAGTTCTAGTTTAGTCATGGGTTAGTCCTGCTTTAGACCTGGTTTAGTCCTTGCTGAGTCACAGCACGGTACATTGCGTCTGTTTGAATATTGTGTACTTCCTGTTTCCTTGTGGAGTCTCACAGTGGAAAAAAGTCCCAGAAAAGTACTGTGGTGGTACTACTTCATAATACTGCAGGACTACTAGGGGCCTAAGGCGGGATACACACCACACTGACACACAGATCTAAACCAGGTCCAAACCAGAACTAGACCAGGACAATAATGCTGACCGATGCATGCTCTAAGAATAAGGTCTAAACCAGGTCAGTCCCAGGTCTAAACCAGGTCAGTCCCAGGTCTAAGCCAGGTCTGAAACAGGTCTTAACATGGTCACAGTCAGGTGTGATAGAGAAAGTGCTGCCCCACACTGCCAGTTCAGCGCTTGTTATCTTGGCCTACGTCATCAGTGGTATAATAATCCCTACAACACAAGCAAAGCCAGACTGGACTGGACCAGACTGGACTGGACAACACAAGGTGGAGGTGGTAGAACTTAATCAGAAAGACTGTCAAAAGAGATAATATAATAAAAACAAACGGTGTGGGTATGAGTAGGGATGGTCCAATATGGAATTTTTTATTTATTTTTTATTCCCTTATGATGTGGTAATACAGGAAGTGCTCCACTGTGTTTTTAAACTCCACACACCTTCACTAGAATCATTTGGATGGTTTCAACCCTGGAATTGCCAATCTCTACTAAAAGGTAAAAGGAGCTGTTAACTTGAAAACTACCGCTTCATGACATCACAAGGTGGAACAGAGCGTTTTGAGCTTTGGAGATGTAGACAGACTAATAATAAAGTGTTACTCAAGCATGTGTTGCAACAAAACACAACTCCAGGTGTGTTTTTGATGAGGTAACATTATGGGCCTAGTCTAAAGCAGATCAAAACCAGGACTGAACCAGGACTGAACTAGGACTAACCCAGGTCTAAACCAAGACTAAATCAGGTCTTGAGTGTTCTGGTGTGTGGTGGGGAATGTGTGAGTCCGAGGGCGTCCACTTCCTGTCCGGAGGAAACCCCACTTCCTGCGCGACCACAAAAGACTGTTCCTTTCGGCTGTTGAGTGTACTGCTGTTTAAACAGTGTCCAGGGGCCCGAGGCTCAGGGGCCACACCTCAGCACAGACCAGGGGCCACCGTCAGGACCCCGGGGTCAAAGAATCCACCTCACCCCTCTGACGTGTTTGAGTGTTTAGGCCTGGTTTAGTCCTGGCTTAGTCCTTGGTTCGGTCCTAGTTTAGTGCTGATTCAGTCCTGTTTAGGTTTTGGTTTCGTCCCGGTTTAGACCTTGTTTGATCATGGTTCGATCATGGTTCAGTCCTGGTTCAGTCCTGGTTCAGTCCTGGTTCAGCCCTGGTTTAGTCCTAGTTTGGTCCAGGTGTAGTATTGGTTTAGCCCTGGTTTAGTCCTGGTTTGGTCCTGTTTTAGTCCTGGTTTAGTCCTGGTTTAGCCCTGGTTTAGTCCTGAACTGGTTTAATCCTGGTTTAGTTTTGGTTTAGTCCTGTCTTAGTTTCGGTTTAGTCCTGTTTTAGACCTGGGAAAGACCAGGCTCAGTCCTGGTTTAGACCTGGTTTAGACCTGGCATCGACCTGGTTTAGACCTGGCATAGACCTGGCTCAGTCCTGGTTTAGACCTGATTTAACTATAGTTTATTGCAGAGCTGGCCACACCTGTGCCACAGCTGCCCTGGGGCAGACTGACCAGAGACATGGCTGCCATTCTGTGGCAGACACCACTGTAAGACTGTTAACAATGACGTTCACACACACAGACTGTAAGTGTTTTGCCCAATGACACAACAACAAGTATAGATGTCACAACAGTGTTGAACCAACAGCCTGTGGATTTTCGGCTCGATATGCGCAGAGGCTCCTGCTCCTTTGCACCTGCCAGATTCACCAGTAACTCCTGACAGTGACTCCACTGCGCACAAACCGCGGTAATAGCGCAATCTCTACGCGCACTGACGCACTGTGGTCCGGTCTTTTGTTCTAAACTAAATCTGAGTCACGGTGACAGTCTGAGGAGATGCTGCCCCGCGCGCTCTGCTCCGCGCACCACTCCGCACAAACTTGTGCAAACAAACAGATCTCACCTCGTTTGGCGCAGGACTCCGCGGAGCACTGGTCCGGAGGTGCCCGGAGCTGATCGGAGCCTGTCGGTTCGCTCCGGCCCGGTTTGGCTCGGTTTGGTTCGGGTTGTTCGTAGATCCACTGTGCCTGACTTTCTCTGACAGATTTTCGGGAGGAGACGTGCGTCAAGTGTGACTCTGTGAACACAGAGCGCACTTCCGCTTTCACAATAAAAGACCACGGGAAAACTTTTACGTTTCCGGTTTTGCATAAAGTAAAAGGACAACTCCAAAAATGATATTAATAAAAGTTAGATCACATGACCTGTGTGATTTTTGGAATCCAATTGGTGGACAGACACTTAAGTCCTACTTTAATTACCTTTTCACTTGCACCATGTGTGGATAAGATTAATGCCACACTGTGGAACATTCCAGGTAAAGTAGTCAAGTGAAGTCAAATTCATTTGTAGAGCACATTTAAAAACAACCACAGCTGGCCAAAGCGATTTACAGACAACAGTAAACTCCAATACACAATAACATCTCCATGGAGACAAGCAGGCGGATGACACTTGACCAAAAAAATGACATAGTGGTGCTTTAGTATCACATACACTTTGACTTGTATTTGTTCTCCATTACACTATTCAGAGTTCTGATAAAGTGTATTATCCTCACACACTTTGGGACGAGGCTCTGTCAGTCCTGATCAGATCCAGAGAGGTTCAGGTTCAGTCATGACCAGATTTATGTAGAGCCTCGTTTAATTTAACGGCTTCTACCACTTTGAACCAGACCCTGATGTCAACAATATAAAACATAAAAAATACAACACACTTTACCCGTGTCCACCTGCAGAAGGGGTTGGGTTTGTTTAGTCCTGATTTAACAGTGATTACAGGGGCACGTTTCTGGTGGAGGGTCCATCACCTGCAGATTTTGTTGCTTTGCCTGTAATGTTCCCAATATTCCATGTGTCTATCTTACACATAGGACATTAAGTACATTTTACAGCTAAATAAAAATCTAAAACACACACAAACACACACACTATAGTTGTGTTATGAATGATGTAACACAGAGGGGCGGGCTGGCAGCTGAAATTAACTTTCCGTTGTGATAAAATTACAGTTTCACTCTTGTAGTAGTTAACACATTTATAAATTGACAAAAGCTTTACGTGGACAATATAAAAGGATTTAAACATTTGTGTTTCTTGCAGCGCTTCTTCAGTTATGATTTAGTTTTTCTGATTTTTGTGTTTGTCTTTTGAAAATACCAGATTATGTGTTTTATTTAAAGTTGTCCTTCACATTTTAAATCAGATGTTACGCCCTTTAAAGCGCTCCTTCTTGAGTTGTAGTTTTTCCAAATACTTTACAATTACTTTAGTCATTTATTGGACCACTACTTGGTACTTCTACTTGAGTAATATTAAAATGATTTGAAGTAACGGTACTTTTACTTGAGTACAGTTTTTGGTTACTCCAGACACACCGAGCTTGGTTCTGGTTTGCTTTATTGACTATCCTTTAATCTTCTGTCTGGATTTAGTCCTGGTATAGTCCTAGTCCTGGTCCTAGGCTTGGGTTAGTCCTGGTATAGTCCTGGTCCTGGCATAGTCCTAGTCTTAGTCCTGGTCTTGGGTTAGTCCTGGTTTTATTTAGTCCTCCTAAATTTCCTTTTGCTTTTGCTTTCGTGGTGTTACATTCTGCGTGTCTCAGTCTGGTTTCCTCTGGTGAAGGGTCAGCTGGCCCCCACCCTCACTTCCTGTTTCCTCTTCTCCCATTGTTCCAGACACTTCCTGCTTCCTGTAGCCCGTCTTCCTCGAGAGGCAGAGGAAACCCCACCACATCCACCCCAGAGAACCTCCACCTGAGCAGGTCTGAAGAACCACCAGAGAACATCCGCCTGAGCAGGAGAAAGTCTGAAGAACCACCAGAGAACCTCCATCTGAGCAGGAGTAGGTCTATAGAACACCTAAAGAACCTCTACCTGAGCAGGAGCAGGTCTGAAGAACACCTAAAGAACATCCACCTGAGCAGTAGCAGGTCTGAAGAACCAGAGAACCTCTACCTGAGCAGGACCAGGTCTGAAGAACATCCAAAGAACTTCCCCCTGTGCAGCAGCAGGTCTGAAGAACCACCAGAGAACCTCCACATGAGCAGATACAATACAGAGACAATTTCTGCATAAGGAAGGCACTTTTCTGACAGTTTAAACCTCCATTTAACAAAATAAAGATGTTGTCGTTTATTTATGTTAGTCTAATCATCACTGTTGTGTAATTTAGACAAGTTTTGGCCTTTGTTTGTTATGGTTGCTAGGTAAAAGTTATGGAACTTTACCTCTACAGCCCGTGTCCAACCAGGAAGTGCAATAATAAACTTCACCAAAAACTAGAAAAAATTAGGCAAGATTTGTGGATCATTCTGTGATAATTTGGACATTTAAAATCACAATATTCATCTAAAACGACTTAATAAAAGAAATAAGTCTGCAAACGTCTGCTTTAGAAAACTGTGGCGTCCAATGGGAGCTGACGTCGCAGTAAACGTCATCACAACAAAGCGCCGCATGCTGCACACATGTTTTGTTTTGTTTTCATTTGTACCAAAATGACTACGTGACCCTGCCAAATCCGATGTGTGTCACTGATTAAGAAAACAAAATTAGAGAAGGAAGTTCATTCACACGTTTCCTTTTATTCTTCTTTTATTATTAGTCTGTCTGCTTGTGATGAGGAAACGATCAGAAAACAGCGTAATATAGGACGTAGAAAATTATAAAATAAAAATAAAAAAAACCCTCAAAAAAGTACACGTACCCAGAAATATACTCAATTGCAGCAGCGTGAGTGTTTATAATGACTTCTCCCTCTGGTAAGTTTAGGTTAAAAGTGCCAGTTCTGGTCTGTGGTTGTCCCATTGATATCAGGACACCGCTGTCCACTAGAGGGCGCTGCTGCACTGGCTAAGATCCACGCCGTGTTTCCTCTAAACTACGCCCTGGTCTTATTCCAGTGCAGATATCTGTTTGTAATGGTTAAATTTTTGTATTGAAATGTTTTAAAGTAACTATCAGTGTTTAAGGTCCTTTTTTTTTTTTTTTTTTTTTTTTACGCAAAATTGACTCTTGTGATGTTTTATCCATGTTATAATGTTGTTACCTCCTCAAAAACAGACCTGGAGTTGTGTTTTGTTTCATTCACACGTTTGAGTAATACTTTATTATTAGTCTGTCTACATCTCCAAAGCTCGAAATGCTCTGTTCCACCTTGTGATGTCATGAAGCTGTAGTTTTCATGTTAACAGCTCCTTTTGTGTCTGTGATGAGGAAACAACATTATAACATATCGGAAAATAGCGTAATATGGGTCCTTTATTCACAAAAACAATGGACATGATGGTCAAGCTGTTTATGTTATAATTTAGTGTTTTGGTTGTCATGACGATTATCCAGTCAGAAAGCAGAATGAGCCTCACGTGACTCTCTCACATTTGTGTTGCCAGTTTCAATGATAAAATCCAGTGTGTTTAAACCTAAAATGTCTCTGATCTGAACGGTCACTACCTAAACCCCAGCACCTGCACCAGTTATGAGTCAGTGCTAGTGCAGCCTCTGCAGCTCAGGGAGGTTCTGAGCTTCACATGAGCCTGTCCATAAACTGAGAATGAGAAAAGTTTACTGTTTGTGTCTCTATCTGCAGGTTGAGGCTCTGGAGACACAGGTTCAGTTGTGCGAGTAACTTTTTTTTTTTCAGTGCAGGCTACGTACAGTTCCTTTAAAGATGCACTGCACAACTTTTCTGGTGTTTCTGGTTTTCCGGGTCCAGCTACCTGCTTGTCTCCGTGGTGATGTTGTTGTTTTGCCTGGAATGTTCCACTGTATGACATTAAACAAATCCATCCAACATTTATTCATTGTGGGTGTTTCTATTGCTCCTTCTGTGAATAGGGGCGTCTCTCCACAGATCTGAATTGTAATGTAGCGCAGTGCTGTAACCTGCTTATACGTTTTAACACATCAAACCAAAAGAAGTGTCCCCTGCCGTACCCCCCGTCCCCGTCAGGGTCATGACCCTCACAGTGAAGACCCCTGAGCAGAGCCTTCAGAAATATGCAAACTTATGCTAATGTTAACGATACATTTACTTTAAACAGATCAGTGCTTTTATTAACATCACAAGTGCTGTTTTATAACCTATTACACAAGAATATACATAGAGGTAGTACAAATAGAAGTAGTAGTAATAGTTGAAGTAGCAGTAGTAGTAGTAGTAGTAGTAGTAGCAGTTGTAGTTATTGTTGTTGTAGTTTTGTTGGAGAGAGAGCACTTCCTCTCTCCTCAGCTTCCTTGTCTTCTTTCTTATCCCCTTGAGGACTGTCTCTTGTGTCCTTTTGTCTCCTATCCCCTAGGCCCCGCCCCCTGCAGTAATAGTAGTAGTAGTAGTAATAGTAGTACTGTTTGATTAGTGCTCCTCCCCTCCATATGTACCAGTCATTTACATCCCAAAGACAGAGAGAGAGAGGGAGGAGGGCAGAGGAGAGGAGAGAGAAACTTCAGCATTCTCTGACTTTCTCCTCTGCTCCTCTGCTCCTCTGACCCTCTCCTCTGCTCCTCTGACCCTCTGCTCCTCTGACCCTCTCCTCTGCTCCTCTGACCCTCGCCTCTGCTCCTCTGACCCTCTCCTCTGCTCCTCTGACCCTCGCCTCTGCTCCTCTGACCCTCTGCTCCTCTGACCCTCTCCTCTGCTCCTCTGACCCTCTCCTCTGCTCCTCTGACCCTCTCCTCTGCTCCTCTGACTCTCGCCTCTGCTCCTCTGACCCTCTGCTCCTCTGACCCTCGCCTCTGCTCCTCTGACCCTCTGCTCCTCTGACCCTCTCCTCTGCTCCTCTGACTCTCGCCTCTGCTCCTCTGACCCTCGCCTCTGCTCCTCTGACCCTCTGCTCCTCTGACCCTCTCCTCTGCTCCTCTGACCCTCTCCTCTGCTCCTCTGACCCTCGCCTCTGCTCCTCTGACCCTCTGCTCCTCTGACCCTCTCCTCTGCTCCTCTGACCCTCTCCTCTGCATCCTCAACCAGGTCTAAACCAGGACTAAACCAGGACTAAACCATGACTAAACCAGGTCTAAATCAGGACTAAACCAGGACTAAAGTAGAACTAAACAAAACCCTCTGTGCTCTTGAAAAGCGGTGCCACATTGGTCTTCTGTGCTGTGTGTGTGGACAGACCTACAGCCTGTCCCCTCCTGTCCTCCCTGTGGACAAACGTCTCTCTGGACATGGAGGTCTGAGGATGTCCTTAAATCACAGAGAGCAAACACGCGGACAGGACCTACCCACAATGCACCGCTCCAGCATTCACCCGGACATTAAAGATTTCCTATGGCACAATGGACTCGGGGACAGCATTTAGACGGGACAAAGCAGAGACACCTATCAAGTGGACAGCACAGACGTCTCACACACACACGGGGACAATGTAACGCTTTAGACCCGGGTTAGACTGGTTTGGCCCTGGTTCTAGCCCAGTTTAAAGGACCCATATTACTCTATTTTCTAACACTAAACCAGAGCAAAACCAGGACTAAACCAAGACTAAACCAAGACTAGGACTAAATCAGGACTAAAACACAACTAAACCAGGTGTCTAAAGTAGGATTAAACAGACCCAAGTTGATACCAGGTCAAAACCAGGACTAAACCAGGTCTCATTAAGGTTTAACCAAGTTTTAAGGCAGGGCTAAACCAGGACTAAACCAGGACCAACACACAAACCTGCATATTTAGACTGAGTTCTTCTCTTAAACAGAAAACACTCTGTTCCACCTTGTGATGTCATGTGGTAATACAGGAAGCGCTCTACTAAAGGCAAAAGGAGCTGTTAACCTGAAAACTATCACTTCATGACATCACAAGTTGGAGCAGAGCATTTTGAGCTTTGGAGATGTAGACAGACTGCACTTTAGATCTGAATTCCTTGGTTTACATTAGTTCTTAGTTTAGTTAAACCTGATTTAATCCCGGATTTGTCTCTGTTTCGGTTTAGTCCTGGCCTACAGTTATGGTAAACGTCTGAGAAATATAAGGTATAAATTGAGGACTGGGTGACGTCATTTAGTGGTGAGTTTTTCAAGTTAACGGCGACCTGATTCTAATGTTTTTAAACTGTATGGAGTTTAAAAACACAGTGGAAACCTTCCTACATTTGACCCATCCTTCACTGTCTCTGTGTTAAACCTGCATTTGACCCTACAGCAGCTAACCAGTTTGGCCAAGGTTCATATTTGACCAAAGAAAACCAGATTTTGTAGATTATATAATGTTTAGTTTATTGCATTTTTCATAACTTTATCATAGTAACTTCTACTTGGGTTCTCAAATTATTCTTACTTGAGAAATAAACGTTTAACCAAAGTTCTAACCAAGGCCTAAACCAGGACTAAACCGAGACAAATCCAGCCTTAAATCAGGTCTAAACTTAGGACTAATCTAAACCAAGGAGTGCAGGTCTAAACCAGGTCTAAAACAATGGAGGACTGAACCAGATCTACACAAAGAACTAAACCAGGTCTAAACCAAAGTCCAAGCCGAGGACCAACCAGGTCTAAACCGTGAGTCCTGCAGAGGAAGACTTTAATTCCATGTTTTGTGCGGCTCTTGTTTGTCCATGGTCATAACTCACCTCCAAATGCGGAGGGACCCAAACGGAAGGACAGGTTCGTTTGGCAATTTGGCCATTACCGTGGAGACAACACGCTCCAAACAGCCAATTAGAGCGGAGAATGAACCCGGCAACCAATCACAACACCGCGGACAAAAGGAGAGAGTGGTACAGGGTTTGACAGATCACTGAGAAGAAAACTCCATTAACTTTTCCGTAAAATGTAGTTTCCAGACCCCATACTTTCACTTTTACTTAAGAACTATGCAATACTATGCAATATTTAACTCTAGTAGGAGTAAAAATATGCGGTTTTACTCTGAGAAGTACAATTTTATTTGAAAGTTACTCTACTAAAAGTATCTCCACTTCTGTAGACAACTTGAAATGACAGTGACAATAAAACGTATCTTTCTGAACAAAGATCATTAACTCTGTGAAAAAATAAACACAAAAATTAAAGGTGCACTGTGTAACGTTTCTGTAGATGGTGTTCCTGTTTGTCTCCATGGTGATGTTAATTGTCCACTGTATGTATCTGTCTTACATTTTTTCCAACTACAGGTGTTAAAGTGCTCAAAAATATCTTTAAAAACATGAATCCTTACTGCAAATGGGGTCGCCTTTCCACAAATCTAACCTGTAATTTGGCTATCTATAAGTCTCCATGGAGATTCTTAAATTTATGGCCATACTGTGGAACATTCTAGGCACATCTCCATGGCGACAAACAGGTGACAGACCAAGTGGACAAATTAAAATGAATCTGAATAAATTCAAATACTGTGTCTTGAGTAGTGGTCCCCTGCAGTGTGAGGTCCACCCCTTCAATCTGGTCTGGTTATAATCCTGGACGAAGACTCAGGCCCTAAACCGGCCAAGGTCCCTCTGAACCAGTCCTAGTCCTGAGCCACCCACAGACTTTACACAGGCCATAAAAACACACAAAATACTGTGAAAAACGCAGTAAAAGTACATAAAGTACTCAATACTGCAGTAAAACAAGAGCCGGCCTTCTCAATCTGTGCTCACTCCAGGGGACCAGACCAGGACCAGACCAGGACCAGACCAGGATCAGACCAGGACCAGACCATGACCAGACCAGGATCAGACCAGGACCAGACCAGGACCAAACCAGGATCAGACCAGGACCAGACCAGGACCAGACCAGGACCAGACCAGGATCAGACCAGGATCAGACCAGGACCAGACCAGGATCAGACCAGGATCAGACCAGGACCAGACCAGGACCAGACCAGGACCAGGACCAGACCAGGATCAGACCAGGACCAGACCATGACCAGACCAGGATCAGACCAGGACCAGACCAGGACCAAACCAGGATCAGACCAGGACCAGACCAGGACCAGACCAGGATCAGACCAGGACCAGACCAGGACCAGACCAGGACCAGACCAGGATCAAACCAGGACAAGACCAGGACCAAACCAGGATCAGACCAGGATCAGACCAGGACCAGACCAGGACCAAACCAGGGACCAGGACAAGACCAGGGACCAGACCAGGACAGGGCAGGATCAGACTAGGACCAAACCAGGATCAGACCAGGACCAGACCAGGACCAGACCAGGACCAGACCAGGACCAGACCAGGACCAGACCAGGATCAAACCGAGACCAGATCAGGACCAAACCAGGACCAGACCGGGACCAGACCAGGACCAGACCGGGACCAAACCAGGGACCAGACCAGGACTGAAACAAGAGATTAGACCAGTACTCAAACAGGATTAAACCAGGACTGAACCAGGACTAGACCAGTAGTGAAACCAGAACCAAACCAGTACGAAACCAAGAACTGATCCAGAACCAGACGAAGACCAGGATCAGACCAAAGTGTGACTGTTTTTTCACTCTGAGACGGTCCAAGCTCATCCCTCCTCTACTGTCGTACAGCTGCTTCACAGTAACGGAAGAATGAAGTCTCTCTCCGATGAAAACATGAATCCTCTGAAATACTTTTTATTTTTAAAACAACGTCAAACGTTCATCACGGTCAAAGATTCTTTATTCACATTCTAGAGAAAACACCGTGAATGTGGCGGCAGAAGCTCCGTTGGTAGACTGTACAAAGGTCTACCAACGTTAACATCATTGGTTGAACGGTCCGATCCACTGACCCACAGGTTGGCGGTGCGATCTCACCTCCAACAGATGAATGCAGCCATTGTGTCCTTGGGCAAGACACTGAACCCACCTTGAAAACTTGTGTATGAGCGTGTGGGTGAATGGTTCCTTGATGCAAAGAGCCTTGAAGGTGGAAAAGCGCGTAAAAAAAATGTGACTATTAGTAATTTGAATCGCTTTTTATTGGATTATGTTCAGACTCAGAGATCCTCTATTGTCATCCACCATGAAACGAGAATGGTCGAAGGAGGTGTCACTCCGATACAGGCTCTTACAGTCACAGTTAGGTCTAGAAGATTCTCTATTGTCACCACGCGTTGGAAATTTGTATTAAGGAACCAAAACATTTACTTAGTGTTTGTTCAAAGATCCTTTTTTGCTGTTTGCAATGGAATAAAAAGGAGCAAATGAGGTCTCACTCTGAAGAAAACTCCCTGCACACAAAGCCGTTCGACATTTATTCAAATATGTAGAAACAACCCCAATATTTACTCATTTTGAAACCATATACGACGTCTCACTCTGATGAAACCCCACGCAGTCAGAGATCCTCTATTGTCCTGCTAGTGTAAAGTTAATGAGCAAATACCCTTAAACATTTACTCATTTTTAAATCCAACTGAGCGATGTCTCACTCTGACAAAACCCCATTTATCACATTACTTTACACGTTATTTATTATTACATGGTCAAAGATCCTCTATTGTCCCGGGTAGTTGAAAGTTAATGAGCGAATAAACTCTCACTCTGATGAAGAAACAACGACAGGCGAGTAATTCTCTTGTTATTTATTGGATGGTGTTCAGAGATCCTCTATTGTGGCCTGTCCCTTCTCTTGTGCTGCAGAGAGAGGCGTCACTCCCTCCACAAAAGGATAATTGATGGAGAAGTCCACGCTTGTCTCGTGGGGACACAAAGACGGACCGGGACTGTTGGGTTATTAATGTGGACCTTTTCGCAGGCTTTAGTCCAGACTTAGACCCGGTTTAGTTCTGCATCTGCTCCCCCCCGGTCCTCCTATAGACCCCCCCAGGACCAGAGCCCAGACCCGAACCAGACCGAGGAGAATCCAGCTGAAAACCGGCTTTGGGACTGAGGCGTGCAACAGTCGTTAGTCTCACATTAAAGTCCAATAATAGGGACGTATTCAGGGACATGAGGCTGGAGGACAGAGGGGGGACGCAGGGAGAAGACAGAGGGATACAGGACACCCAGGGGACATGGGGAGGACAGGGGAGGGTTACTTTGTACTTTTCAAATTTTTCTCAAGTACATCTTTAAAGTTTACACACAAGAAAGAGTTTGAGAAGTTCTTTTTTTGCAGTGGGACATTTTGCTCTTCACTCACGTTTCAGTCTTCAGGCTGAAACAGTCCAACCTGATCCACGTGAAACTGAACAGATTTAAACCCTCATCCCCCTGAAGACGCCACAGAGACTGAGGTAAACCTGTAGGAGACAGGGCCGCTCCTGCCTCACACTCAGGCTCATGGGACAGACTCAGGCTCATCAGACTCATGCTCATGGATCAGAGTGTCCAGGAGAGTGTCCAGCAGAGTGTCCAACAGAGTGTCCAGCAGAGTGTCCAGCAGAGTGTCCAACAGAGTGTCCAGCAGAGTGTCCAACAGAGTGTCCAGCAGAGTGTCCAGCAGAGTGTCCAACAGAGTGTCCAACAGAGTGTCCAGCAGTGTCCAACAGAGTGTCCTGAGGGCTCTTCTGCCCCTGACCAGCATGACAGGAGCCTCTGACAGGAGCCTCTGACAGGAGCCTCTGAACTCCCCCAAAGGCCCAGACCCGAGTCCCGCTGCTCCCATTAAAGTCCGCCTCGCCCCGTCCCGGTAGGAGCGGAGCGTGTCCGGTAAAAGAGGGATAAAGGAAGTGAAAGAGGGATAAAGGAATAAAAAGATGAATGAAGCGCACGAGAGTTGAGGCTGAGGCGCGTGCGTGCGCTCGCGGCGGGGTCCCATTGTGTTTCACTGTGTTTGAGCGCAGGCCTCGCGCCGCGCTCTGATTGGCCAGCGGCCTGCAGCGGCACGCTTCTGACGCCCGCCCCGCGTGCACCCCCTCCGCGGCACGAGAGCTCATTCATCTGAGGTTTATCTCCGGGTCTGGGGGGGTCTATGGGGCCTGGGGGAGTCTGAGGCTCTGAGGCTCTGCACAGGGCTGCAGGGGGTCTCCGGGGGACTGCGGGCCGGGGGCGGGCCCGGCTCTGGTCGCATATAAGCGGGCTGAGGCCGGACGTGTGCCAGAACCACCGGCACGAGCAGCCCACGAGCTCAACACTGATCCAAGCGCGTGCCTTTGGAACCAGAGCCCACTTTAGAGTCCAGCACGAGACGTGCTCACGAGACTCACAAGACCTGCACACGAGCGCAGAGTCCCGCCAACTTTGTCCCGTGCGTCAGCCCGGAACCTCTGCCACTGCAGCCCAGAGCCAGAGCTCCTCTCCGGCCTGTCCTCCGCTCTCCTCCCGCTGATATGGAGCCCGTGTTTGACCTGGACAGCAACAGCTGCGACATGTTCGCGCACTCTGACGCCGAGGAGGTGCGCGTGGAGCCCGAGCAGAAGAAGCGGCGACGGGGGCGTGCACGCTGTGAGACGCAGGTGCACGTGGTGAAGAAGACCCGCAGACTGAAAGCCAACGACCGCGAGCGCAACCGCATGCACAACCTGAACGACGCGCTGGACGCGCTGCGTCGCGTGCTGCCCGCGTTTCCGGATGAGACCAAACTGACCAAGATCGAGACGCTGCGCTTTGCGCACAACTACATCTGGGCGCTGTCCGAGACCATCCGCATAGCAGACCTGCACCAGGGCGGCCCTCAGCAGCCCCCCAGCCCGGCATGGAGCTCCGGCTCCTCCGTCTCCTCCGCCTCCAGCTCCCCGTCCTACTGCTCCAGCCCCGGCAGCAGCCCCGCGCATGATGACTACAGCCTGGCGGGCTTCAGCTTCGGCTCGGGCCTGTTCTGAAGGCCCGGAGAGAAGGCCGTGAAAGCGGCCTCACGTGAACTGACAGCCCGCTGCTGTGGACCGCACAGCGGGGCTCCTCTGAACTCATGTCCACTCCCCAGCCTCCTGCAGCGGGTTCACTCTGACTGACAGCCCGCTGCTCTGGAGCAGTGACAGCGGGCTCTGCTCACCCCGGGATAAGCGCCTGCTCCCCGGCCTCAAAGACTGTCCGCCCGGCGCTGGTGGATCACACTTTGCCTTATGCTCAGACTGCCCTGATTGTAGCTCAGTCCGCCATGTTTCTGTTGTTTCATGTTATTTTATTGACCCATGAGCCGTGCACTTTGGCCAGGTCACAGACTTTAGATCGGCCCGTCTGTCTTTTATTTATTCTTATTGTTATGTTGTTTAAGTTGATGCTGGCGCGTGCTGGATATGTGTGATGTACATACAGAGTTTATTCTATTTACTGACACTTTTCTACAAATAAATATAACGTTTCTATGACTCATGGCGCCTGGTGCTTTTTCTCACGCTGTTCTTCAGTTATGAGCCTAATATAAAATAAAACAGACCCAGGCCTGAGGTAAAGTGGGCCTAAAGACGCATCAAGAACAGAATAAAACAGAATAAATGGGCCTGTAGGCCTCAGAATAACAAACAGCCAGAGCCGCAGATCAGCGCTAGTCTCGTGCGGATTATCCGTGCGTCAGACGGAGCGCGCACAGCGCGAGCCCTTTGGGGGCCTTTGGGGGCCTTTGGGGGCCTCTTTGTGCACAGCGGTTCACGAGAGTTTAATTTGAATGTGATTTGCGTGCGCGTGCATGTGCGCGGTGCATTGTGGAGGAGAGGCGGCAGGACGCGCACAGATGCGGGACAAAGCGCTCACGGAGCATTAATAACTCTTTAAGCAGCAGGTGAAACTCAGATCGTCTATTGTGCAGCGCAGTGGAAAATTAATGGTGACCGGAGTCTCACTCTGACAGAATCAGACACTGTGTTAAAACTGGCCTAAATATTCAAGGTGGATTTAAGTTCTACTTTAAACTGGATCAGAGTCTCACTCTGCACACGGCTGTAGTGGCATGACTCTTACTCAAAGATCTTCCTTTAAAAAGAAAACAAAGCCAAAATGTTCCCAAAATATTCAACAGAGGTCTCACTTGTGTACAAAACAATATGTTTGTGATTATAACAGGAGAAAGCGCCGGTAAAGATCCGCTCTTGTATTAATAATGCCTTTAAACAGAAACTCTTTATCTAAGGATCATCTATTGTCAAATCCATTGTAGTTTTATGCAGTCCTGAAGTCTCACTCTGATTTACTTTCACTTTAGTCCTGCTTTTTCGCAGATCCTCTATTGTCTTTGGGTTGTAGCTGATGGAGGAAGTCTCACTTGGACAAATGCGACTTCACCTAAGTGCTCTTGTATATTAGTATTGTTGGTTCTGACCTGAGTCTCACTCTGAAGCCAAAACAAAAAAAACTCCCATAAAACTTCACCTCCATTCAAAGATCCTCTATTGTCTCCGGTCCCCAGTGTCTTCCCTTTGTGGAGATGATGGCCACTCGGACAAAGACACGAGCAGCGCCGTAAAACCGTCACTCCGGACCGGACCATTCACAAAGATCATCCCCTCGCTGTAAAGTCACAGGGCTGTAAAAGGTCTGGACAAAGAAACACGAGTCATACATCATATTCAGAGATCATCGATTGTCTGATGAAAAGTTTAAGATCATAGTAGAAGTAGTAGTAGTAGTAGTAGTAGTAGCAGTAGTAGTAGTAGTAGTAATATTAGTAGTAGTAGTAAAAAAGAAATTCATAACTTTTGGTGCACTGTGTTTTGTTCAGTTCATTATCTTGTATAACAGGAGTAACTGCAGTAGTAGTGGTAGTACTAGTACTAGTAGTAGTAATAGTAGTACTAGTAGTAGTAATAGTAGTAGTAGTAGTAGTAGTAGTAGTAGTAGTAGTACTTAAACCCACTTTGGTGATAGTTTGAACAAGTGAAAGTTCTGCAAGTCCTGATCTAGAACTAGACTACTTCCAAGATCAGGACCAGACTAGGACCAGACCAAGACCAAACCGGGACCAGACCAGGACCAGAACAGGACCAGGAGTAGAACCAGATCAGACCAGATCCAGGTCCAGGAGCAGGTCTGAGTCTTATCCCTGAGTGTTTGAAGAGAGATTATCCTGGAGTGAAGTGGCCCAGATTATCTCTTTAAGATTCTGATCCTCTGAACCCCGCAGGACATGCACGTGCACGCTCATACGAGCACGTGCACGCTCATACAGGCACGTGCACGCTCATACAGACACGTGCACGCTCATACGGACACGTGCACACTCATACGGACACGTGCACGCTCATACGGACAAGTGCACACTTACACATGCACATGTATAAGCAGCTCTTGAGGTCAAAATCAGTCTGCTGTGGACCGTCTGCATCTAATTATAAAGTGATTTGTTTTCTGATATGAGGGAAGTGTGCGTTAGCATGCCGGTTGTTGTTAGCTTTCCTGTTTGAAATGCATAAATTAAGTGAGGAGTGAGTTTGGACCACTGCAAACCGTTTAAAATGAATTAATTCTGTTTTTCTTGTTTTTAAGGCAGAAAAATCAGGTACAGAGCCTAGTAGTAGTAGTGGTAGTAGCAGTAACAGTAGTAATAGTAGTAGTAATAGTAGTAGTAGTAGTAGTAGTAGTAGTAGTAGTAGTAGTACTGTCCAAAGGGGAACAGTAGTTGATGATTACTCGGAGTGGGCAGATCTCCCCCTCTTCCTCTCTGTGTGTGTGAGGAGGCAACAGATGTTCAGACTGAAACTCTAACTATAATCAATACAATCAATCACACCAAGAACCAGACCAAAGACTGGACCAAGACCAGAGACTGGACCAGACCAAGACCACAGACTGGACCAGACCAAGACCACAGATAAGACACCAAAGACCAGAGACCAGACCAGAGACCAGACCTGAGACCTGAGACCTGAGACCTGAGACCTGAGACCTGAGACCAAAGACCAGAGACCAAAGATTAAAATGTTCTGAAGTATGGTTTTATCTTTCTATTTCCATGGACTCATGCAGGTGACATGCCTCTTCCAGAAAGTTACACACTGTGGCTTAAAAAAGAATCAGCCAAAGGCGAAAACACTTCCTGGTCTGATCTGATGCCTCTGGTCACATGACCTCTACAGAATGACCTTTGACCCCTGGATCATAGAGTCACACTTCAGAGATTTACTCCACACTTACCCTAAACCAGGATCAAACAGGGACTAAAGCAGGACTAAACCAGGACTGAGCCAGGGCTAAACCAGGACTGAACCAGGTCTCTAGGAGGGAGGAGAGGAGGAGAGGAGGAGAAGAGGAGGTGAAGAGGAGTAAAGGAGGAGAGGAGAGGAGGAGGAGGAGGAGGAGGAGAAGGAGAGAAGAAGAGGTGATGAGAGTATTAGAGTGGCCCTGAGGAGGTGCTCAGATTTGGACTAATCTTCTGTTTTACAAACAAATCATTAAGAGCGTCCAATCAGAGCGCAGGAGAACAGTCATGTGACCTGGAATCAGCGCTGCTCACTCTGACAGGTGAGACAGGTGACGTCCACAGTTACTCCTCATTTACCTTATGCATTCAGACCATCCTAAAGCTAACAACAACTAGCATGCTAACCACACACTTGATGAACTTCCAAACACTAACTCATTTTAATTAACATAATTTTAATTCAAATGATAATAATATTTTTTCTAAATCAGATTTGCTCCATGTCCCATCGTGATGACCTGGGTCCAAGAAAATCATTTTAAGCAAAACAGGACTAAAGCAGGACTAAACCAGGTCTAAACTAGGACTAAACCAGAACTATATTAAGGATAAAACAGGACTAAACTAGAACTAAACCAGGTCTAAAGCAGGACTAAACCAGGATTAAACCATATCTAAAGCAGGACTAAACCAGAACTAAACCATATCTAAAGCAGGACTAAACCAGAACTAAACCAGGTCTAAAGCAGGACTATTTGTTGTCCTGATTTTCAGTTCAAATAATTACTGGGCCTATGCACGTGAACACAAAAACATCTTCTCTTTACGTTTATTTGTGTAGTTTAAATTATTGCATTTGTGAATTGTATGGTCTAATTACAGGTGCAGCAGGTGACAGGTGCAGCAGGTGACAGGTGTGCAGGTGAATGAGGGGCGTGGCGTGGGTTACACCTGCGGGAGGAAAAGACCTAAAATGGACATGTACACCTTTAATTCTTTTTATGAATGGATAATTGGACCTGTGTCACACGCCCGGAGCCCGGCCAATCAGAGAGCAGCGCCGCAGTCACATGACCAATCAGCCCCATTCACGCAGACAGGAGTGGGCGGGGCCAGTGGAGGATTACACCTGAGATTACCGGAATGTGGAGGAAATGGTGATTAACTGATGCTGTAGGAGCCAGTGAGGGGCCCTTAGCCGGGTGTGGGCCCCTCATATGTTCAAATGTTGTTTCCTCATCACAAACAAACCTGGAGTTGTGTTTTGTTTTATTCACACACGTTTAACACACAAACTCTGCTTATTTACGCTGAGTTCTTCTCTCAAACTGAAAACACCATGTCATGTGGTAATACAGGAAGTGCTCCACTGTGTTTTTTAACTCCACACACCTTCACTGGAATCATTTGGATAATTTCAGGCCTGGAATTGCCGATCTCTACTGAACTAAAAGTAAAATGTATCTTTAAAACTACCATTACATGACATCACAATGTGGAACAGAGCATTTTGAGCTTTGGAGATGTAGACAGACTAATAATAAAGTGTTACTCAAACATGTGAATGAAACAAAACACAACTCCAGGTCTGTTTTTGAGGAGGAAACAACATTAGAACATGACTTAAAGCTCACAACAGTCAATTTGTGTAATATAATTATGTAATTAAAGGGACAAAATCTGGTATTTTCAAAAGACAGGCCCAAAAATGAGACAAACTAAATCATATCTAAAGGAGAGTTGCAAGAAACACAATTGTTCAAATCATTTCGTATTGTCGCATTAAGCTTTTGTTACGGGAAGAGGAAACACAACTTTAACTCAAGTAAGAAGAGTACTGTTACACTGTACGATATATTACTGACGTAAAAGTACTGTTACAGTGTACAATAAATTAAATTGGACTGCTCTGTTACATGCAGCAAGTACCCGAGTATATGTTTCTCCAGATGTGTTACTGGGACGGGAGATGGAACCACAACACCTGATATCACCACAGTTCTCCTGTTTTCAATCTTGTGGTGATCTGAAGTTAAAGAACTATTAAACCATGAGAGTCCCTTTCCGTCGTTATTTATTTTTACTTATTTATTTAAAATTTGACCCATTTACTTCATAAAACCTACTTAATTTAAATTACATCTTGTTTGTGTTACTTTCCTTTGTCCCTAGCACTGGTTATAACAGTTATAACGTTGTTTCCTCATCGAAAATGTGCCTGAAGAGGTTTTAGATGTACTCCGTGCTTGTTTGAGCAATTTAGCGATCTCTTATGATCCTGTACAAAGCCCAGGCCACAATTTTCCATAAGTATACAAAAAAATGATATAAAACAATGCACTACAACTTCACAAAAATGATGCGATGTGCAGTAGTTTCATTAGCGGGATGCACGCTGATTTTGTGATAGCGCTCTGAAGGGGGAGTGACTTAGCGGCGGGAGCAAAGGGAGGGGGGAGCATCAGAAACGAAACGCAAACTTATAAAACATGTTAACACGTTGTTTTTGGCGACTATAGCATTTCCAAAACAATAAAAGGAAACATGGTGATCGAAATATGTCATGTGCTCGCAGTTAATACCCCAAAGTACCCCAAGTACCCCAAGTAAAATACCCCCTCTTTAAATTATACCATCACAAACTAAGAATAGCAGAACAAAATGTACGACAAATGCCCTCAGTACCTCCCTCTCCTGCCCCCCTCCTCCTCAGAGATAGAGTGGAGTGTCCTCACTTAGTCCTCGTTTGTCTCCTCTCTCCTGTCTCCTTAGGCTCTTTTGTCTGCGCTGACCTTTGACCTGCGCTGGAGGATGTCTCGGGGGCACACTCTGACACAGTGAGCCCAGAGTCACTCCGCTCACTCACTGTCCAAGCTGAGAGGACTTCAGGACAGACCGTAAAACTATTCTCGTCTCATCTGAACTGGCTTTTGTTCTAAAAGGTACAAGATGGAAACATTAAAGGTCCTACATTACATAAAATGGATTCTTCTGAGCTTTAAACAGTGTTATAATGTTGTTACCTCATCAAAGTTTAGTTTCATTCGCACAAGTTTAATTATGCCTTTACAGTGGAGGAAATAAGTATCTGATCCCTTGCTGATTTTGTAGGTTTGTAGGTTTGCCCACTGACAAAGAAATGAACAGTCTGTAATTTTAATGGTAGGTTTATTTAACATTGAGAGCTAGAATATCAAAAAGAAAATCCAGAAAATAACTTTAAAGAAAATATATAAACTGATTTGCATTTTATTGAGTGAAATAAGTATATGAACCCTCTAGCCAAAAAAGACTTAAAAACCTTCTGTGCAAGCACAGAGATCCACTCTTCTTTGCAGATCATCTGTAAATCATTAAGGTTTTGTGGCTGTCGCTTGGTAACTCTGAGCTTCAGCTCCCTCCATAGGTTTTCTATAGGGTTAAGGTCCAGAGACTGGCTGGGCCACTCCATGACCTTAATGTGCTTCTTCTTGAGCCACTCCTTCATTGGTTTGGCTGTATGTTTTGGGTCATTGTCGTGTTGGAAGACCGATCCACGACCCATTTTCAGTTTCCTGGCGGAGGGAAGGAGGTTGTCATTGTAACGGTACATGGCTCCGTCCATCCTCCTGTTGACGTGGTGAAAATGTCCTGTGCCCTTGGCAGAAAAACGCATAATGTTTCCACCTCCAGGCTTGACGGTGAGGATGGTGTTCTTGGGGTCATAGGCAACATTTCTCTTCTTCCAAACACGAAGAGTTGAGTTAATGCCAAAGAGCTCAATTTTGGTCTCATCTGACCACAGCACCTTCTCCCAGTCACTCTTTAAATCATTCGGGTGTTCACTGGCAAACTTCAGGTGGACCTGCACATGTGTCTTCTTAAGCAGTGGGACCTTGCGAGCGCTGCAGGATTTTAATCCATTGTGGTGTAAAGTGTTACCAATGGTTTTCTTAGTGACTGTGGTCCCAGCTGCCTTGAGATCATTGACCAGCTCCTCCCGTGTAGTTCTAGGCTGATTTCTCACTGTTCTCATGATCAATGAAACCCCACGAGGTGAGATCTTGTGTGGAGTCACAGACCGAGGTCGTGTGATGGTCATTTTGTATATCTTAAATTTTCAAACAACTGCACCAACTGTTGTCTCCTTAACACCAGCTTCTTGCTTATGGTTTTAGCCAATTCCAGCCTTGTGCAGGTCTACAGTCCTGTCCCTGACGTCCTTTAACAGCTCTTTGGTCTTTTCCATGTTGGAGAAGACATGGAATCAGTCTGATCGACTGATTCTGTGGACAGGGGTCTTTTATACAGTTGACTAGTTAAAACAGGAGTCTAAATCAGGTGACGAGTGGATCAGGAGGGTCTAACTGATCTGTGGGAGCCAGAACTCTTAAGGGTTGGTAGGTGATCAAATATTTATTTCACACAATGCAATGCAAATCAGTTTATATATTTTCTATAATGTGATTTTCTGGATTTTCTTCTTCTTATCTTTCAATGTTAAACTAAACCTACCATTAAAATTATAGACTGTTCATTTCTTTGTCAGTGGGCAAACCTACAAAATCAGCAAAGGATCAAATACATATTTCCTCCACTTTATTATTAGTCTGTTTACATCTCCAAAGCTCAAAATGTTCTGTTCCACCTTGTGATGTCATGAAGTGGTAATTTTCAAGTGAAGAGCTACATTTACCTTTTGTTCAGTAGAAATTGGCAATTCCAGGGCTGAAATCATCCAAATGATTCTAGTGGTACATGGAGTTTAAAAACACAGTGGAGCACTTCCGGTATTATAACATGACATCACAAGGTGGAACAGACTGAGAGCAACTCAGCCTAAATATGCATGGTTTGTGGCCCTGGTCTGGTCAGGGTCTGGTCAAAATCTAGTTAGGGTCTGGTCAGGGTCTGGTCATGGTCTGGTCCAGGTCTGTTTAAGATCTGGTCATGGTCTGGTTAAGATCTGGTCATATTCTGGTCCAGGTCTGGTCAGGGTTTGGTCAAGATCTAGTCATGGTCTGGTTCAGGTCTGGTTAAGATCTGGTCATGGTCTGGTTAAGATCTGGTCATATTCTGGTCCAAGTCTGGTCATGATCTGGTCCAGGTCTGGTTAAGATCTGGTCATGGTCTGGTTAAGATCTGGTCATGGTCTGGTCCAGGTCTGGTCAGGGTCTGGTCCAGATCTGGGTCTGTTTCATTGTTTTGGTCTGTTGCGTTAAAGTGATGTTCGTGAATGAGTCTGCTCCTTTGAACGATTCCTTAACGTGAACGGTTTGAACCGGATCTCATTTTTTAAAACAACCAAACCTTCTTTGGTTCTAATGTTTCTGCATTTTTACTGAACCAGCACAAGAATCAGCACAGAAGCAGAGATTCAACACAAGTCAGAGTTTTGTGCACAAAAACACATTTGGCATCATAATAACATTTAGTGTTATAATTATTATTTAATGAACCATTTTAATCTGAGCCTTGGACATTTCTCTTTGATCAGTTTGTTGATAAAATTAGTTCTCACATTGGGTTCTTTCATATAAATAGTTAAAAGATCCAGATCCAAAAGATTCAGATTCATAAAAGAGCCGAAAGAGCAGGTAGGCGCTTGTGTGTTAGAGCTGGTTCTGCTTCAGTACTTCTCTGTCTCTGCTCGTGTGAAACAGGATCAGGAAGTGGTTCTCGTACACAAAATAAGATGCTCCAGCACACACACACACACAGACACACACGCACGGTGGTGTCTTGCCCAAGGACACAATACAGGGCTGGGGGCGAGGATAGAACCACCAACTTTTGTCTTAGAGTCTGTGCAGCAAAACATCGGAAATATTTAAGTGAGTTTAAAATTGTTCACGTTGTCAAATAAAGCTGTTATTCCTTCACACAGGTGGTAGAGTGGCCACACAAATTGTACTACAACTTTACTTCAAAATAATATTACAGGTATTATGGAAGTACAATGCAGTGGTTCAACTAAATGTAAAAAAGTGAGAAAACTACTACTGAAGTAAGAGTAACTTGAGTAACCATTGGGACGTAACATCTGATTTATTATTTTAAGTGTAATTTGAAGGACAAAACATTAAATACGTCACAAAGTCTGGTCTTTTCAAAGGACAGACACAAAAATGAAAAAGGCGAACCATAACTTTAACTCAAATAGTGGTACTGTTACTTCAATAAAAATATTACTTAAGTATGAAGCTATAAAAGTAGAAAAAAAGTACAATTTCTTTATAAGTAAATGTATTCACAGGTTAGTCATGTGGAGCCGATACCAAGAACCGATACTGCTTAAAAGAACCGTCTCTTATTAGACGTCATGGCTCTCCTCTCAGCTGTAGCAGTGAGCACTCAAAATCAGGGTTGTGGGTGCAATCCTGGGGCAGTCAGTACTGTATAATAATATAATACAGTATGAACATTAAAGGACTCATCACACAGTCTTGAGGTACTCCAATGTTTTTGTGTGTTTGTTTTTATTTTTTGCCATAATTTGTTATAGAAAATATTTGTGGTTAACAGTGATTTTACAAAGGTTTTTTCCCCTCAGATGTTACAGGGAAAACATGTAGAAAATACACAGGTTTAAGGTTAGAGGAAGTGAAGCGTAAAAACCCAAAAAACCCAGTCCACACTCCTCTTAGCCTTAATGAAAATAAATGTTATGTTTTACAATAGACTGAGATTGCGGTGAGAGATGTTACCCCCGGGGCCCGTGAAGATGGGAGATAGAGAGAAGGAGAGAGGAGAGAGGGAGGAGGAGAGAAGGAGAAGGAGTCGTCTTTGTGCAGGAGTGAGCAGATGAACGCACAACCGCTGAGCCAGAAAGTTTACCCCACACAGCTCCACACACAGAGACAGAGATACTCTCTCGCGCACACAGCTCCACACACAGAGACACACGCACCAGCAAACACACACACACACACACACACACACACACACACAAAGACACTCACAAATTCATCAAAAGACTAAAATGTAAAGTTGAAACCAATAAAATTAGCTTCTCAAACAGTGTTGCATTGCCTATTTTGTTATTGCTGTGTCTGGAATGTTCCACAGTATGGCATTCTCGCCTTTATTCAATTACTCAGTAGATGTTTTTATTGCTATTGCATTTTTACAGTAAGCAGGCTCACCTCTCCAGTGATCTGATCTGTAACTTGGCCTGGTAGACCTGTCCATAGAGAGAGAGATAAGTTTAATGAAATGGCTACAGCTGTAAAATCCCCATATTTAGACCTGCAGGTGGTGGATCCTCAACCAGAAAAGTTACATAATGCACCTTTATCGAAAAAAGATATATATATATATTTAATTATAAACAAGTTTCAGCAACTGTTTGGTGACTTTTAAAATGAAAATGAGTCACAGTGAGCCTTAAAATACACTAGACAAACAAAGAATTATTTAGTTTGTATGATGCAGACTCATGCAGAGACTCACTCACCTTCAGGACTCATAACTCGACACACTTTAGGACCATGTGACGTCACCCACAGCGTTCAGCTCCAGTCAAATGAAGCTCACCAGGCTAGAGGTGAATTTGGAGCCATATTAGGCATGGGAATTTATTCACGGACAAAATAGTGAAATAAAAACACTGAAATCATGTAGAAGGGGTTAATGCGACTTGAAAGACCAAAATGACGAGGCTCACAGACAGAGGAATGACAGTTTTTCAATTTAAAGTCAACTGAAGCCAGAGTTGATGGAGCCAGAAGTGCCCCCATGCTCACTTTGGTTAGCTATGTCCATTTACATACACAGTCTTTCTGCAAACTTGAACTTTTAAAAAACACATTTTAATTATGTTTTTAAGTTCAAAGTAGACAATAATGACTCAGCTTGGTCTCAAACTATTCAGTACTCTGACTTTGACTCGTATCATGAGGATTCAGACTTGACTCAGACTTGTCCTACGTGACTTGGACTTGGAAAAACTGATTTCAAGAAAAACTGATTTCCGATGTCAGGATCTCGCCTGCCCCAGATCAGGGAGGAGTTTTATTTTTTATTTCAAAAACCTGAAAAATGACTACAAATGTGACTTTATTTGAACATTTATTTGACTTTATTTGAGATATTTTCAGCATCAAGTAAAAAGAGAATCCAGTATACTTAAAGGTGCACTGTGTAACTTTTTGGCTCAGGGTCCGTCACCTGCTTGTTTCTATGGATATGTCATTATTCTGCCAGGAATGTTCCACAGTGTGACATTAAACAGCTTTACCTTTTACATTAATGAGATTACAGGTGGTTTTATGGCTCAAAAATACTATAGAAAATCAGGCATTCTGACACTGAGCGGGGTCGCCTCTCCACAGATCTGACCTGTAACTTGGTCTGGTTTGGTCTCCATGAAGATAGAAAGATTTAAGACCATACTATGGAACATTCCAGACACGGAGAAAAAAGTGTTACAGACCCTCCACTGGCAAAGTTACACAATGCACCTTTAAAAGACTCTAAAAGACACATTTCCTTTCATTATTACTCTTATGTTCATAAAACCTCCAGAGATTTGAATGTCCTGCAGGTGGATCTAAACCGGGTCTAAACCTGATCCAGGGTCAGACCGGAGCTGTTCCTGGGTCAGAGGTCACGGGGGTCATGGGGGGTCGCGGGGGGAGCACAGGTAAATCAGTAAGAAAAGCAGATTGTGACGGACAGGGTCAGGAGGAGACATTTGCCTCGCACTAACCCACACACTTACACACAAGCCGACACTTAGCCTCCTGGACTCTGAGCGATTCCAGAACTATGTAAGATGGAGAGTTTGCCGCATGCCTGTTGCCATGGAGATGTTTTTCCTTTGACTAGAATGTTCCACAGTATGGCATCGAACAGCTATCTCCATTTCTCTGTCTATATTATAATGTTGTTTTCTCATCAAAACATGCCCAGAATTAGCATGTTTTGAGGCATATTTAGGCTGAGTTCTTCTCTCAAATAAAAAACACTCTGCTCCACACCGTGATGTCATGTGGAAATAGAAGAAGTGCTCCATTGTGTTTTTAAACTCCACACGCCTTCACTAGAATCACTTGGAGAATTTCAGCCCTGGAATTGCTGCTCTCTACTGAACAAAAGGTAAAAGTTAGCCGTTAACTTGAAAACTACAGCTTCATGACATCACAAGGTGGACTGTTTTGGATCTTCATAAGGTTTAAGACCATATAGACTGTATAAATCCTTAGCTCCAGGCCAATGAAGCTCATGGGGCTAGCATGTTTAGGGGCGAATTTGGAGTCAAGTTCCATATTAGGAATAGGAATTTATTTACAGACAAAATAGCGAAATAAAAACAAAAATGATGAGCTCACAGCAGCAGTTACAGAGAAATGGGGGATAATTTTTCAATGTAAAGTCAATTGGAACCAGTTGATGGAGCCGGAAGCGCTAGTTAAGTCTGTTATGACCTTTATTAGATCTGGTCATAACAGAAAACTGCCAAATGAACAGTGTGTATTTGCAGTTTTAATTTACTGATAGTTACAGGGGGCGATCCACAGAGGAAAGTTCCATAGTGTTCCTTTAAAACACAACAGGCTGAAAGAGTGTCGGACTTGTTGCCCGGCGCTCACCTCTGCACACCGCCTTTGTCTCCGGCACCAGTCTAATCCAATCAGAGCTGTTTTGTCTGCGCTGATCCAAGATGGCGGAGGGCTCGTTTTCACAGCTCTCAAAGCGCACAATAGAAACGTCGTGACTTTATTTATGTGAGCCCCCTCCTTCTGCTCAGCTCTGCCCCGGGGCGGGTGTGGCAGGGGCAGGGAGGGACGCACACACACAGAACAAGTGTCATTCAGAGGAGTAGCCAAGCATCTCGCTGAAATGAAGAGAGGATGAGAGTGGAGAGAGGGAGGGTGAGGGGGCGACAGTGGAGAGGCCTCTTTCAGTGACAAAGACAATCACAGCACAAAGGAAAGCACTTCTGTCCAAACATAACATCACACGAGTCACTTCAGACACTTCAGTCCTGCCTCAGATCAGATTTAGTCCTGTTTAGACCCAGTTTGAGTCCTGTTTTAGACCTGGTTTGAGTCCTGGTGTGGTCCACAACAGCATCTATACACATTTACGTATTTTGTTTAGTTTTTTCCTCCTGAACTCACTTCTTTGGCCGTATTCAACATCTGAACATCTGAATGTAGGCAAACTGTGGGTTCTTCACACACACTGAGCAGTGTTTGGTTGGTCTTTCAGATAAAATCTACATTGTGAGTGTACAAACATAGGTCCAAACCCTCCCCTTTATCCCTTAGTGTAAAAGCCTCACAGCCCCTGGTTTCTCCAAACTCGTCCACTCTGGTCCAGCTGAAGTTAGGCATGTGTGAGTTCAGCACTGTTCCACCTGGTCCTGTTATGGTCAGTGACTTAGGTGGTCTGGGTCTGGTCCTGGTCCTGTTATGGTCCATGGATTTAGGTGGTCTGGGTTTGGCCTTTTTTCAGTAAGTTAAATGCATTCACAAATACAACAAATACACACAGCATAAGAGGCATTGAGTACAAGAGATTACTTAGAAGGCATTAAATATTAGGCATAAAAACAAAGACTGGATACAATGAATGTAACTGGTCAGACCCATGGCATCATCATCACCCATTTTAATGTATTATCTATTATTAAACCTTAACGTCTTAATTTTAACTTTAAAAAAAAGATCAGTCAGTTTTTTTCTGTCTAAGGTGCAGTTGTCCACTTCAAGTATGCCATGAACAAAAGAACAAAGCTTAACTACCTCGCTCTTCTCTTATAAAGTGCAATAATTACATTTAAAGTATGCCACTAACAACATTTTTCTCACTCTAATGACTTCTTCACTCATTTGTCTACAGCATACACGTTTAAAAAACAGAGAGTATAGCCTTTTTTATTTGTTCCACCGCAGTAGAATCCCCGTTATCGTGTTGTATGGTTTTAAGCGGCACAATCAGAGACAATGTGGAGCATTTCTCCTCACACAGAACTGTTGTGGTAGTTTTAAATGGGCTCATACCATCGCCATGTCTTCTGCGATAGCAATGTCACAGCTGTCCAGTGTCTTTTTGCTTTCTTTCACAGCCTGTACTCTCATTGATCTCACTGTAAATCTTTGGGACCACGGGCTCGACTAAAATGCCATCTCCCTCCCTTTTTCTTTTCTGACACAGTGCACACTGAAGTTCCACGTGCTGCTGCCCTACGTTCACTCTTCTTCACCATTTGTATGTAGCTGCACTATGTTGCATCACAGAAATAACATAATATATGAATAATGAACAATATATAAATCGAAATCTCATCCCATCAGCAGCACAGGTGAGCAGATGATCGGCACAGGTGCAGTCATTACAGTCTCTCAAGTGTTTAGTTTGACACCTTTTCCCCACATTTGGAGGTCCTCTCCACACACCTCATTATAGGTGTTCAGGAGATTGTGTTACACCTGTAGCCCCGCCCCTTCCTCTCGCCTCTAATGACCCCTGTGAGTGTGGCTCCGCTCCCTCACCTGTTTTCACCTGTGTCTTTTGTTTGACCCCAGGGGCTCTGTCTGTCACCAATACTGTCTCCATTCACCTACTTCATCACTACTAATTATGACTTACGACCATAATTCCCGGACTATTGAGCGCACCTGAATATAAGCCGAATCAACTCAATTTTAAAAGAAAAAAAATGTGTACATATCCAGGCCGCACCTGTCTATAAGCGGCAGGTGTCCACGTCTTCAAGAAAGTTTCCAAGTTTGGGCCATCTGCTTTTATTGCCTCTGAAAGCTTTTGTCGTCTTTTTGCGTTGAGTCGGTTCGTCACGCTGCCGTCGCCAACGTCTCACCATCGACTCACTGATGACGAGCTCACGTGTAGCACCTCTATTTCCTTCTTTGACAGCCAGCATCATACGCATTTCTTAGTATGTTTGCCATGAGGAGGGTGTGTGCATGAAGCGCAAAATAACTGTTCAAAACAAAATCAAACGAGTATCTTCCTTGGCGAGTCGTCTCTTCCACCCGTCTGTCTCGCTCTACTGCGCATGTCTCCTGCACACAGAGCCGCTGTCCTGTCTGGGATCATGTCAATATCTCGTAGGATTTCAGCAGATTTCAGGCTCTCCTGGGGGCGGGGTTAGGTGTATCGATCAGGTATGAGCAGATGTCCGACTACTGAAGTTTGAGCTGTTTTTTCACGTCATTTACTCACTCACCTGCATTTAACGCATACGGGTAAGACGTATCCCACTCACTAATGTTCATTTAGCTTCATAACTCATTTTATCACACGGCGATAAACTGTTTTATTGTTGACAACATCGCTCGCTAACACTGTAACTTCATGTTAACCGCACAGACAGCGGCGCTTTCTGCACTCACACTCCACACACATAAACTAGCCGCATCGTTGTATAAGCGTTATATAAGTGTGAGAAAAAAGTTGCGGTTTAAAGTCCGGAAATTATGGTACTTGTACAAGTACTATCACTAGTCCTTTGAACGTAGTAGAAGTAATATAGTTAGTAGTGCAGTAGAAGCAGGAACAACATCACACAAAATGCTGTAATTTGTATAATTAATAAAAAATGAAAATATTTGTTTAAACATTTAGCCTAAAAACCGACATATTGTTCTTGTGTCTCCTCTGTAGTTATAATCTATGACACCTGTGGATCATTATGTAAGAATATGGACATTTTTGAAAGCAGATTTTATTTTTTTTCATTTGTACCAAAATGACTACACAGTGTTGCTGAATCCAACACGTATCACCAAAAAATAAAATTGGAGAAGGAAGTAAGTACGTCACAGTGGGCGTGCACCGAAAATGGGAGTTGAACAGCAAAATGGCGTCTTGAAAATAAGTGATTAAAGATTGCTGAAACATGCACGAATCACTCAAAAATACAACTTCAGGTGAGTAAATGGCGGGGGAAAACAACTATAGCATGATGAAGTCAGTTTTGCAGAATAGGTTTAATGCAAAACTGTTACCTAGAATTTTTACTGTGCAGTTTTATGAATAAATAAATGATCAGAACAGGTCCCTATGAAGCTCCTGTGTTGATATAAAAATAGTGGTTTTATTTTGGACATGGTGGATTACACTCACGACTGTTTCCTTTTCCTCTGAGAGCTGTTTACTCGGCTGCAGGGCTCAGGGAAAGAAATACTCAACAATTAGCCTTAGCCCCCAAGGTAACAGTAAACATTAGCATTAGACTGACACACACCCATAAACCAGCACAGGACTTCCCCGCCCAAATCATACTCCGCCTACTCCACCACCAGGTCATTACAACAGTTTAGAGACAAATTGTAAATAGCAGCGATGGAAATACCGTAAATTTGTACTCAAGTAAAGGCACAGTAACATGGGTAATAAAGTACTCAATTAAAAGTACAAGCAGCTGCAAAAACTGTACTAAAGTAAAAGTAAAAAGCATGAAAATTACTACTTACAGTACTAGTTATACTGACGTCGGCGTAAACGTCTAGCGAGCGAGAAGAAGACGATTTTTTTTGTACTGAAAAAACAAGAAAACAAGAGTTGATCGGCATTACGGCATCTTGAAAATAGAGATTGATTGATGAAAGATTACTCAAACATGCACAAATCACTTCAAATACAACTTTGTATTTGCAGAATAGGTGCACTTTAAATCTTTTGTAAGTAGGATATAAATACATAAAGATAAAGGGTTACAAGTAACACTGCAGTCGTAAACACATTTCCTATTCCTCAGAGAAACAGAGAAAATCGAGCCCTGAAGCTAAAGCAGAGGCGACGTTAGGATTTCCATCGTGCTAACAAACACAATCTCGGGCTAAAAAGTAGAGCCGGAGAAACATTTTTAGCACAGCCCTTTACACAAATCCAGACTGATGTTCTGTTATAGGTAATAGTCATGAATAAAGAGGATATTGTGTAGTTGTTTCCTTCTCATTTGCCACATTTACATGAGAGCTTTAATTCCGAATAAAAATCATTTAATTCCACTTTAAAAAGACCATGTAAACACTTAATTCCTAATGAAAACGATTATTCGGAATTAAACTTAATTCCGAAGTAAGTGGGTGGTTAATTTTGATTTTAAAGCAGAATTAATTTATTCCTTCCCTGGTCGTTCGGCACATGCTCATTCGCTCGCCTTTCTGACGCGATCCGGCTCTCCCAATCCTCTTTTCGGACTTTCATCCACTGCTCTTTGGATTTGTGAGCGGGATGTGGGAGTGGGCTGAGGTGGAGCAGCCGTTGACACAGTTTGTCTTCTTCTTCCTTCTCCGACGCTCTTCCCTCCTCCTCAGCGACAGACATAAAGCGTGAGGATAGAATTCTCCAGCTGCTGCTTAATTACCATCGGAACGACTGCGAAAAAAAGTTTGGATCATGTTTGTGTCCGCGGCGTAACGACAAACCGAGATGACAAAAAAGCCGGTAGCAGCTGAAGTGTGTGTTTTGTTCCTGTCGACATAAATACTTTTGTGCGCCGCCTGTCCAATCAGAACCCTTCCCGACCCCCAGATGTTGAGCAGAATTAAATAAAGGCGATTTTCCATGTAAACCTCAATTCGGAATTATTATTTCCACGTAAACTCGAAGGAGAATATTTTAATTCAGAACTATTTAATTCAGAACAATTAATTCGGTATTAAAAAACATCCTGTAAACGTGGCCAATGACCCTCTAAAGTTGTTTTTAGAGTGATTTGTGCATTTTGAGTAATATTTATTTTTTAGTATTCAAGATGTCATTTTTCCGATCTACCCTTTTTCTAACCCTTTTTCACCTTCACCGTTACACTCCCACTGTGACATACGCACTTTCTTATTTTCTTAATCAGTGATATAGAAGGTTTCAGCAATATTGTGATTTAAAGTGTCCAAATTAAAACATATTAATCCACAGGTGTCATAGATTATAACTTTAGAGCAGACATAAGCACATCTGGTCTGTTGTCATTTATTTCCAACTGTAAAACTGGATTTAACCATTTGTTTCCACCATCTTGAGTTGTATTTTGTTTATCTTATGCACATTTCATGCTCCATCATGTTTTTAAAGAGTTATATTACGTTATTTCTAACTGATTCCTCATTAAAACATAGAACACGAACAGGAAACATAGACTCAAAAATGTGAATTCTAACCCTGAACGAACAGAAGGTGCAAAAGATGCTAATGTTGGGCTAATGGTCTGTTTAGCTCCAGGGCTAATCCTAACACTCTCAGCAGGACAAAAACACATTTCTGACAGCATGTTTCGACTTAGCCGTTAGCTCTGTTAGCTCCAGGGCTAATGCTAACACTCCCCTGCAGCACAGTTTCCTCTGAGGAGCAGGAAACACTTTTATAACCACATTAGAGTTTATGGCATGGAAGTATCATCAAATCTGGAAGGTGAACCCAAGATGGCGTCATATTGTTTTCAATGGCCTGTGCTCACTGGCGCATGGGCCCAAAAAAGATTTTTACTTCCGCATTACTTCCTGAGTTCTGGTCTTATGCCGTCAGAAATGTGCAGTTCTGACCAATCAGAGCGAGAGCTGCTAGAGCGGCGCTAGGCTAACTCTTACAACGCTGACTTTTAGACGCTTTGATGATTTAAAATTGTTTTAAAGTTCATATTTGTTAGGAAGCAGCTTGGATGAGCTGTGAAACGTATTCAACCAAATAAACTATGTCCAGTTGACAAATTAAATTTTCTCCTTTTTTTGCCATTCATATTTGTTAGAATACAGAAGAATCCATACAAAATTCAACCTTTATGAAAGTTGGTGATGCCCTGTGATCCGAACACGGGCAGTTTGATTTCACAAAAAATGCATGTGCTCTATGGGAAAAAATTTTCTGGGCCCAGAGCTGCAGTACCTGGAGCGGCCACTAGTCAATCTGGGACTTATCCAGTTCTTATTATAGATCCATGGTTTATGGTCTTGTCAGTGATCCAAAATAGTGGAACAGAGCATTTTGAGCTTTGTAGATGTAGACAGACTAATAATAAAGAGTTACACAAACATGTGCGAATGATGGTGATGTTTTTGATGAGGAAACAACATTCCAACATGACTAAAAGCTCTCAAGAGTCAATTTTGCGTAATATACAGTAAGACCTTTAAATGGTATAGTCCTGGTCAGAGTTTAGTCCAGCTATAATCCTGGTTTAGACCTGGTTAAGTTGGGACTGTGGTGTAAGTCCTGGTTTAGTTTTAGTTTACGTACAGTATGTTCTAGTTAAGACCTAGTTGGTTTTGTACTTCTTTACTCCTGCTTTAGTCCTGGTTCAGTTTTGCTTCAGTCCTGCTTTAGTCCTGGTTTAGTTCTGGTTCAGTCCTGCTTTAGTCCTGGTTCAGTCCTGCTTTAGTCCTGGTTCAGTCTTGGTTCAGTCCTGCTTTAGTCTTGGTTCAGTCCTGGTGAGTGGAGCCTGTGGAGTTTTATTGCAGTCTTCTTGTATTGTAGTGTTTGGGGGTGAGCTCTTAATCAGAGGTCAGGGGTCATAGGTCAGCCCCACACGACCCCTGGCCCCCCTCAGTGACCTCCATTAATGTGCATGAAATCACAGCCACTTTCAAAAGAGCCGCACGGCTATTCAACTGTGATCCTGGATCTGAGCCAGCTCTGATCTGGACTACAGCGGGTCCAAACCAGAGCTAAACACTGAACCGAGGCTGAACCAGGACTAGACCAAGATTAGACCAGGACTAGACCAGGACTAGACCAGGACTAGACCAGGACTAGACCAGGACTAGACTAGGTTTAAAGGTCCTATATTACACAAAATTGACTCTTGTGAGCTTTAAGCCTTGTTAGAATTTTGTTACCTCCTCAAAAACAGACCTGGAGTGGTGTTTTGTTTCATAAGTAACCTGTTTTTATTAGTCTGTCTACATCTCCAAAACTCAGAATGCTCTGTTCCACCTTGTGATGTCATGAAGAGATAGTTTACAGCTACCTTTTTACCTTTAGTTCAGTAAACATTGGCAATTCCAGGGCTGAAATTATCCATACGATTCTAGTGAAGGTGTGTGGAGTTTAACAACACAGTGGAGCACTTCCTGTATTACCACATGACATCACAAGGTGGAACAGAGTGTTTTCTGTTTGAGAGAAGAACTCAGCCTAAATATCCAGGGTTTGTGTGAATGAAACGAAACACAACTCCACGTATGTGATGAGGAAACATTATAAAACTGTCTAATATGGGATCTTTAAGAATAAACTAAACTGTCTGAGATCTGGATCAGGTCTGGACGAGGTCTGGACTAGGACTGGACCAGGACTGGACTCAGACTTGATAGATATAAAGTTCAAATTTTGGTTGGAGGAGTTGAGGACCTAGTCGGACTGAGTCAAGGTCCATCAGGGAATGAAAAGAAAGATTTTGTCACGTTTCATTTCAAACATCAGTCAAGACAATAAGGAATATTTAAGGACAAATCCCCTCACCTGCTCGTCTCCATGGAGATGTTACGCAACAACCCCCAGCAAGAAAGTTTCCAAGTGCACCTTTAACCATCACCAACCCTCACACAACACATTCATACTAGGCAAAGTAGGTGGAGTTTCTTGCTCAAGGACACAACAGAAGTAGATCTGAAAGGGACTTGAACTTCAGAACTTCAGGTTGAGGGACCACTGCTCCTCACGATGGACCCAAACCAGGACCAAACTTCTACATGTGAGAACGCGGTCTTACTTAAATCCTGATCTTGTCCTGGTGAAACGATGGTCTAGTACTGGTTTAGTCCTGGTTTAGTCTAGTCCTGGTTTAGTCTGGGTTTGGTTTTGGGTTATTCCTGGTTTAGTTCTTGTTTAGACCCAGTTTCATAGATCTTAGCTCCTGTTTAGTCCGTTTTTAGACCTTATTTAGTTCTACGTTATGTTATAATTTGGGCATTTTAAATCACAATATTGATCTAAAACGCCTTAATAAAAATGAAATTGTTTGGACGCAGTAGCTCACACATCACAGTGAACTATAAAAACAAAGAGAAATTGTAAAATAAATTCTAAAAAAGTAAAAATAACATATAAATATAGTAATAAAAATACATCTCAGCTATTTACAAGAGGTTGTATGAAGAAACAGTGTAAGGATGAAATGATGATTGACAGGACAGGGTTATCTGTTACATAAGGGTGATTTGTTGTACAGTTGTAGGGAGTATTATCTGTTACATAAGGGTGAGTTGTTTACAGTTGTAGGGAGTATTATCTGTTACATAAGGGTGAGTTGTTGTACAGTTGTAGGGAGTATTATCTCCTCTGTCCCTCTATAGTCTGGTGCAGTGGGTGAGTTGTTGTACAGTTGTAGGGAGTATTATCTGTTACATAAGGGTGAGTTGTTTACAGTTGTAGGGAGTATTATCTGTTACATAAGGGTGAGTTGTTGTACAGTTGTAGGGAGTATTATCTCCTCTGTCCCTCTATAGTCTGGTGCAGTGGGTGAGTTGTTGTACAGTTGTAGGGAGTATTATCTCCTCTGTCCCTCTATAGTCTGGTGCAGTGGGTGAGTTGTTGTACAGCTGTAGGGAGTATTATCTCCTCTGTCCCTCTGGAAAGTCCATTTTGCAGAGTAGGTCTAGTTCATCTTTAAACTTTTATTTACCGCTCATATCTCCTGAGTCCTGATGAGTCTCTGTACGGTCTGAATTGTGGGGCTCCCGTCAGCGACCTCTGACCTGTGACCCGGAGCTAATTTGGGTGCAGTAAAGTGTCTCCACGGAAACGGCGGTGGCTCTGCTGAAATGTGGTGAAACGCGGTGGTGAAAGGGAAGACTCAGAAGTGCTGCGCGATACACACTTCGGTCAGGGCACAGCTGGGGACATTTTACACTGTCGCACACGCACAGACACGACTGAAACTTTTAGCTTTTATTCAGTAGTGAGGCTTCAGTTTTAGTAGAGTTTATACTAGCATAAGTAGTAGTAGTAGTAGTAGTAGTAGCAGTAGTAGTAGTAGTAGTTATAGTATAGTTAGGCCCTCTTTAGTAGTAGTAGCAGTAGTTATAGTATAATTAGGATCTCTTTAGTAGTAGTAGCAGTAGTTATAGTATAGTTAGGCCCTCTTTAGTAGTAGTAGCAGTAGTTATAGTATAGTTAGGCCCTCTTTAGTAGTAGTAGCAGTAGTTATAGTATAGTTAGGCCCTCTTTAGTAGTAGTAGCAGTAGTTATAGTATAGTTAGGATCTCTTTAGTGTTGCCTGCTCAGAATAGCCTGTTGTGAGGGACAATAGCTGCTGAGTCCTTTTCACTGGGGCCGATCGGAGCGTGAACTGCAGCATAAATCAGACATTAGTGCAGTGCTGGGGGGCCACACAGAGCCGGGGCTCGGGCTGAGGGCCAGGGGCAGTGGGGGGGTCGAGGGGGTCCAGGGAGGAGGGTCGGGGGGGGCTATGGCGCACGGTGTAAAACAGTTAAAAGCTTATTAGTGCCCCTGAAAGAGAGACTGATTCCCACTTTGTAGAGGACACCCAGGGCCCAGGCTTTGAGGGGATTGTGAAGGGACCAATTCAGATCGGGACCCCCCGGTACCCCCTCATGCCTCTGGGCCCCCGTAAGCCCCGCCCCTGCTCCAGCCAGACCCCGCCCCCTCTGCCTGCAGCTCTGTTAGTAAATAGTTAGATGCTTTTTATCTCTCAGAGTGGAAAAATGACACCTTATATAGTAGAATATTGTAGTAATATCTTAAAAATCAACTCCAGTTTACCCCGGAATACAGCCACTTTATTTTTCAGTTTTATTTTCCTAATCAGTGACACACGTAGGATTCAGCAGTGTCGCGCAGTCATGTTTTACAATTTTTTTTTTTAATCCACTGTCCGTTAGTGTGATGTGCAGCTGTGGAGCGGCCCACAGCGTGTGCCGCTTTGTTGTGATGATGTTTATGGCGTCGTCAGCTCCCACTGGGCACCACAATTTTCTAACGCGTCAATTTAGATGAATATTGTGATTTAAAATGTCCAAATTATAACGTAATGATCCACGGGTCTCATAGATTATAACTATAGAGCAGACACAAGCACAATATGTCATCTTTAAGTAATTGTAGTAGCCACGGTAGTTTGCAGAAACTTTTTAGTGATGATACTCAAATTGGTTTAGCTGATTTAGTGCATATATAGTTACAGTGTAGGAGCAGTAGTAGCAGTAGCCTTGTTGTAGTAGCAGTAGTAGCAGTAGCCTTGTTGTAGTAGCAGTAGCCTTGTTGTAGTAGCAGTAGTAGTAATATATTATGAGTAGGCCCTCAAAGCCCCGCCCCGCCGCCTTTAGCTCTGTTACTCATTACTCTGGGCTTGAGTCAATGGGCTTTGTGTGCTGCACCTGACACCCACGCTGTGAACTGCAGCTAACCTCAAGTCATAAACTACTACTACTAAAACTACTACTACTACTATTACTTTAATACAAGACTAGTTTGAGTCATAAAGTACTGCTACTGCTATTTTAATACAAGACTCATAAAGTACTTTAATGTTTTCATACATCACTTTTATGGGCAGCTTTTCAGTTGTGAACCCTGACCGTCAGTGACCTTGTGACTAGAAATAGGTTATATCAGTATTAGTTTTTATTTTCATAGAATCTTTTTTCAGACCAACATTTGTTTGTTTTCATGCCTGACAGTTTGGAGTGCTCACACGTCTCCCTCAGAGTGGTCACATGATGTTGATCACATGATGTCGGCCACATGATTTACACAGGTTTTGGTGCTGTCGTCCTGCCTCCACCAGGAGCAGTCTCACTTCTTCAGGAGAGTATCTCAGGTGGGCTGAGACCAGCAAGCGAATCGGGAAGTGCTTCTCACATGAACTGAATGCTGAAGTTAACAGTGTCTGTACTAAACACTGATCTAACTATTTAAAACTGTACATAACAGTATGAATTTCATTTAATTCAAACATGTGTAACACACAACCCTGCATATTTAGGCTGAGTTCTTCTCTCAAACTGAAAACACTCTGTTCCACCTTGTGATGTCATGTGGTAATACAGGAAGTGCTCCACTGTGTTTTCAAACTCCACACACCTTCACTAGAATCATTTGGATGATTTCAGCCCTGGAAAAGGGTTACTCAAACATGTGTGAATGAAACAAAACCCAACTCCAGGTCTGTCTTTGCACACATGGATCAATGTGTTTATAATGACACCCAAAGTGCTTTACAGTGTGTTGCCTAAGGACACAACAACGGTTTTTGCCAGTGATCAGCATTTTAACACGATTCATTTTAGCTGCCCCCACGTGTATTAAATATGATTGGTCTACACAATATTGTGATCTCATCTGAAACCAACAGCCTCCTGACCTGCTGTTGACCTCTGCCATAAAGTGTTCTAAATGATGCAAACTTCAGCCTATTCAAACCTGCTTCATTTGACCCACTGACACCCACAGCCCCACAGCCCTACACACACACACACACACACACGCACATACACATACATATACAGTGTTATTCATGTCAATAGCCGTCAGCAGAACGCCATAAACCTCACTCATGCTAATCTGTCACTAGCGCATCTCCATAAGTCAACACCTCATGGGCCCTTCAAACGCTAACGCTAACGCTCCACTGTCATAATGTGGGTGTTTAGACGGAGCGTGTGAGGTTTGAGGTTAGCCGATGGTCAAATGAAAACGTTAAATATTATTGTAAGAGAATATGGTGTGATTTTTAGATTTTAGAGATTATTAACCTGGAGTTGGGTTTTGTTTCATACACACATGTTTAACACACAAACCCTGCAGATTTAAGCGGAGTTCTTCTCCATGTTGTGATGTCAAGTGGTAATACAGGACGTGCTCCATTGTGTTTTTTTTTAACTCCATACACCATCATTAGAATCATTTGGATCATTTCACCCCTGGAATTGGCAATCTCTGGTGAAGAAAAGGTAAAAATGTAGCTATTAACTACCACTTCATGACATCACAAGGTGGAACAGAGCATTTTGAGCTTTGGAGATGTAAACAGACTAATAAAAACAAGTTACTTATGAAAGAAAACACAGCTCCAGGTCTGTTTTTGAGGAGGTAACGGGTCCATTTTTCAGTATAGTGGAAGTCGTCTGAGAGTTGTAAAAAGCGACACAGGAGAAGTTTGTTTGTTTATTTATTATTGTAGGGAGTATTATACATCTAATAACAAAGGCTCAAAGGCCCTGCACTGTCAGTGTGAGAACACTAGTCAAAATTCACATTGCTCTGCCTGAAATGTTCCACAGTATGGCATTAAAATTCACTATTAAGCAGTTCATACCACCAGGCCAAGTTAGAGGTCAGATCTATGGAGTGACAAGCCGCATCACACAACACATGTTTTTCAAGTTTTACAATAAAACATCTTTAATTGAATTCGCTTTAAAGCCTTACTATGGAATATTTCTGGCAAGTCAATGATATCTTCACACAGACACACAACCACAAAAGTTAGATATGGTACTGATATTTAGTTACTCTTTAAGTTACTCAGTTTTTATTTTATTTTTATTTTTTTTCTCTTACTTTGTACTACTACTACTACTATTATTTTGAAGTAACGTTACTCTTATTTTGGCTACGCTACCCACCTTTGACCTGGTTTGTCTCAATCAACAGATGACCTATTTAGTTCTTGCATTAAACTTACTGAACAAAACTAAATGATAAGAAACTGGATTATGCAGAATCACGTCTTCTCTTGTATTTTAATAAAACTCCGCTCCCTCCGCACCCTCACTCTCCGAAACTCCTCCATCAGCCCTTTTGTCTCCTCTCTCCAACAAACTCTCAATGGGATAAAGTGTGTTGTTTTTGTCTGCACTCAGCTCCGATTCAGCCCTCCACAAAGCTCTGGAGGTGTGGAGGTCCAGGGGAGGGGGGGTGCCCAAGAATCGGACCCAGGGGAGGGGCTGTCCTTTGGGGTGAAGTCATGCTGAAGACTGGGCGTGCCTCTGGATAAAGCTGCTGGCCGATCGGCACGGAGCGGCAGTGTGGCTGGAGTGGGTGGTGTTCAGATTAATTAGGGCAGAGCGCAGGGTCCCATTGAGCAGCGGGACACCCCCCCAACCCACCCCCGGGACCCCCATGGACCCCCCCGCTCGCCTAAAGCCCAGCACACACCCACCTCGCATTAGCATGTGTGAGAGCGCCACAAAGACATCTCAAATACTCTTTTAATGGCTTTTTCACTGCTTTTGAGAGGGAGATGGATCAGGGGATGGGGAGGAGGAGAGGAGGAGGAGGAGAGGAGGGGGGGGTAACAATAGTTCACTTTCATTATAGTGCAATCCAAAGCTCACAAACGCACTCAGGCGTACTGCAGTGTGATAAACAGAGAAAACTTTTCAGAAAATATAATGTGCAAAATGGTTTTAGATATAAGAGTTAAAGGTGTAACTTGTTGGTTGGGGGTCCGTCACCTGCTTTTTTCTATGGCGATGTCATTGCTCTGCCTGAAATGTTCCATAGTATGACATTAAACAGCTCTACTTTACATTTATTTAATTACAGGTGGTTTTATGTCTCAAAAATACCTACAAAACAGACATTCTGTGAGCGGGGTCGCCTCTCCACAGATCTGACCTATAACTTGGCCTGGTTTGGAAAAGCATTTGACGGACCCTCCACCAGAAAAGTTACACAATGCACCTTTAAAGACCCTGTACCCGATTTTGAGCAAAATGTGTCTTGCTCCAGTACAGATATACTGTATAAGCAGCTCTTACGTCAAACTAAGTCTGCTGCACGCTGTCTGCATCTTCATTGTCATTAGCATGCTAGTTGTTGTCACAGCAAAACTCTGCTCTCTCTGGGATTTGTGCAAAGTGCATCTAAACTCATCATGGTGAATAATTAGGATGTTCTGAATACATAGTCAGTGAAGACTCCGCTCTGTGAGTGAAGTCTGGAGGTTCTGAGCTTTCACATGAGGCCTGCTCTGCCCATAGACTGAGAATGAGAAAAAGTGGCAACAGTGTGATTTTAATATCTTTTTTAAAACGGAGTTATCAGATTATTGAAATGTCATCACAGTTTCATCTGTTCTGATCACACCAGTACAGGGACAATTATTCAAAAAGGGCAAAGACAAAAATGAACAAGAAAATGTGAAACACTGAAAGAGTTGTCCTGAAATACATTTACTTTTCCAAAAATCAGATTTTTCTTTTCTTTTTTCACCAAAGATCTGAATTCAGTTACTGTGTGATCTGTCTTTCACTGCCCATGTAAATGTACCAGAGACATCCCTACTCTTCTTTGGATCAGTGTGAGGTCTGTGTGGTCTCCACATCTGAGCAGGGTTTGTGAAGGACCCCACAGCAGCAGCACTTAAGCCCTCCTCACACCCTGGAGATCCTCAACGCCTCACACCCTGGAGATCCTCAAAGCCTGGAGAGCCTGGAGATCCTCAGAGCCTAGAGAGCCTGGAGATCCTCAAAGCCTGGAGAGCCTGGAGAGAGCCGGGCTTGACTGTGGAGGAGAAAGTGTTTTTACAGAGAGGCAGATCTCGTTAAAGAGCTCACAGCTTTTGTCCTGTTTGAGTAGACACAATCGAGTCAATCACAGAGAGAGAGGGGCACTTGAGACAGGGGCGTGCATGTGAGGCTAAGGGGTGTGCACGTGAGGCTGAGG
Organism: Taenioides sp. WSHXM2023; assembly: GCA_029959045.1. Classification (NCBI taxonomy): domain Eukaryota; kingdom Metazoa; phylum Chordata; class Actinopteri; order Gobiiformes; family Gobiidae; genus Taenioides; species Taenioides sp. WSHXM2023. The sequence goes on from CM057087.1 coordinate 22,276,202, forward strand.
GGTGTGCACGTGAGGCTGAGGGGCGTGCACGTGAGGCTGAGGGGCGTGCACGTGAGGCTGAGGGGCGTGCACGTGAGGCTGAGGGGCGTGCATGTGAAACTCAGTACATGAATGTAATAGACAGAGGTAGAAGATAACAAATGGATAAAACTTGTTTTTGAAAGTTACAATCTTGTTCATTCCTGTCTGTGTTGTTGGTGTGGTGTGTCCTGTGTGTTTTTTAAATAATTACATAAGATAATGATGATTACATATAATACTATCAAAGGGTGTAAAAAAAAATTAGGGAAAAAACCTGTCTATTTTGTGATAAATCTGACGGCCCTTTCATGTTGTGACTGAACCGCCTGCCTTTATTTTCTATTACACTTTTTGGACTCACAGATGCTTCACTGTGTCTTTATTCATTCACTCTGCACTAGGTGGTCACATTCTCACTAGGCAATGTGGGTGAAGTGTCTTGCTTAAGGACAGCAGGATTACATTATAAACTCCAATCACAATAGGAGAGGCATTCAACTGCACGTGGTATGAATCAGCCGCCCAGTATATTACAGTAGCTTGTGTTTTATGTTTCGGTCCTGTGTTTAAAGTGAAAGTAAAAACTTTGATGTTTTATTATGTTTATTACGTTTTGTTTTATTATTCAAGTATTTCTTGTTATTGTCACAAGTGACAAAGAAACCAAATCTAGAGCATTAAACTTCATTAAACTTGTTAAATTTTACTGTGCTGGAAAAGGACCTGCACAAAAGCCTGATCTCATGTGATGTATCTGTGGTTTATACCTTTGCAAAAGTGATCTTAAGTGTTTTTCTTTGCAATTATCGCCTCTAAGTTTTAATACTAATGCTATTAGCAGCTTTTGGAGAAAGTGTTTTTGCAGAGAGAAGATCTGTTAAAGAGCGCACACCGCTTTTGTCCTGCCTCAGACTGAGACAATCAACTCAATCACACACAGAGAAGAGAGGAGAGGGCTCTTCAGACAGGGGCGTGCACGTGAGGCAGAGGGGCGTGCATGTGAGGCAAAGTGAGGCAGAGCTCTAGCCTCTGTGCATCGTCACATTTAATCACCAAACTGTTTTATATTGCTCACATATTTATTGTTGATCAGACTAATTATGTTTTAAAAGTACAGCCAAACTTGACAAAAGGGACAATGCACAATATTAAAACCAAACATTTTAGTGCACAGACACACTATAAATAAGACCCCAGATCTTCCTCAGGCTGAGTGTGGTCCTGCTTCTCACAGGGAGGTCCTGGTCATGGACATGTCTAAGATGGCGTCACTTCTTTTCTACTTTACACTTTTTTAATTGACTTAGATTTAATTTCATTCGGCTTCATTCACAAATCTGAACATTAGTCCTGAAGTGTAGACGTGAGCTGTTTACGGGCGTCTGCTCCTCTGTCCTCAGGGTCCACACAAGTTTCGACTGACATCACTAAAGACATCACACTCATCACCTCACAGTCCTGGTTCAGTCCTGGTTCAGTCCTGGTTTAGTCCTGATATAACCCTGGTCTGGTCTAATCCTAATATGAACTTGTTTCTCTCAGTCTGACCCTGTGCGTGATAATAACACAAACTAACCCAAAGACGTCTTTCTGATGGAAATGTGCCTAAGCCGACGCCGTGATGCGAGCCTGGTCCTGCGTTCTGATTGGCTGAGGGGGGCAGACCAGACATTTGAATGTGAAAGACTCAAATGAAAGGATTAATGTGTGTCGGCTCACGTGCGCTATGTCAGGGAGCGTGCACGGGGCCGGGGTCAGAGGTCATGCTGAGGCAGGGTGGGCGGGGCCACGGGAGTCTGCACATTTACATCTGAGAGCAACAGTGCAGACAGATCCACAGTCCAACACACACAGTCAAGTCCGTTTTAAAAAGGTCCTTAGTGCGCTATTTTCTGATCTATAACCCTGTATATTTAGGCTGAGTTTGTCTCTCAAAAAGAAAACACTCTGTTCCACCTTGTGATGTAATTTGGTAATACAGTAAATGCTCTGCTGTGTTTTTAAACTCCACACACCTTCACTAGAATCATTTGGATCATTTCAGATTTGGCATTGGCATCATCTCTACTGAACTTAAGGTAAAAATGTAGCTGTTAACATGAAAACTACCGCTTCATGACATCACAAGGTGGAGCAGAGCATTTTGAGCTTTGGAGATGTAGACAGACTAATAATAAAGAGTTACTCAAACATGTGAATGAAACAAAACTCCAGGTAGGTTTTTGATGAGGTAACAACACTGCAACATGACTTAAAGCTCACAAGAGTCAATTTTGCATAATATAAGAGTGTCTGTGAGCAACTAATTTCACCAAAAAAACATGTTTTCTTGAAGAGAGGGTATTATGCAAAATTGACTTTTAGGGTCTTTCTACAAAGTTATAATGTTGTTCCCTTGTCAACGCAAACATATTAAGACCAAAATGATGAGGCTGACTGCAGCAGTTACAGAGAGAGCGATGACGATTTTCAGTTGGAGCTGGAGTCGATTGAGCCTGAAGCTCAGCCCATGAACACTTCCTATTTGAAGGCAGCGAGGGGGTTAGCTATGTCCATTTATATCTACAGTCCAGGGTCTGGAGGCAATGCAATAAGACCTGAATAAGACATGTCCCTCTGTACTGACGCCATGTGAGCTGTGGACACAAGGATTCTCCCACAGAAAACAAAGAGTGCACCGTAAACCTCCCAGTGTTTACAAAATGTATCTGTTTATGCAAATGAAGTCTCAAAGTAAAAGTCAAATCTGAGGACAGGCATCAGAATGTGAGACAGAGGTGAGAGACAGGGGGTCACATGACTGCTGTGTGCGTTCTGATTGGCTGCTGCAGGTGCAGGTGACAGGAGCTGGAGTGTGCTGCACCTGCTGTGTGCTCAGAGCAAACACACCACAGCTGTGAGGCCCAAGCAGTACACCTGGTGCCCCTGTCGCCGGGCCTGTAGGGAGCAGTGTAGAGAATGAAAGGGCAGTGTAGTGACTATAGACCGTATGAACATAGCTAACCTGCTAGCCACCACGTTCCAAGAATGGGAGCGCTTTCGGCTCCGTGGACCCATGTCCAGCTCTTGAGCTGGTCTTGGTCAGGTCTACCTCAGCTGGAGGATTCTCCAGCACCGGTCGTTCCGGCAGCGGTCGCTCCGGCAGCGGTCGCTCCGGCAGCGGTCGCTCCAGCACCGGTCACTCTTGTAGTGGTTAGCCTGTAGAGTGTGTAGTGTGTCTGGAGCACACAGGAGTCTCTGTTCCACACATAAAGAGGTTTAATCAGTGTGAAATAACCCTCTCATAACAGTGAAGGAGCAGAGCCTCAGGGCCAGGGCTTCACCTGTCACATCTGCTCTGTCTGAGGCTCCATTGTCCAGTGTGTGCTGTCCATGGCTTTCAGAAATATGAAAAATTAGAACTGTTGCCATCACGATTTACAATACAAAACAAAATATTATGTCTTTTGAATGGGAAAAAGTCCTCAAAGTGTCTTCATAGAACTGGAACCAATGTGGCTCCGATCTAAAAGGAGGTGTATTGTGGGTTTCAGATGACAGCATATCCTTCTATAGATTTAATATATATACAATTAATATTACAGTCACAGGCTATGGCTAGCGTTAGCCAACAGTTTTTCAGTCACTCTCACCTTTGTGTTGAAAATCAAACACCTAAACTGGACCGTGAACGCTCGGACTGATCACAGGCTCCTGAAAATGTGCAGCTTATATATATTTTGTGTTTTTTCTTGAGTTTTCAGACAGTCGTAAAACTTTTTTGTCTTTGCTAATGTGCACACTGTGTCACCATGGTAACTGATGAACATTCCGCCACAGACATACATGTAGAACACCCCAGGGCGATGACACAGCAAAGTATCAGTTCTATTGAGTGGTAGGGGGCGGGGATAGGGGGTGAGTGAAACGTCCTATCACATATATTATATTCATGTGGCCTGGTGTGTGGTATGTGATGGTCAGAACAGCCACAATCTTCGTCTCTCTGCCCCAGGGCGACTGTGACTGCAGTGAGTGACACAGATCTATGAGCAGCTGCTTTCACCTGAGGCTCACCTGGGTGTGTGACCTCTGACCTCCACTCACCTGAGCCTGACCTATGACCCCAGGACAATCTGGTCCTGTGTCGGGGTCAGGGGTTGAGCTGAAGTGTGCCACTGACAACACACGTGCACAAGGAAGACCACAAACCCGGACTAAACCTGAAACTGGACCACACAGGGCTGAGCCAGGGCTACACCAGGACTAAAGCAGGACTAAAGCAGGACTACACCAGGACTACACCAGGACTACACCAGGACCAGAACTAGACTGTCCTGGTTTAAGTTCAGTGTAGCCCTCATGAAGGCTTGGTTTGGTTGTGTTCTAGTCCTGGTTTAGTCCTGATTTAGTCCTGGTTTAGTTCAGTTTTAGTCCAGGTTTAGTTTGAAGTTTAGATCAAGTTTAGTCCCAGTTTCTATGTGGTTTATGTGACCCACGGGACTAAAACAGGACTAAACTCATACAAGGACTAAAACTTGACTAAACCAGCATCAGCACCAGGAACCATTTGTGAGCACCTCAACTCTAAGAACAAATTCATGAATCAAGGCATTCAACATCTTTCAACTGTCTTTGGCATTTTGGCATCAACAGCGTTTGATACAACCACAGACTGTATAAAAAGTGAACTAAGTGAGTGTGACGTCACCCACAGCGTTTTAACGTGAAATGATCACGTTATTAAGTGATTTGAAATTATCACGTTATTTCATGATATAATGATTTGTTCACATTATGACGTGAAAACATCAAGTCTGATTTTACTTTCATTTCATTATAAGATGAGCCACAGCCAGTCACACTTCCCTTAGGGAATGATGGACGTCTCTCCTGGTATTTGCTTTTATTTCCTTCTTGACATGAGGCACTGGGAAATATTAACATGTCTTAGGATGGACGGGATTCAAATAAACATGGCAACACTACGGAGGCGACTGAAATTGTTGGGTTTGTTCAGGCAGAAAGCTCAGTCTGACTTGTTGGAAGTTGCACTTTTCCTGCATGAGCAGCTAGACCAGTACACTGGTTGCATGGCTACAGATTGGTGCATTTGAAATGCATCCAAGCTGGCTTGGTTGTGACTCAGTCCACGTTTGTGTTCTGCTGAAGATTCTCGACTCTGAAGGACTGTAGCTGAGGTTAAGACGACGTCTAAGGCGCCGTCTGTACAGAAACCCAAGCCCAAACTTCTTGTGGCATGTGGACGCCTATGACAAGTTGAAACCGTATGAGATATGCATGAATGGAGCAGTGGATGGATTCTCGAGTTTGATCATTTGGCTTCACGCCTACTCCACCAATAGTAGCTCTAAAGTCACTGCTGGGTGTTTCATTGATGAGGTTGGCAGCAGAGGGGCCACTCCTTCTTGTATCCGGTCAGCTCTGGGTACCGAGAATTGTGCACTGGAGCAAATGCAGCGGTTTCTAAGAGACAACCATGATGATGTGTTTTCCAGAAGATGCTACATAACTGGGTCAAGTAACCACAATCAAAGAACTGAACAATGGTCGGGATGTCAGTCGCCTCCGTAGTGTTGCCATGTTTATTTGAATCCCGTCCATCCTAAGACATGTTAATATTTCCCAGTGCCTCATACCAAGAAGGAAATAAAAGCAAATACCGTGAGACACGTCCATCATTCCCTAAGGGAAGTGTGACTGGCTGTGGCTCATCTTATAATGAAATGAAAGTAAAATCAGTCTTGATGTTTTCACGTTATAACGTGAACATATCATTATATCACATTATATCATATAACATGATCATTTCATATCACGTAATAACGTAATAATTTCATGTTATAACGTGATAAATATCATGTGACAATGTGAAACTTTTCACATAATTACGTGATACTGAGCCGAAATATTTTTGGGGGAGTGATAGTAATACGCTACCGTCCCATTTAACTCTATGGATGCAAATGGGTTAAATGAAATTATTAAACATCTTTAGGGGCAGATTGGACAGTTTAGCCATTTCCATGTTCCAAAAAACAACAGAAAAGAGTCCTGCCTGTAGTGTGACCTCTGGCCCTTGTGTGGAGGATAGTTTGAGTGGATGAGGATCTGAACCGGTTTTAGAGCTGAGTTTAAGAGTGATGAGGGGAGGAGGGGGTGCAGCAGATGGAGCAGCACTAATGCAGACGAATGGGTCACCTGGGGTGACCTTTGACCTCTGTGGGGAGGGGCTACGCTCACACCTGGGTCCAAGTCCGCTCCAATACCCCCCGATACCAGCAGGACTAAAACAGAACTAAACCAGGACTGAACCAGGACTAGGACTGAACCAGAACTAAATCAGGACTTGGACTGAACCAGAACTACAACAGGACTAACCCAGGACAAGGATCAGCCTAAGACTAAAACCGAATTTACCCAGGACTAGGACAGAACTGGGACTAAAATGGGATTATAGTGGGACTAAACCAGGTCCAGACCAAATCTAAACCAGGACTAAACCAACGATAAACCAGACAGGCAGGTTTTACCCAGAGATTGAACAGAAAGAGGAAGTGTGACTCTGCAGCTCATCTCTTTAACCGGATTATTCTGCTCCTGATCCTGACCTCCAGAGAGAGCCCCCCACAGCCCTGTGAGTGCCCCAGCATAGTGCTCCTCTGCTGGGTACAGCCCTGTCACCTACCCCTCCTCCTCTGAATGCTCCATCTTAAGACTTGTTTCTGTTGGTTAACTCCAAATGAAGCTCATCAAGGCCAGCAGTTATAGGGGCGAATATGGAGCAAAGTTCACAGCACCACAAACTTGGAGTTTTTAAACATCTTTTTGTGAATCGCTGATAATAATAGGACTGAGCCAGGACTAACCCAGGACTAGGACTAAACCAGAATTACAACAGGACTACAACAGAACTAGTACTGAACCAGAACTAACCCAGGATAGGACTGAGCCAGGACTAATCCAGGACTGGACTAGGACTAAACCAGAATTATAACAGGACTACAACAGAACTAGTACTGAACCAGAACTAACCCAGGATTTACCCAGCACTAGGGCTGAGCCAGGACTAAAACAAGGCTAACCCAGGACTTGGACTGAACCAGAACTAACCCAGGACTTACTCAGGGCTAGGACTGACCAGGACTGCAACAGGGCTAACCTAGGACTGAAGTAGGACTAACGCAGGACTCGAAGTGAACCAGGACTGCAACAGGATTAACCGAGGACTAGAACTCAACCAGAACTGCCACAGAACAGAGCTGCACTAAACAAACCTGAGTTTAAGACCCCAAGAGAACCGAACCAGTGGAAAAGCGGGTACTCTACTGCCCCCTGTCCTGAGTACCCAGCGTAGTGCCCCACCTCTGGGTACTCTGGGCTCAGATGACTGCAGAGTACCCAGCGTAGTGCCCCTCCTCTGGGTACTCTGGGCTCAGATGACTGCAGAGTGCCCAGCGTAGTGCCCCTCCTCTAGGTACTCTGGGCTCAGATGACTGCAGTATTGATCTGTTCATTGTGTTTACACTCGGAGCAGATGTTCAGGTGAAGTCGGGCTAAAACTTTTCTCTCCGGATCAATATGGATTTGTGTGAGGTCTGTCTGTGGCTCAAAGGAAAAAACTGGATAAACACTCCCCCTCTGTCCCGGGATGAGATAAACTAGTGGCTGCTCCAGGTACTGCAGTTCTCCCATAGGACACAATGCATTTTTTGGTGAATTCAAACTGCCCGTGTTCTGACATCCAGAGCTTTCCCAGGTCGGATTTTGTAGGGATTCCATGGTCCTGGGGTCTAGTCCTAATCTAGTCCTGATCTGGTCCTATTCTAGTCTTGTCCTGGTCCTGATCTAGTCCCGGTCTGGTCCTGGTCTGGTCCTGGTCTGGTCCTGATCCAGTCCCAATCTAGTCCTGGCCTTGTCCTGTTCTGGTCTTGGTCTGGTCCCGGCCTAGTCCTGGTTTAGTCCTGGCCTAGTCCCGGTTTAGTCCGGATCTAGTCCCGGATCTCGTCCATCAGACCTTGTCCCTGCAGCTCTCAGTAGGAAACCCCTCCTGTCTTTCACATTTACTCATTTACACACAAACTGAGATCAGGAGTCGCACCCACAACCTCCTCACTGAGCGGAGGAGAGAGGCTAACCACTCTGCCACAGGAACACAGGGAGAACATGCACATGCACACTGGTCAGTACTCGGATGGGAGACCTCTGAGTTGTGTCCTTAGGCAAGACACTTCACCCACATCTCTTCCTCTCCTCCTCTCCTCTCTTCCTCCTCTCCTCTCCTCTCTCCTCTCCTTTCTTCCTCTCCTCCTCTCTCCTCTCCTCTGTTCCTCTCCTCCTCTCTCCTCCCTCTCTTCCTCTTCTCCTCCCTCCTCTCCTCTGTTCCTCTCCTCCTCACTCCTCTCCTCTGTTCCTCTCCTCCTCTCTCCTCTCCTCTGTTCCTCTCCTCCTTTCTCCTCCCCTCTCTTACTCTCTTCCTCTCTTCCTCTGTTTCTCTCTTCCTCTCCTCCTCTCTCCTCTCCTTTCTTCCTCTCTCCTCTCCTGTCTCCTCTTCTCCTCCCTCCTCTCCTCTGTTCCTCTCCTCCTTACTCCTCTCCCCTGTTCCTCTCCTCCTCTCTCCTCTCCTCTGTTCCTCTCCTCCTTACTCCTCTCCCCTGTTCCTCTCCTCCTCTCTCCTCTCCTCTGTTCCTCTCCTCCTTTCTCCTCCCCTCTCTTACTCTCTTCCTCTCTTCCTCTGTTTCTCTCTTCCTCTCCTCCTCTCTCCTCTCCTCTGTTCCTCTCCTCCTTTCTCCTCTCCTCCTCTCTCTCGTCCTCTCTCCTCTCCTCTCTTCCTCTCCTCTCTCCTCTCCTCCTCTCTTCCTCTCTTCTTCTCCTCCTCTCCTCCTCTCTTCCTCTCCTCCTTTCCTCCTCTTTTCCTCTCCTCCTCTCTCCTCTCCTCTCCTCTCCTCTCCTTCTCTCTTCCTCTCCTCTCTTCCTCACCTCCTTTCCTCCTCTTTTCCTCTCCTCCTCTCTCCTCTCCTCTCCTCCTCTCCTCTCCTCCTCTCTCCTCTCCTCTCCTCTCCTCTCCTCCTCTCCTCTCCTCTCCTCTCCTCTCCTCTCCTTCTCTCTTCCTCTCCTCTCTTCCTCTCCTCTCTTCCTCTCCTCTCTTCCTCCTCTCCTCTGGGCTAATCCAAATCTCAGTGTGTTTAAATGTAAAGTGCTGCTCCTGCCTCACACTGAGATAATCCCAGATCTGAGCCAGACCCGGACTAGACCAGGACTAGACCAGGACCAGAGCAGGACTGGGAGCAGGCTCTCGGAGGGAGGGGGTCTTTGTGGGACTTAAAGCGGTCTACAGAGACCAAGAGGACTCAAGTGTGACTCAACCAGGATTTAAGGATCTGCTTTTGTGCTCAGATCAACTGGAAATCCACCCGGGCCGGGATTAGACCAGGACTAAGAAAGGACTAAGGCAGAACTCAACCAGGACTAAAGCAGGACTAAGGCAGAACTCAACAAGGACTAAAGCAGGACTAAAGCAGAACTCAACCAAGACTAAAGCAGGACTAAGGCAGAACTCAACAAGGACTAAAGCAGGACTAAAGCAGAACTCAACCAGGACTAAAGCAGAACTCGACCAGGACTCAACCAGGACTAAAGCAGAACTCAGACAGGACTAACCCAGGACTAAAGAGGCACTAAAGCAGAACTCAACCAGGACTAAAGCAGAACTCAACCAGGATTGAAGCAGGACTAAAGCAGGAATAAAACAGGACTAAAGCAGGACTAAAGCAGAACTTTACCAGTACTAAAGTAGGACTAAAGCAGAACTCAACCAGGACTAAAGCAGGCCTAAAGAGGGACTAAAGCTGAACCCAGCCAGGACTAAAGCAGAACTCAGCTAGGACCAAAGTTAGACTAAAGCAGGACTAAAGACGGACTAAAACAGGACTAAAGCAGAACTAAAACAGGACTAAAGCAAAACTAAAGCAGAACTAAACTAGGACTAAACCAGGACTCAGCCAGGACTACAGAGGGACTCAAACTCCAGATAGTTCCTGTGATTTCTTTTTTTTTTTTTTTTTTTTTAAATCATTTTAAACTTAGATCTTTTCCTCCTCTTTTCCTTTCCATACACACACATACTGTGGGTAATGCTTTAAGTGACATTAAAGGTGCACTGTGTAACCTTTTTGTTAGCTTGTTTCCATGGAGATATTACTGCTTTTCCAAGAATGTTTCACAGTATGGCATTACTAGTGACCTTAAAGGGCCGATATGAGGCTTTTTTCTGTTCTATAATGTTGTTTCCTCATCACAAACATACGTGAGGTTGTTTATTTCTCTATTATCAGAGAATAGAGTGATACGGGCCCTTTAATATGGGTCCCTGAGGTGTCTTGCTCAAAGGCACAAGGGCAGAGGAGGGTTTAAGTCTGAGGCTATTGTCTGAGTGAGCAGGGGTCAAAGGGCAGGAGCAAAGGAGCTTCTAGAAATGTCCACACTCTCCACAGGGGGCGCTGTTTAATTCAGATCCAAAAGAACATGCCTGTCCTAGTCTTCTGTCTGTCTCACTCCTCCTCTCTGTCCTCCTCTCTTCCTCTCTCTTCTCTTCCTCTCTCTTCTCCTCCTTTCTTTTCCTCTCCTCCTTTCCTCCTCTTCTCTCCTTCTCCTCTCTCTCCTCTTCCTCGTAGCTTTCATCTTCTCCCTTTTCTTTCCTTCTCTTTCTTCTCACTCTCTCCTCTTCCTCTCCTCCTCTCGCTCCTCTTACATTCCTTGCTTTGTTCCGCCTCCTCTGCTCTGTCTCCTCCTCTCCCTCCTCTTTCTCCTCCTCTAGTCTCCACCTCTCTTCTTCCTCCTCTCTCTGTTTCTCTCTCCTCCTCCTCTCCTTCGCTCTTCATCTCCTCTTCTCTCTCTCCTCCTCCTCCTCTTCTTCTGTTTTTTCCTCTCCTCCCCTCTCCACCTCCTCTTCTCCTCCTCCTCTCTTTCTCTTCTTTTCCCTTCTCCTCATCTCCTCTTCTCTCTCTACTGTCTCCTCCTCTTCTCATGCTCTCTTTTCTCCTCTCCTCTCTTCCCTCCTCTTCCTCTCCTTCTTCCTCTCTCATCTCTCTCCTCTCTCATGTCCTCTCTCCTCTCCTCATTTCTCTCTCCTCTCCTTCACTCTTTATCTCCTCCTGTCTCCTCCTCTTTCTCTCCTTTTCTCCTATCTTCTCTCCTCTCTCTCCCCTCCTCCTCTCTTTTTTCTCCCTCCCTCCTCTCTTTCTCTCCCTCCTATTCTTTTTACCTCTTCTCTCCTACTCCTCTTTCCTCTCCTCCTCTCTTCTCCTCCTCTTCTCTCTCCTCTTCCCTTTCATCCCTCCACCTCTCCTTCCCTCTAACTCTCTTCCTTTTTTCCTCCTTCTCTCCTCCTCTTCCTGTCCTCTCCTCCTCACCTCCCTACTCTCTCTCTTCTCCTCCTCCTCTACCTCTCCTCCTGTTCTCTGTCCTCCTCTCCCTCTTTCTCTTCCTCTCCTCCTGAAATAGGTGCACAGATGGAGTGATTGTTGTGGCATCTGCACATCTTACTCACGTTACAATGGGGCCTTTTTTTACCCGGCGACAGGCAGCGCTGCGCTCTGATTGGTCCACAGCTCGCACACACTTTAAGAAACTTTTCATCATTAAATTATAAAGATTAAATCAAGTGTTTAATTTTAGTGATGTTCAGTGTTTTTGTTTCCAAAGGTAAAAGCTTTAGTCCTGGTATAGTCTTGGTGTAGTCCTGGTGTAGTCCTGGTTTAGTCCTGGTATAGTCCTGCTGTAGTCCTGGTTTAGTCCTGGTGTAGTCCTGGTGTAGTCCTGATGTAGTCCTGGTATAGTCCTTGTGTAGTCCTGGTGTAGTCCTGGTATAGTCCTGGTGTAGTCCTGGTGTATTCCTGGTGTAGTCCTGGTGTAGTCCTGATGTAATCCTGTTGTAGTGCTAGTGTAGTCCTGTTATAGTCCTAGTGTAGTCCTGGTATAGTCCTGGTGTAGTCCTGGTGTAGTCCTGGTGAAGTCCTGGTGTAGTCCTGTTGTAGTGCTGGTGTAGTCCTAGTATAGTCCTGGTGTAGTCCTGGTATAGTCCTGGTGTAGTCCTGGTATAGTCCTGGTTTAATCCCAGTTTACTACTAGGCTACTGCTGCTGCTACTACTACTACTATTAACATTATAACTAATACTACTACTATAAGCAATACTAGAGCTACTACTACTAAAACTACTACAATAACTATTACTAATATTACTATTACAATAACTAATACCACTATTAACTACTACTTAAAGCAATACTACAGCTGCTGCTACTACTACAACTACTACAACTACCACTACTTCTACTACTACTACTACTACTACTACTACTACTACTACTACTACTACTACTACTATAATTATTTATTTATTTTCATTTAACCTTTATTTAACCAGGAAAAAGTCTCATTGAAATTAAAAATCTCTTTTTAAAGAGCGTCCTGGCCAAGAGGCCACAAAATTACAGTTTCAAAACAGATAAAACATACATACAATAAATTCAGTATGACAGAATAATCAACACAATTCAAAGATAATTAAAACAACTACACCCTGAGGATTCCAGATCTCTGTTTTTTAAAATCTGTTTAAAAGATTCAAAGGAGACCAGCTCCTTTAACTTCAAATCATTTCATTAGTAGTTAATTAATACCACTATTAACTACTACTATAAGCAATTTTACAGCTGCTACTACTACTACTATTACTACTACTACTACTACTACTACTACTACTACTACTTCCACTACCAAGTACTACTATAAGCAATGCTACAGTTACCCAGTTACTACTACTAAAATTACTACCACCACGACTACTACTTAATACTATTAATATAACTAGTACTGCTACCACTATTAGCTACTACTAATACTACAGCTACTACAGCTGTTACCACTACTACTACTACAAGCAATACTACAGCTATTATTATACTACTATTATAATTAATACTACAACAACTACTGCTACTACCATCTATACTCTAAGTAATCTCCATCTTCTCCTCTGGTGTGCAGTAGTCTGGTGATGATGCTGACAGTGACCCCTGACCTCTGACCTCAGCTGCTGCATCGTTATGTGACCTCATGTCATGTGACCTCATGTCATGTGACTCTAGAGGCTTCGTTTGGTCAAATTAAGTAAATAAAGTTTCTTTCATTCTTCTTTCTCTTTATGTTCTAATGTTGTTTCCTCCTCAAACAGACCTGGAGTTGTGTTTTGTTTCATTCAAATGTTTGAGTAACTCTTTATTATTAGTCTGTCTACATCTCCAAAGCTCAAAATGTTCTGTTCCACCTTGTGATGTCATGAAGTGGTAGTTTTCAAGTGAACAGCTCCTTTTACCTTTAGTTCAGTAAAGATTGGAAGTTCCTGGGCTGAAATCATCCAAATGATTCTAGTGAAGGTGTGTGGAGTTTAAAAACACAGTGGAGCATGACATCATAAGGTGGAACAGAGTGTTTTCAGTTTGTGAGAAGAACTCTAAATATGAAGGATTTGTGTGTTAAATGTGCGTGAATGAAACAAAACACCACACCATGTCCTCTTCTTCTCCTCCTCCTCCTCCTCCTCCTCCTCCTCCTCCTCCTCTCTCTCTCGCTTCTCCTCCTCTCCTCCTCCTCTTCTCCTTCTCCTGGTTTAGTTCTGGTTTAGTCCTGGTTCAGTCCTGGTTTAGTCCTGGTTCGGTGACAGATGCCAGAGGAAGTTGATCCTGAGTCTGATGTAGTTATGAGATAATGAAGTTAAAGTTTAGGTTTACACAAGACAGACGGAGCATCAGGCATCCTCTGCACCATCTGCTCCTCCTCTGCATCCTCTGACCCTCTGCTCTGCTTTTCTGACGCTCTCCTCTACTCCTCCGCTCCTCTGACCCTCTGTTCTTCTGACCCTCTCCTCTGCACCATCTGCTCCTCCTCTGCATCCTCTGACCCTCTGCTCTGCTTTTCTGACTCTCTCCTCTACTCCTCTGACCTCTCCTCTGCACCATCTGTTCTTCCTCTGTTCCTCTGCTCTACTCCATCTGATCCTCTCCTCAGAGGAACTTCTGACCCTCTCCTATGCACCATTTGCTCCTCCTTTGCATCCTCTGACCCTCTCCATCTGACCCTCTCCTCTGCTCCTCTGACCCTCTTCTCTGCACCTCTGCTCCTCTCCTCTACTCCTCTGACCTCTCCTCTGCACCATCTGTTCTTCCTCTGCTCCTCTGACCCTCTCCTCTGCTTTTCTGACCCTCTCCTCTACTTTTCTGACCCTCTCCTCTACTCCTCTGACCTCTCTTCTGCACATCTGTTCTTCCTCTGCTCCTCTGACCCTCTCCTCTGCTCCTCTGCTCCTCTGCTCCATGCTCCAATTTGAGTCCAGTTAGTCCTGGTTTGGTCTCGTGTTTAGGCCTAATAATGTATTGTTTGACTTTCCTCCTCCGTGCACCATTTGTGTCTGAACTCTTCCTCTGAACGCAACCTGATACTGACGCTGCGGTCTGTGGCGCCCCCTGGTGGATACAGTGTGGACAACAGAAGAGGCTCACTCACCTGTTGCTTCCACCACAGTGAGTCTGAAATACAGTATAACTGCACATACAGTATAACTGTTGCTGATCTTTATGGTTCATATCTGTGTAATTACTGTGCCTATCCACATGAAACAAAAACACAAATGAAATCAATTTACCGTAATATAGGAGCTTTAATATATTTGTCATAAATGTGGAAAAACTACACTGATTTTGGAGCTTCTGTCTGCTGCTTGGTCACAGTCTCAAACAGGAAGCATTAGCACAAACTGTATGGAAAAAGTAAAAATAAAAAATAAATATGTATACAGTCTTTTTAGTCATATCAAAGCATCCAGAAGCCCAGAGTGTGTTGTTGCATGTGAACAGCAGAGGGCGCCACTGTGAAGGTCGTGAGAAGCCAACATCAATCAGTCATTCAAACTATTTCCTTTTACGACACACAAAATGATCAAAGTGCTTTCCAGTAAAATCAACACTATAACAATATAACACAATAACATATAAAACAATAAAACAATTAAATAAAACAAATGGTCAAAGTGTCACTGCATTTCTGAGTATTAAATCTGAAATGTTTCGAGTCTGGTTTTAAAGTTTGTTCCAGAGTCGGGCGCCCTCTGCCGGACGAGGACACAAACTTCCCTTTTCGGACGTAGAACAGAAAAGGACAGGCCCACGTGTCTTTTACCCAGTGGGTAGAGTTTTAAACCTGTACTTGGACTTGGACTTGGACTTGGACTTGTACTTGTAGGCCTGAGTATATTCTGCAGTGTTATTGTAATTATTTAAATTAGAAATCACAGAAGTTACACAAGTCCTGTCTCTGAAGTACTTTTGTTACTTAAAGGTGCACTGTGTAACTTCTTGGTTCGGGGTCCGCATCCGTTACCTGCTTGTTTCCATGGATATGTCATTGCTCTGCCTGGAATGTTCCACAGTATGACATGAAACAGCTCTACCTTTTACATTTTTCCAATTACAGGTGGTTTTATAACTCAAAAATACCTAGAAAAACAGGCACGACAAAGCCCGGCATCACGTGGCAAGAGTATGCTCATGATCACCTGACTTTAAACTGCTCAAAATGTGTTGAAGTCCATTTGCCGTCCATCAATCCATCAACACTGTATTTTTTCTTGAGTTTTCAGACCATCTTAATGTGTAACGAACATTCCCTCATAGACATACATGTAGAAAACCCCCGGCATCACTTTGTCACTGCAAAGTTTTAATAAAGTATTGGCAGAACCTTCAGCAGGAGTTCATTGCGGTAAAGAGTTGATTAGTTAAACTGGAGCTAGTGTTAGTATTGTTGCTCCTCAGACTCGACAGGAGCTCAGTGATGCCCGTAGATCCGGGAGGACATCCCACAAGACACCGCCTGCCGTCTCATTAGAAGCGTGCCACGATGTTGTCAAACACAAGATACTGAGAAGCATTTTGAGCTGCAGAAATTAAATTTAGTCAAAATGGACTAGCCTGACATACCATTATTTCACTTTGATTTTCAGGGTGTCTAGAAAATGAAGCTCTCTGTAGGCTGAACGTTGTATTTCCATTAAGAGAGGTGGCATCATTTTGTTCTTAAAACATTGCCCTGTCCATATTTGAACAGATAAACCCAAACTGAGATCTGATGTGTTGAGCAGTGTATATTCTTTACACAGTTTGAGGCCTACGTACACACTGCTCTGACTGGACTCTTTTTAGACTGATCACAATTTCTGTAGTTCTGTTTATTTTATTTTATTTCATCTCATAAAAGAACAAACGCAGGCTATAAGGCGTGATCCTGTTCCATAATCTAACTGTCCTTCTATCGTTCTTTTTAAAATAACCCTTATTGTCAACAGGGCTAAGCCAAGCCTGTTTACAAAAGCAGAGAAATTTGCTTAAGAGTTAGAGCATTAATAGCTTTTACTTGGGCCAACTCCTCTCTTTCAATGTGATGTTAATTTATAAATCATGAGTAAATAAGAGCCAGTCAGACCTGTTGTAAGACTCTGGACTCAGCTCAGATTAAAGAGGGTTAGACTGGGATTTATCGTGATATATGAGGATTCAAACAGACCTCTGCTACAGGACTAAACCAATACGAAACAAACAGGTGTGAGGACTGGACCAGGTAGACGTGTCAGGTTTAAATATAAACTCTAGGGACGTCAGCAGTATCGGAAATCAGATTGTAGTGGACCAAACAAAAAAAGGCAAAGACAAGGTATAAAAATATGTTTAAACTGAATAAAGTCATGTAAAAAGAATTTAACAAAGGCTCAAATTAAGTAAATCATTAACAAAAAGTCAGACCCAACGTCGTTTAAATAGACGAGGACCAACTAAACTGAACACAAGTAACAAAAAGGCAAATACTTATAATACAGAAAACAAACGATAATAAAATAACCTCAAACAAACTAACTTAGCAAAATTAACTAAATAGTGCTCCCCCCCTTTGTTCGGAGTTGATGGTTTCCTCCAAAGGTCCTCTGTGCACCCAAAATTAAAAAAGTCTAAATAAAGGATTAAATTCAACTATGTGCTATAATTAACTTAATAAAAATGTAAATGAAATGAAATACTAACACTGTGATCGATACAAAAACTAATATCGAAGCCGGATACTCGTTTGAGAAAGAATCGATACCGACGGTGGAAGGTATCGAACTACAAGTAGACAAGTGCTGTGCTTACGTAGAATTTATAGGTATCTGTACTTTTACTTAAGGTGCATTGCGTAACTTTTCTGGTAGAGGGTCCGTCAAGCGCTTTTCGCCATGGAGATGTTACTGCTTTGCCTTGAATGTTCCGCAATAGGGCATTAAACATATCTCCTTTGTGTTTATTCTATTACAGGCGCTTTACAGCTCAAAAATACCTTAAAAAACATGAATTCTTGACATGTGTAGGCTTGCTTCTCCATAGATCTGATCATTAATCTGTCTCTTACTGTGATTATGAAGTTATTTCCATACTGTGACATAATCAACGCAAAGCAGTTTTACTTTATCTCCATGGAGACCAAAAAAGTTACATAGTGCACCTTTAAGCTATGATGCATAAAAATAAAACTCAAAGATTCGCTGTGTAACTGTTTGGTAGGGGGTCCGTCACCTGTTTGTTTCTATGGATACGTTATTGCTCTGCCTGGAATGTTCCACAGTGTGACATTAAACAGCTCTACTTTACATTTATTCAATTACAGGTGGTTTTAAAGCTCAAAAATATCTAGAAAAACAGGCATTTGACTGTGAGTAGGGTCGCCTCTCCACAGATCTGACCTGTAACCTGGTCTGGTTTGGTCTCCATGAAGATAGAAAGGTTTAATGCCACACTGTGAAACATTCCAGTGGAGAAAAGCATTTGATGGACATGCATGAACAATAAGAAAGGTTAACTAAACATAAAAAGACAGATTTTGACTGAATATATACAGTATTGATACTGTGCAGCTGATGTGACCAACATTCCCTGGGAGTGTGGTGCTAACTGTAGGCACTGCTCTGTCTGAAGCTCTGTTACTCAAGTTAGATTAATCTGATCTTTAATTTAACTCAATCTGACCAGAAAGAACTACAACAGGTGAGCTGATTTGTGCTGTTAAACAAGTCTCAAACCTAAAACCACTGTCACAAGCTAGCTAGCATTAGCCAACAGTTTCAGTTAGTCGCTCTCATCTTTTTGTTGAACATCGAACACAAACACTGAACGCTCGTATTGATTAGACTCCTCAAAATGTGTTTAAATCCATTTGGTATTTTTTCTTGACCATATTAAAACTTTTTTGCCGTTGTTTGCTAATGTGTAATTGACAAACATTCCATCATAGACATACATGTAGAAGACCCCCAGTATGATGTCAATGCAAAGTATCAATATAGGCAGTACTGGCAGAACCACAGTGCAGGAGTTCATTGTGGTAAAGAGTTGATTAGTTAAACCGGAACTAGTGTTACCGGAATATAAATAATGATATATATATTACACAATTATCCTGTTTATTTTGTTTGTTCATATCAGCCCTTTTTAATTTAAGGAGGAGGACCGACCCTCTATAATTATATTTGAGTTCATATCAATTATTCCATTAAACTAATTTCATTTATTCATATTCATTTATATAACGAATTTCCTTTGTGATACCTCTATCTTTCTATCTTTCTATCGCCATCCTCCTGCACTTATAGTAACCAGGATACTGTGGCATGTATACGCCGTATCCCAAATTCGGCAATATAAAGTTGAGTGCGCATGCATCCAAAAGACAAACAAACATGGCGGTGGCAAATCTGAAGAGAAGCGCCGGCTCCATCTGAAAATGGGTAAAAATACTTCCTTTCTTGACTCTAAGGACCACGGAGGAGGAAGGAGCAGTGAGGAGAAGGAGCTATCGCTGCTTTAGGTGGATCCGGATCCTCCTAACCAGAGAACAACAGTCAAAACTACAACACCCAGAAATCTACAACAAGCGCACCAGGCTCCACTACAGCGCGATGCTTATGAGAATTATTTACACTTTTCAGTCTTTTCATCACAACGGAGCTGACATAAATAAAGTGACTGTACATGAGTGAAATGACTGCTGTTAAATGTATATGTACAGTATAATGTACATGTATAATCTCTGAAAAGTTTGTTTCTGTAAAACTGTATGCAAAGCTGCATTAAACACATTATCATATCATGGTTGTTTGTATTTTTCCTGGTTTATTAAATATATATTTTTTGCGCTGGCTTGAAACTGGGATATTACAGTTGATCATGTACACGGGGATATGAGTATCCCTGTTTCTCGTGCGCATGTAAACAGCATATCCCGAATACTGCCATAACAGGAATATGGCTAACAACCGGGATACTGATGTGCATATTAACGCACTCAACTCGCACTGACTCCCTCTCTCATCCACCAAGGTGTACCACAAGGTTCTGTGCTCGGACCACTTCTGTTTATTATTTACATGCTCCCCCTCAGACAAATCATACATAAACATGGACTCAACCTCCACTGATACGCCCACGATACTTAACTTTACATCTCCACCAAGCCTTCCACCCGTCTCCCCCCTCAGTCTCTCTCCAACTGCCTTATCGATCTTCGGACCTGGTTATCATCCAACTTCCTCAAATTCAACAGCAACAAAACAGAGATCATGGTTGTGGCCACCAGACCACTGCTCCAGAAGGTTGGAGATCTGGTGCTCACCATTGATGGCAATGATCCGCCCCTCCCCAACAGTCCGCAACCTGGGCATCATCCTGGACTCAATCCTCTTCTTTGAACCCCACATCAAAACAATCACAAAATCTGCATTTTACCACCTCCGCAACATTTCCTGCCTTCGTCGATCTCTCCTGGACTCAGTTGCTCAAACACTTATCCACTCGACTCATTACCTCCTGCCTGGACTATTGCAACGAAGTCCTGTCGGGGATTTCCCAAAAGCTTCTGGACAGGTTTTAATACATCCAAAACTCTGGTGCCAGGGTTCTCACTCACACCAAGCCCTGGCAACACATCACCCCCACTCTTGCCATAAAATACCGGATCCAGTACAAGATTCTTCTCCTCACCTACAAGTCCCTCCACGCCCAGGCCCCTGCACTCTGGAACACACTCCCTTCACACATACAAACTGCTGAAACCACTGACCAAATCACTTCTTAAAACATTTCTGTTTAATCTGTCTTTTAATGCCACTTAACCGCACTTGTGTGTGTCTGTGTTTTATTATTTGGGTGTCCTGAAAAGGGCTACATAAATGTAATGTAGTATTATTATTATTGTTATTATCTATTTCTATATCTATCTATATCTATCTATCAATGCCCGTTCATATTGAGTAGATTTGGAAAGTGTTTGTGAAAAACTTTTAAAGGGCCGATATGACACTATTTTCTGATCTAGATTGTAATGTTGTTTCCTCATCACAAACAGACCTGGAGTTGTGTTTTGTTTCATTCTCACATGTTTAACACACAAACCCTGTATATTTAGGCTGAGCTCTTCTCCCAAACAGAAAACACTCTGTTCCGCCTTGTGATGTCATGTGGTAATACAGGAAGTGCTCCATTATGTTTTTAAACTCCACACACCTTCACTAGAATCATTTGGATGAGTGCAGCCCTGGAATTGGCCGTCTCTATTGAACAAAAGGTAAAAGGTAGTTGTTAACTTCAAAAATGACACTACATGACATCACAAGGTGGAAGAGAGCATTTTGAGCTTTGGAGATGTAGACAAACAATAATAAAGGGTTACTCAAACATGTGTGAATGAAACAAAACACAATCCGGGTTTGCTGATGAAGTAACAACATTGTAACATGGCTTGAAGATCACAAGTGTCCATTTTGTGTAATATAGGACCTGATATAAGACTTTATATGACTAATTGTAACAGTTCTGTCTGGGGCTCATTTCCCGTCATAACCCGTGCGCGTCATTTCCGCTCCGGGGTGTAGCGCCGTGGCTGGTGCCCGGACTGAGCGCTCCTCTCGGGCTCTGGCTCCTCCGCCCGCCCCTCGGACCGCCCTTCCCGCTACAGTGTGTCCCAGGAGCCGCTCAGATCACCGTGTACCCGTGTCCCTCCTCACCGCCGTGCCTTAAACCAGCTCAGAACCGGCACCACTGCCTCCCCCGGCTCCTCCGCGTTCTCGGACCGTATAGGCCGAGCCTCTCCGTTACTTTCCGCCACTTTCCCCGCTTCTTGTGGACAGTTTGACCAGGGGGGAGCGCACACTGAAGGCACCAGGAAGCTAAAGAGTGCTAAAGCTGCTGTAGGTTCTTATCTGACGTCCGGAGGGTCACATCAACGCGGATATCAACAGTGTAAGTTTAAGAGCCGCTCTGCCGCCGGCGCACAGAGTCCAGGGGCCCGGGCACTGAGATGACGCGGGGCCGGAGGAGATAGCGGTTCTTGGGCTCTTTGGGGGCTCACAAACTCACACAAACTCACACATCCTAAACATCTGTTTCCTGTCACTTGGACCAAAATGGCTGCGGACGCGTCTGTCAACTTTCAGTGGCTCAACCGAACTTGTAAACTCGTAGTTTTACTGTGTTTCCTTCACATATCAATTACTTTATTTTTATATGTCAGTTCTTTTGATTTACGCGTCGCATTTGTCCGAAATCAACAACAAAACCCTCGATTTTTCATGTCAAACAACCGCTCGAACCTCGTCCCCCAGACCGCTAACCCGAGCGCAGTGGAGCCAGGAAACAGCCCGGGGTCCACCGACAAAGAGGCGAGCCAAGGCACGGAGACGAAAACCGAGACGGAGCCAAAGACCGAAGCGGGGCAGACGGTGGTAAAAGAGCCGAAGCCGAACGCTCCAGAGACCGACAAGAAGCTGGACAAGTGTCCGGAGAGATCGCCGCTGTTGGGTGAGTGACAGTCCGCCTCTCCCATCACGTGGAAGTACTTTTAATAATCTGTAAAGAGATGAGGACAAACCAGGACCAAACATCAGGGCTAATCTGGACCAAAACTAAACTATAGAAGAACTATGTCCAAGCCCAGGCCAGTCCATAGACCTGGACTAAACCAGGCTGGGCTCTGGCCCTAAAGCAGGACTTTACTCAGAATATCTGTTAATTGATCTTGGCAAGTATTGAAATATTTATGGCCTACAGGTCAATAATCTGTTCCAATCATTTTCTCAAAGAATATTCTGATTTCCACTCTTTTAAGTGTTGTTCCATTGTAGCAATTAAACATGAAACAACAGGGCAGAAAATCTGAAACAGGGCAGAAACAAAACTGGACTGAACCTGGACTAAACCTGGTCCTGTATTACACAAAATTGACTCTTGTGAGTTTTAAGTCATGTTAGAACGTTGTTACCTTGTGGCAAAAAAAGGAGAAAATTTAATTTGTCAACTGGACATAGTTTATTTGGTTGAATACGTTTCGCAGCTCATCCAAGCTGCTTCCTCAGTTCTGAACTGAGGAAGCAGCTTGGATGAGCTGCGAAACGTATTCAACCAAATAAACTATGTCCAGTTGACAAATTAAATTTTCTCCTTTTTTTGCCATGGATTCTACCTGGACGACTGAGGGATTTTACATACATCGTTGTTACCTTGTCAAAAACAGACCTGGAGTTGTGTTTTGTTTCATTCATGTTTGAGTAATCGTTTATTATTAGTCTGTCTACATCTCCAAAGCTCAAAATGCTCTGTTCCACCTTGTGATGTCATGAAGCGGAGCATCCTTTAAAACATTTTGTTCCATAGAGATCAGCAAATCCAGGCCTGAAATCCTTGAAATGATTCTAGTGAAGGTGTATGGAGTTTAAAAACACAGTGGAGCACTTCCTGTATTACCACGTGACATCACAAGGTGGAACAGAGTGTTTTTTTCTTTGAAGAACTCAGTCTAAATACGCAGGGCTTGTGCGTTAAACGTGTGAATAAAACAGAATACTTCAGGTGTGTTTGTGATGAGGAAACATTGGAACAGATCAGAAAGAAGTGTAACATGAGACAAAGTTTATAAAACAGTTTTGACCAAGAAATGAATAAGTTTGAGGCATAAAGCAGCCCCCAAACAGCACTGCACCAGGTCTAAACCAGGTCTAAACCAGGCCTAAACCAGGCCTAAACCAGGTCTAAACCAGGACTGTAAGATGAACCAGGACTAAAACTGTCTAACAATGGGAATAAAAGAAGTAAAGCCTCTGTGTTAGAGCTCAATACAGTCTCGTGTTAAAGCTTTTCAAGTGAAGGGCCCGTCAAATGCTTTTCTCTATGGAGATGTTATTGCTTTATCTGGAATGTTTCACAGTATGGCATTAAACCTTTCTATCACCATGGAGACCATGACCAGACGAATAAAGGAATAAGCAAATCTATTTCTCTTTTAGAATATGATCTGACATGCCACTGATAAATTTGGCCTTCTGGAGAACCTGCCTGATCCATAAAGTTTTTTAACGTTTTTATAATGTTGTTCAGGCTGTTTTTGTCTTGTGTCTCAATAAAAGAATGATAATAAGCACACAGTTTTGGTTTAGAGACATTGAAAGAGTTGAGTTTGTGCAGTAGATGGATTCTCTGTTTATCTTTTTGCAGTCGAATCAGTGTTTTTGTCAAACCTTAGCTCTGAATACTGTGCCTAAGTATTTGCAGGAATCCACAATTTCTACATTTCCTCCATTTATGACACTGACCTCATGATCTGAATCTTTTTTCTTGAAGTCGACTGTCATTTCTTTGGTTTTTGACACATTCAAATCCAAGCGCTCTGCCTGGAATGTTCCACAGTGTGACTTTAAACAGCTCTACTTTACATTTATTCAATTACAGGTGGTTTTACAACTCAGAAATACCAAGAAAAACAGGCATTCTGACTGAGAGCGGGGTCGCCTCTCCGCAGATCTGATAGAGAAAGGTTTAATGCCATACTGCGAAACATTTCAGACAAACCAATACCATCTCCACGACGATTTGAAGGACCCTGCACCGGCAAAGTTACACAATGCACCTATAACTCCATGATAGTGAGTGTATCCAGCGCTGTTGACTCAGGGCTGGTCCACAGTCCAGGCTCTGCTTTTGGGTCTTCAGCTGAAATAACACCCTCCCAGCCTCGGGGTCAGAGGTCACTGCTGTTTGACACCGCCACTTTTGCGTCACATGATTCGTCTGCCGTATGATTCAACAGGATTCAGTCTAGTCACAGTTTAAAAAAGGAACAAAGCTTCTTTTTTTGTTATTTAATTACATCCCATTTCTCTGCAATTCACAATTCATTTGATACTTGGTTGGACATGGGCGGGGCATCAGGGCTAAAGCTTTGCTAATGTACGCAGTAGTTATGATTTGACAAATACAAAAATACAAATACGAAAATGCAAATATATGAAACCTTTATTTTTCTATTTTTTGTACAGTTGTAGGGAGTATTATCTGTCACATAAGGGTGAGCTGTTGCGCATTTGTAGGGAGTATTATCAGTTACATAAGGGTGAGTTGTACAGTTGTAGGGAGTATTATCTGTCACATATGGTGAGTTGTACAGTTGTAGGGAGTATTATCTGTCACATAAGGGTGAGTTGTACAGTTGTAGGGAGTATTATCTGTCACATAAGGGTGAGTTGTTGTACAGTTGTAGGGAGTATTATCTGTTACATAAGGGTGAGTTGTTGTAGGGAGTATTATCTGTTACATAAGGGTGAGGTGTTGTGCAGTTGTGGGGAGTATTATCTGTTACATAAGGGTGAGTTGTTGTGCTGTTGTAGGGAGTATTATCTGTTAAATATAGTGCTGTGAAAAAGTATTTGCCCCTTTCCTGATTTCTTACTTGTTACTTCTTACTTACTGTTTCAGATCATCAAATAAATGTAAATATTAAACAAAGAGAACCAAAGTAAACATAAAATGCAGGTTTTCTGTGATGATTTTATTAAGGGAAAAATAACTCCAAACCTACATGATCCCCTTGTTAAGTGATGAGGTAACTGCGATTAATCATATTATTGTGGAAAGATAAGTTGAATTTCATAGCCACAGGCCTGATTGCAATCAGACCTTTTCAATCAAGAGATCGCTTCAATAGAACCCGTCTGACAAGGTGAAGTCGGCCATATTCAACCCCAGACATCATGCCGCGATCTAAAGAAATTCAGGAGCAGAAAAGAAGATTATGAAGAAGTACTTGACATGTCTCAGTCTGGAAAAGGTTACAAAGCAATTTCTAAATCTTTGGGACTCCAGCGAACCACGGTGAGAGATTCTCCACAAATGGAGAAAGCCTTTTACAGTGGTGAACCTTCCCAGGAGTGGCAGGCCTGAGCACAGGCCCCAAGAGCGCAGAGACGACTGGTCCAAGAGGTCACAAAGGAACCCAGAACAACATCACTGCAGGCCTCATTTACCTCAGTAAAGGTCAGTGTTCATGACTCAACCATAAGAAAGAGACTAGGTAAAAATGGCATGAATGGAAGAGTTCCAAGGTGAAAGCCATTGCTGACAAAAAAAAGAACATAAAGGCTTGTCTCACTGTGCCAAAAAACATCTTGATGATATCCAAAGTTTTTAGGAAAATATTCTGTGGACTGATGAAACAAAAGTTGAACTTTTTGGAAGGAGTGCATCCCGTAACATCAGGCGTGAAATGAACACAGCATTTGATAAAAAGAACATCATGCCAACAATGAAACACGGTGGTGTCAGGGTTTTGGGCTGGGTTCTGCAGCAGGACAATGATCCAAAACACACCAGCAAGTCCACTTCTGAATGGCTTAAAAAAACAAAATGAGGGTTTTGGAGTGGCCGAGTCAAAGTCCAGACCTGAACCCAATTGAGATGCTGTGGCATGACCTGAAAAAGGCAGTTCGTGCTCAGAAACCCTCCAATGTGGCTGATTTAAAACAATTTTGCAAAGAAGAGTGAGCCAAAATTCCTCCACAGCGATGTGAAACACTCAATGCCACTTATCGCAAACGCTGGACGGCAGTTGTTGCTGCTCAGGATGGTTCAACCAGTTATTAGGTTTAGTGAGTCATTACTGTTTCACATGGACCATGTAGGTTCAGGTAGCTTTTTTTTACTTGATAAATAAAATCCAACCTAAAAAAAAATAAAACATGCTCCATAGGTAAAAATCCTCCAGCTGAGGTCCTGACCAAGCCAAGCAACAAGATCATGGAAATGGGTCCCCGGGCGCCTTCATGTGCTGCCCACTGCTCCTGAAAGGATGGGTCAAATGCAGAGGATAATTTCCCTACAGGAATAATAAAGGATAAAAAAAAATCAGCACTTAAAACGGCATTTTGTGTTTACTTGTGTGTTATCTTTGTCTGATATTTAAGTTTGCTTGATCTGAAATGGCTAAGAATGACAAAGGTGCAAAAAAAGAGTAAGAAATTGTTAAAGGTGCAAATACTTTTTCACAGCACTGTCCTTCTGTTATTGTTACATCCCTATCAGTAGCTAAACTCTGGATAGTGGATCTTTGCGGTCTCTTTGCTCTCCCCTGCAGCAGGACCAGCTCCATATTGTGAGTAAACAGACCCTCCAGCCGACACGTTTCAGAATAGACCAGTATGTCCTGCAGGTACAGATCCTCAGAGCTCAGACCGGTTTCAGGGCTGACAGCAGCGTATCTGTAGCCTCCAGGAAATCTCTTGTGTCGTCTTCATAGAAATTCAGAGGAAGTAAATGTGATGTGCGCCGTGTCTCTGTCGCAGACTTGGACTTGGACAAACTTTAGGGAGCCACAAATTATTTGGACACAGCGTATTGTAATAACAAGAGAAATTGTGTAATAAATTCTAAATAAGTAGCAGAAATAGCAACAGGCTGGTGTCAAATAAGGTATAATTATATAAATGTGTATGTATAAGTAAAAATTAAATAAAATAGAAATAAGTACTAAAAATATCTCGGTTATACAAGAGGTCATAAGAAAACAGTGCAAAGATGAAATGATGTAGGGAGTATTATCTGTTACATCAGGGTGAGTTGTACAGTTGTAGGGAGTATTATCTGTTACATAAGGGTGAGTTGTACAGTTGTAGGGAGTATTATCTGTCACATAAGGGTGAGTTGTTGCACAGTTGTAGGGAGTATTATCTGTTACATAAGGGTGAGTTGTACAGTTGTAGGGAGTATTATCTGTTACATCAGGGTGAGTTGTACAGTTGTAGGGAGTATTATCTGTCACATAAGGGTGAGTTGTTGCACAGTTGTAGGGAGTATTATCTGTTACATAAGGGTGAGTTGTTGCACAGTTGTAGGGAGTATTATCTGTTACATAAGGGTGAGTTGTTGCACAGTTGTAGGGAGTATTATCTGTTACATAAGGGTGAGTTGTACAGTTGTAGGGAGTATTATCTGTTACATAAGGGTGAGTTGTACAGTTGTAGGGAGTATTATCTGTTACATAAGGGTGAGTTATTGTACAGTTGTAGGGAGTATTATCTGTTACATCAGGGTGAGTTGCACAGTTGTAGGGAGTATTATCTGTTACATAAGGGTGAGTTGTACAGTTGTAGGGAGTATTATCTGTTACATAATGGTGAGTTGTTGTACAGTTCTGTGGAGTATAGTGTGAATGTAGTCCAGTATCTCTACTGTATTGACTGTCCAGTACTTTCATACGTGTCTCTCCTTTGTGCAGTGGGGCCTCTGAGAGTGGAGTTCATGAAGCCCGGCCCTTCTCTGGAGCAGGTGAAGAAGGACAATCCCGGGATCACCAGCGGGGGGCGCTACAAACCCCCCGACTGTGTGGCTGTGCAGAAAGTGGCCATCATCATCCCCTTCAGGAACCGCGACGAGCACCTCAAATACTGGCTCTACTACCTCCACCCTATCCTACAGAGGCAGCAGCTGGACTACGGGGTCTACGTCATCAACCAGGTACAAGACCGGCTTTAGACCGGCTTTAGACTGGGTTTAGAGATTTAGTTTAGATCAGCTTTAGAGACCAGTTTTAGACCTAATTTGGAACTGCCTTAGACTGAATTCACACTTTGTTTAGACCTGATTCAGACTCACTTTAGACATGCAGGCCATAACTGTTCTAAAAAGTTTAGTCCATGTTTACCTCTAGTTTAGTCCTGGTATAGTCCTGGTACAGCCATGGTTTATTCCTGGGTTAGTCCTGGTTTTTTGCTTGTTTAGTCCTGATTATACCCTGGTTTAGTTCTGGTTCAGCCTTGCTTCATTTCTGGTTCAGTTCTGGTTTATTCCTGGATTATTCCTGGTTTAGACCTGGTTTAGTCCTGGTTCAGCTCTGGTTTATCTCCAGTGATCTTAAACCATGGCATGCTTAAACAGTTCCAGGAATAGTGATCTGGGACTGGGACTTGTCGTGTCTCTGGAGAAAAGACTCACAGCTGTGTCACACAACTGTTACCCCGGTAACCACTGTGACCCGCAGGGGGCGGAGTCTACAGATACAGGTACAGGTACAGGTACAACTACAGCTACAGCTACAGGTACAGCTACAGGTACAGCTACAGGTACAGCTACAGGTACAAGTACAGGTACAACTACAACTACAGGTACAACTACAGGTACAGGTACAACTACAGCTACAGCTACAGGTACAGGTACAGGTACAGCTACAGGTACAACTACAGGTACAACTACAGGTACAGGTACAACTACAGCTACAGCTACAGGTACAGGTACAGGTACAGCTACAGCTACAGGTACAACTACAGGTACAACTACAGGTACAGGTACAGGTAGAGCCAAAACTACAGATGCAGCTAAAACTATAGGTACAGCAAGCTAGCCAAGTCTAAATTGGGTCTAAATTGGGTCTAAACCAGGACTAAACCAGGACTAAACCAGGACTAAACCAGGACTAAACCAGGACTAAACCAGGACTAAACCAGGACTAAACCAGGAATAACCCCAGTACTAACAGTGTGTAAAACTGCTGAGTGTAGCATTTAAACATGAATTTGTTTTTCTAATACGACCTGATCTCATTAACCCAATGTGAATACAATTGTGTTTTATTGAAGCATGCCTCTAACTGGCTTCCTCTCTCTTTTTCTCTCTCTCTCTCTGTCTGTCTCTGTTTCCCCGCTCCCCTCCCCTCTATCCCTCCCTCATGTTGTCCTTCCTCCCTCCACCTCTCTCTCCCACTGTTTTCTCCCCCCTTCCTCCCTCTCTCCCCTTCCCTCTCCCTGTTTTTCCTTTCTCTCTCTCTCCTCTTCCCTCTCTCCCTCTGCCCTCCCTCCCTCTTTACTCTCCCCCTCTGTTTTTCCCCTCCCTCTTTCTCTCCCTCTGTTTTTCCCTCTCCCTCCCTCTGTGATTCCCTCCTCTCTCCCCCTCCCTCGTTCTCCCTCTGTTTTTCCCCTCCCTCTTTCTCTCCCTCTCTGCCCCTCCCTCATTCTCCCCCTCTCCCTTTGTTTTTCTCTCCCCCCCTCTCTCTCTCTCTCTCTCTCTCTCCCCCTCTCTCTGTCTTTCCTGCACTCCTGTGTTCTCTGGCTGCTCCTGTCCTTTGCATGGCAGACGACGCCTCCGCCGCTCAGCATCTTGGGTAACGGGCTTCTTTTCTTCTTCTACTGCTTTAAACAATCGTGCACTGCTGTCTTTGCTGGCTCCTGCGGACTCATGACTCTTAACTCTGTAAAGGGCCCATATTACGCTGTTTTCTCATCTATGTTAGAATGTGTTTTCATCACAAACACACCTGGAGTTGTTTTGTTTCATTCACACATGTTTAACACACAAACCCTCACAAAAACACTTTGTTCCACCTTGTGATGTCATGTGGTAATACAGGAAGTGCTCCATTGTGTTTTTTTTTAACTCCACACACCTACACTAGAATCATGTGGATAATTTCAGCCTTGAAATTGCCCATTTCTACTGAACTAAAGGTAAAAGGAGCTGTTAACTTGAAAACTACCACTTCATGACATCACAAGGTGGAATAGAGCATTTTGAGCTTTGGAGATGTAGACAGACTGATAATAAAGAATTGCTCAAACGTGTGAATGAAACAAAACCCAACTCCAGGTCTGTTTTTGATGATTCACCAACATTCTAACTTGGCTAAAAGCTCACAAGAGTCAAGTTTGTGTAATATAGGACCTTTAATTAACAGAAACATGCTAATTAGCGGCTAACTATATGCACCAACATAGGCCTGTTTTCATACCGGCTGTCCACTTTCCACTGTAACGCTCTGGTGTAAAGAAACTCCAAATGACTTCTTGTTGTTTCATTTCTAAACAATGCAAGGCAAGTTTATTTTGTACAGCACAATTCATACACAAAATAATTCAAAGTGCTTTACAGAATAAGAAAGAACACAAAGACTACTGTAGACCGTAATACAAAACACAACACAAAAGCTGTCTGAACTGAGCCCGTCTCCTAACAGATCTGTACCTGGAACCTTCACATCAACTTGTCGGCATAGCAGCCGAATGTCGCATACAAAAGCAGTTTCATTAACAACCAAAACCCTGAACTAAACCAAACAAAATATCAGATCTTTTAATTGTTTTTGGGTTTGTGTTTAACTTAACGTGGGAAAAAATAAAATTTCAAACAAACTGGGTGGTACTCGGCGGGTTGGGGAGCGCGGGTACTCGGCAGGTTGGGGAGCGCGGGTACTCGGCGGGTTGGGGAGCGGGTGTGGGGTGATGGTGTGGGGCGGGGCTTGACCTTTGAGTGACAGCCGGGTGACAGCGCCGGTCAGTGAGAGCGAGCAAGAGCAAACTGCCAATGGAGAGTGACAGCGACGTGAGTTTGGCCACGGGGGCTAAGAGGGGCTCCTCACGTCCCGCCCGTAGACCGTGAGCGACTGTGAGCGACCGTGAGCGACTGTGCTTGTCACGTAATAACCTGCATCTGACTGTTTGGCAGTCGTTTGTCCAACCTGGAAATTCAAATGTAGTGGCCATATTTGATCCTAAAGAGGCTGGTACAGACACGGCTTTTGACCCGAAAGTCTGATTTTTACCAACAACAAACCACAAATATGCACTAAAATGCCAAAATAAGGCCAGGGAGAGGTATACACTTGTATTTTAGACCCATTTACAGAGTTAATCAGTAAAAAAAAGTGATTTTTGTGTTTAGTGGCACTTTAACTGTGTATATGGTGTTTTAAATAGTACTGTGTACTGCGATTTCAAGTACTACATGACATCACTCAAGCCTGCCCTGATTACAAACACAAAGGGGCAGAGTTTGAAGTGTGGATACCTGTTAGACCAGTCACACTGTTGTTTATACCCCCAGACCCGCCCCTCCTCGCCCTCACTCTCCCTTTACTGCTCCAGGCCCAGTTTAGTGTCTCTGTCTGAAATGTGTTTGTGGGTCGAGTTGAGGTGTTTAGTCCCATTTTAATTAATTAAGATTTTCACTGTTTCACTAGCATGGACGCTAGTTTTGTGTTTTACAACCTTAACTATCAATAATATAAATAAACAATATAATCTGTACATTTACTATAAATGCATCTAAATACTTTTACAACATTAATTTTAGTTGGCTAAATGTGCAAAGTGGACGTCTGGTACGAGATGGTGGTTATAATGTTTGCAGAAGCCCAAAGGTAACGCTAACAACAACTAGCATGCTAACATGCTCTTCCTCCTTCTCAGAAAATAAACTCGATTGCGCAATAGCGCCTAGCAACCTCTCTGTTAGCGTCATTACTTCCTGTTAAATATTATCCCTCTGGTTTTTGCAGAGACAACAACTTAGACAAACTTTATTAAACCACGAGGGAAATGATTTGGACACAGCAACTCAAACATCACAATATAATATAACAAAGAATAAAAAATAAATGGTAATAATAAATTCTAAATAAGTAGCAAAAAAGAGACAGGTGTCAAATAAGACATATAAATAAATATATGTATACGTATATAAGTCAAAATAAAATAGAAAAATAAGTAATAAAATATAAAATCACAGCTATAAACAAGAGGCAAGAAAGGCTGTGCAATGATATGAATAAATAATGAATAAATATTGACAGATAAATATTGACTTCTGTGTTTACAAAGAGAGATGTCTCGATGCTAACGCTAGTGAAATACGTGGTGGAAAAGTTAAGAGACTTCAGACCAGGTAGAGTCGTAAAAGAAGTACTTTATCTGATCAGATGAAGGGAGTTACAAACAGGAGGTACACAGAAGACGTGTGTGCAAGTGGTCACAGTTTCAGTATTTATCTATGTGGAGAGGAAAAAAACAACTAGAGAATGCACATGTATGGCATTAACTATTTTAGGGTTTTACATAATGGAGTTTTGCTATCTTCATGTGAGACAAATGTGACAGGGGTGAAAAGGGTAGAATGAGAGAAGTATTGGTTACAAACAACTCCTTCCACAACCGTTAAATATAGTTTATGTGAGAACAGGTGAAGGTTAACCTTGCCTAGAAACAAAATTCATGCTTTCAGCTAGTGCTAATTTTGAGGCATAATAATTGGATCTATAATAAAAACTGGATACAACATTACCCCCGTGTCTGTGAGCGAGATCGACTAGTGGCCGCTCCAGGTACTGCAGCTCCCATAGAGCACAGTGCACCAAAGGGTCAGTGTTGGTGTACGTGACCACAGAGCAATACATCTTTAAAGAACTGCCCGTGTTCGTCTCACAGGGCGTCTACAGCGTTCACAAACGTTGTATTTTGTAGGATTCGCTCCGCTAGCCCGCAGGTCAGAACTTCATGTTTCTGTTGTTACACATTGGACATATTCTGTATTCAGGAGGTAATCTTTTTCTGCTTCCATGTTTGAGACACAGTGAGCTAACTAGTGCGCTGCCGTGCACAGAGCCTATTAAACTCTGTATAATTAGATGCAGGCAGAACACAGTGCACTTATTTAACCTCAAGAGCTTAAATCTGTACTGGGACAAGACACACTGTACTTAGACTGGGGATTTTAATTAATTAACATCAGATTTGACTGTCATCTTCATATTGTAATTTAGATTCCATTGTGAATTTTTATTATTATATTATTATTATTAGTTTTATTATTATTATTATTAGTATTATTAGAGCACCATTTGCACAGTAAGTCTTTCAAAGTGACACCGATTTATTGGTTCTGCTATAGTATTGGCCGATACTGATACTCAACACTGATATTCGATACCGATATTTTCTGTGTGCTCTTTTTGAACAGACTCATGAAGTGAAATAGAAGAAATAGAAGAGAGTTATCTGTTTGTGTAAAATAAAATAAGTCATGATTTTATGTCCCAAATAAATACATTTTGTTATAAATAAATATTATATATAAATATTATAATAACTTATCATTCAGTATATGAAAACTGTAACGATATTTTTAGGGGATCAATATTTACTCATTACTTTTTACTTTGTACTAGTGGAAATTTTTAGTTATTTTTCTGCAGTATGACAAAATTTGAGCTGTTGAATTACAAACTAAAACTATACAATTTAAGTCCGTCAAATGCTTTTCTCCATGGAATGTTTCACAGTATGGCATTAAACCT
This sequence comes from Taenioides sp. WSHXM2023, assembly GCA_029959045.1. Lineage (NCBI taxonomy): Eukaryota > Metazoa > Chordata > Actinopteri > Gobiiformes > Gobiidae > Taenioides > Taenioides sp. WSHXM2023. Next base: position 22,309,738 of record CM057087.1, read on the forward strand.
TTCTATCTTCATGGAAACCAAACCAGACCAAGTTACAAGTCAGATCTGTGGAGAGGCGACCCCGCTCACAGCCAGTGTACCTGTTTTTCTGGGTATTTTTGAGCTGTAAAACCACCTGTAATTGAATAAATGTAAAGTAGAGCTGTTTAACGTCACACTGCGGAACATTCCAGTTATAGTATTTGCATATTCATAGAAACGGGTGACTACAGGTTTCCAAAAAGTCATGCCTTTAAGTTATCATTAACATCTGTAAACTGTGTGTGTTAGTGTTATTGTTTATGTAAGAGCCTGGAGCCACACTTGTTCATCTTGATAATCTTGTAATGTGAAATCTGTACTCCACTTTGACCCCAGTGTATTTTCTCTAACTCAAACCAGTCTGTTCACATTGTATTAAAGACTGTCCCCAGCTCCACCCAGAAACTGCCACCTGCCCTCACCCCTTTTAATACTCCACATAATGATCCACACAACGCTCCATGACACTGTATAGCGATCATACAGCTCCTATATCGTTCCCACCCCACCCCTTTCACCAGAACTAGCACAGACTCCTCACACTCACTTCATTTGAGGGGCCTGCTGTGGGGAAAAATTATAATTGATTTCGTGAAGAATAAACGATGAATCCATTTGCGAAGCCCGGTCAGTTTTTGAAATACAGACAAATGTTTATTATTCTTTTTTTACAGTAGATGTGGACAGGGCCTCCTCTCTCAATGACCTCTCCCACGTCTGTTACCCCACTGCCCCTTTCCATCTCTTCCCCAGAGCACCGACATGTCAAAGCAGAGTGACTTTTTATTTTTCTCAGACAAAGGTAAAGTAATAAAGGACTTTGTCTGCTGAGCCTTTACACATGTTAAGGACTGGTCTGGGTCTCAGGTTGAAATCACATTCGTTTACACAAAGAAATATTAAGAGAAATCTTTCTACAATTTAGATTTCCATCACAGGGCCAATGAGCCGCCTCGCTCCTAGCAGTCTGCTCCTGCCTGACCACACAGTCCTTTCTACATTCCGTTCAAATCCTGGACAATAGAGTGTGAAAATCCTCCATACAAACTTGAGACAATGCACAAAATGTGACTACGCAGTTCTTTAATGGGTTTAAACATAATATAAAGGAAAATAATGGAATGAGCCCTACATATCGGCTCAAAAATATCGGCAGAGCTTATTGGCCATTGGTATTGGTATCGGTATCGGCCATGAAAATACAAATATCTGACAAACTCTAGTACTGACACTAAACAAATAATGTTTCAAATGTATAAATTCAATCAAAGCTTCACTCTCCACTCTCTGGCCTTGGGCAGACTGACTGCAGCTGACTCACCAGACAGTCCTTGTGTCATAACCGCTGTATACATTAAATCGTCCACATGAGAAGAGCTCGTTGATTAGATTAGAGCAGACGAACAGTGTGTGGGCTGTTCTGCACAGTGTTGATTTGATGAGATGTTCTGTATCTGTCCTGCTCGTACATGTAGGGCATGTACCAGCAGGACTTTAATTACACGGATCAGGTTATGTCACAGACGTGGTGTACTCTCCACCACAAAATTTGCATACTGCATCTTTAAAATTACCCTTTTAAAGATGCAATTACCCTACCCGTATGACACTGTTTTCTGATCTGTGTTATAATGATGCAAACACACCTGGAGTTTAACACACAAACCCTGCATCTTTAGTTTTTCCCTCCGACCGAAACAGCCCTGGAATTGCCGATCTCTACTGAACAAAAGGTAAAAGGAGCTGTTAACATGAAAACTACCACTTCATGACATCACAAGGTGGAACAGAACATTCTGAGCTTTGGAGATGTAGACAGACTAATAATAAAGGATTACTCAAACATGTGTGAATGTTTTTGAGGCGGTAATAACATTATAACATGGCTTAAAACTCACAAGAGTCAATTTTGTGTAATACAGGACCTTTAAATACTTTTTAAATCAGGGGTGTCAAACGTAACAGGCCTGCAAACGGGAGATAATTTTGTCATGTATAAAAAGGAGCTGCAATTTTTTAATAAACGCATCTTTATGAGCAACTTTTCTCTGTAATGAGCATAAATAAAACAAAGCTGCGCTCAAGGCTCGCGCACAAACACTTCAATCACATCCTGAAGTTGGCGATCACTCAGGATATGACGCCTGATATTGATGCGCTGGTTAAAGCTAAAAGATGCCAGGTATCAGGAGGAAAAAAAACAATGCAACCACACGACAACCTGATATAATTCTGTGATATACTTCTGTGAATCACTGAGGCATTGTGTGTCTGTGTTCCTTTTCCTGCAGAATTTTCAAATAAATTGAAGTGTTTTATGATTAAATAGCGATGTTGTGCTCATACCATTTTGGACTGTGTTAAAACAAAGAAAACAATCTAAAGCTGTTGTTTTTAAGTTATTTACCATGATTTTACCGTCCGGCCCACTTGGGAATAGATTGTCCTCCATGTGGCCCCTGAGCTAAAATGAGTTTGACACCCCTGTTTTAAATGGTTAATTTGTTTCTATTTTGACAACATTTTTGAGAATTCAAAACAATGACAAGAATAATGATCATAGTGTCACAATAGAAAACACGTGATTTCGATACCAAGGAATAGACTTGATACTCAACTGATTACGATACCATGATGATAATAAAAAAACACTATGTAGACAATAGAATGTGATTTTTAACATTAAATCCTCGTACTTTCTTTTATATTCCTTATATCTGTGTCTTGATGTCTGTGACTTAATACTGATTATGATACCATGACGATAATAAAAAGCACTCATCTTTAGGCTGTGCACTCCCTCTAAGCTGGGGTCAGATAAGATAAGAATATTGAAAGTTTTAAAGATCAGAAGAAAGGGCAGAAGTACAGATGTGCGAGTTTGTGAGGTTATTTCAGGTCTGGTGTCGAACACGTTTGAGTCTCTGAAGCTTCCTCTATTCTGCAGGATCACACCACACCTTTGAGCAGCTGCGAGGGCGTGCACAGCCTTATGTTACCCTGTGGTGGAAGATGCACTGTGTAACTTTTCACCTGCTTGTTTTTATGGAAATGTCATTGGAATGTTCCACAGTATGACCTTAAACAGCTCTTCCGTACATTTATTTATTCAATTACAGGTGGTTTTACAGCTCAGAAATACCTAGAAAAACAGGTTCTGACTGTGAGCGGGGTCGCCTCGCCACAGATCTGACCTGTATCTTGGTCTCATTTGGTCTCCATGAAGATAGAAAGGTTTAATGCCATACTGTGAAACATTCCAGACAAAGCAATAACATATTCAAGAAGAAAAGCATTTGGCGGGCCCTCTACCAGAAAAGTTACACAATACACCTTTAAGTAAAAGTATTAAGTACCTGTTTAAAAATGGAGTAGTATTTTTTGCAGATTTTTTTATGTCTTTTTTTATCTGAATGTCTTTTTTTTTCAATAGAAACAACTGAATCCATTGAGGTTTTTGTTTTTCTTAGCTCTTTTTTTGTTTTGTTTTGTTTTGTTTGCTCAGACTTTGAATGTGTTAAAAATAAACCCTTACTTAACCTTACTTAATTCAGTCCTGTTCAAAAATGTAGTGGAGTAGAAAGTACAGATACTTGGTCTTAAATGTAGTGAAGTAAAAGTATAAAAGCATCTGCTGTAAAATCTACTCAAGTAAAGTACAGATACCTACAATGCTTACTTACTAAATACTTAAGTGCAGTACTTTACTATGTTTACTTCATTATGTTCCACCATCTCTACTCTTACATCGGACCCAAAACAAGCCTCCAGCCTCAGCCCTGTCCTAGACCTTCTACAGACCTGGTTTAGACCTTACATAGTCCTGATTTTAGATATTTTTCATAGGGCTAAGCTTTTTAAGTCTCCTGAGATGGTTTTCATTTCACAGTGCAAAAAACAACTTTATTTAGACAATAGAATGTGATTTTCAACATTAAATGGCAGTACTTTCTTTTCTATCTGTGTCCCTCAGTAGTCCAGGTAGGTTCCATAGTGGTTCTGATACAGCTGAAGATCTAAAGACATTCAGGAAAGGTTCATTTCTGTCCTGGGGCTTCAGTATCTAGTTTCAGTGCTCGTTTTAGTATCTGATTTTCAATACCCTAAATGTTTGAACACCCCTCTTTTTAATACAGAATGTAACTTTCAACATAAAATATAAGCTTGTTTAAGACACTTGGTGCTTGTATTGTTGACCGTGTGCCCGCTGCTGTGCCCAGGACGGAGATGCCACTTTTAACCGCGCCAAGCTGCTCAACATCGGCTACGCGGAGGCGCTCAAGGAGTACGACTATGAGTGCTTCGTGTTCAGTGACGTGGACCTGATCCCCATGGACGATCGCAATACGTACAAGTGCTTCAACCAGCCACGCCACCTGTCTGTGTCTATGGACAAGTTTGGGTTCAGGTAAGGACTCAACCAGGACTGAAGCAGGACTAATTCAGGACTGAACCAGGACTACAACCAGCTATGCCACCTGCCTGTGCCTATGGACAAGTTTGGGTTCAGGTAAGGACTCAACCAGGACTGAAGGAGGACTGAAGCCGGATTGAACCAGGACTAGACCAGGACTGAAGCCGGACTAAACCATGTATACAGTCTGTGCACTCAGATGGGACCCAGACGGGGCTCAGGTGGCGCTCATGTGGGACTCAGGTGACCTTTGACCTGGCTCTGCTCACAAACCCCCTGTTCTCTTGCAGACTTCCGTATAACCAGTACTTTGGAGGCGTATCGTCCATGAGCAAAGAGCAATATCTGAAAATCAACGGATTCCCAAACAACTACTGGGGCTGGGGCGGAGAGGACGACGATATCTACAACAGGTGAGACGGTCATGGGCGTAGTGATAACCGCCAACAAAAATAATCGCCATTTTATCACCAGAATGTGTCGAAAAAAAGACGTTAAAAAGACTTATCCATGATGTTTTCTTCTCGATCATTGTTGTTTGCTCTTATAACACTATAGCAAATGTTTAAAGGTGCACTGTGTAACTTTTTGGTTGGGGTCCGTCACCTGCTTGTTTCTATGGATACATCATTGTTCTGCCTAGAATGTTCCACAGTGTGACATTAAACAGCTCCACCTTACATTTATTACATTACAGATGATTTTACTGCTAAAAAAAAACAAAAAACAGGCAATCTGACTTTGACTGGGGTCGCCTCTCCACAGATCTGACCTGTAACTTGGTCTGGTTTGGTCTCCATGAAGATAGAAAAGTTTAATGCCATACTGTGAAACATTCCATACAAAGCAATAACATCTCCATGGAGAAAAGTAATTGACGGACCCTCCACCAGAAAAGTTACACAATGCACCTTTAAGTATGGAACTTATTCATGATATTAAAATTGAAACGAGTCATATCGGCAAAATTTTAAAACAGCAACCCAAATAATTATCGTGATATTATCGTTAATTGCAATTATTGTGACGGTGGCAAACGTGACACTAATTTTCATCGTCATTCATTTATCGTGGGACAAGACAAAATTGCCAGTATTTACATTTGGATTGGACAAAAAAGATTTACACGATGGTGAGTTACAGTTCCAAAAAGCAGTACTAGAACGTAAACAAAAATATTACATCAAATAAATAAAAAACTATGAGGCCAAAATTGGAAACATATCTCGTTACGTCTCGTTCCCGTGGACCCAATCTCGTATCTCGTCTCGTCTTGCGGAAATTGTAAATTGTCCCATCCCTAAAGCGTACACGATACTAAAACCTCAAACTCGGGATCCGGTGAACTTGAACACCCAAAACTGTGCATTTGTATTGGCTTTTCGAGTTTGACTACGCTTCCACACGAGGAGGTTTAAACAGGAGCGAAGAGGACTAAAAAACTTGTTACTTACTCTTGTTGTGATATTTGACTGCTACAGACTGGCGTCCAAAGGCATGAGCATCTCCAGAGCTAGTGGTGAAATCGGGAAGTGCAGAATGATCCGGCACGAGAGGGACCAGAAGAATGACCCAAACCCACAGAGGTATGTACTACTGCTCCTGTCTGTACCTGTCTGCACCTGTCTGCTCCTCCTCTGTCTCTCCTCCTCTGTCTCTCCTCCTCTGGCTCTCCTCCTCTGGCTCTCCTCCTCTGGCTCTCCTCCTCTGCTCCTCTGTCTCTCCTCCTCTGCTCCTCCTCCTCTCTCTTCTCTCCTCCTCTGTCTCGCCTCCTCTGGCTCTCCTCCTCTGCTCCTCTGTCTCTCCTCTGCTCCTCTGTCTCTCCTCCTCTGCTCCTCCTCCTCTCTCTCCTCTCCTCCTCTGTCTCTCCTCTTCTCCTGTCTCTCCTCTCCTCCTCTGTCTCTCCTCCTCTGGCTCTCCTCCTCTGCTCCTCCTCCTCTCTCTCCTCTCCTCCTCTGTCTCTCCTCTTCTCCTGTCTCTCCTCTCCTCCTCTGTCTCTCCTCTTCTCCTGTCTCTCCTCTCCTCCTCTGTCTCTCCTCCTCTGGCTCTCCTCCTCTGCTCCTCCTCCTCTCTCTCCTCTCCTCCTCTGTCTCTCCTCTTCTCCTGTCTCTCCTCTCCTCCTCTGTCTCTCCTCTTCTCCTGTCTCTCCTCTCCTCCTCTGTCTCTCCTCCTCTGGCTCTCCTCCTCTGCTCCTCCTCCTCTCTCTCCTCTCCTCCTCTGTCTCTCCTCTTCTCCTGTCTCTCCTCTCCTCCTCTGTCTCTCCTCTTCTCCTGTCTCTCTTCTTCTCCTCTGTCTCTCCTCTTCTCCTGTCTCTCTTCTTCTCCTCTGTCTCTCTTCTTCTCCTCTGTCTCTCCTCTTCTTCTGTCTCTCTTCTTCTCCTCTGTCTCTCCTCTGCTCCTCTGTCTCTCCTCTGCTCCTCTCACCCTCTTTCTGTCTCAGGTTTGACAGAATCTCCCACACCAGGGAGACGATGCACAAAGATGGCATAAACTCTTTGACGTACCGCGTGGTGAAGACGGAGCACTTGGATTTGTTCACGCGGATCACAGTGGACGTGGGCACCCCACCGTGACCCCACTGTGACCCCACCGTGACCCCTCCCTGACCCCGCTGGAACCCTTGGGACTTGAATCGGGCTGGACTCAGACTTGTTTAATCCATGTCTTTTTGCACTTTTTTATTGTTGTGTGTTTTTGATGCTCTTTAAGGGTCACATGGTCTCAGTGTCCAAGCACAAAGGATTCTGGGTAAATTCGGCTTTGGGACGAAACCATAGACTGTATAAAGAAGTGGACTAAGTGGACCATAGCGTTCAGCTCCAGTCAAATAAAGCTCACCGAGGCTAGCAGTTACAGGGGCAAGTTTGGAGAAGAGTTAGAATTTTTACCGCGAGTATCATAGCAACCAAAGAGCCAATCAGGAGCTAGACTGTTGAAGGTAACGCCCATTCTTCTCTGCACCGCTGCGACCTCAGGGAGCGAAGGCGCCTGATTTGTCCGTCATTAATCTTCATATTTTTATTTACGGACAAAATAGAGAAATAATAACCCCAGAATCGTGTAGAGCGAGTTAATACGAACATTTTAAAACTAAAATGACGAGGCTCACTGCAGCAGTTACAGAGGGAGGAGCGACGTTTTTTCAATAGAAAGTGAATTGGAGCCAGAGTCGATGGAACGCAGCGGCTAGTGGGTTAGCTATGTTCATTTTTATGTACAGTCTATGGGAGAAACGTGGCTGCAGAGTCCGGGGGGCAGAGGGTTTGTGGACCACATTGGCACGGGTCAAACTGCAGTCGGACTGAGGCAGAGCTGCACAGTTTGGGACCAGGGACTTTATTATTGCAATATAGAAACAAAATTACACTCATTACAAATCTATATACAGTATTTTAAAGGTGCATTGTGTAACTTTTCTGGTGGAGGGTCCGTCACCTGCTTGTTTCTGTGGATATGTCTCAATATGTATTCAATTCCAGGTGGTTTTACAGCTCAAAAATACCTAGAAAAACAGGCATTCTGACTGTGAGCGGGATCGCCTCGCCACAGATCTCGCCTGTAACTTGGTCCGATTTGGTCTCCATGAAGGTAGAAAGGTTTAATACCATACTGTGAAACATTCCAGACAAAGCAATAACATCTCCATGGAGAAAAGCATTTGACGGACCCTCCACCACAATAGTTACACAATGTACCTTTAATTCAAATTTTAAATCCCAGTCAGGTGTTTTGTAGTTTATTGTGAAAGGCACATTATTTTTTCATTGTACTGTGTTGTTTGTGCAGCCCTCCCCAGTTTACATTTAGTTAGAAAAGGTTAGAAGAGGTACTTTTTTGCCTCCATCTGTACTTTAAAAGGTCCATATTACACTATTTTCTGATCTATGTTATAATGTTGTTTCCTCATCGCAAACGTGGAGTCGTGTTTTGTTTCATTTATACTTGTTTAACACACAAAACCTGAACATTTAGGCTGAGTTCCTTTCTTTTCTTTTCTTCTTCACTTGTTGATGTCATGTGGAAATACAGGACGTTCTCCACTGTGTTTCTAAACTCCACACACCTTCACTAGAATCATTTGGATGATTTCAGCCCTGGAATTGCCGATCTATTCTGAACTAAAGGTAAAAGGAGCTGTTAACTTGAAAACTAACACTGTATGACATCACAAGGTGGAACAGAGCGTTTTGAACTTTGGAGATGTACTCAGACATGTGAGAATGAAACAAAACACAACTCCAGGTGTGTTTTTGAGGAGGTTACAACATTCTAACATGGCTTAAAGCTCATAAAGAGTCAGTTTTGTGTAATATAGGACCTTTTAAAGATTGTACAAACTCATATCAGTCATATTGGTGTGTATCACTGGAGCAGTCTGGGACCTCTCACTGCAACCATCAGGCATAGAAATAATTAAATCTGATTAAATGCAGTTGAGAGAAAAACAGACATCTTCCAGAGCCATGTTTGTAGTCTTCTAGAGCTCTGGCAGCCATATTTATTGTCTTCTAGAGCTCTGGCAGCCATATTTGTAGTCTTCTAGAGCTCTGGCAGCCATATTTATTGTCTTCTAGAGCTCTGGCAGCCATGTTTGTAGTCTTCTAGAGCTCTGGCAGCCATATTTATTGTCTTCTAGAGCTCTAGCAGCCATATTTGTAGTCTTCTAGAGCTCTGGCAGCCATATTGTCTTCTAGAGCTCTGGCAGCCATCTTTATTGTCTTCTAGAGCTCTGGCAGCCATGTTTGTAGTCTTCTAGAGCTCTGGCAGCCATGTTTGTAGTCCCGCCAGGCCGACCCAGGAGCAGAATGTCATTTTATGTAAATCCCAGTTTGTGATTCAACCAAAGAAATGAAAGTGAAATTAAATGAATCATTTGTGATTTAGTGTAAATGTTGTAATGCTACACGACAATCAGGAAAAAAACTGTGAGAAGTGTTTTTATCTGTGCCTTCTTTTGTGATGAGCATAAATTTGAGAAACTTGAACTGTGTGGGCTCTGATTGGTCGGGTAGAGCAGAACTAGAACTAGAAAAGCCTTCTATTTTTTTGTCTTCCTGATATTTGGGGCTTTGACAGGGAAGAAAGCCAAAGCGGTGAGAAGTTTTATGAGACGCTTGTTCAGACTGGTCCAAAGCCCTCCAGCTCCTCCATGTTCCAATAATGTGCCAATAAAGCTCCACAGGAGGATTTCACAATAAAAGCACACGTGAATCAGGCCTCGTATGTACATGAGATCAGCGGCGTCGAACTGGGGGGTAAAGGGTACTCTTTACCCAGGCCAGGGGTGTCAAACTGGGGGGGGGGGGGGGGGGGGGAGGTACTGTTCGCCCTGGGCCCAGTGAAAGCAGGGGCCCCTCACAAAGTCTTCTTGTAATATGAATTGTTCATTAGACAACATGTAGTGTGGCCCCACCAAGATGATTTGTACCTGGGGCCCCTGCATGAAACCACTACATTAAAGCTACAGTGTGTAACTTTCTAGGAAGTTAAAATCATACTGTAGAACATTCTCCATGGAGATAGATACGTTTATACCCTAGTGTGGAATATTATAGCCAAAAAGTAGTAGTAGTAGCAGTAGTGATGGTATTATTAGTGGTACTACATTACTACAAAGCACATAGTGTCTGGGAGTAGCAGTTTTCTGTGGGCCTACTGCCTGGTGCTGCGTTTATGCCCTACTGTGGAATATTATAGCCAAAAAAATATAATAATTAAAGATAAATAAGAGTTAAGTCCACTCAGAGCAAGGACATATGTTTGTACATTTTTACAACTTTTAATTTTAACTTTAAAGTACCATGAAACTGCAGTATTTCAGGTGACATCACAACATTCTGTAGTGTAGACCGACAATATCAAATACAGATGGAGGAAAGCTAAAACGTGTGTTGTTCAAATGTTCCATAGTTTTGTTGTAACACGATGAGCTCCAGAGTGCCGTCATTAACAACAGAAATACTCAGGTTCAACATTAGTGAAAATACTTCTTCAGTATTTCAAAGTACAGTGTAAACAATGAGATAATCTGTACCTTTGCTCACTGCAGGACTTCACAATAAAAACACACACTAGTATTTACATGGGGCCAGAAATAACAAATTACAGCCTGCTGAGTAGTGGCTGGAGCAGCAACAGCAGTAGTAGTAATTGTAGTAGTAGAAGACGTAGTAGCAGTAGTAGTAGTAGTAGTAGTAGTGGTGGTGGTGGTGGTATTAGTAGTACTACAGTATTAATACAAAGTACATAGTAGTTGCTTGGTGCTGGACTGAGGTTAACGTTAAAGCTGCATTGTGTAATTTTTCTGGCGGAGGGTCCGTCAAATGCTTTTCTCCATGGAGATGTTATTGATTTGTCTGGAATGTTTCACAGTATGGCATTAAACCTTTCTATCTTCATGGAGACCAAACCAGACCCAGTTACAGGTCAGATCTGTGGAGAGGCGACCCCGCTCACAGTCAGAATGCCTGTTTTGTTTTAGGTATTTTTGAGCGATAAAACCACCTGTAATTGAATAAATGTAAAGTCGAGCTGTTTAATGTCACACTGTGGAACATTCCAGGCAGAGCAATGACGTATCCATCTCCATCCAGTGCACCTTTAAGACTCATAAAGGCAGGGCCAAATGGATATAAATTGCAAAGCATTGTGGGAGATATTTGCATGGATTAAACTAACAGTCTGGGTTTTGTTTGGAAAATACTGCAGGTCATTTGTATTTTTGTCATTTTGTTACCAAATCAAATTCACCCAGGACAAACATCCCTCTGGATCCGGAACTACATTTCCCATTTATTCTTTTCATAGACTTCCGGAAAAAAAAAAAAAATAATAATAATAATAATAAAAAATGACCCATATTACGCTATTTTTAATCTCTGTTCCAATGTTGTTTCCTCTTCACAAACACACCTGAAGTTGTGTTTTGTTTCATTCACACATGTTTAACACACAAACCCTGCGTATTTGGGCCGAGTTCTTCTCTCAAACAGAAAACACTCTGTTCCACCTCATGATGTCATGTGGTAATAGGAACAGGAAGTGCTCCACTGTGTTTTTAAACTCCATGCACCTTCACTACAATCATTTGGATAATGTCAGACCTGGAATGGCCAATTTCTACTGAACTAAAGGTAAAAGTTCACTTGAAAACTACAGCTTTGTGACATCACAAGGTGGAACAGAGCGTTTTGAGCTTTGGAGATGTAACAGACTAATAATAAAGAGTTACTCAAACACAACTCCAGGTCTGTTTTTGAGGAGGTAACAACATTCTAACGTGGCTAAAAGCTCAGGAGAGTCAAAAGCCTAGGGACTTTAGTGTGGGATTATAACGCCTCCTCCTGGACACAGCCTGTTACTGCATCACAGACTCAAACCTACTACTACTACTACTACTACTACTACTACTACTACTACTACACACTCTTATGGACAACTCAGAATGCTACATTAAAATCTGTAAGTTTCTAGGAAGTTAAAACCACACTTTGGAACATTCTCCATGGAGATAGATACGTTTATACCCTACTGTGGAATGTTATAGCCAAAATAAAAAACATTTCCATGGAAACAAGCAGGAAGAGGCCCTCCTCCAGGATAAATAAGAACCCACCCAGAGCAAGGACGTATAGGTTTGTACAGTTTTACAACTTTTCATTTCAGTCTTTTTGAGGTAAAAAGGTACATACTGTGGCTTTAAAGTATTGTCAAATGCTGTGTTTCAGATGATGTCACAACATTCTATAAACCAATAATATTCAATACAGCTGGGGGCAGGTAAAAAGTCTTGTTCTGTTGAAAATCAAACTCCTAAACAGGACCATGAACGTTTGTATTGATCACAGGCTCCTGAAAATGTGCTGTTTGAACCCATTTTGTATTTTTTCTTGAGTTTTCAGACAATCTTAAAACTTTTTTTGACAGTGTTTGCTTATGTGTCACCATGGAAACTGAACATCCCATCATCGGCTTAGATTTAGACAAACTTTATTGAGCCACAAGGGAATTATTTGGTCATTTATTAAGGATTGACTGGCTCCACAAACTTAAGTGATAAAGTGGCACATGTTTTTTGTGTTGGGAGCAGTGGTGGATGAAGTACTCAATTGTGTTACTTAAGTAAAAGTACAGTAAGGTGAAAAGTTAAAGTAAAAGTACCACATGAAAAAAAATCGACTTTTCGACTAAAGTAACTGTTAAATTGTACTTTTTTTTTTTTTTTTTTTAAAGAAAGATTTTTAGAACAATTAAAAGATGGAATGTAGTGATCACAAAACAGAATTTAGCTGATTTTAAGGGATTCAATTGATTTCTTAATTTTTCTAGCAGTTTTGTGTTTTTGGTTTGCTCAAAATTGGGATGGAAACTTAAACTACATGTCCTAAAAAATAAGTCTCAGTCATTTCAGCAGGTCTCAAACCATAAAGAAAAGTACTTTTTACTTTTCAGTCCAGATCTCAATGTAGTGGAGTCGAAAATACAGACACTTGCTCTCAAATGTAGTGAAGTAAAAAGTATCCACTATAAAACTGACTTAAGTACAGATAGATAACATTTGTACAGATGTACATTTTTGATGGCACAACTACACCAATAAAATAAGGACTAGTCTTTCACCCAAATGTGGTTATAAATATGATTTGAACTTCTGGATTTTATTTTGTGGAGGAAGATACAGGTCCTTGGAATATTTTCATTTGGATAAAAGTCTGAACCCTTGATTTTGGCAATTGTCGAAAATAAAGCAACACTTTGGTATTTTCTGTGATTTTTAATGTGTCTTTGGTGTGAAGTACAAAACACAACTTATTTACAGTGAAACAAACCCAGATTCAACAGCTCCACGAAACTGCCAAAAATGTGATTGTCAAAAAAGGCACTTTTCTTTTTTAAAAAACTGGACAGAATCTAAACAAATGCGCTAAAAAAACAGACGTTATTCTTTACACAGACTAAACACGGGTTTGGCAAAATGTAGCTAAGATATAAACTAAAGGAAAGTTACATTTTATTTGCTGAATCCAAGAACCAGATCCAGAACCAGAACCAGAACCAGAACCAGAGGAGTGTCCCAGCTGCTATGGGCCTGTGGCAGGGTTAAACTACAGTAAGTGCAAAGTTCATTCAGGATTTCATAATGCTGGAGACTTTTTTAGCATTAAAGGTGCATTGTGTAACTTTGCTGGAGGAGGACCTGCCACCTGCTTGCCTCCATGGAACGTTATTAATGGCCTGGGATGTTCCACAGTATGGCATTAAGCTTATCAATCTATCCATTGAGACAAACGTGTGACGCCAGTGAAATCTAAAGGATTTTGGAGAAATAAAACCACCTGTAATTGAATAACTGCAAGATGGACACGTTTAATGCCATACTGTGAAACATTTCAAATCAAAACCACGCAATTTCTATGAATGCAAGCAGTTAGCGGACCCCCTCCACCTGAAAGTTACACAATGCAACTTAAAAACAAAACCAAACAAAAATTACAATTACAACAAATTTGTAATCGTATTTCCGAAAAGATGAAAACAATGCATTATTTTTATCAAAGGTCTGACGCTTGGACTCAAAATCGCTTTCAAAACAAATGTGCAAAAGGAATTACTTGATCTGTACACCTGGTTAGTGCTTAAAAAACATGGAGGAGCTTCATAATTGATAGACAGCTGTAATCTATTCTCATGTGAAGGTGAAAATACAAACTAGAGTATTCACCACCGTTACAGATGTGGCGGCAAAACTACAAAAAAAAACAAAAACAAAGGCACAAAGTCAGTCGAAGTCAGATTTTCACTCAAACTTTGCTTCGAAGTTGTATCGCTGTATCTTTCTGTAAATATTGGCTTCACTTTCAGAGCCCTCCATTTGACCATTTACACCAGAATTTATATACTGATTGATAAGGCACCAGGTCCAGTACAGTGGCAGAGTGGTTAGCCCATTGAGACCCCCATTATAAGGTCTGTGGGTCTTATTCTGGATAGTTCCTCTACAGTACAATGATACGGCAACAAGAATGCACTTTGACACATTTAGAAACTGTACATTAGAAAATAATTATTATAAGTTTTTTTTGTTGTTTGTTTTTTACAAAGAGAAGGTCACGTTTTGCTTGCTATACTCTGTCTTAAAGGGGAAGGACACTTGGCAGCCTTACTGTATTGACTCTTAAAGGGGCAGGTCACTTGTTGGTACTGCGGTCATCGTTCTTAAAGGAGAAGGTCACTTGTTGGCCGACCTGTAGTCCATCTTAAAGGAGAAGGTCACTTGTTGGTTTTAGTATAGTGACTCTTAAAGGGGCAGGTCACTTGTTAGCTTAACTGCATTCACTCTTAAAGGGGCAGGTCACTTGTTAGCTTAACTGTATTCACTCTTAAAGGGGCAGGTCACTTTCCGGCCTTGCTGTGGTCCATGTAGTAGACGTTGACCAGGTGGCGGTTGAGGTGCCGCTGGTAGTCGCTCTTAAAGGGGAAGGTGCGGTCGCAGAAGATGCAGAGGTGGGCTTTGAGCTCGGTGGGCGTGGGTATGTCATCGGTTGGCGTTAGCATCTTCAGACCTGAGTCGTCACTGCATTCGGAGGCACTGTCAGATGCGTCAGATGCCCCTTCGTGGACCCCCTCGTGGATGCCTTCGTCCTCCTCGCTCTCTGTGGGTTTGCTGGACGGCTGCCGCTGGAGGAACAGAGGAGGTCGGCCTGATGGCTTCACGAACACCTCTTTGGAAGGAGATGGAGTTTGTGGAGGAGACTGGACCTTCTCAGAGCATGGACTCCCAGAACTTGGCGATAAACCTTCTGAGGTGGTGGGCTCCGTCTCCTGCTTGGACACAGTTGTCTGACTTGTCTTCTCCACAGGTTCCACCGCAGCCTGGGTAGCTTTGTCTCCGTTTGGCACCATTTCAAACTCCTTATTCAGAGCCAGTTTATTCGCCACATCCTCCACCAAAACTCCCTTCTTTTTGGCTGCCTTCTTTGGACTCTTCTCCCTTTTCTTTGACGATTTGTTCACGACCTCCAGCTTTATCTTATCTCCCTTTTCTTGTATTTTCTGGTTGGACTGTTCTGTCAGATCCTCCATCACCGCTGTAGCCTTCTCCGGTGAGCGTTCACAAACATTTTCAGATAGCGCAGTAGTGTCAGATTTACTCACTTCCTTTGACATCTCCTCAGGTACAATGTCCATCTTCTCTGGCACATTTTGGACCACCTCTGGAGCTGCTTTTGGGTCACCTCTCAGCCCACCGCTCTCCAGAGGTTCTCCGTTGACTGTTGAGGATTCCTTGACTTCTTTTTGGACCTCCACAGAACCTTGCTCTGTTTGACTCTGCCCTCCCTTTTTGCTCTTCTTCCTTTTGGGTTTCTCCTTAGCCTCTTTGACCTTTTTAATTTTGGCTGGACGTTCCACTTTCTGAGACAGGTCCAACACCTCCGCCGCCTTCCTCTTGGATGTCTTGGCTTTCTTGACTGCTTTAACAGACGCCATTTTGTTTGTTTTCTTGTCCTTCTTCCCTGCACCTTTACCATCCTCCATTTTGTCCCTCTCCTCTTCCTTCTTGTCCTTCTTGAGGGCACCTTTGCCCTCCCCCATTTTGTCCCTCTCCTCTTCCTTCTTGTCTTTCTTGAGCACCCCTTTGCCTTCCCCCATTTTGTCTCTCTCCTCTTCCTTCTTGTCCTTCTTGAGCGCACCTTTGCCCTCCCCCATTTTGTCTCTCTCCTCTTCCTTCTTGTCCTTCTTGAGCGCACCTTTGCCCTCATCCATTTTGTCTCTCTCCTCTTCCTTCTTGTCCTTCTTTCCCGTACCTTTACCATCCTCTGTTTTGGCTCTCTCCTCATCCCTCTCCTCAGACTTCTCTTGTGTCTTGTCAGCTTTCTTGCTTCGCTTTTTGGGTGTCATTCTTTGGACTGCTTTCACAAAGTCCTCCATCTTCTTCTGCTTGAGCTTCCTGTCCATGTCCTTCCCATTGTCTCCAGACTTCTTCACCTCTTCCTGGGGCTTCTTGTTCTTAATGGACAGATTGATGGGACTAGCTGGCTCTTCATCTTCATCCAGATCTTCTCCCAGATCCATGTAGGACTCCTCATCGGCGCTTCTGTCCCCCTTGCTGTCCGAATCTGCCTTCTTCACCCTCAGTTTGACCTTTGAAACATCCAGGCTCACGTCACATCCGGCGTGTCTGGACTTGATGTGGTACTGGAGGTTGCACTTCTTGGACGCGGCGTATTTGCAGAGGGGGCAGTTGAATTGGCGAGGGTTGAGGTGCAGTTCCACGTGCTTCTTGAAGTTGCTGCGGTCGGCGGTCTTGTAGTCGCAGTAGGGGCAGGCCAGTGGTTTGGGCCCGTTGTGGACCTGGCGGGCGTGGCGTGTGACCTCGTGCTGATTGGCCGCCAGGTAGTTACAGCTCTCGCATTTGAACGGACGCTCGCCTGCAACAGAGACAGAGGTCAGAGGTCACAACAGGCTCACAGGTTTAGACGTGAAGGTCATATACTAAGCCGGTCATAATAATTACTATATTGACTTATCGTTCAATACATTTAGTTATAATATGAAAAAATTTGAGCTTTAGAGAATTGAAAATGTAAATTCTATGGCTAATTATTGGTTCATTCTGCTATTTATTTGTTGCAGCTCAGGCCTTTTGAATGATACTGTCTTTTTAAAAATGATTTGCTGGGTTTATCCTGTTTTATTGTTTTTGTGTCAGTGTCATAAAGTAGATTCAATAATATCATTTATGCAGTACATCTCTCTAGCAATATATTGTGCTTAATATGTTAAATCTGACATGTTTCTAACTTCTTCTTTTCAAGAGATTTTTGTAAACAATACCAACATAGAGTACAGGGCACGGTATAAACTGAAACAGGCATAGCAGCAGTTAGTGAGATAAATAGCAGGTAAGGTTACTCTCCAAAACATCTGGTTAGTCTAGTGTGTGGTGGGCGGGGCTTCTCACCTGAGTGCGTCCTCATGTGGCGGGTCAGGTGGGTCTTCTGGGAGCTGGAGTAGTCGCAGTAGGGGCACTGGAACGGCCTCACGCCTGCAGGGAGGGAGAAATGTCAGAAGGGTTCTGGGGACTACAGACCTGGTCCAATCCTGGTCCTGTCCTATCCCAGTTCTACCCCAGTCCTATCGTGGTCCAGTAATATCACAGTCCAGTCCTATATTCAGTCCTAGTCCCAGTCCCAGTACCTGTGTGTGTGCGGATGTGCTGGATGTAGTTGCTCTTGCGGTCGCTGAAGTAGGAGCACTGGCTGCAGGTATGGAGTTTACTGGGGAAGTGGTTCCTCAGGTGTTTCCTCCAGTGATACTGACTCACTGTAGTGTAGGGACACAGCGTGCACTTGAACACCCTGTACACACACAAACAAACACACACACAAACAAACAAACACACACACACACACACACACACGTTAGCTTTACAGGCTGTGGGGACATTACACAAGCTTCCATTGTTCGTGACATCCCTCAGTCGCCCAGGTAGGATCCATAAATTCAATTCTGTAACTGGACAAAAGTTTTTTGATCAAATACGTTTCACAGCTCGTCCAAGCTGCTTCTTTACTTCTGGTCAGACGCTGGTGGTCACTGCCTTATATCTGCCTGAAGGGAGGAGCTAAATACACTAAAACTAACTAACTTGTTTACAGTTTCTGTTTGTTAGCTAGGTCTATGGAACTGCACTAAGTGGGGACTGTGCCTGAGTCATATTAGCATAAACATTCGGGCCCCTGATGGGTGCTTTCACACCACCTAGCATGAACAGGCTATCACTATGGTTTTGTTTTGATTTAGGTCTGAGGATTGAGTTGTAAATAGGAGAGAGATGATATCCTCCATTTCTGTTCAAGGATGGATTGTCTTTCCTAACAAAAATAGCCTCTTTAGCTCTCCTCTCAAACCATTTCTTTTCTCTGGCTAAGATCTGTACCTCACTCTTCTCGAAGAGGTGGTTAGAGGCTTTGAGATGGAGATGTACAGCAGACTGGAGTCCCGTTCTGCTTTCTTGTCTGTCGTCTTATGAAGTGTCTGTTTTGTTTCTACAGTGTAATGCTCACTGCAGTCCTTGTTACACAAAACAGCAACAAAACAGCCACTTCATAAAAGGAGTTCTTCTCTCAAACTGCAAACAGTGTTCCACCTTGTGATGTCATGTGGTAATACAGAAAGTGCTCCATTGTGTTTTTAAACTCCACACACCTTCACTAGAATCATTTAGATGATTTCACCCCAGGAATTTCAAATCTCTACTGAACGAAAGGTAAAAAGGTAGCTGTTAACTTGGAAAAATACCACTTCATGACATCACAACTTGGAACAGAGCATTTTGAGCTTTGGAGATGTAGACAGACTAATAGTAAAGGATTATTCAAACATGTGTTGAAACAAAACACAACTCCAGGTCTGTTTTTGATGAGGAAACAACATTAGAACATGACTTACAGCTCACAAGAGTCAATTTTGTGTAATATGGGACCTTTTAAAACATATAAAGCTGCCCTACAAAGGCAGAACGCCGTAACATGTTTGGTCAAAAATGAGTTTATGTCATTTTGGGGGTATTTGAGACTTTCTTTAACATGTGAATAAATATTGTGAGCCAATTTGATCGTTTTTAAACAAGAAAATACAGGGCTATGACAACCATAACATCTAAAACCATACGAGAAACCATGGCTTTGAAACTCTGAAGTAATTTTTCTCAGTGTTTTGCCTTTGTAGGGCAGTACGTCTACACATACGACCCAACGCCACTCTGTCCCACCTGTGATCCTGGTCTTTGCTGTGGTGCTTCAGATGGCTGATATAATGGTCGTATCTGTTAGTGTTGTAGCCACATCTCTCACAGCGAATCAGCCCCTTGATCTCGCCTCCCGCTGCGCTCTGATTGTTCTTCTCCAGTTCCTCGCGTGCTGGCTCCGCCTCCTTGCCCCTATGGCTCCGCCCCTCCACCTTATTGACCACGAGCATCTTACTGACGGCGTGAGTCTGCAGGTGCTCCACAAACTCCGATTCAGTCTTCGCCTAAAAAAAAGACATCGGTAGAGAGTCGTGTATGTGAGGGCATCTGGTCTAACCTAATCTAATCTCTGTATTTTTTAATATCTGCATTATTTTAGCTGCTGAAAATACCTGGAAGTTGCAGGGTTTACAGTGGAAAGGCTTCTTCTTGCTCTTTTTCTCTGGACTCTGGGTGGTCTCAGGGGTGGAGGGCGGAGTCAGGTGCTTGGCGGGCGGGGTCAGGTCTCGTGTTTCTGCTTCCTGCGTGTCCATTTCCTCTTCCTGTCCAACAGTGACGGCGGTGAACGCAGGGGATTCTGGGTACTCCACGATGCACACCTCCCGCTGGCTCTGATCGTCATAACTGTATCTGTGACCAAGAGCAATGTTAACAGGGTCTGAATCTTTAAGGCCTTGACTCAAAACGATTCTTGATTGAAAAGCGATTCTCAATTAAAAGGTGCACTTTGAAAATTTTTTAGTTGGAGGTGCGTCACTTGCTTGTTTCTATGGATATGTCAACGCTCTGCCTGGAAAATAGCTCAACCTTACATTTATTTAATTACAAGTGGTTTTATAGCTCAAAAATAACTAGAAAAACAGGCGGGGGTCTGACCTGTAACTTGGTCTGGTTTAGTCTTGATGACGATAGAAAGGTTTAATGCCATACTCTGAAACATTCCAGACACAGCAATAACAACAGATCCTCCACCAGAAAATGCAACTATAATAATAGGTCTCCTCAATCATTAGACTAAACTGAAATAAGTATATGCTACTGGAGCTCAACAGTGACCACACACTCTGGTTCCGAAAGTAAATTTTTCTTTCATTCTTACCATAAAGTTTCAGAAACAGATTTTAAATAAAATTATTTAGTTTTTATTTTATTCTTTTAAATTATTTAGTTTTTATTTTATTCATTTACAGCTGGGGACATTTAGTTTGTAATGGCATGGGATACTGTTCTAACTTTTATTACAGACAGCCACACTAACCTGATTATGTTCTCGTCCTCCTCATCAGAGAAGGTCTCCCCCACCGTCTTCAGTTCCATCATCTCTTTAGCTCCACCCCCTTCTGAACAGACTCCGCCCCCTTCAGACAGCGCCGTGGAGACAGAGGCACTGCCCACCTCCGCTGTCACCGCGGCAACGTTGGCGAGCATCACGAGCTGTGGCGCCGGAGACGTGAACAGCCCCAGAGACATGATGCACCTGTGAAAAATTAAGAAATAAAACTTATCCAATGAATCAAATAAGTCTGTAAAAGAGAAAATAAGACCAAACGTGAACTTTAGCAGCAGAGTTTGTTTAGCTGTGCGGCAGAATACAACTGAAATATTTGTATTTGGAAGTGGTGGTATCAAATACTGATGAATCATCAACATGTATTTTTAGGTTTCAAAAAGTGTTTTTTTTTTTACGCAAGATATTAAACAGGAACTGTATGTAGCCTGCACTTTTACTGTGTTAAAAAAAAGGTTCTATTATTCCATCTGAAGGTCACCAGTGCCTTAACCTGCAGACAGAGGACACAAGGTCTGTCATGAAATGAAATTTGGAAGTACGTAAGTAAGATATATTGCTTAAAAAAATATAAACAATAATATTCAAACTAATCTATGCCAATATTATAACCCTTAAGCAGCACAGTTAGAAAACAGTAACTGCAAAAACACAGAAGGAAAAACTTTATTCATTCATTGGTTTGTATCTGTAATGAGTCATTATTTATTCAACCCTCTCATTATTTAAGTAACACTCTTCAGCTCAAATCTTATCTCAGTACAGTTCTTCCATGTACTTAAGTCAATATAGTAATTATCATGACAGACCTGGAGGATACGTTTCCAAGTTCCAAGGTTTTGTTTCTCAGTAAATGGACAGGCCATGCCTCATGTGGAAACTCAAAACCCCCAGAATTCACTGACTGAGCTGCACTGACTCATGTGAGGCTCATCCTGCTTTCTGATTAGATAATCATCTTTAGAACCAACACATCAAATTTTATTAACAATGCTGTTGTAGCGGGTCATGAGTAGTCTAATGGCATCTGCAGTCTGTCCTTCTCCTGGTCTCTCTCTTGTCTCTCTGTTGTCCTGTAAACAGCTGTTGTGTGAGGAGACCCTGAGACTACACCTCAAGATCAAACACACACACAGACACAAACACAGACACACAAACCACAGGGGGCTAAACACACTGCTCACACTACTGCAGTACTGAGTAATCATAGTATTAAGTACTTCAGAGCATACCGTAACACACTGAAGAAAACAGCAGAAATTTGATTCAATTAAAAGTAAAAGAATCACCATATGAAAACTACTACTATAGTTACTTAATAGCAGTGTTGTCCTACCAACATTTAAAACTCGATTTTGAGGTTATGAGTAACCAAACATTTTCCTCAAAAAAGAGTAATATTACTTAGTGCAAAATAGCGGTAGAAAGAAATGGCTCGAGAAAGGGTAAAATCTGGTATTTGGAAAAACTACTACTCAAATAAGCCTAAATTAAAGAGTAACTATTGGGGTTTTACATGTGATTTATAATTTGAAGTTGATGTAATTGGAAGAACTAAATAATGCACAAAAATCACAAATAAAATGTATTTTCAAAGAATATACACAAAATTTCTGGCAAACTAAAATCATATCTGAAGGAGCAGTGCAAGAAATACAAATGTTCAAATCATTTCATATCATCGAAATTTCCAATTTATTTTAAAAAGTTACTGAAGAAAATGTAACTGAGAACTGCCCACCCCTGATAGTACATTCAGTTTAGTTCGTGACAACTTTTTAACACTATTTGAGTTAAAATGTCTTTGCATACCAGCTCAGAGCCAGGCCCACATGCTGTGTGTGTGTTGTGTGTGGGAATGTGCAGAAGGAGCCTCTGTTTGTGCTTCACGAGGCTCGACATTTTGTTGTCGGCCATTTTGAACAGCACCACACCTCAGAGACAGCGCCAGCTCGGTCCTATTCAAAACCCCCATAAGGAACATATTATTCTCCCGTACAGGTATCTAGGTTTAAACTCTCAACTACACCACTTGCAACTTGATTTAATATATTCCCAGTTAACATTCGGCTAAATTAAAAGTAACATTAATTGTGTCGGTTAAGTTTAAAAATGGGAAATAAAAAGGCCACGTGACGGAGCAGAGTAAGAGGTACGTGTCAAAAAGCATCAACATTTGCACCGGGAATCAATTTTGCGGCTATAAAAGTTTTGTCTTGATGGTTTGTTCACTTTTTATCGATTTTTCCGCTTTGTCATTTAGAAATATGAAGAAAATTGGTTAAATAAAAAAGGAAATCTGCATTAAATAACTTAAAAGTCGCAACAAACCGCGATTTTAACTTTTCGAACGATGTCCGGGTAAAGTTTGCTTACGGAAGTAGACATTTTGGAGACCTATCGGGTAAATAAGGTGTTAAAAGTTGCTCAAAAGTACGATGGTAAGTGCTGAATGAAAGTACGCCTTAGTTCGGGTGTTCTTGAGTTTAGGATCGGGTGTAAAGAGATCCGAGAGTTAGCCGTGGTCCTGATCAGCCCCAGGACAGCGCCTCCATTTTGCACACACTAAATCTGTCCTCCGGAGTTTCCAAACGGATAAACTCGGTCTAAAGTGTCCGGCCGCGGTGCAAACCCCCTCGGTATCCCAGCCCGCGGGCCCCGGCACTTACCTGCTCGAGTTGGCACCACTTTAGTCGAGTTTTTTGTCAAGATTTGCCACTTTTTGTCACAGACGCCGAGCGCTCAGGGAAAAGTTTAGGCACATTCCTCCACACGCTCTCACTGACGCAGGCACGGTGACGTCAGCACGTACACAGCTGCATTTTAACGGAATCCGCCCTCCGCCGTGAGCGTCTGTACCGGCTACGAGTTTATATAATATATACAAGCTATGAGTATATATAATATATACAGGCTACGAGTTTATTTAATATATACAAGCTATGAGTATATATAATATATACAGGCTACGAGTTTATTTAATATATACAAGCTACGAGTTTATACAATATATACAGGCTATGAGTATATAAAAATATACAGGCTAAAAGTATATAAAATATATACAGTCTACTAGTATATCATATATACAGTCTACTAGTACATAATATATACAGTCTACTAGTATATATACAGGCCTACAGGCTGATATATACAGTCTTTGGCTGTGAGCATAGACTTATATACACAATACAGTATACATGACCAACTCTATGACCAACTTCACTAAAACTCAGATAAAAGTGACCATAAACATACAAACAAACAAACCATACTCAATTTATGTGTATTTATGTAGAACTTTGAGATGTTTATTTTTTTAATCATATGAATGTTTCTGGTAAGATCCAGAAGATTATAAACAATAGGGTCCCATTTAGAGAAATGTCCCCCTGAAAATCTCAGAGGGACCTTCCTGGTCAGTGGATGAATTGACTGATGATAACTGACGTGAAAACATGTGTCCATCATCATGTTTCTTCTTCTTCTGTATCTGGGTCCAGGCCTCCGGGTTAGGGGCTACTAAACCCCCTCACCCTGGACACCTTCTGCTCCTCTGATCCACCAAGGTCTTCCTCAGGAACTCCTACCAGAGGAACGTGTCTGAACCAGGTGCCTGAGCCACCTCAGCTGGCCCCTCTCCACGTGGAGGAGGAGCAGCTCTACTCCGAGCTCCTCCTGTGTGACTGAGCCCCTGTCTCTATAGAAGCGTCTTTCAGGTTCCACCTGGTGACAAATGTGTTTTGTAAGGACATGTTTCATTCACTTCGTAGAATGTGATGATTTCATCATTTCAGACAGTCTGGAGGTTCACTGTTTTTGAAATAAAATGTTGGATCTGAACCTCATTAATATTTGTTTGGGATCAGCTCCATATAGTCCATAAAGTTTAAAAGCACTATTTGCCTAAATGCATACAAATATGACACGCTTTTTAATTTGTATTTTCTTATTATTATTTGGGGGAACTCTTTTATTGGTCTGATATTAGTCTAGGGAAGTATAAGTCTATCCCATAGATTAAAAAAAAAAAAAAAGTGTGTGACGTCAGCGCCACTCAAATGAAGCTCGCGACACTAGAGGTTAAGAGGCGGATTTGGAGCCAGGCTCAATATTGTGAATGGGATTTTTTTGACGGACAAAATAGCGAAGGAAAAAAAAAAA
The DNA here is from genome assembly GCA_029959045.1 of Taenioides sp. WSHXM2023. NCBI lineage: Eukaryota > Metazoa > Chordata > Actinopteri > Gobiiformes > Gobiidae > Taenioides > Taenioides sp. WSHXM2023. The sequence goes on from CM057087.1 coordinate 22,334,373, forward strand.
ACAGGATCATGTAGAGCGGGTCAATATGCAGTTGACGTCACAGGTTTCCCCTGATCCACTTCCGGCGGTCCAGATCTCCGTAGGCCGCCATAGTAAACACACTGTCCAATTCTAAATTACGCGTCATAAAGTCACAAAATGCCCGAGAAATGTTGTGCCTATCAGTGTTCTCAGACAAAAGACAAAGATAAAAACATTCAGCTGTACAGGATTCCTGCTGAGTCTGATCCTGACCGCAGAAGTAGGTGGATTGCTGCAATTAGACGAGCCCATCATAAAACTGCTGACAAGCCCTGGGAACCAACCAAACACTCCAGGCTTTGTAGCAGACACTTCATATCAGGTGTGGTTTGATTTGATCTTTACAGTTTTACTAGTAGGTCAATCACTTTGAGTGGTTTCACATTTGTAAGCAAGAAGACTTAATTACTATTAATACAGTGTAACTATCAGATGTTGCAGTGTTTTTGTATGTTTTTGCACATAACTATCACTTTATTGGTCTTTATTCACAAAGTTTTAACATATCATTACCTCCGCCAAGGAGATTATGTTTTCGCCTGAGTTTGTTTGTTTGTTTGTTTGTTTGTTTGTTTGTTTGTTAGCAAGATAACTCAAAAAGTTATGGACGGATCTTGATGAAATTTTCAGGAAATGTTCCTAATGGTACATCCAACAGATGATTAAATTTTGGTGATGATCCAGAAGAAATCCTGGATTCTGGATCACTTTGAAAATTTCGTTAGCATTGCGTTAAATGGGGCTTGGCGGAGGTCTGCGCTCTCTGAGTGCTTTTCTAGTGTATGTTTGTATTATTATATATTTATTTATTATTCATTTAATGGTTAATGGCCGCTGTTAGGGCTGTAAAAAGGACCTGGGGCACACTGTAGGGGTCCGATATGTTCAGATTAGCAAGCTTGTCCTCATATCTTTTCTTTGATTACTATCTCGGTGATTAGTGAAGTCAGTATGAGTAAAAGACGGCTTTTTGTTGTCACTAGAGCACTGGCGGTCAGTCATGATTAGACCGTCAATATGGCGGATTGACAACTTCCTGTCACGTGACTGCATACACTCTATTGGAACATTTTAAGACCAAAATGACGAGGCTCACAGCAGCAGGTACAGAGAGAGGGACGACAGTATTCTGATGTAAGTCAGCAGGAGCCAGAGTCAGAAGGAGCCGGAAGAGCCGCATGGGAACTTGTTATTTGGAGCGCGGCGGCTGGTGCGTTAACTCTGTCCATTTATATAAACTACAGTCTGTGGTTTATCCTAAATCCAGAAGAGGGCGCCATTATATTGGCCGAGTTGCACATGGGGCTCCTGTAAGTCTCTGTTTTTTGTTTTTAATCAAACGCAAGTGAAAAACAGAGGCGTCACATCACTTCAAAGCAACACTTGATGATTCAGTCGAAATAGAAAGTTAAAGCCAGACTTCAGCGCTGCGCATTTCAGTGCATTAAAAATATGAGTTTGTAGTCTTTGTTGGTTGTTTGCTAAAATGTTATGTGGTGGAGATTTCTACTTTTAGTCTCATATTTGATGTCTAAGAGAAAACATGGCCTAAAAGAACTGAATGTAAAAAGAGAGAGAGCCTTTTGTTAAAACTATAAGAGGGAGGATACACACAGTTCCTGGAAAGTGTCATTTGGGATAGTTTCAGGATCTAAAACACAGGCTTTGAGCTGGTTCTAAACTAAACAGACCCTCTGCTTCCTTATCTACTTCATCTGTAATCTTGACTTGATGAGTTTATTATATTTAAGTGAATTATCTGTAAATACATCATGCACAAAATGAAAAGTTCTGTGTAAAGATCTGTTACGTTTCAAATGTTCTGAATAAAAATAAATACATAAATAAAAATAATGCAGTATCCACTCAAACGTGATTAACAACTTTACCATATTACACTGTGACCAAAGCGGTTTGTGTAACTTTTCCGCTGGAGGGTCTGGCACATGTTTTTCTCCATGGAGATGTTATTGCTTTGTCTGGAATGTTCCACAGTATGGCATTAAACCTTTCTATCTTCATGGAGACCAAACCAGACCAAGTTACAGGTCAGATCTGTGGAGAGGCGACCCCGCTCACAGTCAGAACACCTGTTTTTCTAGGTATTTTTGAGCTATAAAACCACATGTAATTGAGTAAATGTAAGTTAGAGCTGTTTAATGTTCCAGGCAGACAATGATATATCGATCGAAACAAGCAGGTGACGGACCCCCAAACCAACAGTTACATAGGGGTTTTGCTCATGACAAAAGTACTATTACTTCAAATGAACCTACTACAGTACAAGTACAAGAGGAGGCGTCCTCTGTACATGTGGGTGAGAGGTCCCCTGTTTCCTCAGCACATTCACAGTAACTGCAGAATCAGGTTAGAACTGGACACAGTGACTCAGAGACTTCAGAGACATCAGCCCTTCTGTGGCAATGGGCCTGAGGCGGGACAACTACATACGAATACTCACGTGTACATGTACTAGCAGTAGAAGTACTAGTGCTTCATTTTAGTAGTAGTGTCGAAGTACTAGCAGGCGCTTTATGGCCCATTCACAAAACTCTCCACATCACTGGAAATATTTTGTACAGTGTAACAGCACTTTTATTTGAGTATAATAAAATGTATAGTGTAACAGTACTTTTACATCACTAATATATTGTAGTAATTGTACTCTTACTTGAGTAATATTTTGTAGTTTTATATATATCGCACATTTCCGTCTCCAGTAGCCCATTTTTCATCAAGGTGCTGTGGTTCACCTGACGCAGACCTTGTTTGGCCGGGCGACGTCTGAACCGGCATGAGGTGGGCCGTAGCACGAAGGGTCTTGCCCAAGGACCCACACTGGCTTGCTCATTGCCCCTCGGGGGGGATTCGAACCCCGGTCCCCCATGTGAAAGTCAAGTGACTTACCCCTTGGAGCACTTGGGGCTGAAGAAACATCAGACATCTCAGTCCAGAAAAATGCAGTACAGGAAGAGCAAAGATACTGCGCAGAACTCTCAGGCTCCCAGACCTCTGGTAGAAGACCCGAGCTGGATGAGGGTGAGAGAGACCAACCACCGTGGAAGGTGAGGAACACATTTTTTTTTTATCTGTATATATATATATATATTTCCTGGTTAAGTCCAAGTTTAGGTTTTGATTTAGTCCAAGCTTAGACCTAGTAGTGACTTTAGGCCATAATGTTGTTACCTGCTCAAAAACAGACCTAGAGTTGTGTTTTATTTCATTCAAACATGTGTAACCCTTTATTATTAGTCTGTCCACATCTCCAAAACTCCTACTACCTTTTCTTTAGAGACTGGCAATTCCAGGGCTGAAACTGTCCAAATGGTTTTAGTGAATGTGTGTGGATCCAAAAACGTTCATTTTGTACATTAACTGCTTGGGTTCTTTTTAAAGTCCATACAGTAGGAGATGTATCGTAGTCTTTAAAAAGTGCCCAAGAGGTTGAAAGTGTATGGAGTTTAAAAACACAGTGGAGCCCTTCCTGTAATACCACATGACATCAGAAGGTGGAGCTGAGCGTTTGCTGTTTGAGAGAAGAACTCAGTCTAAATCTGCAGGTTTGTGTGTTAAACATGTGACTGACACAAAACACAACTCCAGGTGTGTTAAAACATTAGAACAGATCAGAAAACAGTGTGATATTGGCCCTTTAAATGGACTGTGCTCTGTCCTGTTCCTGTGAAAATGCAGCTTTGTGGGTTTGGTTCATAAAAATAAACAAAACATTTTATCCCGTGAATTATCTCTAAATGCTGAGAGGCCGCGTACACGTGCAGAGTCACACACAGACACTCGTGCTTCCTCTGGGCCTCTTCTTCTTTTCACAAACACAGCGTTTAAACTACTTTACTGATTCTACGTTGGTTCTACATTTATCTCTATGGTGGAATGTTCGGTAGTTACCATGGTGACACGATACACACAAAAGCAAACACTGTCAAAAAGGTTTCAAGCTGAATACGAAATGGATTTAAACAGCACATTTTCAGGAGCCTGTGGTCAATACAAGTGTTCATGGTCCTGTTTAGGAGTTTGATTTTTGACAAAAATGTGAGAGTGACTCACTGAAAAACTGTGAGAGGGACTTGTTTGGCAGCACAAATCAGCTCATCTGTTGTAGTTCCAGCTAAATCAGTTCTTTATGATTAGATTGTGTTAAATAGAAACTCAGATCAAGTCTAACAGAGCTTCAGACAGAGAGATGCCTACAGTTAGCACCAAATAATTAGCCTCAACTGAGTAGGCTGTGCGCTTTGAGCCATGTTATAATGTTGTTACCACCTCAAAAACAGACCCGGAGTTGTGTTTTGTTTCATGTTTGCGTAACCCGTCTACTTCTGCAAAGCTCAAAACGCTCTGTTCCACCTTGTGACGTCATGTAGTGGTAGTTTTCAAGTGAACAGCTCCTTTTACCTTTAGTTCAGTAGATTGTTGGGGGGTTGTGGGGTATGGTGGTGGGGGGTGATGGGGGTACGGGGTCACTTGGGTCCAGCCGTAGATCCTCGGGTCCAGCTGATGTCTGACCGCGAGTAACCCGCAAACAGCTGTTCACACCGGAAACAGCGGGAGCCCGACCTGCGCCTTCACAATAAAACACCAACTTTACCACTGAAGGATTCTCTTTAAACAAACCGAGTTATTGTGGAAGTGGACAGTTATTTAGACAGAATTCTGCTAAGCCAATGCTAATTTAGCGTTTTAATTTAATATTTAAATTAGAAAAATAAACTTTTAATTAAATTAGAAACAGTACGGGGCTGCACATAATAGGCCTAAAGACCACAGCCTAAAACAATAACGTAGGCCAGGCATGTCCAAACTATGGCCCAAATTACCTTGAGCAGTACTTTTGGCTGTAAGTTTTTTTTAAATCTACCTTGATAAGACAATATTTAATATTTATTGTGTAGTTTTGTGGATCTTAGCATGAATAAAGGACTGATAGCTCATTCTAACGTGTTAAACATGAATATTTCAATTATTCACATTATTCCTCGATCGGCCCTCTGTTTCGTCTGTGTTTAGATATGTGGCCCTTGATGAAAAAAGTTTGGACACTCCTGACGTAGGCGAACTAATAAAGCCTATAGACAGACACAAATGTCTAACCCAAAGTGACCCGGTCTCATTTACGCTGGCTGACGCTGGTAGCCTTGTAAAAGTTGGTTATATTTGATGATTTCTTATGAAGGTCAGACCGGAAGCCGTGCATGCTGGTGCGCGTGAATGCTGGTGCGTGCGTGTGCGTGCCGGTGTGTGTCTGTCTCGCAGCTCCGGGGCAGCGGCAGACGCAGCGCAGCGGCAGAGCGAGCGGCACGGTAGGATCACTCTCTGCACACACTGGCACGCACCGGGCTCATAACGGACATACCTGCACCTCACCGGGGATTCACCGGGGTTTAACGCGGCCTGTCCCGGGCTCAGGGTCTTTACTGCCCGCAGGACTCTTCAGAGGATCGGGGTAAAGTACAGTTGTGGAGTTGTTGGATGTTTGCTGTGGTCTTTAAGGTGTGAAACTCACGGAGCAACGCGAACACACGGATTAGGGGCACGTACACGTGCGCGACATCTGATTCAATTTAAAATTTCAGTTTTATTTAAAATTTTATTTAAAAAGAGTTCGGCCCATAACGAGATCAAAAGTCAAGAAAAAACTGCAGGCGCGAGGAGGAGGCGGAGAACTGGCAATGTGAAGAGAGGAACATTTAAATAACAAAAAGCACAAGTCTTAACTAGGTCTAAACCAGGACTGAAACAGGTTTAAAGCTCAGACCTGCCCGGGTTCCAGCGTAATGAGCCGCTGATGCGGGTCTGCTGATGGATCAATAGATGATTAGTTTAGGGTCAGTTTAGGGTCAGTCTGCTCCCTTCAGATGGACTCAGGTCTCAGAGACTAGACCAGGGCCTAGACCAGGGCCTAGACCAGGGCCTAGACCAGGGACTAGACCAGGGACCAGACCAGGGCCTAGACCAGTGACCAGACCAGTGACCAGACCAGTGACCAGACCAGTGACTAGACCATGGACCAGACCATGGACCAGACCATGGACCAGACCAGGGACCAGACCAGGGACCAGACCAGGGACCAGACCAGGGACCAGACCAACAATCCATTATTTAGTTAATTCACCATAACCAGGACTAGACTAAACCAGGTCCAGTACTGAACCAGGACTAAACCAGACCTGGCAGTCTAGTTCAGTCCTGATTAATTATTAATAATTAATTCTCATCTATGCGTTCACTCACTAGTGTTAGGTATTAGGTATTAGGTAGTAGTAGTAGTAGTAGTAGTAGTAGTAGTAGTAGTAGTAGTAGCAGTAGCCTATGGTAGTTGTTATCATAGTAAAAGTACTTTGGAGCTTCCTTGTCTCCTTCCCTTGCCTCCTTATCCCGATCTGTAATGAAAGTCCAGATAAGTGACCTTTGAACCCGGAGCGTTGCGTTGGACAACCCTTTACCTGTGTCCGTGAATGCATCATGGGGCGTTCAGGGTCTGATACACTGATACATGTTCGTAGGAATCCAGAGGGGCAGAAATCACAAAGAGGGGAGAGCTGGGTTGCCAGATCCAGTGGGTTGCCAGATATAAAAAGGTTTAATGGGCCAGAAAATGTTAACAGACTGTACAAGAACTGAAACAACAATATAACTGAAAATATGCCTAAACCTGAATAAAGGTGCACTGTGTAACTTTTCTGGTGGAGAGTCTGCCTTCCGCTTGTCTCCATGGTGATGTTATTGTTTTCCACAGTATGGTTTTAAACAAATATATCTTGCATTTATTCAATTAAAGGAGTTTTTATTTCTCAAAACTACCACAAAAACATGCATTCTTACTGCGAGCGACTCCACTTCTCCATAGATCTGACCTGTAATTTGGCCTGGCGATGTGGCTGCTCGTCTCCATGGAGATAAGTTAAATTAGAAGTTAAATTAAATGCCATCCTTTAGACATTCCAGGAGATAAAAAAAACAAAAACATTTACATGGAGTCAAGCAGATGGCAGACCCACTACCAGAAAGGTTACATAGTGCACCTTTAAAGCCACAGTATGGAACATTTTAGCCAAAAAATAAACGCAAATAAAAGCATGTTTTTTTTTTCCTTTTCATTTTGGGTGATTTTTTTTTTTTTTTGCACTGAAAAATGTACACAAACATGAGTCCTTACTGTGAGCGGGCTTGCATCTCCACAAACCTGACTCTTATTTGTCCTGGAGAAGGGCCTCTTTCTGCTTGTTTCCATGGAAATGTTGTTGATTTGGATATAATATTGGACCGTATGGAGAATATTCTGGTTTTAACTTTCTATTTCCATGGAATCTTGCAGGTGATGTCTTCCAGAAATTTCCACACTGTAGCTTTAAATGTGGCTTTTATAATATGTGAACTTGTCCGGGGCGATCTGAGGGAACGTTCACACTTGCACTTTTACCACATCGAAGCTGGAATTAAGTCAGGAGGAAACCCCGAAACTAAACCAGAACTAAACCAGAACTAAACCAGAACTAAACCAGAACTAAACCAGAACTAAACCAGAACTAAACCAGGATTAAACAAGGACTAGAACAGGACTAAACAAGAACTAGAACAGGATTAAACCAGTTCTAGAACAGGACCAAACCAGGACCAAACCAGGACCAAACCAGGACCAGACCAGAACTAGACCAGAACTAGACCAGGACTAGACCAGGACTAGACCAGGACTAGACCAGGACTAGACCAGGACTAGACCAGGACTAGAACAGGACTAGAACAAATACTAAACAAGGACTCAACCAGGACTAAAGTAGAACTAAACCAGGACTAGAACAGGACTAAACCAGTTCTGGAACAGGACTAGCCCAGGACTTGACCAGGACTTGACCAGGACTAAACAAGAACTAAACCAGGACTAGAATACAGTCCCTGACAAAAGTCTTGTCGCTTATCCATTTTGTAGAAACAAAAGCTTATAACCTGACTATAAATTAATCGATTGGTTTTTAGAAATGTCTCATATGAAAGCTAAAACCCTCCCAAATTATGCTCAATATACTAAAATAAATTTGCTTCACTGAAGAAAGATTGATCATTTAATGAACACAGAAAGGTCAGATTTTGGCAAGACAAAAGTCTTGTCGCCTACAGAAAATTGAACAAATAATTTACTTCAAATACAAAAATATGTTGCATAACGTCAGTGAATTAAGTAGTGGTGCTGTGAGATCCATATTTAATATCTTGTATGACTTCCATGAGCTTGAAGGACTGCATCCATGCGGTTCGACAATGATTCATACAATTTGTTGATGAAGTCATCAGGAATAGCAAAGAAAGCAGTCTTACATGCCTCCCAGAGTTCATCAAGATTCTTTGGTTTTGCCTTCCATGCTTCCTCTTTCATTCTACCCCAGACATGCTCAATGATGTTCATGTCTGGTGACTGGGCTGGCCAGTCCTGGAGCACCTTGATCTTCTTCGCCTTGAGGAACTTTGATGTAGAGATAGAAGTATACGATGGAGCACCATCCTGCTGCAAAATTTGACCCCTTTTATGGTTGGGAATGTAAGAGGTAGCTAATACTTCTTGATATTTTAGGCTATTGATATTGCCTTCCACCCTGCAAATGTCTCGCACACCCCCATACTGGATGTAACCCCAGACCATGATTTTTCCGCCTCCAAACTTAACAGTTTTCTGGGTGAATCTTGGATCCATGCGGGCTCCAGTAGGTCTCCTGCAATATTTGCGGCGGCTGTGATGTAATTCAACCGAGGATTCATCTGAGAAATCCACCTTCTGCCACTTTTCCAGTGTCCATCCTTTTAGCAGGCTGTGGGCCTTGGCAAATGCCACACGGTTTTTTAATTGCCTTTTGTTTAGTGCTGGTTTCTGTGCACTGATTCGACCATGGAGGCCATTTCGAGACAGAATTCTACAAACTGTTCTGGTTGACACAGGGACTTGAGGTGACCAGGCCTGGTGGGGCTCTGCTGCAGTGGAAAAGGGGCTGGCCTTGGATTTTCGAATCAACAAACGGTCCTCCCAAGCAGTTGTTTTGCGGGGTCTGCCGGACCTGGGCTTGTCAAAAACATCTCCAGTCTTTTCAGATCTTTTTCTTATTCTTTGTACTTGACGCTGAGACACATTGAAGGTGTCAGCCACCTCAGCAGTGGATCTGGTCTTCAGCCTCTTGATAATTAACGCTTTGGTCTCAGGGTGGATCTTAGGCATGTTGTCAGAGGTCAAGTTGCAGTTGATGTGAAGGTCTGGTGTGCTGGGGTTCTTTTTATACACACCCACTAATTGATTGATCAGTAACTGATCACAGGTGAGGCTGTAATCTAGGATTGGGTGCATCATATGACAAGGCGACAAGACTTTTGTCTTGCCAAAATCTGACCTTTCTGTGTTCATTAAATGATCAATCTTTCTTCAGTGAAGCAAATTTATTTTAGTATATTGAGCATAATTTGGGAGGGTTTTAACTTTCATATGAGACATTTCTAAAACCAATCGATTAATTTAAAGTCAGGTTATAAGCTTGGCAATGGATAAGCGACAAGACTTTTGTCAGGGACTGTAGGACCAAACCAAGTCCACATCAGGATTAACACAGGCCAGTCTGGATTTAAGTAGCTCTAGTCTGTGTCTGTATCAGAATTGGGCTTTCAACTAATTATTATTTAACTCCTCGATTATTCTTTCGATTATTCTTTCGATTATTCTTTCGATTATTCTTTCGATTATTCTTTCAGTTAAGTCGAGTCGGTTAGAAAGCATAAGATCCGGACGTGCAGGTGCTATTTTTGACTACATTTGACCCAGAAGAAGCACTGTAGAACTTCCTGGTGGAGTAAAGACCAAAGATTTAGTTTGAATCAAAAACACAACGTTCAGACATTTCCTGTGTCATTTTCATCTAATTACAGCTCTGGCTTAGCCGTAGACTGTAGTGGAGTGTGATGATCCAAATTTGGAGCAGAGTTTGGAACAGGAATTTATTTACGGACAAAATAGCAAAATTAAAAACGCCAGGATCATGTAGAGCGGGTTTGTACGAACGTTTTAAGACCAAAATGACGAGGCTCACAGCTTCAGTTACAGAAAGAGGGGGGACAGTTTTTCAATGTAAAATCAACTGGAGCCAGAGTCGATGGAGCAGGAAGCAACCCCATACTCACTTCCTGTTTGGAACGAGGCGGCTAGCGGGTTAGCTGTGTCCATTTTAATAAATACAGTCTTTACAGTCCCTGAAACCTCACGTCTATAGACCAGTCGACAATTATTCGGTTATTTGATTAGTTCATGACATCGAGCTGGGGGTGTTCTGAAGGTAGAATGTATGTGTATGGCAAAATGTTCAGCAGTTGCCATGGTGACACATTTTTATTTATTTATTTTTTTTTATTTGAGAGGGACTTAACCGCACAAATCAGCTCACTTTTTATAGTTCCAGTCAGTTCTTCGTGGTCAGATTGTGTTGAAATAAAGATCAGACAGACCAGTGCCTACAGTTAGCAAAGTATCAATACTGCAATAGTCGATTAGTTGTGATTAGCTGATAAACTTCTCCCTAATCGGGATACAGCCGAGCTCAGAAAAGTCCCAAAAGTTTTCCCTTTCTCTGTCTGTTCGATTTTCTCAGGCTCTAATGGAAAAAGACTTAACCATATTAATATATTAATATTAACCATAAACCAGAGTTTAGTCCTGGTTTAGTCCTGGTTTAGTCCTGGTTTAGTCCTGGTTTAGTCCTGAATTAGTCTGGACCTGGTTTAGTCCTTGTTTAGTCCTTGTTTAGTCCTTGTTTAGTCCTGGTTTAGTCCTGGTTTAGTCCTGGTTTAGTCTGGACCTGCTTTAGTCCTGGTGTAGTCCAGGTTTATTTCTGGTTTAGTGTGGACCTGGTTTAGTCCTGGTTTAGTGCTGGTGTAGTCTGGACCTGCTTTAGTTCTGGTGTAGTCCTGGTTTATTCCTGGTTTAAATGCAGTCGTCCAGTTGATCGTGATGGGAATGGGAGGATGAGAAAAACTGGGATTTCAAAATCATCTGAATCATTATTTTCCCTGTGATTATTTTTCCTGACTGTAGACCTGGTCCTGGTTTAGTCCAGCTGTAGACCTGGTCCTGGTTTAGTCCGGATTAGTCAGGACAGGTTTAGGTTTCGGGTTAGACATGGTTTAGAGATGTAGTCCTAGGTTAGTCCAGCTGTAGACCTGGCCCTGGTTTAGTCCAGCTGTAGTCCTGGTTTAGTCCAGCTGTAGTCCTGGTTTAGTCCAGCTGTAGTCCTGGTTTAGTCCAGCTGTAGTCCTGGTTTAGTCCAGCTGTAGTCCTGGTTTAGTCCAGCTGTAGTCCTCATTTAGTCCTTGGTATAGACCTGGTTTAGTCCAGCTGTAGTCCTCATTTAGTCCTTGGTATAGACCTGGTTTAGACCAGCTGTAGTCCTGGTTTAGTCCAGCTGTAGTCCTGGTTTAGTCCAGCTGTAGTCCTGGTTAAGTCCAGCTGTAGTCCTGGTTTAGTCCGGTTATAGACCTGGTTTAGCCCAGCTGTAGTCCTGGTACTGCTTTAGTCCAGCTGTAGACCTGGTCCTGGTTTAGTCCAGATGTAGTCCTGGTTTAGTCCAGCTGTAGTCCTGGTTTAGTCCGGTTATAGACCCGGCTCATGTGTGGCCTTGTTGCAGGGCCCTGAAGGATGTCGGCCTGGACTCAGCTGGGACTGTTGCTGTGGAAGAACTTCACCTACAGACGAAGACAGACCGTAAGAACAGACGCCAAGCTGAGGGTTCTATCCCCACTGCCTTTGTGCCCATGAGCCTCTCCTCCTGTCTCTCTGTTATACTCTTTCTTTGTTCTTTCTGTTTTACTCTTTCTTTGTTTTCTCTGTTAAACTCTTTCTTTTGTTTTCTCATCATCTGGGAAAGTGCTGATCCTGTTAGTGATGTCAAACATCGAAAATCAGATACTAATCCATACTAAAACTAGTAATGAGTATTTAGCCCTGGTTTAAACCTGGCTTAGACCTGGTTCAGACCTGATTTAGTCCTGGTTTAGTCCTGGTTTAATCCTGGTTTAGACCTGGTTCAGACCTGGTTCAGACCTGGTTCAGACCTCCTTGTGTCCTCAGGTGTTGATAACACAGATAGTGAGGACACGGTGACTCTTGTTATCAGCTCTGATAAAACCTGATAAACACGACATTACTCGAAAACTCAACCAAGATAGGTCTGACCCAGAACTGGAACAGATGTCTAAACCAGGAACTGAACTGGGTCTAAACCTGGACCTAAACCAGTTCTAAAACAGGTCTCCCCCGTAGCTCTGGTTTTATGGCCGTGAGTGTGAGTGTTGATCGATTCTAATCTAATATTAATGCTTCCAAACGAGCCACTTCCTGTCGGACATGCTGCTTCTGCGCAGATCTTTTACGACACAAAAGGTCTCATTCCCAGGGACTCAGAGGCCTGGTTTAGTCTAGTTTTAGTCCTGGTTTAGTCAATACTACAGCTTTTAGTATCTGCAAATACCTGATATCACCTGATACCAGCGCAGAGACTCATGTTCAACACACAAACCTGCAGATTTAGGCTCAGTTCTTCTCTCAAACTGAAAACACTCTGATCCACCTTGTGATGTCATGTGGTAATACAGGAAGTGCTCCACTATGTTTTTAAACTCTATTCACCTTCACCTGGAATTGCCAGTCTCTACTGAGCAAAAGGTAAAAGGAGCTGTTCACTTGAAACCTGCCCCTTCATGACATCACAAGGTGGAACAGAGCATTTTGAGTTTTGGAGATGTAAACAGACTAATATTAAAGGATTTCTGAAACATGTGAATGAAACAAAACACGACTCCAGGCTTTGGTGAGGTTATTATAACATTGCTTAAAGCCTTTATAGACCTTTAAAGTAACAACTGAACAACTTTACATAAATAAAAGTTCAAACATTATGAGACTTTCTGGGCCAAGTTTGACCAGTAAATAGAAAATATTACATCAATTTACAATTTACAGGACCAACCAGGATATCTGCAGCCAGTTTTCAGATTCAGTACCAGGAGCTGTACCAGTGCATCCCCAGTTCAGATGTGATTGTGATTCAGAACCCAATTTTGGGGTCCTGGTTTAGTCCTGGTTCAGTTCTGATGAAGTCTCGCATAGACATCAATTCAAATGATTTGTTGACGCTCCTCTGACCTTCTGCTCCTCTGACCCTCTGCTCCTCTGACCCTCTCCTCTCCTCCTCTGACCCTCTCCTCCTCTGACCCTCTCCTCCTCTGACCCTCTGCTCCTCTGACCCTCTCCTCTGACCCTCTCCTCTGACCCTCTCCTCTGACCCTCTGCTCCTCTGACCCTCTCCTCCTCTGCTCTGACCCTCTCCTCTGACGTTCTCCTCCTCTGACCCTCTCCTCTGCTCCTCTGACCCTCTCCTCCTTTGATCCTCTGACCCTCTTCTCTGACCCTCTTCTCTGACCCTCTCCTCTGACCCTCTGCTCCTCTGACCCTCTGCTCCTCTGCTCCTCTGACCCTCTCCTCCTTTGATCCTCTGACCCTCTCCTCTGCTCCTCTGACCATCTCCTCTGCTCCTCTGACCCTCTCCTCCTTTGATCCTCTGACCCTCTCCTCTGACCCTCTGCTCCTCTGACCCTCTGCTCTCCTCCTCTGACCCTCTGACTCTTTCCTTTAACTGTCTGACCCTCTCCTCTGACCCACTGCTCCTCTGACCCTCTCTTCTGACCCTCTCCTCCTATGACCCTCTGCTCCTCTGACCCTCTGCTCCTCTGACCCTCTCCTCCTCTGACCCTCTCTTCTGACCCTCTCCTCCTCTGACCCTCTCCTCCTCTGACCCTCTCCTCCTCTGACCCTCTCTTCTGACCCTCTCCTCCTCTGACCCTCTCCTCCTCTGACCTTCTCTTCTGACCCTCTCCTCCTCTGACCCTCTCCTCTGACCCTCTCCTCCTCTGACCCTCTGACCCTCTCCTTTGATCCTCTGACCCTCTCCTCCTCTGACCCTCTGCTCCTCTGACCCTCTGCTCCTCTGACCCTCTCCTCTCCTCCTCTGACCCTCTGACCCTCTCCTCTGCTCCTCTGACCCTCTCCTCTGACCCTCTCCTCCTCTGACCCTCTGCTCCTCTGACCCTCTCCTCTGCTCCTCTGACCCTCTCCTCTCCTCCTCTGACCCTCTCCTCCTCTGACCCTCTCCTCTGACCCTCTCCTCTGCTCCTCTGACCCTCTCCTCTCCTCCTCTGACCCTCTCCTCTGACCCTCTCCTCTCCTCCTCTGACCCTCTCCTCCTCTGACCCTCTGACCCTCTCCTCTGACCCTCTCCTCTGACCCTCTCCTCTGACCCTCTCCTCCTCTGACCCTCTCCTCTCCTCCTCTGACCCTCTCCTCCTCTGACCCTCTCCTCTCCTCCTCTGACCCTCTCCTCTGACCCTCTCTTCTGTTTTTTGTCTGTTTTTAGTTGCAGCTGCTGGTGGAGATTCTGTGGCCGCTCTTCATCTTCTTCATCCTCATCGCCGTCCGACTGAACTACCCCCCCTACGAGCAGCATGAATGTGAGTTTGGATCTACGACCTGGTTTAGACCTGGTTTAGACCTGGTTTAGTCCTGGTTTAGTCCTGTTTTTTTCCCTGTTTTAGACCTGGTTTAGTCCTGGTTTGTACCTGGTTTAGCCCTGATTTAGTCCTGGTTGTAGTCCTAGTTTGTCACTAGTTTAGTCCTGATTTGTTACTGGTTTAGTCTTGGTTTGGTCCTGGTTTAGCCCTGGTTGTAGTCCTGGTTTGGTACTGGTTTAGCCCTGGTTTAGCCCTTGTTTATTTCTAGTTTTGTCCTGGTCCTGGAATAGGACAGTTTGTTAGGGTCTTTCTAGCCATTTGGGTTACCGTAGTTTGTTTTGTTCTGCCGGGCTTGGTTTAGTCTGGGCATTGATCCTGGTATTAGACCTGGTTTAGTTCTGGCTTAGTTCTGGTCCTGACCTGGTTTTATGTGTATATATAGAGAGGTAAATGTGGACTTGTTCAGACATGTTTGGAATCTTGAGTGAAATCCACCGCCTCCAGGTTCACTTTAAAGACCGTAAGGAAACAAGGAGACAAGGAAACAAAGAGAAAAGGACTAGGAAACAAGAAGACAAGAGGAAATGAGGAGACTAGGACATAAGGAGACAAGGAGAAAGGGGAACAAGGAGACTAGGAAAGGGACTAGGACACAAGGAGACAAGAGTAAGGAAACAAGGAGCTAGGAAAGGGTCTAGGACACTTGGAGACAAGAGAAAGGGACTAGGACACATGGAGATAAAAGGAAGGAACTAGGGCACAAGGAGACAAGAGGAAGGAACTAGGACACAAGGAGACAAGAGGAAAGAACTAGGGCACAAGGAGACAAGAGGAAGGAACTAGGACACAAGGAGACAAGAGGAAGGGACAAGGACACAAGGAGACAAGAGGAAGGAAACAAGGAGCTAGGAAAGGGACAAGGACACATGGAGACATGAGTCATTTTTAACCTTTTTTCCCCAATGAATGAATTCCTGGGACATGATTTCCAGTTTGACAGTATGGAATGAGGTGTGAAAGTTTGTGTAATTCCACTATCTAAACTGTAAAAATACAAAATGTAAAAACTGCAAAAGCAGCTGTCCACACATAACCCAACGCATTACACAAAGACACTCTGAAACAGAGACAAGGAGACAAGAGGAAGGGACTAGGACACGAGGAGACAAATGGAAGGGACTATGACACAAGGAGAGGAGCTAGGAAAGGGGCTAGGACACAAGGAGAGGAGCTAGGAAAGGAACTAGGACACAAGGAGACAAGTGGAAGGGGCTAGGACACAAGGAGACAAGAGGAAGGGACTGTGACACAAGGAGAGGAGCTAGGAAAGGGACTAGGACACAAGGAGACAAGTTGAAGGGACTAGAAGACAAGGAGACAAGAGGAAGGGACTAGGACACAAGGATACTAGGACACAAGGAGAGGAGCTAGGAAAGGGACTAGGACATGCAGAGACAAGCGAAAGGGATTAAGAGACAAGGAGACAAGTGGAAGGGACTAGGACACAAGGAGACAAATGGAAGGGACTATGACACAAGGAGAAAAGAGGAAACAAGGAGACTATGACACAAGGAGAGGATCTAGGAAAGGGACTAGGACACAAGGAGAGGAACTAGGAAAGGGTCTAGAACATGCTGAGACAAGTGGAAGGAACTAGGAGACAAGGAGAGAAGAGAAAGGGACTGTGACACAAGGAGACGAGAGGAAACGAGGAGACTAGGACACAAGGAGAGGAGCTAGATAAGGGATGTAAAATGCTCTAAAATGTAACACAGAGGCACAGAGAAGTGAAATAAATGCAGGAAAAAAACAGAAGTGCTTCAGGCTAGCTTTAGGGTTTAGCCATGACTCACCACTCCAAACACCACAGTCATGTAAACAGATTTAGGGAGCAGTTAGAGTAAGGAGATAAGGACACTAGGAGACATCTCTGAGAAACAAATGGGATCTTCCCTTTTAAATCCAGACCTGCAGAATCATATTAGAGATTCATGGAGGAAGAGAAAGAGCCATGGCCCTTAGACTTCAGTGAATTAAAAAGAACAGAAATGTCAAAGGAGAAAGTGAAATGTCAGAACGAGATTGAGAAATGATGAGGTTATGAAAGAGAGAGGAAAAGAGAGAGCATGAGAGGAGCAGAGAGGAGCAGAGAGAGAGAGATAGAGGAGCAGAGAGAGAGAGATAGAGGAGCAGAGAGAGAGAGATAGAGGAGCAGAGAGAGAGAGATAGAGGAGCAGAGAGAGAGAGAAAAGAGGAGCAGAGAGAGAGGGGCAGAGAGACAGATAGAGGAGCAGAGAGAGAGAAAAGAGGAGCAGAGAGAGAGGGGCAGAGAGACAGAGATAGAGGAGCAGAGAGACAGAGATAGAGGAGCAGAGAGAGAGAAAAGAGGAGCAGAGAGAGAGAGAAAAGAGGAGTAGAGAGAGAGAGGGAGAGAGAGAGAGAAAAGAGGAGCAGAGAGAGAGGGGCAGAGAGACAGATAGAGGAGCAGAGAGAGAGAGAAAAGAGGAGCAGAGAGAGAGAGAGAGAAAAGAGGAGCAGAGAGAGAGAGAAAAGAGGAGCAGAGAGAGAGAGGAGCAGAGAGAGAAGAGAGGAGAACCGAGAGAGAAGAGAGGAGAACCGAGAGAGAAGAGAGGAGAACCGAGAGAGAGAGAGAGAGAGAGAGAGAGAGAGAGAGAGAGAGAGAGAGAGAGAGAGAAGAGCAGAGAGAGAGAAGAGCAGAGAGAGAGAAGAGCAGAGAGAGAGAAGAGCAGAGAGAGAGAGAGAAGAGAGAAAAGAGGAGCAGAGGAACAGAGTAGGAGGAGGAGAACAGAGAGCCAAAGGAGCAGAGGGAGAGAGGAGCAGAAGAGCCGAGCTGGAGGGGCAAGGAGAGCCAGAGGAGCAGAGAGAGAAAAAGAGCCGGAGAAGAGCCAGAGAAGAGGACTGGTAGATGTT
Organism: Taenioides sp. WSHXM2023; assembly: GCA_029959045.1. NCBI lineage: Eukaryota > Metazoa > Chordata > Actinopteri > Gobiiformes > Gobiidae > Taenioides > Taenioides sp. WSHXM2023. The sequence continues at coordinate 22,351,875 of CM057087.1, forward strand.
TGTGGGAGCAGAGGATGTAGTTTTTATCTAATCAGATCCGGCCTCACGCCAAAGTTCAGTTCAGTTGTAAATATTATCAGGAGAGGTGCAGCGGGCCACGTGCACCAAGAGCATCTCTAAGGCTTAATCTGGGTTTAGTTATGGGTTTAGTTATGGGTTTAGTTATGGGTTTAGTTATGGGTTTAGTTATGGGTTTAGTTATGGGTTTAGTGGGTCATCTTTAATAATAGTAATAATAATAAGACATTTTATTTATTTAAGTGCCTTTTTAACCATTAACACAGTAAAAATTACATCAGTACATTTTAACTTTCAATACTTTAAACTAATGTAAAAAGGCGGTTTTGAGGTGAGTTTAGTCCTGGTTTAGTACTTGTTTAGTTCTGGTTAGTTCTAGTTCAGTCTTGAGTTAGTAATGGTTAAGTTTTGGCTTAGTTCTGGTTCAGTCCTGGTTTAATCCTGGTGTAAAAGTAGATTTTTTGTTTTGTCCTCTTTTGTTTAGAACCGGTTGAGAGCTGATGAAGTTCTAGTTTAGTCCTGGGTTAGTCTTTGGTTAGTCCTGAGTTAGTGCTGAGTTAGTCCCACTTCAGTCCCAGTCTAGTCTCGGGTTAGTTCAGTCCAGGTTCCGTCCTGGTTCAGTTCTGGGTTAGTCCCAGTTCAGTCCAGGTTGAGTCCTGGTTGAGTCCTGGTTTCAGTCTTGTTTCAGTCTTGTTTCAGTCTTATTTCAGTTTTGGTGTAATCCTGGTGTAGTCCTGGTTTAGTCCTGGTTCAGTCCTCTGGCCGCTCCCTTGGCTCCTGTGGATCTAATCTTTCACAAAGACATGATTTGACGGTCACATTCGCTCTTTTGTCGTTTGTTTCTGTACGTGCTCAGTTCATGTCCTGACACCTCAGCCTGGCCCCGCCCACTACACGCCGCTCCATTCATTCTCCCACCCACAGACTTCCACTGTGTTTGTTTTGGGCTTTAGTCCAACTTTAGACCTGGATTAGAACTTGTTTTGATCACTTTTCAACACAATTTCGCCCCGTGTCACTTACTTCCCTATTTTCTAAAAATATTATGGGTCAGTCCAGACTTTTGGTTTAGTTGTAGTTTAGTCCCAGGATAGTTAACCCTAACCCTAACCCTAAAACCTGATTTAGTCCTGGTTTATGCTAGGCGTAGTCTTGATGTAGATCTTGTTAGGACTTGGTTTGGTCCTGGTCTCATTATGTTTAAGCCTTCTTCTGATCTAATCACACTGTAGTCCTACTTTAGTCCTGGTGAAGACCTTATTTAGTCTTGTTTAGTCCTTGTTTAGTCCTGATTTAGTCCTTGCTTAGTTCTAATCTTGTACTGGTGTAATCCTGGTCTAGTCTTGGTTTAATCTTGGTTTATTCCTTCTCTAATCCTGATTTAGACTCAAACTAGTCCTGGTCTAGTCTTGGTCTCTAGCCCTGGTCTAGTCATGGTTTAGTGTCTAGTCCTGGCCTAGTCCCGCTCTAGTCCCACTCTAGTCCCGGTTCAGTTCCGGTTCAGTCTTGGCCTAGTTGTGGTCTAGTCCTAGTTTACTCATTGGTCTAGTCCTGGTATTATCATATCTTATTCTCTAGTCCTGGCCTAGTCCTGGTCTAGTCCCGCTCTAGTCCCACTCTAGTCCCGGTTTAGTCCTGGTTCAGTCTTTGTTCAGTCTTGGCCTAGCTGTGGTCTAATCCTAGTTTACTCCTGGTCTAGTCCTGGTCTCATCCTGGTTTTGGTTTCCTTTTTTCAGGTCACTTCCCGAATAAGGCAATGCCGTCGGCGGGCACGTTGCCATGGATACAGGGGATTCTGTGCAACGCCAACAACCCGTGCTTCAGGAGCCCCACGCCCGGAGAGAGTCCCGGGGTGGTCGGGAACTTCAACGACTCCATGTAAGCTCAGGGCAAGTCTGATTAAAGCCCCACTCTGGAACCTCAGCAGAAATTCCCTGACTACTCATTTTACTAAAACACAGTTGATATCATTACATTTAAGGTTTAGATTTAAAAAAATAAAAAAAAAGTTTGGCAATATTTTTAGGTTTCAAATTTAACTTCCAACTACTAGGGAATTCCATAACTGTTACCTAGCAACCATGTAATGCACTGGGCCAAAACTGAATAAAACAAACAAATACAAATATAAGAAAACATCTTTTATTTTGTTGAAATAATGTTTAAAGTGTTAGGAAAAAATGTGTTTCTTATGTGTAAATTGTGACAAACGTTTGGACAGAATTCTCCCACTCTCCACTTCCTGAAATTTATTTATTTTTATTTTTCAACCTTTCTCCACAAATTGCTTCTTGGCTGGTGTAAAACTACAGTCCCTGACAAAAGTCTTGTCGCTTATCCATTTTGTAGAAACAAAAGCTTATAACCTGACTTTAAATTAATCGATTGGTTTTAGAAATGTCTCATATGAAAGCTAAAACCCTCCCAAATTATGCTCAATATACTAAAATAAATTTGCTTCACTGAAGAAAGATTGATCATTTAATGAACACAGAAAGGTCAGATTTTGGCAAGACAAAAGTCTTGTCGCCTACAGAAAATTGAACAAATAATTTACTTCAGATACAAAAATATGTTGCATAACGTCAGTGAATTAAGTAGTGGTGCTGTGAGATCCATATTTAATATCTTGTATGACTTCCATGAGCTTGAAGGACTGCATCCATGCGGTTCGACAATGATTCATACAATTTGTTGATAAAGTCATCAGGAATAGCAAAGAAAGCAGTCTTACATGCCTCCCAGAGTTCATCAAGATTCTTTGGTTTTGCCTTCCATGCTTCCTCTTTCATTCTACCCCAGACATGCTCAATGATGTTCATGTCTGGTGACTGGGCTGGCCAGTCCTGGAGCACCTTGATCTTCTTCGCCTTGGGGAACTTTGATGTAGAGATAGAAGTATGCGATGGAGCACCATCCTGCTGCAAAATTTGACCCCTTTTATGGTTGGGAATGTAAGAGGTAGCTAATACTTCTTGATATTTTAGGCTATTGATATTGCCTTCCACCCTGCAAATGTCTCGCACACCCCCATACTGGATGTAACCCCAGACCGTGATTTTTCCGCCACCAAACTTAACTGTTTTCTGGGTGAATCTTGGATCCATGCGGGCTCCAGTAGGTCTCCTGCAATATTTGCAGCGGCTGTGATGTAATTCAACCGAGGATTCATCTGAGAAATCCACCTTCTGCCACTTTTCCAGTGTCCATCCTTTTAGCAGGCTGTGGGCCTTGGCAAATGCCACACGGTTTTTTAATTGCCTTTTGTTTAGTGCTGGTTTCTGTGCACTGATTCGACCATGGAGGCCATTTCGAGACAGAATTCTACAAACTGTTCTGGTTGACACAGGGACTTGAGGTGACCAGGCCTGGTGGAGCTCTGCTGCAGTGGAAAAGGGGCTGGCCTTGGATTTTCGAATCAACAAACGGTCCTCCCGAGCAGTTGTCTTGCGGGGTCTGCCGGACCTGGGCTTGTCAAAAACATCTCCAGTCTTTTCAGATCTTTTTCTTATTCTTTGTACTTGACGCTGAGACACATTGAAGGTGTCAGCCACCTCAGCAGTGGATCTGGTCTTCAGCCTCTTGATAATTAACGCTTTGGTCTCAGGGTGGATCTTAGGCATGTTGTCAGAGGTCAAGTTGCAGTTGATGTGAAGGTCTGGTGTGCTGGGGTTCTTTTTATATACACCCACTAATTGATTGAACAGTAACTGATCACAGGTGAGGCTGTAATCTAGGATTGGGTGCATCATATGACAAGGCGACAAGACTTTTGTCTTGCCAAAATCTGACCTTTCTGTGTTCATTAAATGATCAATCTTTCTTCAGTGAAGCAAATTTATTTTAGTATATTGAGCATAATTTGGGAGGGTTTTAGCTTTCATATGAGACATTTCTAAAACCAATCGATTAATTTAAAGTCAGGTTATAAGCTTTTGTTTCTACAAAATGGATAAGCGACAAGACTTTTGTCAGGGACTGTATAATTTATATTTGCAACACGTATTATCCCACCAAATTGAGCACTTTTCACAGCTCTCAGGTACATGGGTTGTTTCACAGTATGGCATTAAACCTGTCTAGCTTCATGGAGACCAAACCAGACCCAGTTACAGGTCAGATCTGTGGAGAGGCGACCCCGCTCACAGTCAGAATGTTTGTTTTTCTAGGTATTTTTGAGCCATAAAACCACCTGTAATTGAATAAATGTAAAGTAGAGCTGTTTAATGTCACACTGTGGAACATTCCAGGCAGAGCAATGGCATTTCCATAGAAACAAGCAAACCAAAAAGGTTACACAGTGCACCTTTAAGTGTTTTAAGTTGAGTTTAACTGAAGTGTTTTGTGTTTGTCAGAATCTCTCGTCTTTTCTCCGACACGAAGAAGATCCTCCTCTACAGCCAGAACAACAAGAACCTGGAGGGCTTCAAGGAGCTCGCTACTGCCCTCCGCAGGCTGCAGGAGAGTAGGACAGGTCAGTTACACCAGCACACCTGTCTACACACTCGCACCTGTCTACACTCACACCTGTCTACATACACGCTGGCAGGGTGGTAGGTTAAATTAGGCTGGATTCTGGGTAAGATCCGGGGGAAAAGTCCAGCTGGGTACTCCCATAGACCGTGTATATAAATGGACATAGCTAACCCGCTAACCGCTTCCTGTGTTCCAACCAGGAAGTGAGCATGGGGCCGCTTCTGGCTCCATCGACTCTGGCTCCAATTCACTTTCTACTGAAAAACCATAGCCCCTCTCTCTGTAGCTACTGCCGTCAGGCTCATTATTTTGGTCTTAAAATGTTAATATTAACCCACTCTACACGATCCTGGGGTTTTTATTTCATTTTCACTAGCAAGGACCACGCCACGACAATGAAATACGATAAAGATATTTATGACGGTGGGTAGATGTGATGGCTGGGGAGAGACTTAGGGTAGGGTGTATAAATCGGGCTTCTGGGTAATTGAAGGCGTGGTCGAGATGAGCTGTGGTTGGCTGGCGAGGAGGTTGAGGTGTGGTCCAGCTCCTGAATCAAAGTTAATCATATCAACTCCACATTTTGTCCCTAAATCAAGATAAGACCATTAACAATAGACCAATCAGGTGTCTTCTTTCGCTGAGGTCGCCCCTGCTGGCATTAGCAACAGGTTTGATTGACAGTGCGGGCAGGAAGGAGCGTTAACCTTCAACCACCTGGCTTCTGATTGGCTCTTTGGTTGCTATGATAATCGCGGTCGGAATTCCCAATATGGAACTTGACTCCAGATTCAACCTTGTAACTGCTAGCCTCATTGAGCTTCAGTAACAAATGTATCGCACTACATCTCCAAAACAGAAATCTCCATGACAAAATATTCCAAATGTTTTCCTTGATTCTGAGTGATGAGGTCCATTCCTACCCCTGTATTTATCCAACCACACCCCGGCATCTGCAGATTAACTACCTGCCCTCACTTCAGTCAGTGGGAGGGCATGTGGCACATATATTAGAGCATAAAAGCCAGAGTAAAATGCAAATGATTTTGTTTGTTTTTTTCCATTTATTGCCGTGACGTTAGCATGCTTCACTGTGATAGGTCCTTCCGGTGAGCGTGCGTGCGGCTGCTTGTCCATGTGCGCTCAGGTGATCCAGGTGCCCCGCCCCTCGCCCCCTCACCTGTATTTCTGTCTGTGTGCTGTGGGGGACGCGTCGGGGCAGGCGTCGACAGGAAACCCTGAGTCACTCTTCTATGCACGGCCCCAGGACATAAAAACTCTCCCACTCTCCCCTACATGCTACAGCCTCACGTCAGGGCCCTCTGTTTTGTCAGTGGGCTTGCGACAGTGTGCGCTCCTGACATGCTCCGTCACGTATCTGATTACAAATGGTCCGAACTGTTGAATTTACTTTCTGTGGGAAAATACAACTTCAAAGGCCGGTTTCTCAATCCCTGACAGGATCTGTACTTAATGGTCCTCCTGTATTATACAGAGCCATGTTATAATGTTGTTTCCTCCTCAAAAACAGACCTCAAAATGCTCTGCTCCACCTTGTGATAACTTGAAAACTACTGCGTCCTGGCAACAGCTACCTTGCACATTTTGTTCCGAAGAGTTTGCCAATTCCAGGGCTGAAATCATCCAAATTATTCTAGTGAAGGGGTGTGGAGTTTAAAAACACAGCAGAGCACTTTCTGTATTACAACATGACATCACAAGGAGGAACTTTTCTGTTGGAGGCTCAAGAACCTGCTTTAATCTATCCATCCTTCATTTATTGTGTTTTTTAATATATATATATATTTTTTTTTTCCTGCAAAATTTGGGATCATGTGCTTGTCTCCATGGAGATAGATAAATCGATTGTCATACAGTGTAACATTCATGGCAAAGGCAAGGAGATATTTGCCTGGAATGTTCCACAGTATAACATTAAAATCTATTTCAACTGTGACAAGTAGGTGACAAAACCAGGCCAGGTTACAGCTTGGGTCTATGGAGAGGCGACCCCGTGACAGTGAGGAGGTTGTGAGTCAGACTCCCTGCTCTCCCTGTGTTGCTGTGGCAGAGTCGTTAGCCTCTCAGTTGGAGGTTGGGTCTGTTTGTGCTTGTCCAGCTGAAAATGTGACCTTTGACCCTCAGTTGGAGTAAATCAAAAATAGGGCACTAGGAAAGAGGTGCTTATTTAACGCATGCCCTCTCCTCCACTTTCTACAGTTTCATGGTTAGTTTTTTCAGTGTAGAAGAGCACCTTGTCTCCTACTTCTATTTTCCTACTTGCTTGTTTCCTAATCTCACAACCTTTCCTTGCCTCCTTATTAGGAATCCAGCACCGATGAGTTCCTATACTAATGTTGATACTTTGACTTTTAAGGGGCATTGTGTAACTTTTATGGTCAAAGGTCCATCAAATGCTTTTCTCCTTTGTCTGGAATGTTTCACAGTATGGCATTAAATCTTTCTATCTTCATGGAGACCAAACCAGACCAAGTCACAGGTCAGATCTGTGGAGAGGCGACCCCGGTTTTTCTAGATATTATTGAGCTGTAAAACCACCTGTAATTGAATATATATATATATATATATATATATATATATATATATATATATATATATATATACATACATATATATACATATATATATGGTAGAGCTGTTAAAAGTTGTATGGAGGATTTATTTTAATTTCAAATTGTCATTGAAAGTTCAAAATAGCATTATAGAGATGCAGCAGCCTTGTAATTATGATGACCAAAAAAAAAAAAACTCTGGACGTGGTGGGGCCAGATAAACATTAGCCAATAGATAATAAGACTACCTCATTATCTATTGGCTGTTAGGTTGTCAATCAACTGTCTACCTTTCTAGCTCAACTGACTCACCGGCGTTCTGGGATTACGTGATTTACGTTCGCCTCTCGCGCATTCCACAGACGTAAGACACCGTTTACTCGACCAATGCAGCGGTTCTTAGCTAAGCCAAACTAAGGTGATTCTCGGAGATTCCTTCCAGCGATGGCGTGCACTGAAACAGACGAAGGATCTAAAGACTGACGCGTCGGTCGCTAAATTACTTCTGGACAGGAAACTTCAACAGCAATTCATTCAGCAATTGTGAACACACACCGGCTGTAAACAAACATGATTTCTAAAGTCAGGAGGAGGCGAGGGGAGGTGTATTTCACTTTCCTTAGAAAATCCCGTATAAAGCCTTTAACTGTGGAACATTCCAGGCAGAGCAATGACATATCCATAGAAACAAGCAGGTGATGGATCCACAACCACAAAGTTACACTGTTCACCTTTAAGTATCTGCCCATGCCCGATATTAACCGATACCAGGGTAGGGACAGAAAATGGCACTTGTTTCCTTTAAACAGTTTAACTTACTACATACAAAATCCAATTGTTATGCAACTGTTATTTATCCTTCAAGTCACTACAAAACAGCTTTGCATGAATAAAATCATAGACTGTACATATAAATAGACATCGCTGCCCCGCTAGCCGCCACGTTCCAAATGGGAAGTGAACATGGGAGCGCTTCTGGCTCCATCGACTCTGGCTCCAGTTCACTTTGTATTGGAAAAATGGCTCCCCAGTTTGGTCTTAAAATGTTCGTATTAACCCGCTCTGCATGATCCTGGTGTTTTTATTTAGCTGTCTTATCAATAAATCAATTTCTATTCCTATTGTGGAACTGACTCTAAATTCGCCCTTATAACTGCCAGCCTCAGTGAGCTTCATTTGACTGAAGCTGAACACTGGGTGACGTCACACTCCCTTAGTCCACTTCTTTATACAGTCTATGGTTTAAACCTGATGTTTTTTTGCTAAAATCAACCTGTAAATAGTTCTTATATCCAATTAAAGGCCCAATCAGGATATCGACGTAATCGATATCATGGAACGATACCCGATCCAGCTACTTTTCCAGCATCAACGTCAATATTCTATACCTGTATCGGTATCGGTACACCTCTACTCTCTCCTTGCCTCTCTTCCTAACCCAGTTACCTCCTCACCTCGTGCCCTTCTTTTGTTCCCTCTATCCTTGTCTCCTAACCTCCTCTCCTCACCCCCTCCCTCCTTGTCTCCTAACCCTGTGTTCTCTGTAACCTCTTATCCTCTCCTCCTTCCTCTTCTCGTTCTCCTCTGCTCCTCTCCCTCTCTCCTCCCTCACCTCACTCCCTTCTAATCCTTCTCCAACTCAAGGCCCTGTGCTTTTTCTTCTCCCTCCTCCCCTCCTATCCCCGCCTCCTCTTTATCTCTGTCTTCTCTCTCTCCCCCTGTTCTCTCCTCCTCTCTGTTGCTGTCCTCTCCACCACTCCTCTCTCCTCCTCTTCCTCTTTCTTCTCTCCTCTTTATCTTCTCTCTTTGTGTCTTCCTAACCCAGTCACCACCTCCTTTCCTTGTCCCCTTCCTTTGCTCCTCCTAACCTTGTGTTCTCTGTAACCTCCTATCCTCTCCTCCTCTCCTCCTCTTCCCGTCTTCTCTCATAGATTTGTACAGTAGGGCTTGTTCCTCCCTCCTCCTCTGCTCTCCTCCTCCTCTCTCCTCCTCGTCCTCTCTCCTCCTCCTCCTCTTCCCCCTCTCTTCCTCTCCTCTCCTGTACAGTAGTACTAGTCTGTCGTCAGTTTCAGTCTAAACTCTTTTGTGGGAGTTAAATGAGGCTAAAACTGTGACAAAGAGTGTAACCAGAGCTGCGTGATACTGTGGACCAGAGGGACGGCCACGTACCAGTACAACTACTGCACTCACTACTGCAGTAACACCACTACTGCATACTACTGCGCTCACTACTGCAGTCCTAGTACAGATTACAGGTGCAAAAATGTTTTACTCAAAGTAGCACCTAAATAAATAAACCAGGACTATACCAAGTCTAAACAAAGTACTAAACTGGGACTGAACCAGGACTAAACTAAACCAGGACTATGTCAGAGGACTAGACCCCCTTTCGTGACAGGGTTGTAGGATTTAAAGTTCTGTAAATAACTTTGGTACAATGAAGCTGCTGTTCGGCCAATCAGAGGCTGACCACACTTTTAGCTCTGCCTAGCAACAGCTATTCTTGCTTTTCTATTGGACCATATAAAAGTAGCTAGACAATGCCCACAGTCTGGCCCAAGTTCTAGCTCAGTCTTTCTTTTTCAGCCCCATTTTAGACCAGTTTTTTCACCACTTTAAGTCTTGTTGTAGTCCTGGTTAAGACCTGGTATAGTCCTGATTTGGTCTTGGTTTTGGGGTGTGTTCATAGCACACACCATATGAAAACTGGGTCTACACTGGAACAAAACCTGGAACTAAACCTTGACTAGAACAGGACCAAAGCAGGACTATACAGGACCAACTATACAAGTCCTGATTTGGTCTGGGCTTACTCCTGGTTTAGTTCTGGTTTAGTTCTGGTTTAGTCCTGGTTTAGTCCTGTATACAAATGCCCTCCTTGGCACTTAACCCCTCTTTCATGGATCTCATATTACACAAAACTGACTCTTAAAGCCATGTTATAATGCTGTTACCTCCTCAAAAACACACCTGGAGTTGTGTTTTGTTTCATTCACACATGTTGAAGTAACCCTTTATTATTAGTCTGTCTACATACAAAGCTCAAAATGCTCTGTTCCACCTTGTGATGTCATGAAGCGTTAATTTGCAAGATAACAGCTACCTTTTACCTTAACCTTTACCTAGTTCAGAAGAGATTGGCAAATGGGACATAATGCATGTGATGAGGGAACAATATTATAACATGGATCATAAAATAGAGTATGGGCCCTTTAAACTTTATCTCAGAATTAAATTATGAATCGTTTAATAGCACAAGCCAAGATAAGGCCAGAAGCGAAACATTGTAGGTTTATCTATACTGACGGGTCATAGTGCGTAGTTAAACCAGCGCTTCTATGTGTTTGCTTTAGGTCGAGTTGTGTCCAGTTTAAGTCTCTGTTCGCTGTTGTTTTTTTGTGACTTTTGCAATGCATTGTGGTCTATATTGAGTCTAGTAACCAGCAATGGACACTACTTTTCAAGGTGCATTGTGGAAAGTTTTGAGTGCATCCCTAAATAGTTCTCCAAGTATAGTAAATCAGGTTTAGATTTGTTCTGGTTTAGTCCTGATCTAGTCTTTGTTTAGTCTGGGTTTAGTTGTGGTTTAGTCCTAGTGGATTAGTCCTATTGCTTTATTCCTGGTTTAGTCTTGATTTAGTCCTGTTTTAGTCCTGGTGTAGTCCTGGTTTAGCTCTGGTTCAGTCCTGGTTTAGCCCTGGTTTAGCCCTGGTTTAGCCCTGGTTTAGCCTTGGGTCAGTCCTGGTTTAATCCTGGTTTAATCCTATTCTAGTTCTGGTATAGTCCAGGTTCAGTACTGGTTCAGTCATAATTCAGTTCTGGGGCAGTTCTGGTCTAGAACTAGTTTAGTCCTGCTTCATTTCTGGTTTAGACTTGATTTAGTCCTGGTTCAGCCCTGGTTTATCCCTGGTTTAGGCCTGCTTCAGTTCTGGTTAAGCCCTGGTTTAGTCCTGGTTCAGCCCTGGTCTTGTACTGGTTCATCCCTGGTTTAGTCCTGCTTCAGTTCTGGTTAAACCCTAGTTTAGTCCTGGTTAAAGCCCTGGTTCAGTCCTGGTTCACCCCTGGTTTAGTCTTGCTTCAGTTCTGGTTAAGCCCTGGTTTAGTCCTGGTTCAGACCTGGTCTAGTACTGGTTCATCCCTGGTTTAGTCCTGGTTCAGATTTCCTCAGTATTTTTCTCTCATGTTCTCCAGGGTTTCGTCTGAAACACTTTCTACAGGAGGAGGAGACCATGAGCCACTTTCTGAGGACCAACGCGTCCTTACCTCAGTCCACTGTGGACCACATCCTGTCTGCTCCAGTCAACCTCAACGAGGTACCACTCCCATGCCCCTGTCACTGCACACAAAAGGGAGGTGTCTTGCACAAGAGCACAACAACAGTATGAATTAGCAAGGGCAAATATGGTCCAATAAATAAGGTCCAGCTAAGTTCTCCTGGCCTGGATCCTGACTCTACAATACCCACACTAGTCCCTGTTCAAGCCTTAGTACGTCCTGGTTCAGTCCTGGTTTATTCCTAGTTTAGCCTTGATTCAGTTTTGGTTTAGTCCTAGTTTAGCCCTGGTTCAGTCCTGGTTAAGTCTTGGTTCAGTCCTTGTTCAGTTCTGGTTTAGTCTTGGTTTAGCTCTGGTTCAGTTCTGCTTTAGTCCTAGCAAAGTTCTCCTGACCTACATCCAGGTTAAGTTCACTGAGGTAATCCTGATAGGTGTGTTCCTCCCACATTCTCCTCTATTCTCCAAAAGCGCCTGTGAACCCAAACCAAGCCAGATCCACGACAGGTCTGAACTCGATCTGAACCTGAGCCTGGGACTCTAGAATCTGGGAAAAGTCCTGATCCTGGGTGGCTATAACCTGGGAAAAGTCCACTCTTTATAATTAAATGAAAGATTAGATCCTCACATTTTACACTGGAGGTCTGAGGTCTTCTGTAGGACCAGGACCTTGTACATTGTGTGACTAGTGCAGTTTTTCTGTTCAGTACTGTACACGTAATCAGGGATGGGCGATTATCGGTTCCAGTATCGGTATCGGTAGATGTCTATACTCGATACTGGTAGTTTTGGCACAGCCCCATTCTACATCTGTAACACTGAACTTAATTTTTAATTTTTTTGCCCCAGTATCTGTACTTTTACTTAAATAAAAGTAAAAGTACCACATGAAAAAATCTACTGAAGTAAAAGTATTAAAGTAAAAAGTAAAGTAAAGTATAGTATAGTATAGTATAGTATAGAGTAAAAAGTAAAAGTATTTTGCACAGATTTTGAGATCTAATAAAGCTTCAAATGTAGAGATTTTGATACAGAACTGTGCTGAAATTTGTTCAGTAGAAATAACTGAGTTAGTCTTTTTTTCTAGCTGTTTTTATTTGTATATTTTTGTTTGTTACAAAAGTGTTAAAAATAAACCCTCAGCCTTTTCAGCAGGTCTCAAACAGTAATGAAAAATACTTTACTTTTCAGTCCTGTTCAAAAAAACTAGTGGAGTAGAAAGTGCAGATACATTCTCTCAAATGTAGTGAAGTAAAAGTAAAAAAGTATCCACTTTAAATGTACTTTGGTAAAGTACAGATACCTCAAATTTATACTTAAGTGCAGTACTTTACTGCTTTTACTTTGTTACGTTCCCCTGCTGAGTACATTCTACCCTTAACCGTAGTAACAGAGCCTCTGCCCGCTCTAGGTCCTGGTGAAGGGGTTCGGGGTGCACCTCACTGACCTGTGCCCCTCCAAACCCGGGGGGCAGAATCTAAGTGAATACATCAACATCTCTGACCCCGACATCCAATCAGAACTCACTGAGAAAATCTGCACAGCGCCGCCCTCCTGGCTGCAGGCGGCAGAGCAGCTCTTCCTTCAGAACCTGGACTTCTTCAAACCCGTCAAGGTGACACATTCTACTTCACATCTTCAAAGATCTGTGGCAAATTAATGCATTTATTTTTATGCTTCTTAGAGTTTTGACATTTAAAGGGCCCATATTAGGCTATTTTCTGATCTCTGTTATAATGTTATATCCTCTTGTGTGTAGAATCCCTCAGTCGTCCAGGTAGAATCCATAGCAAAAGGAGAAATTTAATTTGTCAACTGGACAGAGTTTATTTGGTTGAATACGTTTCGCAGCTCATCTGAGCTGCTTCTTCAGTTCTGGTCAGATGCTGGCGGACACTGCTTTATGGGCCGCAATCTGCCGTACATCTCCACCTAAAAGCCACAGGCCACTCCTTTGAGGACAGCGAGGTCCAGATCTTGGCCAGAGAAAAGAACTGGTTTGAGAGGGGAGTTAAAGAGGCTATTTTTGTCAAGAAAGAGAATCCTTCCTTGAACAGAAATGGGGGTCTCAGACATCATTTGTCTCCCATCTATAACTCTATCCTCAAACCTAAATCAAAACAAACTGGGAAAACAATGGGACTAGCCAGGACATGTCCAGAGGTGTGAAAACACCCATCATGGCCCTGAATGGATATGCTAACTACTCCCCCACTCCCACTCCATATTGAATAGACACACCTAACTAACAGAAACTGTAAACGACTCCATATTGAATAGACACACCTGACTAACAGAAACTGTGAATAAATATGTGTGTCTCAGAGTAATTTTCATTGTAATTAAGCTCCTCCCTTCAAGCAGATATAAAGCAGTGTCCGCCAGCATCTGACCAGAACTGAGGAAGCAGCTTGGATGAGCTGCGAAACGTATTCAACCAAATGAACTCTGTCCAGTTGACAAATTCTCCTTTTGCTATGTTATATCCTCTTCATAAACAGACCTGGAGTTGTGTTTTGTTTCATTCACACATGTTCTGTTTAAGTTCTTCTCTAAAACAGAATACACTCTATTCCACCTTGTGATGTCATGTGGCAATACAGGAAGTGCTCCACTATGTTTTTAAACTCCATACACTTTCACTAGAATTATTTGGATAATTTCAGCCTTGGAATTTCCAATTTCTACTGAACTAAAGGTAAAAGGAGCTGTTAACTTGAACACTACCACTTCATGACATCACAAGGTGGAACAGAGCATTTTGAGCTTTGGAGATGTAGACAGACTAATAATAAAGGATTACTCAAACATGTGTGAATGAAACAAAACCCAACTCCAGGTCTGTTTTTGATTTTGAGTAACTATATTCTAACATGTCTTAAAACTCACTAGAGTCTCTTTAGTATAATATAGGTCCTTTAAAGGTTGCAGTTAAAGGTGCTCTATGTAAGTTTTCTGGTGGAAATTATATCTTAATCTTGTTTTCTCATCAGCACAGAGACGTGACCTCTGACCCCGAGGCGGTCAAAAGGGTCGCAGAGGCAACCAACAACCTGCTGGACACCATGGGCCTGCTGGCAGTGGAGGTTAGTATCTTAGAATTATGTATGTCACAGGGATGGAGGTCCTGGTTTAGTCCTGGTTTAGTCCTGGTTTTGGCCCGCTTTAGTTTTTGTCCAGGGTTAGTCCTGGGTTAGTCCTGGGTAGGTTCTGGGTTAGTCCTTGCTTAATCCTGGTTATGACCTAATTTGGTCCTGATTTAACCCTGGTTTAGCTTTCATCAACTCCTGCTTTAGTCCTTGGTTTGCACTGGATTTTCATGCCAGGACAAATGGCAAGTCCTGGCATGAAAATCTCCTGGCTTTGTCCTGGTTTACTCCTGGTTTAGTCCCGGTTTAGTCCTGATTTAGTCCTGATTTAGTCCTGATTTAGTCCTGGTTTAGTCCTGGTTTAGTCCTGGTTTAGTCCTGGTTTAGTCCCGGTTTAGTCCTGGTTTTATCCTGTAACTATGGAATGATTAGGTTATAAGACAAAGAAACTGAGTTGAATTCCCCACTCCTCTTATTGGCTGCCATAGTGCCTTTGAGCAGTCTCTTTCTGCAGCTTGTCACTAGGTTTGGGGAGGGTTGTGGGTTGAATTCCCTGTCTCTGGGCTGTTAGTTCTGATGTAGTGAAGTTTGGGGTCTTTGGGTACATCTGGCTGCTGTCCACTCCTCCGTGCTGTCCGTGTGTTTGTGGAGCCTGGACCCAGCTGGACTCGGAGCAAACGCGAGGCCCCCGCAGTGATTTAGGGACAGGCCCGGGACAAAAGAGGGACCAAGGGGACGGGAAGGAGAGGGGGCAGGTGGCAGGGGGCACGGCAGGAGGTGGGGTTAATCAAGGACATAGAAGACTGGAGAACTAGACCTTGACAGTAACACTAATGGAAGCCTCACAGTAGAAAACTCCCGTTCAATAATCAAAGACAGTTCAAACAAGTGTTGTTACGATCATTTCAAACTCTATTTCGATACCAAGGAATAGACTCGATATTTAATACTAGGGCTGGACGATATGGGAAAAAAAAGAATCACAATTTATTTTTACCATTTTGATCGATCTTGATTTTCGATTCGACCTTTTCACCCATAAACAGTGAGAAAATAGTTGTTAACTTTCTGTAACTTGGAATATAAATGATCAGAAGCAGAAGAGGAGAGAAAGAGAGGAGAAAAGGTGAGGAGCTGGAGACGCACTGTGGCCCTGACCGCTTTTTCCTTAACAAGACAACGTTAAGGCTGCGTCCCATTACTGTCTTATCCCTTAGTTTTACCCCTACTCTTTGGTTTTGCGCGTTCATGTGAGGGCAAAGGGCGTCTCGATTCTAGTTTTGATCAAGGGCTAGGGCCACGACCTAGGGCTACATACCCCTTGAAACGAAGTAAGCTCTCGACCAGACTTGAAACGAAGGGGTCGGCCTACAAGCTCAGGCAGGTGTTGGGATCAGGATGGAGCGTCACATCGACCAGCCAAGGAGTCTCATAAATGTAAGTATTTTCAGCAGTTGTAATTATCAGTTAACAGTTTAGCAGGTTTACAATTATGACGCTTATGTTCTAGGTTACTTTTAGTGAACTGTTGTTGCTACTTTAATTGTAGTAATGTCTGTTTAGCCGACGTTATCGTTTTCATCGAACTTTCATGTATAAACAAGTTTGTTTTTTGTCGAGCTGAGGTACCCGATAATCCTTGACATGGCACTTTTTAGGTGAAATCAGTGTGAAGTCAATTTGCTTAACAGAAGCAAACGGTAATCGAGTGGTGTCCCATTTCTTAGGGGAACATTCGTACCCTGAGCCCTCACAGCTCGGTATCGAGGGGCAAGACAAAGACGTAGATAAAGGGGCAGGGGAATGATAGATAAAGACAGAGTAATGGGATGCAGCCTAAGTCATCGTCAGCACCACACACGCTTACTGCCACACGATTGGCTGTGACCTGTCCATTAAAATGCACATGCCTTATCATTGAGATCGACCAAAGCTGAGATCGCGATCTATTGATCTTACGATTTTTGGCACAGCCCTATTTAATACCGATACCATGATAATAATAAAAAACTCTTTCTTTAAACTCTTTCTTTCTTATATATTACCATGTGGTCTTATATCTGTGGTCTGTGGGCGTTTGTGTGCTCTTATACTTGTTCTCATACAGCTCAAGAGCATTCTAAAGATATTCAGGAAAGGTTTGTTTCTTTTTTAGATTCGATACCTGTCCGACCGCTGAAGTTTGGGCCATTTCTTCTCGTCATTCACCCCACACCTGCATTTCGTACAAATAGGTCATTAAGACATATCCCACTCACTGATGTTCATTTAGCAGCAGAACTTATTTTATTACACAGGGATAAAGTGTTTTTAGTGCACTGACATCATCCCTAGTCAGTGTTGCCACGTCATAACTGCACAGACGGCAGCGCTTTCTGTGAATCCAATGTGTCGATAAACAAATAATCCGTCTGGACTTAGACAAACTTTATTGATCCACAAGCTATACGATTCTGTACAAGGCTCAGGCCACGATTTTCCTTAAATATACAAAAACATGACACAAAACAATACACTGCAACTTAGTCAGTAGTTTAATTAGCGGATGCATGCTGATTGTGTCATGATAGCGCTCTGAAGGGGGACCGACTTAGCGTGGAGAGGAAAGTGAGGAGAGACTCAGAGCAACAAAAACAAAACTGAAACTTATAAAACATGTTAATACATTGTTCGGGTGAAGACAGCATTTTCAAAACTATAAAATATAATCTAAATATGTTATAGTACCCCAAGTAAAATACCCACTCTTTAAAATTAGACTTAGACAAACTTTTTTAAGGGAAATTTTGGACACTGTAGCTCAAACATATATATAATATACAAAGAGTATAATAACATAGAGTAAAAAATATAAACATTAATAATACATTCTAAAAAATAGCAAGAGAATGCAGAATTATATAAATGTATGTACAAGTAAAAATAAAATGGTAAAATAAGTAATAAAAATGCCTCAGGTATATTCAAGAGATGCTTTTACCTATTTTCCATACTTGCACATTTTTCAAAGATTAACAACATGAATACCCAAACCACAAAGCCGCACTGCGTAACTTTTCGCTTCTCGTCTCCATGGAGATGTTATCGCTTTGCCTGGATTGTTCAGCATGGCATTCAACATTTTTCTAGCGTTTCATTATAGGTGTTTTTATTGATAGAAACACCTAGAAAAAAAAAGCGTTTCCATGGAGATAGGTTGAATACGATACTGCGGAACATTCCAAGCAAGGTAATAAAGGCCAGTGAATGACGGACTTTACCCTAGAAAAGTTCAAGAGTGCACCTTTAAGCATCCAAAAGTAGTTTTTGTCATCTCATTTGTTTTGACTCTGTTTGCTAACTGTAAAAATATCTCTAGCACTTCTTTAAAATATGATTAGCAGTTTTGTTTCACTGTCCAACGACCCAAAACAGGAAGTGAGGTCACACACACAGGAAGTGACATCACCAGTCCGAACTGAAGTCAGTTTGTCAGAGTTTAATTTTTGTCAGTGACCTGAAAATCTGTTCCAAACGTTACAAAAACAAAAACAGCTCCTGGAGCCACTTCCCCTTCAGAATAAAGCTGAGTCTGCGCTTTGCAGTGGTGAACTTCCTGTTTCCTTCAGAATAAAGCTGACGTGTGCTGGCTCACGCACATACACAAACTTAACATTAGCCTCAATGACGTTACACTGCTCAGAGGAAGCTTCAGTCAGCGGGTGCACTTCCTCACAGATTTCTACCATGTTTCACTATATCATTTTTCAGATTATGGAGGATTTACAGTCTAGTCTCCACCTCCTCTTCAGTGACACAAACTCAGACCAGGGATATCACAATGACTTATTTCAGAGTGACTAATAAAAATGAATGACTATTTCACAATTATATTATATATAAAAGTATTGACCTCAAACAACAGTGAAAGCTTTAATTTTCCTTCCTTCACAATGTCTAACAGGTCATTCCTCAAGTCTGTGACCAGCTTTGTGAACATCCATGTTTGTTATGATATGGATGGGCCATACTTTAGTTTGCTTTGATTATTTAAAAATTGCTAACTAATAATAATCGTGACTGAAGACCGAAGCTTGGTGGCTGCAGATATTCCAAATAGCAGTCTTTTCCTGTGGGAGTATAATAAGATCTGGAAATGAACCCAAGATGGCGTTGTTGTTTTTGTTGTTGTTTTGAATGGCCTATGCTCAGTGGTGCCAAAAAAGTTTTTTTCTTCCACATTACTTCCTCAGTACCGGCCTAGCTCCGCCCACCAACAGTATCCACTTCTTATTATAGATCCATGTCTTTTCCTTAATAAATGGTTATGGCGTGAACATGTGGTCTAGTGCTGCACATGAGTCCCAACTGGACCAGTGCAGTCTGAGTGAGCCCTACTATTTATTAAATTGTGTAAATCTATTTCTTATCCTGGGTCCATCCCTAGAACTGTCTGTTGTAACTCTTCAGTTGCAAAATGCCAATAAAATTATTACTCTCTAACACTGCCCTGTGTTCCTGTGCCCAGCTGGCAGGGATGAAGTCCTGGTTGGACCTGAGGAATGAGATCGTGTTCCTGACGCAGAACGCCACGTCCTCGCCCAGCGTGCTTTACTCCGCTGTGTCCCGGATTGTCTGTGGACATCCAGAGGGAGGAGGTCTGCAGATCAAGAGCCTCAACTGGTACGAAGACAGCAACTACAAGGCCCTGTTTGGAAACAGCAACTCCAGTGATGAGCAGCCACACCAGCTCTACGACAACTCCTCCAGTGAGTATACAAGAGACTGAGGCAGGGACTGAGGCAGGGACTGAGGCAGGGACTGAGGCAGGGACTGAGCCAGGGACTGAGGCAGGGACTGAGCCAGGGACTGAGCCAGGGACTGAGCCAGGGACTGAGCCAGGGACTGAGCCAGGGACCAAACCGGGGATTGAGGCAGTGACTGAGGCAGTGACTAGACCAGGGACCAGGGACTAGACCAGGGACCAGGGACTAGACCAGGGACTAGACGAGGAACTAGACCAGGGACTAGACCATGGATTTAGACCATGGATTTAGACCATGGATTTAGACCATGGATTTAGACCATGGACTTAGACCATGGACTTAGACCATGGACTTAGACCATGGACTTAGACCGGGGACTAATCCAGGAACTAATCCAGGTACTAAACCGGGACTAAACTAGGGACTGCATGCATCTCCTTCAGTGAATGCATTACAGGAGGACGAAACTTGGAGAAAAGCGTAAAACACCTCCATACATACTTAATCATGGTCCTGACTCCTGACACTACAAACCCTGAGATAGTCCTGGTTTAGTTCAGCTCTAGACCAGGTTCATTTGGTTAAAACAATAGAGCAAAGCTTACATCAGATTATAGTGTGATCTAGTTTGGTCTTCTTTCATAACTGTCCTAGAAGAACCCCCACTGTTCTACAAACCTCTGCTTAAGTCACCTTTGACCCCTGCCTCATAGCTCCAGCTGGGATCCAGTTAGCATTGCATTTAGTATTTTTCTGTTTTGTTTGACTTTTGTCCAGTATAGTTTACCTTCAAAGGGTCCATATTACGCTATTTTATTTATTACGCTAGTGTTATAATTTTGTTTTCTCATCACAAACAGACCTGGAGTTGTGTTTTGTTTCATTCACACCTGTTAACACACAAATCCTGTATATTTAGGCTGAGTTATTCTCTCTATTCCACCTTGTGATGTCATGAGGTAATAAAGGAAGTGCTCCACTGTGTTTTTAAACTCCGTACATCTTCACTAGAATCATTTGGATTAGTTCGACCCTGGAATTGCCAATCTCTACTGAACAAAACATCAAAAGGTGGAACAGAGCATTTTGAGCTTTGGAGATGTAGACAGACTAATAAAGGGTTACTCAAACATGTGTGAATGAAACAAAACACAACTCCAGGCATGCACTCGAGGAGGTAACAACATTCTAACATGGCTTAAAGCTCACAAGACTCAAGTTTATGTAATATAGGACCTTTAAAGCTTAATGACGGGAGCCGAACACTATGGGTGACGTCACACTCCTTTATTCCACTTCTTTATACAGTCTATGCTGCGTACACTGGTTTATGAATGTCTGTGTGAATGGGCTCCTTGACGTAAAGCTCTTGGAGGTAGAAAAGTGCTATATAAACGTCACCATTTAAAGTAGATGAGTATGGAGTGTAGTGGTACTGTCTAATGTCCTCTGTGTCCTCCCCTCAGCTCCATACTGCAACAGCCTGGTGCAGAACCTGGACTCCAACCCCATGTCCCGCATGATCTGGACCGCCATCAAACCCCTGCTGCTCGGCCAGATCCTCTACACCCCCCACACCCCACTGACGCAGAAGATCATCCACGAGGTAAGGCCATCGTCTGTACCCTCTCACCCCTCATCTACACCCACACACGCCACTGTCCACTACAGGCCCAGGATACATTATGGCAGGGCATCAGGTGTAAAAAACAACAACAACAGTATACCTTGTGTTGTGACCCGATTTTATATTTGTCTTGTCCAGGTGAATCGGACCTTCCAGGAGCTCGGGGTCTTCAGGGACCTGGGGGGAATGTGGGACGAGATGAGACCCAAAGTCTGGAACTTCTTGGAGAACAGCGAGCAGATGAACCTCTTCAGGGTAAAGACTAAAGCCAGGACTAAAGCCAGGACTAAAGCCAGGACTAAAGCCAGGACTAAAGCCAGGACTAAAGCCAGGGCGAGAACCAGACTCAAAACCAGGACTAAAACCAAATAAACTAGTAGTAAACCAGGATTAAACCAGGACTCAATCCAGCACTAAACCAGGACTAACCCCGCTCTGGTCTTTCTTTCAGAGTCTGCTGCGTAATAATGTGACCGCTCGGTATTTTGGGGCACAGTTGGCCGACACTGATTGGACGGTGGAAGATGTGAGTCGGTTCTTGGCCAAACAGGAAGAGTCCACAGGGGGCACTCTGACCTGGAGAGACGTGTTCAATGAGACGGACCAGGCCATCGCCAGCATCTCCCGCTTCATGGAGGTCAGCCATACGACCGTTAGCATTGACAAAATGTCAAGAATGTAGGGCTAAAGGGGAGAGTGATGGGGGAGGAAGAGTCTGGAGGACTAAAGGGAAGAATGAAGGGCGAGGTGGGGCCTGGTCTGGACAGCTAAAAGGAGAGTGGGAGGGAGGAGGGTCTGGAGGACTAAAGGGAGAGTGGGACGGAGGAGGGTCTGGAGGACTAAAGGGAGAGTGGGACGGAGGAGGGTCTGGAGGACTAAAGGGAGAGTGAGGAGGGGTTGGGATATAGAGGACTAAAGGGGAGACTGTGGGGGAGGATGGGTCTGAAAGACTAAAAGGGAAAGTGAGAGTTTGGAGGGGTCTGGAGATTTATATTGTGAATTGAATGACAAACAAGGGGTGGATGTAATTTACGGCAATCAATATTTTTTGTGTGGATACTCTGAGAATGCACTTTATTCAGATAACGGTGATCAGATATTTTTATAATCCATTACATATGTGCTAAAACATGACCTGATGAAACAATGTGAATTACTTGGGTCAAATTTATGGTTTACAGATTACACAAAGACGTCTGGACAGTAAAAGGAACCACAAAAGTGCATAAATATCACTGGAAGAACACACAAGTTTCACTTCTGATTTCTTTGATGCATTTTGTCAGTGTTTGTACTGTTTTAAGACTGCATATCTTTCCAAAAAAAAACAAAAAAAAACATCCAATTGTCCTTCCTCATAGCTTTCAGTGTTGATTTAAAGGTACTGGATGTTTTGAGAGTTTTGACTTGGA
Organism: Taenioides sp. WSHXM2023; assembly: GCA_029959045.1. Lineage (NCBI taxonomy): Eukaryota > Metazoa > Chordata > Actinopteri > Gobiiformes > Gobiidae > Taenioides > Taenioides sp. WSHXM2023. The sequence continues at coordinate 22,374,086 of CM057087.1, forward strand.
CTTTTAAGGTAATTAATACAATAAGAGCGTAGGGACTGGGCTACGTACTAAAGATCGCCTGATATGCATTTTTTCATGTCCGATGACCATACGAACTGTGCAGAGAGCAGTCTAGTCACTTTTTTGCAGTATCTTTTTGGACTAAAGTGTTCAGATAACGCTTTCTGCACATTTAGGCATCTGATTGGGCCAAACTAAATATCAACCTGTGCTGGAGAGTTAAAGGTGCACTGCGTAACATTTCTAATGGAGGGTCCACCACTTAAATAATAATAATAATCTTCTTATATAGTGCTTTTCCAGTCGCTCAAAGTTGCTTTACAATTTCTGTGCATTATTCATTCATTCCATACTCTAAGCTACTATTGTAGTCACAGCTGCCCCAGGGCACTAAGAAACAGACTCTCCACCAGAAAAGTTGCGCAGTGCATCTTTAAAGCCGATAGCTGATACTCTAAAAAGTGTAAATACTGTATGTATCTGTCTGTCTCTACTGCATACAGTTCATCTTAGCTGAATTTAAATAATTATTGTAGCTGTTTTGTATATCCCTTGCACCTGTCCGTCCCTGACCACAGACTTTTGTCTCCTCAGTGTGTGAACTTGGACAAGCTTCAGCCCATGTCCACAGAGGAGCTCCTGATAAACCGCTCCATGGTTCTTCTGGAGGACCGGAAGTTCTGGGCCGGGATCGTGTTCAACCTCTCTCTGAACGCCTCTGAGCTCCCCCCACGCGTGGACTACAAGATACGCATGGACATCGACAACGTGGAGAGGACCAACAAGATCAAGGACGCGTGAGTGCACCTGCTGACACTGCTACTACTACTACTGCTACTACTGCAAATACTACTACTATTGTTATTACTATTAATACTGTACATACTACTATTACTGCTATGTGGAGAAGAGCAACAAGATCAAGGACGCGTGAGTGCACCTGCTACTTATACTGCAAATAATACTGCAAATACTACTACTACTACTACTGCTACTAATACTAATATTAATACTGCAAATACTGCTACTGGTTTTAATACTGTAAATACCACTACTTCTGCTATGTGGAGAGGACCAACAAGATCAAGGACGCGTGAGTGCACCTGCTGCTGACACTGCTACTACTGCTGCTACAAATACTACTACTGCAAATACTACTATCACTATTGCTACTAATACTGTAAATACTGCTGCTACTGTCACTACTACTGCAGATAATTTTGCAAATACTGCTGCCAATACTACTGCTACTGCTTCAAATACTACCGCTACCAGTACTGTATCATCAGCAGTCACATTTTTATATAACGCTTTTCCACCTTCAAAGTGCTCACCCATTCACACACATTCACACATCAGTGTACGCAGACACTGGGGGTGAGGTGGGTTAAGTGTCTTGCCCAAGAACAAAACAACAGCATTCATCTATCCTGTGGATCTGACCACTCTACTAATGAAGTTTATATCAAGAGTGGGATTCGAACCGCCAACCTTCGGATAAGTAGACAAACACTGAGTAACCAACCGAGCAACTGTCACCCCCCAGTACTACTGCTGCAGGCACTGCTACTGCTACCAATACTACAAATAATACTGCTGCTGGAACTACTACAGTACCCTGGTTGTTACTACAGTACCCTTGTTGTCCACTACTACTATTCTCACTGCAACAGCCACTACTATCACTGCGTACTACTACAAATACTGCTATTGCTATTGCTACTACCACTGCTTCAGCTGCTAACTACTACTACTGCTACTACTGCTCTTCTACTACTACTAAGACTACAACTGCTGCAGTTCTTTCTGGAATGGGTAGTGCTTGTGATGGTGGTTGTTAGCACTACAGAATACAGAAATACTGAATGAATAACAGTTATGTAGTACTAATGGTAATAGTACTTTCAGTTACACTTCATGTATTTATTAGTTTCTTGTGTATTTGTCAGATACTGGGACCCCGGCCCTCGTGCGGACCCCTTTGAGGACATGAGGTACATCTGGGGAGGGTTTACATACCTCCAGGACGTTATTGAGCAAGGCATTATCCGTGCTATGACCGGCACCAAGGAGAAGACTGGAGTCTACATACAACAGATGCCCTACCCCTGCTACGTGGATGACATGTGAGTACACAGCTCCTGCTGTCACTGTGAAACCTCTGCTCCATCTGACCTCTCCTCTGTTCCTCTGACCCTCTGCTCCATCTGACCCTCTCCTCTGACCCTCTGCTCCTCTGACCCTCTGCTTTATCTGAAACCTTTTCTCTGCTCCTCTGCATCCTCTGCTCTTCTGACTGTCTCCTCTGACCCTCTCCTCTGCATCCTCTGCTCCTCTGACCCTCTGCTCCTCTGCTTCATCTGACCCTCTGCTTCGTCTAAAACCTTTTTTCTGCTCCTCTGCATCCTCTGACCCTCTCCTATGCTCTCCTGAACCTCTCCTCTGCTCTCCTGAACCTCTCCTCTGCTCCATCTGACCCTTTCCTCTGTTCCTCTGCATCCCCTGCTCCGTCTGACCCTCTCCTCTGACCCTCTGACCCTCTCCTCTGCTCCATCTGACCCTCTCCTCTGCTCCTCTGACCCTCTCCTCTGCCGACTCCAGCTTCCTGCGCGTCATGTCCCGGTCCATGCCCCTCTTCATGACCCTGGCCTGGATGTACTCTGTGGCCATCATCCTGAAGAGTGTGGTGTATGAGAAGGAGGCCCGTCTGAAGGAGACCATGCGCATCATGGGCCTGAACAATGGGATGCTGTGGTTCAGTTGGTTCATCAGCAGCCTGGTGCCTCTGCTGGTGAGCGCAGGGCTGCTCGTGCTGCTGCTCAAGGTCAGTGACAGGAGATATTTTACACAGTGTTCATCTGAAACTGCTCAAAGTGCTTTTGACAGATTAATAGTTTTTCAATTCTGACTTGGTTTGGTGGAAGAGTATCTGTGGTCATAGGCTCTGATCCCGTGCACCTAAATCTTTCCCCCGATCTTAAATTGACTCTATTTTTGAGAGTTTGCGCTTCCAATGAGGCGTAGTGTCTCTTTCTCTGCACAGTCGGTCAGTCATTTCAACCTGGAGAGACTCAGACAAACATAAAGAGAAAGTTTTAGATGTTTTATTGATTGAGTTCGCTTTGACGCTCAGATATTGAAGCTCAGAGAAGACATTGCGATGAGGGGTGAGGACGGTGAGATGTTGAGAAGCTGAGGTGGTGCTGGGGAGGAGGTGGGGCATGGGACGAACCGAAGCGGCCGTGCACCTGCTGTTGGGGTTTAAGTTGGGCAGACTGGGCGCTGATTGGACGAGGAAGAGGTGCGTCGAGCAGCGGGGGAGGAGTATTTGGAGTGAGGTGATGAAGGCTGAGGAGCAGGTAAACTCTGGAGAAGTAGTGGGGTAAACGGGAGCGAAATTATGTCTTCCAAGCAGAATTTACGCTAGCTCCATTTCTCTGCAGGTCTAACTGTTAGGCTGGGAACCAGAAACAAAACTTACCTAATGGGCTCTGTTCACGCTTACGTCACAAAACCGGAAGATGTTTGGAAATGTGCGGATGACGACTTCCTTTGGGCTCTATTGGCTGTAGTAACTCTGGGAAAACTGAATCTAGATGTCATTGTATTCTTTCTTTTTTCCTTTTATAAATTGCCTATTAATTTGTGTATTATAATTTGTTTAAGTTAATAAAAAAAATAAAAAAAAAAGATGTCATTTTAGTGTTCCGTTATGTTCGGCGGATCAACAGTTACAACCAGCTGCCCGTAAGTGACATGGAAGATGTGATTAGAGTCACATCCCCCCTTGGAAATCTTTGGCAGGTTGTGAAGACGCTGCTGTATCCACAGTTTTATCACATTCCCATTGTCGGGAACTACACCGGAAGTCGCCATCCGCATGTTTCCAAACGTCTTCCAGTAAGAGAGAACAGGGCCTGTAGCCTATAGGCCAAAACAAACGCTATTCACTCAAACCAACCAAGATAGTCTGTTTGGGACAAGGATGTGAGGAAGTCTGAGCACACAACGCACTGACACACTCTGTATTTAGATCGAACCCTCTGGTCAGTGAAAGCCCCGTGTGTGTCCACCATTAAACGGAAAAGGAGCTCACGAGAAACACGCAAAAAAAGTGAAATATGTGTACACGCTAAATACAAGGTCACGATGAGAGAGCTCTGTTGTAACTGCTCATAGAAGCTGATTTTGCATTTTTAACGTGTCCCCTTTAACACAGTGACCCGTTCAGGAGGTTTTGTAACAGTTGTTTTGAAAAGTGTTAAATAAACAAAGTTATTTTAATTTCTGTTGTACAAGCAGTTTGCACATGGAGATACTGTGGATGGCCTTGGCCTTCCTGTATAACATGTTGCTGTAGTAGTTGTAGTTGTAGTTGTTGTTGTTGTTGTAGTACTTGTTGTATTTGTATTTGTAGTTGTAGTTGTAGTAGTGTAGTTGTTGTAGTAGTTGTTGTAGTCTTAGTCCTAGTCGTAGTAGTAGTAGTAGTAGTAGTAGTGGTTGTACTAGTTGTAGTAGTTGTACTAGTTGTACTAGTTGTACTAGTAGTACTAGTAGTAGTATTCTGCTTCTTACACAGATACACAGGGTTTGTACACTTCAAACTCAGAAAAGTCTATCACACCAAGATATAAAGCTTAGATCTGGAACTTTTCAAAAATCACTGATGGCCCATGTCCTCAGAGTGATACAGAAATATTGTCTATGCCATGAACTAAGATGGATCACCTGCTGCCGTACTCAGACCCAGGCATGGTCTTCTTGTAGTAGTAGTAGTAGCAGCAGCAGTAATAATAATAGTACATGTAGTAATACTGTATTTTTCTCATAGATTGGCAATAGAGATCAACCGATATGTGTTTTTGTAGGGTAGATTTTTATTTTTCCCCAAAAAATAAAATGTTTGAAATGACTACTAACATCAATATTTTCTATACTTTTTTACTGCTCTGCATAAAAAACTAGAATCAGGAAAAATTATCTCAATAGAAATTATTGTTTTTACTACTAACCTATATATATCTCAGTCTGTCTCCAGTTAATGTGCTGCTGTACTCTGACCCGGGTGGCGTGTTCTTGCAGTAGTAGTAACAGTAATAATATTTCTTGTAGTAGTAGCAGTAATAAAAGTACTTGTGATAATACTCCATTTCTCTCTCAGATGGGTAACCTGCTGCCGTACTCAGACCCGGGCGTGGTCTTCCTGTTCTTGGGCTCTTATGCCGTGGTGACCATCATGCAGTGCTTCCTCCTCAGTACAGCCTTCGCCAGAGCCAACCTGGCAGCAGCCTGTGGAGGCATCATCTACTTCACCCTGTACCTGCCCTACGTCCTCTGCGTGGCCTGGTCAGACTACATCGGCTTTGGGGCCAAAATCTTCGCCGTGAGTACAGCCTCCTCAAGGATCTCTGGAGTTTTCACCTTAAGTTTGTGTTCTTTAAATGGCCCATATTACACTATTTTCTGATCTATGTTATAATGTTGTTTCCTCATCACAAACACACTATGGAGTTGTGTTTTGTTTCATTCACACATGTTTAAAACACACAACTTCTGCATATACAGGCTGTTCTTCTTTCAAACAGAAAACACTGTTCCACCTTGTGATGTCATGTGGTAGTACAGGAGGGTTTTTAAACTCCACACATCTTCACTAGAATCATTTGGATAATTTCAGCCCTGGAGTATCCAATCTCTACTGAACTAAAGGTAAAAGAAGCTGTTAACTTGAGAACTACCACTTCATGACATCACAAGGTGGAACAGAGAATTTTGAGCTTGTCTCAGGCCTGGTCTCTGGTCTCAGGTCAGGTCTCTGGTCTCAGGTCTCTGGTCTTGTCTCTGGTCTTGTCTCTGGTCTCAGGTCTTTAGTCTCAGGTCTCTGGTCTTGTCTCTGGTCTTGTCTCTGGTCTGGTCTCTGGTCTCAGGTCTCTGGTCTGGTCTCTGGTCTCAGGTCTCTGGTTTCTGGCCTTGTCTCTGGTCTCTGGTTTCTGGTCTTGTCTCTGGCCTTGTCTCAGGTGTCAGGTCTTTAGTCTCAGGTCTCTGGTCTGGTCTCTGGTCTCTGGTCTTGTCTCTGGCCTTGTCTCAGGTCTCTGGCCTTGTCTCAGGTCTCTGGTCTGGTCTCTGGTCTCTTGTCTTGTCTCTGGCCTTGTCTCAGGTCTCAGGTCTTGTCTCTGGTCTCGGGTCTTTAGTCTCAGGTCTCTGGTCTTGTCTCTGGCCTTGTCTCAGGTCTCAGGTCTGGTCTCGGGTCTTTAGTCTCAGGTCTCTGGTCTTGTCTCTGGTCTTGTCTCTGGTCTTGTCTCTGGCCTTGTATCAGGTCTCAGGTCTTGTCTCTGGTCTCTCCTCAGTCCCTGCTGTCCCCCGTGGCGTTTGGCTTTGGCTGTGAGTACTTTGCCCTGTTTGAGGAGCAGGGCGTGGGCATCCAGTGGTCCAACCTTCTGAGCAGTCCTCTGGAGGAAGACGACTTCAGCCTGAGGACCACCATCTCCATGATGTACGTGGACGCTGTACTCTACGGCGCCCTCACCTGGTACCTGGAGGCCGTCTTCCCAGGTCAGACCCGCCGCTGTGGGCTTCTGTGTGGGACTGGTTTAGACCTAGTTTAGTTCTACAGATATTGGGTAACTAACAACTATCTACAAATATAATAATTCACAATTAATAATAATGAATGAATTTTTTTTTTATCCTGATTTTGTGCCACTTTATTTGTGGTTTAGCCCTTTTTTAGACTTTGTTTAGATATGGAAATAGACCTGGTTTAGTCGTGGTTTAGAGCTGCTTGAGACTTGGAAAAGTCCTGATTTAGTCTCCATAAATACTTGGAATACACTTGGTTTAGTTCTGGTTTGATCCTGGGTCAGTGCTCCTTTTGTGCTGTGCTGGATTAGGCCTGATTTAGACCTGTTTAGTCTTGGTTTAGACCTGGTTTAGACATTGTTTGGACCTGGTTTAGGTCAGGGATTATTTATATAGCACAGTATAGATTAAAAAAAGGGTTTAGACCTGTTTTTTAGACCTAGTTTAGACCTGGTTTAGTCTCAGTTTAGTTTAGTTTAATTTATTTTTTATTTTATTTTATTTATTTATTTATTTATTTATTTTTTAGGTTTTTTAGTAGGTTTTGGAGACCTACAGTCTCCACAATCCAAAGATCCCATAATTTTCAATAATCTTGTGTTTTAATAATTGACAAAAATCTTAAATTTCAGTATTTTTCTTTTATTCTTTACTTTCATTTAGACTTTTCCTTTTTCCTCTTTTGGCTCCTATCTCTCTGGACCTGCTCTGGACCATCTGCCCCGGTAAATCCTGCTCTCTCTCTTCCTCCTTCTTCCTCTTCTGTTGTTCTTTTTGTAGTCCTTCCTCTACTAGTATGTTCTCAAACCTGTGCCCACATGCCAACTGTGCTGTAACGCCCCCTGCAGGTCAGTACGGGATTCCACGGCCCTGGTTCTTTCCTTTCACTAAGTCCTACTGGTTTGGAGAGAAGGATGGAGGCACCAAGGTCCCCCTGAACCGGAGGAGGAACCCTGGAGGTGAGTTCAAAACCTCAGTGACCAATCAGAACACAGCACCAACCGCTCTCTCCTGATGGATTAGTTTGGAAGTATTCATCAGATTAAACTTTTCTTATTTCTTCCTCTCTTCCGTCTCTTTGTTATCTCCTCTCCTCCCCTCTCCTTTCCTCCTCTCCTCTCTTCTTTCACCTGTGCAGTGATAGTGATGGAGGAGGAGCCTGCTCACCTGGACCCTGGGGTGTACATAGAGGACCTGGTGAAGGTCTACAGACACGGGAACAAACTGGCCGTGGACGGACTGACTCTGGGCTTCTACGAAGGACAGATCACCTCCTTCTTAGGACACAACGGAGCCGGCAAGACCACCACTATGTGCGTCCTGGTTTAGTTCTGGTTTAGCCCTGGTTCAGTCCTCATTCAGTCCTCATTCAGTCCTCATTCAGTCCTCATTCAGTCCTGGTTTAGCCCTGGTTTAGCCTTGGTTTAGCCCTGGTTTAGTCCTGGTTTAGTCCTGAATTAGACCTGGTTTAGTCCTGGTTTAGTCTTGGTTAAATCCTATTTCTTCTCCATTTTCTCTCCCTTGACCACCAGAGGGCAGGGGACCATGTTTTTCAAAGTAATTTTCCTCATGGGCCAAAAAAGTTTTAAAGTTGACATCCCCGCCTCTGATTGGTTGATTGAAAGCTGTCTCTCCTCTGATAGGTCGATCCTGACGGGTCTGTTCCCGCCCACCTCTGGGACCGCCTACATCCTGGGCAGAGACATCAGGACAGACCTGAGCGCCATCCGCCAGAGCCTGGGAGTGTGCCCCCAACACAACGTCCTCTTCAGCATGTGAGACACCTCTGGTCCTGGTCTAGTCCTGGTCTAGTCCTGATCTAGTCCTGGTCTAGTCCAGGTCTAGTCCAGATCTAAATCTGCTTTAGTCCTGCTTTTTGCCTGATTGTGTCCTGGTTTAGACTTTAGTTCTGTTGTAGCCCTTGTTTAGATGTAGTTTAGTTCTGCTTTAATTCTGTTTTATACCTGGTATAGTCTTTGCTTGGGCCTGGTTTAGTTCTAGTTTAGCTCTATAAGCAGTCAAACCCTGCTTGAGTCTTGCTTGAGTCCTGCTTGAGTCCTGCTTTAGTCCTACTTTAGTCCTGCTTAAGTCCTGCTTAAGTCCTGCTTGAGTCCTGCTGAAGTCCTGCTTGAGTCCTGCTCGAGCCCTGCTCGAGTCCTGCTCGAGTCCTGCTCGAGCCCTGCTCGAGCCCTGCTCGAGTCCTGCTCGAGCCCTGCTCGAGTCCTGCTCGAGTCCTGCTCGAGTCCTGCTTTAGATCTGCTTTAATCATGCTTTATTTCTGTTTACCGCTGGTTGAGTCCTGCTTTAGTCCTGGTTGAGTCCTGGTTGGGTCCTGCTTTAGTCCTTTGTTATTCCCACTTTACCCCACTTCAGCCGTAGTTTACCTCTTCCTTAGCCCTGTTTAGCTCCATTTTAACCCTCCTTTGCCCAGTTTAGATCTAGTTTAGTCTTGTTTTACCCCTGGTTTACCCTTACTTTAGCCCAGTTTAGTCCTAGTTTAGTCCTTCCTTCCTGCCCTGACCCAGTGTCTGTGCCCAGGCTGACAGTGGAGGAGCACATCTGGTTCTATGCTCGTCTCAAAGGCCTATCCGAACTCCAGGTCCGCTCTGAGATGGAGCAGATCCTCCGGGACACAGGTCTGCCTCACAAACGTTCTGCCCGCACCAGTGCCCTCTCCGGGGGCATGCAGAGGAAGCTCAGCGTGGCACTGGCCTTTGTGGGTGGAGCCAAAGTGGTCATACTGGACGAGCCCACTGCCGGAGTGGACCCCTACGCCCGCCGAGGCATCTGGGACCTGCTTCTCAAGTACCGCACAGGTGAGAACTGGTTTAGTTCTGGTTTAGACCTGATTTAGACCTGGTTTAGTCCTGGTTTACTCCAGCTTTAGTCTTGCAGAGGAATCTGGGACCTGCTCCTTAATTATCGCACCGGTGAAAGCTGGTTTAGACCTGGTTGAGTTCTGTCTGAGTCCGGGTTCAGTCCAGGTTCAGTCCTGTCTCAGTCCTGTCTCAGTCCTGTCTCAGTCTTGGTCCAGTCCTGGTCTCAGTCTTGGTCCAGTCCTGGTCTAGCCCTGGTCTAGCCTCTGCTTCACCTCCTGTGTGTGTCTCCAGGCCGGACCATCATTCTGTCCACTCACCACATGGACGAGGCGGACATTTTAGGGGACAGGATCGCCATCATCTCCCACGGGAAACTCTGCTGTGTGGGCTCCTCCCTGTTTCTAAAGACCCACCTGGGCACTGGGTATTACCTGACCCTGGTGAAGAAGGAGCCTGAGCCCTCCATGTCCTCCTGCAGGAACTCCTCCTCCACTGTGTCCGACTGCAAGAAGGTACTACTAATACTACTACTGCTGCTACTGCTGTGAAAATACTCCACTGTGTCTGACTGCAAGAAAGTACCACTACTATTACTGCTAGTGGCACTACTACTAGTAGTAGTAGTACTACTACTACTGCTAATACTGCTACTGTGACAATACTTCACTGTGTCTGACTGCAAGAAGGTGCTACTGCTACTTCTACTGTAGTAATACCATTTCAGTAGCAGTGGCTGTTACTACACTTCCTGCTACTATTTCTACCACTATTCCTCCTAGTACTACTACTGCCATTACTACTGCACTGACTACTACCTACTTTTGCTACACTTCCTACAATTCCTACTATTTGTACCAGTACTAGTCCTACTCCCTACTGTGTAGTTTTAGTAATAAAATTGAACCACTACTACAACTGCAGCTGTTTGTTGTCAGGATGAAGACGGAGCCTCTGTGAGCTCCAGTGACGCAGGTCTGGGCTCAGAACATGAGAGTGAAGCAGCCACCATCGGTAACACTCTTTATTATTCAAAATGCAAAACACTGCATGTGTTTGAGAATGTGTTTGCCTGGAGTGTCCTGCTCAGAGGCACAAAGGATGTACAGCTTGATGTTATTACATTGCTTGGAATATTCCATGGTATGGCATTAAACTTATCTATTAAGGATTTGTTCACTCACAGGTGTAAAAATATATTCTCATTGTGATCTCCATGGAAATAGAAAAGTTGAAAGCCATTCTGTGGAACATATGTTGATTTGTCTGTCTCTCTCTGTCCCTCTCGCTGTCTTTCCCTCTTCCTCCCTCTCTCTCCCTCTCCCTCCTTCTCCCTCTCTCCCGCTCTTTCTTTTCCTCCCTTCCTCCGTCTCTCAGACCCCCCCAGCAGCAGTGTGGGTAGAGCCTCCACAGATGCCCCTCCAGAGCACCCCCTGGTCCTGGCCAACATAGCCCAGGTTTCAGCTCTGATTCTGGGGCACATCCCGGGGGCACGCCTGGTGGAGGACCTGGGGCACGAGCTCACTTACATCCTGCCCTACTCCGCTGCCAAGGACGGGGCCTTCGTGGACCTCTTCAGGGCCCTGGACCAGAACCTGCACCACCTGGGCATCTCCAGCTACGGGGTGTCTGACACCAGCTTGGAGGAGGTGGGTCCAGCTTCAGTCCTGGTTAAATACTGGTTCTAGTCCGGGTTCTAGTCCGGGTTCTAGTCCTAGTTTGGTCCTGGGTTAATCATGGTGCTTTAATCCTGTTTTAGTTCTGTATTAGACCTGGTTTAGTCTTGGTTTAGTCCTACTTTGGTCATTGTTTGGCCCTGGGTTAATTATGGTGGTTTAGTCCTGGTTCTAGTCCTGGTTCTAGTCCTGGTTTCAGTCCGGGTTCAGTCCTGGTTCTAATCCTGGTTTAGTCCTGGTTTAATCCTGGTTCAGTCCTGGTTTAGTCCTGCTTTGGTCCTAGTTTGGCCCTGGGTTAATCATGGTGGTTTAATCTTGGTTTAGAGCTAGTGTAGTCCTGGTTTTAGACCTGGTTAAGTCATGGTTTAGTCTTGGTTTGGTTCTGGTTTAATTGTGATTTCGTCTTGGGCTTTGTCTTGGTTTAGTCCTAGTTTAGTTAGTTAAGTTTGAAATGGTGTTCCCTCATGTTATGTTTTTTATTTTTCTAGATTTTCCTGAAAGTGGCAGAGGACAATGGAGTGGACACAGAGGTTCCTTCAGGTGAGCTCCACACTATTGTAATTCAGTACATATTTTTCTTAAGGCTATCATCACAAACAGACCTGGAGAGTTTTGATTCATTCACATCATGTTTAACACACAAACGCTGTATATTTAGGCTGAGACTAATAATAAAGGATTACTCAAACATGTGTGAATGAATCCAGGTATGTTTTTGAGGAGGTAACAGCATTAGAACACGACTTAAAACTCACATAAGTCAGTTTTGCATAATATAGAACCTGATTTTGCATTTGTGTGAGTTCAGATGGGACTCTGCCTGTGCGGAGGAGGAGGAGGACTCATGCCTTTGGAGGAGGGGACCATCAGAGCTGCCTTAAGCCCCTGACCGAGGACGACCTGCAGGGCAACGAGTCCGAGGGAGACCCAGGTCAGAGCCTCCACTAATGCATCATGTACTACCAATCTGGCAACCATATTACACTAACTACATCTGTTTATTACAAGCAACCTATCCACATGCTCCAGGGGCCCCCAAAGCTGAGCGTTTGACCCATAGACTCTATATACTGTATAAATGGACATGGCTAATTTTATGGTCTTAAAATGTTCATATTAACCTGTTCTACGTGATCCTGGTGTTTTTATTTCGTTATTTTGTCTGTAAATAAATTCCTAGTCCTAATATCGTACTCCATAACCTCTAGCATTGTGAGCTTCATTTGACTGAACATAGGACCACATGTATGAAACCTGAAATGCCTACATAGAGCAGGGCCACATGACGGCGGCCAATTATACAAATAAGTTATGGAGAGTTGCACTGAACACAGCTTTGGTTTGGAACATGAGTCTTCTGTCTGTGTCACAATGCAATGTTTGTTATTGAAGTTGTGATGCTAGAATTGCTTACATTAGCAGTTTGAGGGCCCCAATCACTCATCTCCTCTGCAGCAACAGGTGGCCACTAGGGGGAGTAGTGAGGAGGGACGGGTATCACTGACAGTAAAGTCTCTGTGATTGGCTCATGTTGTTCCGGTCTTTTCCAGCGGAAGACTCTGATTGGCTGAACTGCACGGATGGGAAAGGCTCGTACACTGTGACTGGCTGGGCTCTGAGGCGGCAGCAGTTCGTGGCGCTGATGTGGAAGCGTTTCCTGTACGCGCGGCGCTCACGCAAAGGATTCTTCGCTCAGGTACAAGATACAAGATACAGACATCACTCAAAACATATTCTGTTATTTTAGCAGGCTCGCTTCTCCACAGATTGGACCTGGTTTAGTCATGGTTTAGGCTGGTTAGACCTGGTTTAGTCCTAGTTTGGGCTTGTTAGACCTCGTTTAGTCCTAGTTTAGGCTGGTTAGACCTTGTTTAGTCCTGGTTTGAATACTGTAGATTTCATTATGAATTACTAACTACTAGATATGGTGTATAAAGTGGTTGCATAAGCCTGAAAAGTGTGCCATTAGGTACAGAGCATGTGCTGAGGTTGCCCTATGTTTGACCTGGGTTCTGACCTGTGTTCTGACCTGTGTTTCTGACCTCTGACCTGTGTTTCTGACCTGTGACCTGACATCTGACCTCTCACCTTTGACCTGATCCTTGTTGTGGCATGCAGATCGTGCTGCCGGCCGTGTTCGTGTGCATCGCTCTGATCTTCAGCCTCATCGTCCCGCCCTTTGGAAAGTACCCCAGTCTGGAGCTGCAGCCCTGGATGTACGAGGACCAGGTCACCTTCATCAGGTACACACCGGGGTCACAGCAGGGGTTCACACAGGGAACACATCCTGGTTTGATCCTGAATTAGGTTGCTTAGACCTGGTTTAGTCTTGGTTTAGGCTGCTTGGACCTGGTTTAGTTCTTGGTTAGTCCTGGTTTAGGTTGCTTAGACCTGGTTTAGTCCTGGTTTAAGCTGCTTAGACCTGGTTTACTTCTGGGTTAGTCCTGGTTTAGGTTCCTTAGACCTGGCTCAGGCTTGTTGGACCTGGTTTAGTCCTGGCTTAAGCTGCTTAAACCTGGTTTAGTCTTGGTTTAGGCTGGTTAAATCTGGTTTAGTTCTGCTTCAGTAGTTTAAAATGCTTTATGCTTTTGTCATAGCGATGATGCTCCTGGTGATGCCAACATGCAGAAGCTCCTCAGCACTCTCCTGGAGGACCCGGGCTTTGGGACGCGCTGCATGAAGGGCTACTCCATACCGTAAGTAATACCAATACTATTACAATGACTACTACTAATATTGTGTGCTTATGTAGGGCTGAGAATCACAGGGTAGAGAGAGAGATACTTTACTGATCCTGAGGGAAATTCAAATTTTGCTGCAGCGTCTCAGTCCCTTTGTGTCTCAGTCAAAGGTTTCAGGTCAGTTTAACAGGAGGACTGGTCAGGGAGGGTCAGCAGATCTGTGTCAGGGCAGTTTGAGGAGAGGAAGAGACAAAAGTGTCCCTCCTCTGTGTCCTGCAGCATCACAGCAGCCTCCAGGGGGCGCCAGGTGAACACAACAGGAAAGGCCTTGCTCTTATTCTACTCTGGTATTTCGGTTAGGGACGAAATGGTTCATTCCTTTAAAGTATTTCATCTGGAAGGTCTTCTGCCTCATTTTCTGCCACATATGGTGTAATTTCACACATTCCAACAGTCCCTTGTGTTGATTCACTCAAAGTATTTCCTCTGGAAGGGTACCTCACCATACATGGCTTCTATCAATAATAAAAGTGAGAGGAGAGGGTCTGTGTGCCGTGGGGGATAGCGGGGGGGTGATGACGTATCAGTGCCACGGTTATTACCTCAAAGCTAAAAGAGAAATAGACAGTCACTGGACTAGATGACTACCCCTGAAACGTCAAATCATTAGAATCAAAATTGTGATCTAGGCTTGAAAATATTATGTTCTTTTTCTGTGTGTCTGTGCACAGAGATGCCCCCTGCACCATGGGCGATGAGGACTGGTCCACCCCCCCTGTGCCCGAGGACCTGCTGGAGCTCTTCTCCTCTGGGAACTGGTCCATGAGCGATCCTTCTCCCGCCTGTTACTGCAGCTGTGACGGAAACAAAAGGATGCTCCCAGAGTGTCCCCCTGGAGCTGGAGGCCTGCCCCCTCCTCAGGTCTGGAGACTCAGATGTTTGTCATAGTCAGTGTTGGGGAAGTTACTTTAAAAAAACGTGGAGTTTGCTTGCTACTCTTTAAAAAGTAATCCCTTATTTTACTTAGTTACCCTCTATGGAAAGTAACTTTATACATTACTCATTACTTTGGTAAATTTTTGGTGGTAAACTCCATCTAAGACAAAATAGTCAACAAGCACCATAAGGGAAAGTTGAAAAGAACTTTAAAGACGGAGTTCAATAGGATGTGAAATTGCTAAGAGGTAAACGGGTGGGGTCCGCGCAGTCTGCCCGGGGGATTCAACTCGGCGGGTAAGGAACGGCCAGTCGGTGCGGGAAGATCCCCTCGAGGGATCTCTCCCCGGGTGTTGCTGGCCCCCGCCGAGCGCACTTCTCTGAGGTGGTGAGCCGCGGCTGGCTCTGGGTCGGCCAGGAAAGGCTCGAGGTGAAGCTGGCATGACGCTCCGGCTGCGTGCTTTACAGCTCCTCCTGCCCTGACCTCGTGTGTCAACCTGGGCGGACTGTCCTCAGTTCCGCTGCCAGGACGGGGACTGGCCCTCGTACACAGAAAAGTAACATTGCGCCGAATTGAAAAAGTAACTACGTTTCATTACCAAATTTTCAGCAACAGCGCATTACATTATTTTTACCCGATAAACAGTTACGTTACTGTCACACCCAACACTGGTCATAGTAATCCCGTGTACTTTCTGTTACACGTATGAGTAACTTATGTAACTGTCTCTGTGCTCAGATGATGCTGAGTGCCACTGACACACTGCAGAACCTCACCTCCAGGAACATCTCAGACTACCTGGTCAAGACCTACGCCCAGATCATCGGCAAGAGGTACTACTACCACTACTACCACCATTGCTGCTGCTGCTGCTGTTGCTACTGTTAGAGAAATTCCATTTTTGTGCCGTACTGAGCTGCAGTGAGAGCCCTCAGTACACAAATGGAATTTCTCTAACAGCTACTACCACTAATACTTCTCCTACTACCAGTACTGCTACTGCTGCTGCTGCTGCTGCTGCTGCTGCTGCTACTACTACTACTACTACTACTACTACTACTACTACTACTACTACTTTCACAGCTACTTTCACAGCTACTACTGCTACAACCAGTACTACTATCGCTGCTGCTGTTGTTACATCTGCTGCTACTGATGCTGATATTTCTATTGCTGTCATTACTACCTTCTCTACTGCTTATGTTACTGCTACTACTACTACTGCTTTTACTATTAATGCTTCTTCTACTGTTACTACTACTCATACTATTTCTAGTAGTATTGCAAGTATACTAGTGTTGCTGCTGCCGCTGCTACTGCTACTACTCCAGCTACTACAAATACTGCTATCCTTACTACGGCTACTACGGTCACTATCTACAGTACTACAGTACTACAGTACTACAGTACTACAGTACTACAGTACTATGCTGCTGCTGCTGCTGCTGCTGCTGCTGCTGCTGCTGCTGCTGCTGCTGCTGCCTGGATCACATGTGAAGAGTTTGATTTAGACCAAAATCTATAGTGCAAAAATAAACACGTACATAGACATAAATGGACTGTGCCTGTGTCTGTTCTAGTCTCAAGAACAAAGTGTGGGTCAATGAGTTCAGGTCAGTCCCTTCAGTTCCATTGCTCCTCCTCCTCCGTCTCTCCTCTCTTTCCCCTCATCTTCAGTTCTTTCCTCCTCTTCATCTTCATCCTTCCTGTCTTTCTTTCTCCTCTTTCTCTTTATTTTTCTCCTCCTCCACCTCACTCAGCCTGTTCCACTCTTTCCTCTCCTCCTCCCTCCCCCTTTTTCTCCTTCTTTTGTCCTCCTTCTTCTTTCCTTACTCCTCCTCCGCTCTCCCCATTATCCTCTTTCTCTTCTTCTCCTCTTCCTCCTTCTCTCCCTCCTCTACTTGCTCTCTCATCCCCCCCCCTCCTCCTCCTCTGTCTCTGTCTCTCGCTTCCTTCTCTCTCTCATCCTCTCTCTCTCTTCTTTTCTCTTCCTCTCCTTCTCTTGCTCTCTGTCTCGCTCTCTCCCCTCATTTCTCTCTCTGTTCCTCTCTTCTCTCTCTCTTCCTTGCCCTCTTCCTTCTCTCTCTCTTCTTCTCATTCTCTGTTCTTCTTCTCCCTCCTCCTCTCACCCTCTCTCCCCTCCGTTCACCTGTGCGTTCTTACCTGAGCAGGTATGGAGGATTCTCATTGGGCGCTCGCAGCACTCAGGTCCTGCCTCCGGCCAATGAGATCGATGACGCCATCGAGAGAGTCCGGAAGATCTTTGAACTGGAGAAGGTAAAACTTTTACCACCACAACTACTACTACTACTACTACTACAACTACTACTACTACAACTACTACAACAACTACTACTACTACAACTACTACAACTACTACTACTACTACTACAGCTTTGACTAGTTAAAGGAACTGTGTGCAAGATTTTAGAGTCCATAAACATGTCCGATCTTGCTCGATATGAGGTAAACATGTTTAAATCAAATACAGCTTTTACTGATTACTATTGTAATGCTGATTTATGAATTACAAAAACATTGGACATGATGGACAAGTTGTTTATGTTATAATTTGCTGTTTTGGTTCAAGACGATTATCCAGTCAGAAAGTAGAATGAATCTCATTTGTGTTGCCAGTTTTAAAGCTGAAATTCAGTTGGTTTAAACCTAAAATGCCTCTCTCTGATCTGAACGGTCACTACCTAAACCCCAGCACCTTCAGCCAATCATAAATCAGTGCTAGTGCAACCTCTGCAGCTCAAAGTGAATTCTGGAGGTTCTGATCTTTCACATGAGGCCTGTCCATATAGTGAGGAGAAACTTGTATGTGTCCTCCATCTGCAGGTTAAGCCTCTAGCAATCCAGGTTCAGCTGTGATTGTAATTTAAATTTAAATTACAATTTAAAAACGGTAATAGCACAAGCTACATACAGTTCCTTTAAAATACTACCACAGTACTAAAACTACACCTACTTTTGTGTCCTGCAGGGGGCAGCAGCGGATCGCTTCCTGGACAATCTGTCAGGGTTCATCAACGGCCTGGACACCAAGAACAACGTCAAGGTGTCACTGTGCACATTATTTGGGACACGTGTTTGAGATGTTTGACCAAAAAACTAAAACCGTGTTTAAAGGGGACACATTATGTAAAGTCCACTCTCATGAGCTGATAACCATGTTAAGAGTTACTTATCTTTAGTTTACTGTTGTATTTTGATTCATACATGTTTGGGAAATCATGCTAATCACAGTTCAACTAAAGACCTTAAAGAAAACATATAGTGCTTGAGCCTCTTATTTACTTATAATCTATGACACCAGTGGATCAAAATGATGAAATTACTTCTTAAAAATAATCGATTAAAGTTTGCTCAAACATGCACGAATCACTCCAAAAACAACTTCAGGGGAGTAAATGGTGAAGCTCTGAAAAGTCCATTTTGCAGAAAAGATCTGCTTTAAAAATTCAAACATAAAACGGGTATTTAATGAAGCCCTGGTCTGTGTATAAATGTACTTTTGAAAAGCCTGTATCTTGAGTACATCGAAGTCCTGTGAGTGTGGTACTAACTCGGTCTTGTCTTGGTCCTGGTCCAGATCTGGTTCAACAACAAAGGCTGGCACAGTGTGGGCGCCTTCCTCAACGTCATGAACAACGCCATTCTACGCGCTGCACTGCCCCCAGAGGCCGACCCCACTCACTACGGCATCACCGCCTTCAACCACCCACTCAACCTGACCAAGGAACAGCTCTCCCAAGTGGCTCTGTAAGGACTGAGACCTGGGACTGGGACTGGGTACTAGACTGGACACTAGGACTGGAGACTAGGACTGGAGACTGGGACTGGACCTGGGACTGGGGACTAGGACTGGGGACTAGGAATGGACTTGGACCTGGGACTTGGGACTAGGACTGGACCTGGGACTGTGGACTAGGGCTGGACCTGGGGCTGGACCTGGGACTGTGGACGAGGACTAGACCTGGAACTGGCCCGGGGACTGACTTGGGGACTGGATCAGGGGTTGAACCCAAAATAAACAAAACTTTGACCAGCATTCAAAGTTCTCTCAAATGTTCCGTACATTTGGACCTCACTCTTGTGTCCCCACAGCGTGACGACCTCTGTGGACGTCCTGGTGTCCATCTGCGTGATCTTCGCCATGTCCTTCGTCCCCGCCAGCTTCGTGGTCTTCCTCATCCAAGAGCGCGTGTCCAAGGCCAAGCACATGCAGTTCATCAGCGGAGTGCACCCCCTGCTGTACTGGGTGGCTAACTTCATCTGGGACATGGTGAGGCGCAAAACAAACGCAATGTTTTAAGCCAAGGTTTAGGCCAGGGTTTAGGCCAAGGTTTAGGCCAGGGTGTAGGCCAAGGTTTAGGCCAGGGTTTAGACCTGGTTTAGACCTGGTTTAGACCCGGTTTAGACCAGATTTGGACCTGGCTTAGACCTGGCTTAGACCTGGCTTAGACCTGGCTTAGACCTGACTTAGAACTATCTTCGAACTATTTTAGACCTGGTTTAGACCTGGTTTAGATCTGCTTTAGACCTGCCTTAGACCTGGTTTAATTGTCCAGTCTTTGAGTTAGACCTCGTTCTAGACCTAGTTTCTTGTACTATAACCAGAGTATTTGTTTTCAGTGTAATTACGTGGTGCCTGCGACCCTCGTCATCCTCATCTTCGTCTGCTTCCAACAAAAGGCCTACGTGTCCTCCACCAACCTGCCGGTGCTCGCCCTGCTACTACTGCTCTACGGGTCAGTATTATACTACTACTATTACTACTACTACTTACTGCTCTATGGCTCAGTGCAGAATATTACAGTATTTTACCATACTGCTACTACTACTGCTATTGGTAATACTTATATTACTGTATTTTTATTTCAGCTGGTCCATCACGCCCCTGATGTACCCGTGTAGTAGTAGTAGTAATAGTATTTGTGTTTCAGTTGGTCCATCACGCCCCTGATGTACCCGGCCTCGTTCTTCTTCACCATCCCGTCCACAGCCTACGTGGTCCTCACCAGCGCCAACATCCTGATCGGGATCAACGGAAGCATCTCCACCTTCGTCATGGAGCTCTTTGGAAATAACGTCAGTACAGTTTAAAGGGCTCATACTAATCTGTTCTCTGATCTGTGTTATAATATAACTCACACAGAAAACACTCTGTTCCACCTTGTGATGTCATGTGGTAATACAGGAGGTGCACTACTGTGTTTTTAAACTCAATACAACTACACTAGAATCATTTGGATCATTTCAGCCCTGGAATTTCAGCCCTGGAACTAAACAAAAGGAAACAGAGCATTTTGAGGTTTGGAGACGTAGACAGAGTAATAATAAAGGGTTACTCAAATATGTATAAATGAAACAAAACAAAAACATGCCTGGAGTTGTCAGGTATGTTTTTGAGGAGGTAACAACATTATAACATGGCTCAAAATATTTATGTATTTGAAAGTCTTTGTGTCTGTTGTGTGGTATGCAGGAGATCGGAGGCATTAATGACATCCTGAAGAACGTTCTGCTGATCTTCCCTCACTTCTGTTTGGGCCGAGGACTCATCGACATGGTGAAGAATCAGGCCATGGCCGACGCGCTGGAGAGGTTTGGTGAGGAAACATCTAACACACAAACAAACAGACCACAGGTGGTCACAGGTCTTATGCCAAAAAAAAAAGTGAATTCTTTCAGTCCTGAACCAGGAAGTACCAGGACTGTCCCTGGTCCAGTCGTGGTCCAGTCGTGGTCCAGTCGTGGTCCAGTCGTGGTCCAGTCGTGGTCCAGTCGTGGTCCTGGTCTAGTCCTGGTCTAGTCCTGGTCTAGTCCTGGTCTAGTCCTGGTCTAGTCCTGGTCTAGTCCTGGTCCAGTCCTGGTCTAGTCCTGTCTCAGTCTTGGTCCAGTCCTGTCTCAGTCCTGTCTCAGTCCTGTCTCAGTCCTGTCTCAGTCCTGGTTCAGTCCTGCTTCAGTCTTGTCTCAGTCCTGGTCCAGTCCTGGTCCAGTCCTGCTTCAGTCCTGCTTCAGTCCTGCTTCAGTCCTGGTCCAGTCCTGGTCCAGTCCTGGTCCAGTCCTGGTCCAGTGCTGGTCCAGTGCTGGTTCTGTGCTGCTTCAGTCTTGTCTCAGTCCTGGTCCAGTCCTGCTTCAGTCCTGCTTCAGTCCTGTCTCTGTCCTGTCTCTGTCCTGGTCCAGTCCTGGTCCAGTCCTGGTCCAGTCCTGGTCCGGTCCTGTCTCAGTCCTGGTCCAGTCCTGGTTCAGTCCTGGTTCTGACCGGGTCTCTGTGCTTCCAGGGGAGAACCGGCTGCGCTCCCCTCTGGAGTGGGACATGGTGGGGAAGAACCTGTTTGCGATGGCCGTGGAGGGCGTGGTCTTCTTCATCATCACCGTCCTCATCCAGTACCGCTTCTGCATCAAACCCAGGTCGGATTTCAACTTGAATCTAAATAAATTACCAAAAATGAAATAAAAATAATAGAAAGAAAGAAATGAATAAGTACATAAATAAATATGCCCTAAAATATTTTTACTGAGTGTTGACAGTGTCTCTGTGCGTTTCAGACCCACCAGCTCCCTGCACAAACTGAGTCCTCTGGGGGACGAGGACGAGGACGTGTCCAAAGAGAGACAGAGAATCGTCCACGGTCTGGGACACGGAGACATCCTGGAGCTGCGCGAACTCACCAAGGTCCTACACTGTGTTCATACAGGCAAAGAGTCCCGGTTTAGTCCTGGTTTAGTCCTGGTCTAATCCTGGTTTAGTCCTGGTCTAATCCTGGTTCAGTCTTGGTTTAGTCCTGGTTTAACTCTGGTTCACTCCTGGTTTGGTCCTGGTTTAGACCTGGTTTCAGTCCTAGTTTCAGTCCTGGTTTAGTCCTGGTTTAGTTCTGGTTTAGTTCTGGTTCAGTCCTGGTTCAGTTTTTTTAATGGCTTTCAATATAAATTTCCTAAACATAAAGAATACAGACTTTTGATCACAATTAAGGTTTCAGGTTTTTGTTTATAGGAGACATTTTTTTGCCCATTTAAAACTTGAAATACTTTGTTTTCTGTTGTCTTTTTCTCATCCTTCAGAACTAAAGGACTAAACGCAGCTTTGGAGAGGCAGACAGCGTTAATATGCTAAATTACTGACAGAATACAGCTTTATTTACAAACTCATGGTAACAAGTCTGTTTCTGTTGTTTTAGGTGTTCAAGGCGAAGCAGAAGCCCGCTGTGGACCGCCTCTGTGTGGGCATCCCTCCTGGAGAAGTAAGACCCCCTCTCCTCTTTATCTCCAGAAACTCTCATGCAAAACAAGTGAAGATTTAGTTTATATTGAGTTATAAGAAACAGTAATATTCTCTTTGTTCTGATTGGTTGATTATATTTTGTCTTGGCTCTGATTGGCTGTTTTTCCTCTGTTGCCGGGCAGTGTTTCGGCCTGCTGGGGGTAAACGGAGCCGGGAAAACCACCACCTTCAAAATGCTGACAGGAGACACTCTGGTGACCAGTGGAGAGGCCTTCCTCAATGGCAAGAGGTGAGCCTGCTCTAGACCTGGTTTAGTTCTGTTGTGGTTCTGGTTTAGTCCTGCTGTAGTCCTGCTGTAGTCCTGCTGTAGTCCTGCCTTAGTCCTGTTGTAGTCCTGCTGTAGCCCTGTTGTAGTCCTGTTGTAGTCCTGTGTTAGTCCTTGTTTAGTTCAGGTTTAGAGAATGATACGACATAGTTTAGTGCTGGTTTAGCCCTGGTGCAGTCCTGTCTTAGGTCCTGTCTTAGGTCCTGTCTTAATCCTGTTTTAATCCTGTTTTAGTCCTGTCTTAGTCCTCTCTTAGTCCTCTCTTAGTCCTGGTGTAGTTCTGGTTTAGTCCGGGTTTAAAGAATGATAAAACATAGTTAAGTGCTGGTTTAGACCTGGTTTAGTCTTGGGGTAGTCCTGGTGTAGTTCTGGCGTAGTCCCGGTGCAGTCCTGGCGTAGTCCTGGTGTAGTTCGGGTTTAGTTCGGGTTTAGTCCGGGTTTAGAGAATGATAAGACATAGTTTAGTGTTGGTTTAGACCTGGTGTAGTCCTGGTTTAGTTCTGGTTTAGTCCTGGTTTAGTCTTTAGTTGGTTAGTCTGGTCCTGGTCTGGTCCTGGTCTGGTTTTGTCCGAGGTGAATGGGGACAGTGGTGTTATGCTCCGACTGGGCCTCAGATTAATTTTAATCCAGTGTTGCTTCATGTTTCAGTTCAAACCTCTGGATCAGCACGGCCCTGTTTCCTACACCACAGTACTTCAATTTATACTGTGTACAGTATAAATACAGTATACTCTGTTACTGCTATTTCTACTGCGTACTTAGACCTGTCACGATAATTACTATATCCACTTATCGTTCAGTGTATATGAAACAGAGCATTTAGGACATTTAAAGCAGGTATTCAGTGTTCTGTAACTAAAAATATTCTCAAAGAACACTGCATATAACGCTTCTAAAAATACTACTACAGTGTTAGTACCACCATAGATTTTAATTTTTGAATCATTTAATCCCATTCAATTTGTGGAGTGTAGACATCATTTACTGGCTGTATTTAATCTTTAACCAGTCTTTTCAGACCAGTATAGAGTCTTTTTATAAGTTTATGATAATATAATGAGCAACAAAGTCTAATTTTGTTGTGTTAGTTTAGTTGTTTTTACACTATAGAGGAGCTTTCTAGACTTTGGGGCCTCACCATAATCTCCTGTATTCATGGAAAACACTGCAGTACTTCGACTTTCCTTAAGACTCCCATCAAAATCAAAATCCACTTAATTTATATAGCACATTTTACAAACAACGCGGTTTCCAAAGTGCTGCACGGAGAACATAAAATGAAAACAACAAAATATATCTGATAATAAATAAAATCAGTAAAAATCAAATAAAAGCAAAACCGTAAAAATCATAAGTAAAATAAATAAATGACACACAGGACCACACTCAGGCGGTGTTAAAAGTCAGAGAATAAAAATGTGTCTTAAGACGAGACTTAAACAGTCCTCTGTGGTCCTCCTTGTGTTTCCTGTTCGTAGTATTCTGCGGGAAATAGACGAGGTCCACCGGAACATGGGCTACTGTCCACAGTTCGACGCCGTGAATGAGCTCCTCACGGGACGAGAACATCTGGAGCTGTACGCCGTCCTCAGGGGAGTCCCCGAGGAGCAGGTCTGCGACGTAAGTACCACACACCTGTCTGCTCCTGTCTGCTCCTGTCTGGCTCTGCTCCTGTCTGCTCCTCTGTCTCTCCTCCTGTCTGCTCCTGTCTGCTCCTGTGTCTCTGCTCTTGTCTCCTCCTCTGTCTCTGCTCCTGTCTGGTCCTCTGGCTCTACTCCTGTCTGCTCCTCTGGCTCTGCTCCTGTCAGCACCTGTCTGCTTCTCTGACTTTACTCCTCTGGTTCTACACCTGTCTGCTCCTGCCTCTGCTCCTGTCTCTGCTCCTGTCTGCTCCTGTCTGCTCCTGTGTCTCTGCTCCTGTCTCCTCCTCTGTCTCTACTCCTGTCTACTCCTCTGGCTCTGCTCCTGTCAGCACCTGTCTGCTTCTCTGACTCTACTCCTCTGGTTCTACACCTGTCTGCTCCTGTCTCTGCTCCTGTCTCCTCCTCTGGCTCTGCTCCTCTGGTTCTACACCTCTCTGCTCCTGTCTCTGCTCCTGTCTGCTCCTGTCTGCTCCCGTGTCTCTGCTCCTGTCTCCTCCTGTGGCTCTGCTCCTCTGGTTCTACACCTCTCTGCTCCTGTCTCTGCTCCTGTCTGCTCCTGTCTGCTCCTGTGGCTCTGCTCCTCTGGGTCTACACCAGTTTGCTCCTGTCTCTGTTCCTGTCTGTCCCTTTGGCTCTGCTCCTGTCTACTCCTGTCTGTTCTTCTGGTTCTACATCTGCCTGCTCCTGTCTGCTCCTCTGGCTCTGCTCCTGTCTGCTCCTGTCTGCTCCTCCGTCTCTGCTCCTGTCTCTGCTCCTGTCTGCTCCTCTGTCTCTGCTCCTGTCTGCTCATGTGTCTCTGCTCCTGTCTGCTCCTGTCTCCTCCTCAGACTCTGCTCCTCTGTCTCTGCTCCTGTCTGCTCCTGTCTCATGTGTATTTTTGACAGGTTGCAGAGTGGGGGATCCGGAAGCTTGGTCTGGTGAAATACGCTGATAAAAAGGCCGGAAGTTACAGCGGAGGAAACCTGAGGAAACTTTCCACAGCGATGTCCCTCATCGGAGCGCCCCCTGTGGTTTTTCTGGTACATGACACTTAACTTTAATTATTACTAACTACTATCTACAAATATCTTTAAAGAGGGGATATTATGGAACTTTTTTAGCTTTCTACCATGTTATAACACTGTTCCCTTTTAAATGTCATCCATGCATGTTTAAGTAATTTAGCGATTTCTCCTAGGCCCTATTCGAACCCTGCCTTCGACAATTCTCCATAAATCTACAAAAACATAATACAAAACTTTACAACCTGACAAACCTGATGTGATGTGCAGTAGTTTCATTAGTGGGATGCACACTGATTGTGTTGTGATAGCGCTCTGAAGGGGGAGTGACTTAACCTGGGGAGCAAAGTGAGGGGATATCAAAAAACGAAAATGAAACTTAATAAATACCCACAAAAATTATCTATTTTCTTGCACTGAACAATGCCTCCTCACTCTTCCATAAACCTGACTCTTATTTGCTGCTGCTTGTTTCCGTGGAAATGTTCTTCCTATAATGTACAGCATAAAAGTATCCGAAAAGTTCTGAAGTATGGCTTTAACTTCCTATTTCCATGCCACTTCCAGAAAGTTACATACTGTACCTTTAAGAATGACCTAAGATTTTTTTTTTTAAATGTAACGTCCTTGTGCAGTCAAAATACTCATTCACATTCCTGTATTTGTTACTATACTGTGAATACTACCACACTCCTACAGAGTAAAAGTACAGCAGTTGTAGTTGTAGTTGTAGTACTTTTGTTTCTCTGATGTGACTCTTGACAAATCTCCAGTGGTGTAAACAGGACTGTGTGTTACATAACGGCATTGACCAATCAGAGGAGGCTTAGGATTAAGACGAGAAAAGTGGGACACGGCCTTCGTTTAGGAGAAAGTATTTAAACGACTGAGGACAGAGGAGACAAGGAGAGAGGAGGCTAGAGAGAGGAGGCTAGAGAGAGGAGGCTAGAGAGAGGAGGCTAGAGAGAGGAGGCTAGAGAGAGGAGGCTAGAGAGAGGAGACAAGGAGGCTAGGAGAGAGGAGGCTAGACTTTTTACAGAAGTTGTGACTTTTTAACTGACAAGATTTTGTACTTGTTTGGCTCTCCTCTCCTGGCGGCGCTCTGATTGGCTCTTGTCCCTCGGCTGCTCTGATTGGCTCGCCTCCCTTGGCTGCGCTCTGATTGGCTCTCCACCCTCGGCTGCTCTGATTGGCTCTCCACCCTCGGCTGCTCTGATTGGCTCTCCTCCCTCGGCTGGGCTCTGATTGGCTCTCCTCCCTCGGCTGCGCTCTCATTGGCTCTCCTCCCTCGGCTGCGCTCTGATTGGCTCTACTGTCCTGGCTGCGCTCTGATTGGCTCTCCTCTCCTGGCTGCGCTCTGATTGGCTCTCCTCCCTCGGCTGCGGTCTGATTGGCTCTACTGTCCTGGCTGCGCTCTGATTGGCTCTCCTCTCCTGGCTGCGCTCTGATTGGCTGCCCCATGCTCCTCCTCCTCCTCACCTTCTCTCTGCTCTTCCTGGTGCACCTGTGGGCGCTGGTGTCTATGGCTGTGGACCTGGTTCTAGGACGAGCCCACCACGGGCATGGACCCCAAAGCCCGCCGCGCCCTCTGGACCTGCATCCATGGACTCATCAAGACCGGCCGCTCCATCGTGCTCACGTCACACAGGTGAGGCGGGTCTGAGGCGGGTCTGAGGCAGGTCTGAGGCGGGACTGAGGCGGGACTGAGGCGGGACTGAGGCGGGACTGAGACGGGACTGAGGCGGGACTGAGGCGGGACTGAGGCGGGACTGAGGAAGCACCATAGACTGTATAAGGAAGTGGACTGAGGGACTGTGAAATCACCCATCGCATTCGGCTCCAGTCAAATGAAGCTCATCAAGGCTAGCAGTTTTGCAGCAAATTTGGAATTAGGTCCGTATTAGGAATTATTAGGAGTTTATTTACGGACAAAATTGCAAATTAAAAACACCAGGATCGTGTAGAGCAGGGTTAATAAGAAGCGGAGCCGGAAACGCCCCCATGTTCACTTATTTTCGGCGGGGGGGTTCGCTGTGTTGATTCATACAGTCTATGGGCAGGACTAAGGCAGGTCTTACAAACTAAAACGGGTGTAGATTAGCGTTAACCCAGGAATAAGGTGGGTCTAAAACAGAACTAAGCCAGGACTGTTGGACTAAACCAACACTAAACTAGAATAAAAGCAGGATCTTGGTTAGTTTGGTTTGGTGGGAAAATACCTGTGATAAATATTATAAAAGGAAATTAAATTATTAACGTCACCAAAATGAAAATAATAAATGTAATAATTTCAATACAATGATGTTAACTGTGTTTTAGTGTTTAGCTGTCGTGCACTTTAAAACTGACTAAACCATTACTAAACTGTGTGTGTGTGTGTGTGTGTGTGTGTGTGTGTGTGTGTGTGTGTGTGTGTGTGTGTGTGTGTGTGTGTGTGTGTGTGTGTGGTTTGTGTCTCTGTGTGTGTTTGTGTCTCTGTGTGTGTTTGTGTTATTTGTGTGTTTGTGTGTTGCAGTATGGAGGAGTGTGAGGCTCTGTGCACCAGGATGGCCATCATGGTGAACGGGAGGTTCCGCTGCCTGGGAAGTGTTCAGCATCTGAAGAACAGGTCAGCTCTCTGCGCCCCCTACTGGACACTCTGGGATTAGCAGTTTGTCCCAAGCTCTTCACTGCTTCAAGGACATATTCTCCATTATATCTGTATTATTTAGGCCTCTTAAGAACCTTTCATGTTTTAGAACTTAAAAATAAGGCTCCTCTGGCTGGATTTACTGTCAGCAGTGAATGAATCATTACAACATACTGGATTTGCAGCTCTGTCAACAAAGCAACAGATGGATTATTTGAGGATTTGAATATAAAACATAAAAAAATGTAGTTTTTTTTTTACTACATAATTCCATGTATCTTGCCTCATATATTTAGTGTCTTCTGCTTCATTTATAAATTGTATAAAGTAGTAAACAAAGTAAAACTTGTAGTGTAAATGGTTGAAAAGCGCATTGCCCTTTGACCCCTTGTGTGCTCTATCCCTGTGACCTCTGACCTCTGTGCTGTGGCTGTGCAGGTTTGGAGATGGTTACACCATCGTGCTGCGTGTGGCCGGTCCGGACCCAGACCTGGTCCCGGTCCAGAAGTTCATCGAGTCCTCTCTCCGCGGCAGCACCCTGAAAGAGAAGCACAGGAACATGCTCCAGTACCAGCTCCCCTCACGCCTCACCTCCCTCGCCCACATCTTCAACACGCTCGCCCTGCACAAGAGCCGACTCAGCATCGAGGACTACTCTGTGAGCCAGACCACGCTAGACCAGGTATGGGACCAGGACTAGGTACTGGACCAGACCACGCCAGACCAGGTACGGGACCAGACCAGGTACGGGACCAGACCAGGTACGGGACCAGACCAGGTACTGGACCACACCACGCTAGACCAGGTACGAGACCAAACCAGGTACTGGACCAGACCAGGTACTGGACCAGACCAGGTACTGGACCAGACCACGCTAGGCCAGGTACTGAACCAGACCAGGTACTGACCCAGACCACGCTAGACCAAGTACTGAACCAGACCACAGATAGACCAGATACTGAACCAGACCAGATACTGAACCAGACCAGGTACTGAACCAGACCAGATACTGAACCAGGACTGGGCAAGGACTAAACCAGGACTGAGCAAGACCACACTAGACCAGGTACTGACCAGACCAGGTACTGAACCAGACCAGGTACTGACCACGGATAGAACCACTCTATCCGTGGTCTGGACCAGGTACTGAACCAGGACTGAGACAGGGACTAGGCCAGGTCTAAACCAGGGACTGAGTCAGGGACTGAACCAGGACTAACCAGGTCTAACCAGGTCTAAAACCCATCTGAACCAGGACTGAACAGAACTGATCCAGGACTGAACCAGGTCTAAACCAAGGATTGAACCAGGTCT
This sequence comes from Taenioides sp. WSHXM2023, assembly GCA_029959045.1. Classification (NCBI taxonomy): domain Eukaryota; kingdom Metazoa; phylum Chordata; class Actinopteri; order Gobiiformes; family Gobiidae; genus Taenioides; species Taenioides sp. WSHXM2023. The sequence continues at coordinate 22,402,921 of CM057087.1, forward strand.
AAACCAAGGACTGAACCAGGTCTAAATCAGGATTGAACCAGGACTCAACCAAGACTAAACCAAGTCTAAACCAGGTCTGTCTTGTTCCAGGTCTTCGTGAACTTTGCCAAAGACCAGAGCGATGACTATCACTCCAAAGACGCCTCGGTGCGACGCAAAGACCCGCCCCTCACAGTCACGGTCGACCTATCACAGGACGAGGAGACGGTCATGTGACACTCCACTCCCCGCCCCCTGGACTCTAAGCCCCGCCCGTCCTTCCTTAAACCCCGCCCCCTTTGAGCCAGTCAATGCAAAAACAAAGACATTTCTACAAAGTGTTAAAACTTGAACGACTGCTGCCTTGGATGGAGGACTCGACTTCATCTCCGAGTTTTGTTTTGTCCGAATCATTTCAGAAATTTTACTGGAAAAGCCAATTTTCTAAAGGAATGTTTGATTATGTTTTTTTAAAATGTTGTTATTTATGTCAAATCCGAACTTGTGCCGATGTGATATTGGCAAGTTACAAGGTTTATTTTGGGTCTGTGCTCTGAAGGAGGCGAGAGAAGGAGCTAGGAGACGTGTTAAGGTTCCATTTCCTTTCTCTGTCAGTATTGTATTTTCTGATCTTTGTTATAATGTTTTCTCATCACAAACACACCTGGAGTTGTGTTTTGTTTCATTCACACGTTTAACACACAAACCAACTACTATTTAGTTCTTTTCTCAAATGGAAAACGCGTTGTTCCACTTTGTGATGTCATGCGGCAATACAGGAAGTGTTGCATTTGTGTTTTTAAATGTTTTACTGAATTAAAGAGTAAACAGTGGCAGTTAACTTGAAAACTACTACGTGACATCACAAAGTGGAACAGAGCATTTTGAGCTTTTGGAGAAGTAGACTAATTATAAAGGATTATTCAAACGTGTGAATGAAACAAAACAAAACTCTGATGAGGTAACGACATTATAACATGACTAAAAGCTCAAAAGAGTCAGTTTTGTGTAATGTAGGATCTTTAAGGCACTGGATCGGCCATTTTACTAAAACAATGCACTGAAGTGAGGAGGTTACTAGATGTTATCCGTAAATGCACATCCAATAACTCAAGGAAATATTTGATTGTTCTGTATTAAGTAAGTACTGTATTTCTAGTGTTTTTCCAAATGGCTTCAAATGCTTAACTTTACAGCTAATTTTTTATTATTTCTAAATATTCTTATTCTCGTTTTATTTTTTTCTGCTGTAGCCTAGTCTGTTTCAAGACTGGTTTACGACATCACGAAATTTTCGTCCTTTTTAATCCAAATTTTTATCTTTGAATCTTTAAAGAGGGGTTATTTTGCAAAATCGCTTATTTATTATGCTTTTTTTTTTTTTTTGTAACCCTTACAAAAACATGCCTGAAGAGGTTTTAAATGTCATTCATGGATGTTTGAGTAATTTAGCAATCTCTCCCGGGCCCTATTCAAACCCTCCTTATGTTTAGCTGTAAGATTCTGTACAGTGTCTAGTGGACAAGGAAGCATCCCACAAAGGAAGCATGTAAAAGACTTGGGAGACGAGGGGGAAGGACAGAGCACTTCAGAGTACAGACCTGTGTCCAATCAAGAAGAAGTTGATTTTGTAGTTTTTTAAAGTGTAAAAAATAAATACCTCAAACCAGTTTACCTGTATCTGTTTAATATAAGGAGTCTAAACAGAAATGGAACCAGGACTAAACCAGGCCTGAACCAGGACTAAACCAGGGCTAAACCAGGACTAAACCAGGACTAAACCAGGACTAAACCAGGACTAAACCAAGGCTAAACCGGGACTAAACCAAGGCTAAATCAGGACTAAACCAGGACTAAACCAAGGCTAAATCAGGACTAAACCAGGACTAAACCAGACCTAAACCAAGGCTAAACCGGGACTAAACCAAGGCTAAAACAGGACTAAACCAGGACTAAACCAAGGTTAAACCAGGCTAAACTGGGCTAAACTAGGACTAAACCAGGACTAAACGATAGAAATTCTATCACTCCAGTTACTAGTACGGTTGTCAAAAGTATCAAAAATCAGATACTAAAACTAGTTTCTAAACTAGATCATCATTTGAGCCGTTATCGATACTAAAAAAATTGACAACATGATTGATGAAATGATTGACATCATGGGGGCGGGACATAATGACAGCTCGCGCTCTCATTGGACAGACACGTCTTTGCATCAGGAAGTGTAGTTTTGTGTTGACAACATCAGTAGAGAGATTCCGTTATACAACTCACCGCTGCTTCCTGGTATTTTAGTACTTTTCTTCTCAACTTTTTCCCACAAACTGTCACTTAACTGATGTAAAACTATGGTAAACATTGACCACCACCAAACCAAGTCACATACACTTTAAACACTGAAACATATAGATTGTTTTTTACTTTTATATTTGTGAATATGAAATGTTATGATTTATGATAGTATTCTTTTTAATATACAAAACACATTTCATGCTCAAATACATAATTATGCATGGATTTTATTTTGGTGTGCACATCTTATTTGACAGTGACCTTACCCCATACATATGTGTGTGTTTATAAAGTCTAATGTTTTCTAGAGGTCCAAAGTAGTAGTCCAGTGGTCCAAATCAGAAGATGGGAATAGAAAAGAAAGTACTACGATTTAATGTTGAAAATCACATTCTATTGTTTAAAGAAGTAGTATTTCACTGTGGTATCAGAATCGGTCTTGAGAATCAAGTCTTTCCTTAGTATCGAAATTGAGTGACAACACTAAGAGCTTCTGGAACCTGAAACTCACCACAGAAAACACAAGACATTGTTCCAAAGTCTTTTATTTTTACATTTTATTTCACTCAAATCTTAAAAACATTTCTCGTTAATAAAAACGGTCCAATCAGAATCCTGGAGCCCCTGATCCGCCCGGCGACAGCGTGATTCAGACTGTCCAATCAGAAGCAGGAGAGCTGAGTTGCTGATGTTTTCTTTTCTCACTTTTTTTTTTTCCTTTTTTTTAAATTTTTGGGACAAAACTGGAACTTGGCACCATGTTCTAAAAATGAAAAGATTCACAGCAGCTTGGCAAAGACATGAAAGATGGGGTATTACACTTTTATGGGGTATTAACTGCTAACACATATTTAGATCAGCTTTTATTGTTTTGAAAATGCTGTATTTGCCGAAAACATATTGAAATATTTGATAAATTCGCTTTCATTTTTGGCAGTCTCCCCTCCCTTTGCTCTCCATGCTAAGTCACCCCCCTTCAGAGCGCTATCACAACACAATCAGTTGTAGTGTACAATTTTGTATCATGTTTTTTCTAAATTTATGGAGAATTGTCGTGTGGGAGCATGGGCGACGTAGACTTGTGGGCAGAGAATTGCACAGAAATGTAATGGGAGAGATCGCTAGATTACTCAAACATGCACGGATGACATCTAAAACCTCTTCAGACATGTTTTTTGATGAGGGAACCACATTATAACACGGTAGAAAGCTAAAAAAAAATCGATTTTGCATAACACCCCCTCTTAAATCAAATAAAAATCAAATGTTAATTAAATAAAGGCGTAAATATAACTTTAAAGATACCAGGTTCTCAATAAAAAAAAATTAAAAAGTTGGTTATGTTTAGAAAAGTCAAATTTTTTTTTTTTTTTTTTTTTGCAAAATTGAGTAATAAATATAGATCAAGGTTTATGATAAGCCCTATGCACTGCCGAAACAGTAGCCAAAATTGTTTTTTGCTGCTGTGAAACTAGACTCCTCCAGAAGGTGGCGCCACTCTAGCACAGATTCTACCTACGTCACGTCTACGTTAAACTCGAGTTAAACTGCGTCTTAGTGCAACGTTAGTCCACACCCACGGAGTCCTCTGATTGGTCCATCACTGCCCCGGAGTTCTCTGATTGGTCCATCCACAGCCATGTGACCAGCGAGAGCCAATCAGCTGCTCTGGTGCAAATCCCACAGAGAGAACAGTTTTACTCACATTTTAAACGTCTGCCAAACTCAGAAACATTGTGCTTTGTATTCCACAGTAAACTTTTTATGGTTTATGATTCATCGGCATGACAACAGTGAGCACATCACATGACCAAAACCATCCAATCATAACCCAGAGAAGGTTTCAACGGTGAACATCTGCACATTAGCAAGCTAGCTAGCTCATTGTGTCTCAAAGCTAATAGTCACTTTTATTTAAAATCGTAAAACATAAAATAAACAAGATATTAAAATTCAAATTAAATAAAGTAAAGCCTATTCAATTATTTTACATGCAGATTACTTCAGTTTGTGTTGTTTATTTTTATTAAAATTAGCATTAGCATTGAGACACAAATCTCCACTTTTCTAAAAGCAGAAGTGTGCGCCTCTGAAGTATTCATTTTATTTTTGCACTTTTTAACATCCAGTTAGATCCACTTGAAGCTCTTTGTTATTACCTGATATTTAATCTATTCATTTAAGCACAACTGCAAAAAAACGCATAGATACACAACTGGACAGGAAGTAGTGGCGCTAACAGTGCAGTAACAGTAACTGTGTCCGGATGTCCATTGTTGAAACCTTCTCTACATTAAACCACTGAGGCGCAGACAAAACATGAATAATAATCAGTAAATATTCATGCATGAACTGAAAGCCACACTGCGGAACATTTCAGGTTACGGGCTCCTTGTATGCTCCATTTGCTGAGAGGCAGGTTCTCTCTCAAAGGGGCACAAATTTTAGGTATTTCTCACCATTACAAATAAACTTGTTATAAAATAAACACTTCTGTTTTAGTATATTTGTTGGATAAAATGTTCCGCAGTGGCTCTTTAACTGGTTGTGTTTTCAATACTGTTTCTGGTGGACATTTGATATTGATGTTGTTCTTTGCTTATTCCATAGCCTCCTCTCTTTGCACCCTTCGCTCCTTTCCTTGCACCCTGGTCTCCTCTCCTTGCATCCTTGGCTCCTCTCCTTGCACCCTGGTCTCCTCTCCTTGCACCCTGGTCTCCTCTCCTTGCACCCTGGTCTCCTCTCCTTGCACCCTTGGCTCCTCTCCTTGCACCCTTGGCTCCTCTCCTTGCACCCTGGTCTCCTCTCCTTGCACTCTTGGTTCTTTTCCTTGCACCCTTGGCTCCTCTCTTCGTCTCCTCGTCTCCTCTCCTCTGATGGACTTCCTGCCGGGCTCCAAAAATAGGAAGACGTGTTGTTGTAGTCGGTAGTAGTCACATGATGAAGGAAACCCCGCCCCTTTCACAGAACAGGAGGTGTGGTCTCAGGCTCCGCCTCATTCAGATCTAGACCAATGAAAACGCAGAACTCAACTTTAGCAATAAAGGGGCACAGTCTAACACTTTTTTTTTCTTTTTTTTTGGTGGATTTTTTTTGTTTTGTTTTTCATTTTCTGTAAATCCCCTGGCATTGTTGTATTGCATTATTTTCTACCTGCTGTTTGCATATTTTCTTTTTTTTTTTTTTTTACAAAATAAATAAAGGGGAATAATGGAACTTTCCTGCCTGCTTGTCTCCGGTGGCTTTTCCCGGAATGTTCCACAGTATGACATTTAAAGTTATTGATTGATTGGCAATTAAGTTTTTGATCCTAAAAAATACATTCTTACAATGAGCTGGCTCACTACTTCACAGATCTGACTTGCAGCTTCATAGGTGCTCGTTACCATGGAGATAGAGATCATGCCTAAATGGCCATAGCTAACCTACTAGCCGCTGTGTTCCAAATAGGAAGCGCACAACGGGGCGCTTCTGGCTCTATCAAATCTACACCCTATCTGTAGTGTCTGCACCATACCTGAAAAGTTACATGGTGCGTCTTTAATTGTTATTGTTTATGTAAGAGATGAATAAATAAAAGTTGGAAATATTACAGTTCAAATATGTGTAAAATATGATAAAATGACAAAGCTCCATGGATTCCCTGATCTGTGGGTGGGAGTCTGAGGGTGCATCTCATTTCTCTTTCCTCGCTTCCTTCTCCTTAATTCCTTTTTCTGCAAGAAATGGGTGAGGAAGTCCCACCCACAGAGGAGACACAGGGAGGAGAGAGGAGCAGAAGACGAGAGGAGAGGGGAGCAAAGGAGAGAGGAGCAAGGAGAAAGGAGCAAGGAGAAAGGAGCAGAAGAGGAGAGAGAAGCAGGAGAGAGGAGAGAAGCAGAGAGAGAGGAATGGAGGAGCAGAAGAGCAGAAGAGAGGGGAGAGGAGGAGAGAAGCAGAGGAGAGAGAAGAAGAGGAACAGAGGAGAAATGAGCAGAGGAGAGGAGAGAGAAGCAGGAGAGAGGAGAGAAGTAGAGGAGGAGAGAAGCAGAGGAGAGAGGAGCTGAGGAGAGAGGAGCAGAAGAGCAGAGGAGAGGAGAGAGGAGGAGAGGAGCAGAAGAAGAGAAGAGAGAGAAGCAAAGGAGAGAGGAGCAAAGGAGAAAGGAGCAGAAGAGAGGAGCAGGAGAGAGGAGGGGAGGAGCAGAAGAGCAGAGGAGAGAGGAGGAGAGGAGCAGATGAGAGAGGAACAGAGGAGAGGGGAGCAGAGGAGGAGAGAGGAGCAGAGGAGAAAGGAGCAGAGGAAAGAAGAGAAAAGCAGGAGAGAGGAGAGAAGCAGAGAAGCAGAGGAGAGAGGAGCTGAGGAGAGAGGAGCAGAAGAGCAGAGGAGAGGAGAGAGGAGGAGAGGAGCAGAAGAAGACAAGAGAGAGAAGTAAAGGAGAGAGGAGCAAAGGAGAAAGGAGCAGAAGAGATGAGAGAGGAGCAGAGGAGAGAGGAGCAGGAGAGAAAGGAGCAGAGGAGAAAGGAGCAGAGGAGAAAGGAGCAGAGGAGAGAAAGGAGCAGAGGAGAAAGGAGCAGAGGAGAAAGGAGCAGGAGAGAAAGGAGCAGAGGAGAAAGGAGCAGAGGAGCAGAGGAGAAAGGAGCAGAGGAGAAAGGAGCAGGAGAGAAAGGAGCAGAGGAGAAAGGAGCAGAGGAGAAAGGAGCAGAGGAGAAAGGAGCAGAGGAGAGGAGGAGAGACAGGAGCAGAGGAGAGGAGACATAAGCTGAGGATGAATGGGACAGACTTTCCTCAGGTGCGCCTTGCGAGGAAGCCTGTTTTGAGAGTTGGGATGCAGCCCAAATAAATCAAAACTGGGAATTCCCTTCGTGATGCTCACCTTTAAACGCGTCGTCCTTCAGTGGTGCGTTCAGGTGCGTCTGTAAAAAGCCCCTCTGTCCATGTCGTGGTGTATTCATGTCTGCTCCGTAAAGTGCTCGTTATTTCGTGGTTATTACTGTTATTTTCGTTATTAAAATAGTGCTTTCCCTGCTCCCTCCCAAAAACGGGAAAAATAAATCTCTGGAATGTCTCTGTAACAAAGTCCCACTCCACAGCGCGCCGTCAAACCGAACTGGAACCTGGCGCCTGCAACAGGAAGTGACATCACACAGACAACAGGAAGTTACATCACGGCATAGGTACGAATGGGGGAGTGTCATGCAGGTGCAGAGGAGCCAGAGGTTTTTAGTGCATTAGTAGTAGTTCTATTTACTCAAGTACATTAAATACAATTATACTTCTGTGAGAAACGTCCTATTTTTGAGTAATAGTAGCGTAACAGTACTTTTACTTGAGAAATATATTGTACAGCGTAACAGTACTCATACACGCTCTATTCACGCTTACCGGAAAACGTTTGGAAACAGGCGGATGACGACTTCCGGTGGATTTTTTTTTTATTACGTTAGACAAATTATAACACACAAATTAAGAGGCAATTCATAAAAGGAAAAAAAGAAAGAATACAATGACATCTAGATGAAGAAAACCGGGACATTTTCTCAATTTTTGTCTTCAGATTTTGTCAGTTACTATCGGCAACAGAGCCCAAAGGAAGTCGTCACCAGTTTCCAGTTTTGTGACGTAAGCGTGAATCGAGCCCATCTGAGTCAAAGCTGTGGTCTACAAGTGACAAAAGTTTTATGTCGACAATACGAAATGATTTGAACATTTGTGTTTCATGCAGTGCACCTTCAGATATGATTGAGTTTTCATTTTGTGTCTGTCTTTTCATTCCGCACTCTTCTATCTCATTTAATGTCTCTCTCTCTCTTTTAAATTTTATGATGATTATTTATGTTTTGATGATGTTGTATTGTGATTTTAATGTATTTCTTATTCTGTAAAGCACTTTGAATTACTTTGTGTATGAATTGTGCTGTACAAATAAACTTCTCTGAAAATACCAGATTTTGTGTATTATTTAAAGTCTTTCAAATGACATTATATTAGCTTATTTTTTTCTATTTTTTCATCTGTCCTTTGAAGAAAAACTAAACTATCCGAAGCAGTTTGCCCAAACTTTTTGCCTTGGCGAGCTCTAATTAACATGTTAGCGTCCAGACCTAAATATGTTTGAATACAAAAAACACATTTTTGTGTACTGGTTTGGATTGAATCAAAATAGTTCTCCTCAGTGTCAGCACAAATATAGACTGTATAATGGACAGAGCTTACCCGCTAGCCATCATGTGCCAAACAGGAAGTGAGTATGGGCATATTTCCAGCTCCATCGTCTCTGGCTCCAATTCACTTTCTGTTGAAACGCTCTATTATTTCATTTATTTTATTTATTTATTTAATGTATTTATTTATTGGCCCTAAATCAAGATATGAACATTAATAACAGACCAATCAGGTGCCTTCCTTCCCCGATGTTGCTCCTGCTAATGTTAGCAACAGGTTTGATTGACAGTGTTGCTAAACACCTGCTCCCAGCTAAACCAGTGGTGCTGGGAGGAAAGGGCGTTACCTTCAACCATCTGGCTCCTGATTGGCTCATTGGTTGCTATGATACTCCTGTTAATCTGGAACTCTGCTCCAGATTAGCAGCTATAATTGCTGGCCTCGACTGGCTTCATTTGACTGGAGCCAGACTCCCTCAGTCCACTTGTACAGTCTGTGATCTATGTTCAGCACACGAGCTCTAAACCAACGAGTCAACAGTGAGAAACAGCTCGTTAGTACTGTGGTAGTACCGGGCGGTCGGTGCACCTGAGAAACGTCCCCGTAATTCAGACCATGCCCACAGGTGGCGCTGTTTCATGCATAGAAGAATGGATTACTGGATGGCAGTAGTTTATTATCATGAAGCATGCACACACACATGAAGTTAGACAAAAATGGCACAGTAAAACAAAGGCACAAAGCAAAAAAGAAATGATAATACATAAAGCAGCTGTGTAAAAATATATTTCATAAAAAAATAAATACTGAAAGGGCCCATATTACGCTATTTTCAGATCTACGTTATAATGCTGTTTCCTCATCACAAACACACCTGGAACTGTGTTTACAGTGGTGATACAGAACATGTTCCACAGTGTTTTTAAACTCTATACACCTTCACTAGAACAATTTGGATGATTTCTGTCGTGGAACTGCTGAAATTTGAAGCTACAGCTATTGTTTTAGCCTCATTGAAACTGCTTCACTCCTCGGTGCACCAGAAGATAGGTAGAAGAAAGGTAAAACAAAAAAGGCCACATCTTAAGGTTATTCTAATGTATTTCAGAGTAAAACAGTTCAACTGAGGTTTAAAGAAAGCTTTAAAACTGCCACATAATGACATCACAAGGTAGAATAGAGCATTTTGAGCCTTGGGGATCTAGAAAAAAGCATTGCTCAAACATGTGTGAATGAAACAAAACACAACTCCAGGTATGAATGGACGGTAACAACATTATAACATATAAACTTAAAGCTCAGAGTCAATTCTGCGTAATATAGGATCTTTAAATTCAAGACAAACAGGACAAAATGGCGTCAGTTCATGCTGTTAGTCGGTGTCATGCAGCGGCCGGCTTCTTGTGGGCGGAGTTTGTGCTGCTGTGTTTATGGGCGGGGTTTGTGCATTTATGGGCGGGGCTTGTGCGTTTATGGGCGGGGCTTGTGCGTTTATGGGTGGGGCTTGTGCATTTATGGGCGGGGGCAGTGAAGGGCGTGCACAGCAGGAAGAGCGTGCACGTGGGCAGATACAGTCCCAGGAACAGCAGGAAGTCCTCGGTGAAGGTCTGGACCAAAGCTGGTTCTCGGGCAGTCGCTAAGTCCAGAACCAGACCCAGGACCAGGACTGGCACGTGAGCCACCTCCAGCTCCGCCCACTCTTCACTCTGAAGGCACTCCTCCTCCTCCTCCTCCTTACCCTGAGGCTCCGCCTCCTTGGTCTGAAGCCCCGCCCCCTCCGCCACAGCGTCCCCGCCCACCTCACTCACCATGGGCTCTGACTCCGCCCCTTTCACTCTGCGCCGACTCAAGCCTCGCTCTACACGACGACTGCTCTCCACAAACTCCTGCAAAACAAGACCAGAACCAGGTCTAAACCAGGACTAAACCAGGTCTAACCCAGGAATACAGCAGGAGTCAACCAAGACTAAACCAGGACTAAACCTGAACTAAATCAGGTCTAAACAAGTATTAAACCTAGATTAAACTGGGACTAAAGCAGGTCTAAACCAGGAATAAACCAAGACTAATCAGGACTAAACCTGGACTAAACCAGATACTCCTGAAAAACAAGACCAGAACCAGGTCTAAACCAGGCGTAATAAAACTCATCTGAACCAGGAATAAAACAGGTCTGAACCAGGACTAAACCAGGACTAAAAACGAACCAAACCAGGTCTAAACCCGCTCCAGTTGTGTGCGTACCATGAGGGCTTTGTCCATGTAGAACTCCTTGCCTGGCGTGCCGTCGTTGTATTTCGTGTCTATGGCGAAGCAGAGGAAGAGAACGTCCACCACGATCTCGAAGACGGACAGGAAGCAGTGAGACACCAGGAAGGCCCCGAGACACACGAAGACCAGCGGCAGCAGCCACTCAGACAAGTCCCGCTGGTAATTCAGGACCAGGACCCCCGCAAAGGCAGTACACGAGACAATCAACACCTGGGACAGAGGAAAGGGGGTCAGACACAAGCAGGAAGGACCGGGACAAGGACTGGACCAGGACTGCTTTAGGACTGGACTAGGACTGGACCAGGTTTAGACTAGGACTGACCAAGGACTGGACTAGGGCTGAAACAGGGCTAGACCAGGACTGGAACAGGACTGGACCAGGACTGAACCAGGGCTAGATCAGGACTGGGCTAGGACTGGACTAGGACTGAAACAGGGCTAGATCAGGACTGGACTAGGACTGAACCAGGGATAGACCAGGACTGGAACAGGACTGGACCATGACTGAACCAGGGCTAGACCAGGACTGGAACAGGACTGGAGCAGGACTGAAACAGGGCTAGACCAGGACTGGACCAGGACTAGATCAGGACTGAACCAGGGCTAGACCAGGACTGGACTAGGACTAGACCAGGACTGGACCACATCTAGACTAGGACTAAACCAAGACTGAACCAGGGCTGGACTAGGTCTGGACCAGGACTGGACCAGGTCTAGACTAGGACTAAACCAAGACTGGACCAGGACTGGACTAGGTCTGAACAAGGACTGAACTACAAATGGACCAAAACTGAACCCAGACTGAACCAGGACTGGACCAGGACTGGACTAGGACTGGATCAGGACTAGATTAGGACTGGGCCACGGCTGAACCAGGTCTAGACTAGGACTAAACCAGGTCTAGACTAAGACTGAACAAGAATTTATGAACCAGGACTGATCTAGGACTGGACCAGGTCTAGACTAAAACTAAACCAGGTATAAAAAAGACTGAACAAGGACTGAACTACAAATGGACTGAGACTGGACCAAGATTGAACCAGGACTGGACCAGGACTGAATCAGTACTAAACTAAGACTGAACCAGGACTAAACTAGGAATAAACTAGGACTTGAGTGTTTTTTTATTATCATTGTGGTATCGGACTTAGTAACGAGTCCCGGTATTGAGTCTAAAACTACCCCAGATGATCTCAAATCCCTTTAAACCAGGATCTGCTTCTGCTGGTTCAGATCCTTCTAAACCATCAGGACCTGTTTGAGGGCCACAGTCAGGTCCAGACCTTTCCGAGGAACAGGACGAAGTCTCCCACGGCGTTGATGGTGGCGACCCTCAGAGCGTTCTCCACCAGGATCACGAAGGCGTCACGAGCAGATACGCAAAAACTGGTGCTGTTTATCGCCGTGGCTGCGTATGCGTTCTGTAGGAGAGGAGACGAGGAAGGAGGAGAGGAGACGAGGAGAGAGGAGACAAGGAGGGAGGTGAGGAGAAAGGAGGGAGGAAAAGAGGAAGGAGGAGGCGAGGAAGGAGGAGAGGAGACGAGGAGGGAGGAGAGGAGATGAGGAGGAGATAAGGAAGGAGGAGAGGAGGGAGGAAAGGAGATGAGGAAGGAGAAGAGGAGACAGGGAAGGAGAAGAAGAGATGAGGAGGAGATAAGGAAGGAGGAGAGAAGTGAGGAAAGGAGATGAGGAAGGAGGAGAGGAGACAAGGAAGGAGGGGAGGAGGGGAGGAGAGAGGAGACAAGGAGGGAGGGAGGTGAGGAGAAAGGAGGGAGGAAAAGAGGAAGGAGGAGGCGAGGAAGGAGGAGAGGAGATGAGGAGGGAGGAGAGGAGATGAGGAGGAGATAAGGAAGGAGGAGAGGAGGGAGGAAAGGAGATGAGGAAGGAGAAGAGGAGACAGGGAAGGAGAAGAAGAGATGAAGAGGAGATAAGGAAGGAGGAGAGAAGTGAGGAAAGGAGATGAGGAAGGAGGAGAGGAGACAAGGAAGGAGGGGAGGAGATGAGGAGGAAGGGGAGGAGAGGAGGACACAAGGAGGGAGGAGATAAGGAAGGAGGAGAGGAGATGAGAAAGGAGGAGACGAGGAGGGAGGAGAGGAGATGAGGAGAGAGGAGAGGAGATGAGGAGGGAGGTGAATAGACATGGAGGGAGGAAAGGAGGAAAGAGGAGGCGAGGAAGGAGAAGAAGAGATGAGGAGGAGATAAGGAAGGAGAAGAGGAGGGAGGAAAGGAGAGGATGACGGAGGAGAGGAGGCAAGGAAAGAGGGGAGGAGATGAGGAGGGAGGAGAGGAGGAGACGAGGAGGGAGGAGATGAGGAGGGAGGTGAATAGACATGGAGGGAGGAAAAGAGGAAAGAGGAGGCGAGGAAGGAGGAGAAGAGATGAGGAGGAGATAAGGAAGGAAGAGAGAAGGGAGGAAAGGAGATGAGGAAGGAGGAGAGGAGGCAAGGAAAGAGGAGAGGAGACGAGGAGGGAGGAGAGGAGGAGATAACAGTAAGGCATGGTAAACAAGAATAAAAATAAGAATTTGACTGTGCACATTAAGACTTTGGTTAGTCCTGGTTGAGTCTTGATTCAGTCCCAATATAGTCCTGGTATAGTCCCAGTATAGTCCTGGTTCAGTCCTGGTATTTTAATCCTGATTCAGTCCTAACTCAGTCCTGGTATAGTCCTGGTTTAGTCCTAGTTTAGACCAGTTCAGTCCTGGATTGGTCCCAGTTCAGTCCTAAATTAGCCCTGAGTCAGCCCTGGTTTAGTCCTAATTCAGTAAGGGTTCAGTCCTGTTTTAGTCCTGTTTTAGTCCTGTTTTAGTCCAGACCTGGTTCAGGTAGTTGAGGCACTTCTCCAGACACCAGAGGCAGCAGATGCAGGTCTTCAGGAGGCAGCGGGCACAGGCGTTCTCCTGGACACACCAACAGGACAGATGTGTCAGATGCCCTCCCATTCTCATTCTCACATGTGTGTTTAGACTTCATTATTACCATTTATATTTTTTCTCTTTCTTATAATAATATAATGTGATGTGTGAGTTATTGTGTCCAAATAATTTCCCTTGTGGATATATAAAGTTTGTCTAAGTCTAAGTGTTCAGGCTGCGCTGTGATTGGCTCTGAGCTGGCTGTGCTCTCTGATTGGCTGATGTGTGTTCAGGCTGCGCTGTGATTGGCTCTGAGCTGGCTGTGCTCTCTGATTGGCTGATGTGTGTTCAGGCTGCGCTGTGATTGGCTCTGAGCTGGCTGTGCTCTCTGATTGGCTGATGTGTGTTCAGGCTGCGCTGTGATTGGCTCTGAGCTGGCTGTGCTCTCTGATTAGCTGACCTGTCTTCAGGCTGTGCTGTGATTGGCTCTGAGCTGGCTGTGCTCTCTGATTGGCTGACCTGTGTTCAGGCTGCGCTGTGATTGGCCGACGTGTGCTCAGGCTGCGCTGTGATTGGCTGACGTGTGCTCAGGCTGTGCTGTGATTGGCTGACGTGTGTTCAGGCTGCGCTGTGATTGGCTGACGTGTGCTCAGGCAGCGCTGTGATTGGCTCTGAGCTGGCTGTGCTGTCTGATTGGCTGACGTGTGCTCAGGCTGTGCTGTGATTGGCTGCTCTTACCCGGCCCCTGAGCTGGTTGTGCAGGTACATAAGCAGCAGTCTGGGGGCCTTCACCACGGTGATGATGAACGAGCCTTTGGCCACGGTGCCAAGGTGGTAACGGACCAATCGCAGCACAGAAGACAGGATGGGCGTGGCGGGGAGGCGGGCCTTATCCCTGAAATACAATGTGGGAGTTAGAGTACAGGTACTACAGTTTACTACGACTTACTTACGACTACAACGATACTGCAATATTACTGTAATTCCTAACGAATACTAAGACACAAACCAAACTCCAGAAGTGCAACCTAAATCGAGAGGTGCTTTTTATTATTTTTGTGCAGTTTTTTTTATTATATTTACTAAAATATTGACTATTACTGTTTATTTAGTTATCATCTGTGAAAATATTCAAAATAATATTTAAAGTCCAAAATGGGTTTATATCCAGGAGTGAGGAGAAGAGCAAGGAGAGGAGAGGAGAGGAGAGGAGCGAGGAAAGGAGAAGAGGAGTGAGGAGAAGAGCAAGGAGAGGAGAGGAGAAGAGAAGAGAAGGAGAGGAGTGAGGAAAGGACGAGAGGAGTGAGGAGAAGAGCAAGGAGAGGAAGAGGAGTGAGTAGAGGAGGGGAGCGAAGAGAGATGGAGAAAAGGAGCAGAGGAGCGAGGAGAGGAGAAGAGAAGGAGAGGAGTGAGGAAAGGAGGACAGGAGCGAGGAAAGGAGGAGAGGAGTGAGGAGAAGAGCAAGGAGAGGAGAAGGAGAGGAGGAGAGGAGGAGAAGGAGAGGAAGAGGAGTGAGTAGAGGAGGAGGGGAGCGAGGAAAGGTGGAGAAAAGGAGGAGAGGAGCGAGGAGAGGAGAGGAGAAGAAAAGAGAAGGAGCGGAGTGAGGAGAGGAGTGAGGAGAAGAGCAAGGAGAGCAGAAGGAGAGGAGGAGAGGAGGAGGAGAGGAAGAGGCATGAGTAGAGGAGGAGGGGAGCGAAGAGAGATGGAGAAAAGGAGGAGAGGAGCGAAGAGAAGAGCGAAAAGAGGAGAGGAGAAGAGAAGGAGGAGTGCAGTGAGGAGAGGAGGAGAGGAGGAGGAGAGGAAGGGGAGTGGAGTGAGGAGAGGAGCGAGGAGAGGGTTCTGGGTCTGACTGTAGGCCTGATGTAACCTCTAGGGGGCGCTCTGACCTGGTGAAGTAGTACGTAACCACAGCTCCAGCGATGGTCATCTGCTGACAGGCCAAGATGAACTCAGAGATCCAGACCAGCCCCACCGCGTGGAACCAGGGCAGGTACTGAAGGTTACCCTGGAGACGGAACTCAACCAGGCCTGAGTCCTTGTCTGGTACTGGGTCTCCAGAGGTACCTGAAGAGAGACCCCAGAGAACCAGTCACCACCAGGACCAAGACCAAGTGCACCATCAGCACAAAGAACGTTTTCAGTACTATCAGAGACAGTAGTATTTGTGTTACCGAGGAAGAGGAGCACCAGGACCCAGTAGGACCAGAAGAGCAGGAGGAAGAGCAGGGTGATGAAGGGCAGCGCGGTCAGCAGGGGGAGACAGAGGAACACTTTCCCCGCCACATGGAACAGAGCCACAGTGAGAGCCACACGCTTCCTCATGAACAGCATGAGCAGGAGCAGCACCAGCTGGAACACAGAGATAACCCTCGGGGTTAGACCAAAGACCGGGTCAGACCGGGGTTAGACCAAAGACCGGGTTAGACCGGGGTTAGACCAAAGACCGGGTTAGACTGGGGTTAGACCGGGTTAGACCGGGTTAGACCTGAGTTTAGACCAGGGTTAGACCACAGTGAGACCGGGTTAGACCAGGGCTAGACCAGGGTTAGACCTGCTTTAGACCTGCTATAGACAAAAGATCAGGTTTAGACTGGGTTTAGACCAGGTTACACTGGGTTAGACTGGAGTTAAACCGGGGGTAGACCGGGTTTAGACCTGCTTCAGATCAAATATGGGGTTTAGACTGGGTTAGACCAGGTTAGACCAGGTTAGACCAGGTTAGACTGGGTTCGACCAAGGTTAGACTGGGTTAGACCGGGTTCGACTGGGTTAAACCGGGTTAGAAGAGGGAGAAGAGGAGGACTTACGGTGAAGACAGTGGCGGCCCCGGCGTACACCAGCAGTGCCTGGTTCTTGGTCACCGCGTCTTTTGAGCCGACGTTACCCTGGTTATTGTTGTCACGGGGCCGGACTGTTGTCACTGTGTCGTTTCCATGGAGACGGTGGTCGATGTACAGCCACCACAGGACGCCAGTGCCCCCTGCAGGAGAGGAGGGCTCAGGAATGTCAGTAGATTTACATGGGCCATTTTGATCTCCTCTCAACATTCCCTGGAGGTGTGATGCTAACTGGAGGCACTACTCAATCTAAAGCTCTGACACTGAAATTAGACTTTAAAGGTGCATTGTGTAACCTTTCTGGTGGAGAGTCCAAGCTACAGGTCAGTATGTATTTTTGAGCTATAAAATCACCTGTAATTGACTAAATGTCTAAAGGTAGAGCTGTTTAATGTCATACTGTGGAACATTCCAGGCAGAGCAATGACATCGCCACAGAAACAAGCAGGTGACGGACCCCCAACCAAAAAGTTACACAGTGCACCTTTTATCTGATCTTTATTTTAACACAATTTTCTCAGTCATCATGGGAACTCATAAACATTCCACCATATACATACATGTAGAACACCCCCAGGATGATAATATAAATGCATGTACACAGAAGACATACTGTAGGCCTTTCATAAATAAAACTATTAGCGATTCTAAAAAAAATGAAGTCAAAGTCACCACAATGGAACCAACCTGGACGATATAAGGCCACATGGTAATATAAAGGAAAGTACCATGATTTAATGTTGAAAATCACATTCTATTGTCTAAATAAAGAGTGTTTTTTGTTATGATTGTGATATCAGAATCAGTTTTCAGTTATTCTTTAGTATTGAAATCGCATTTGAAATTTTAGTATCGTGACAAAACTAGTTCCAAAATACAGTTTAATGCAAGTGTCCAGTGTTTTTTAACTTAATGCATTTTCACTCTGAAGTATTCTTCCCAAAACTGTCTGGCACTAAATATTGCACGATTCTTTTATGGTTGAGAGTAAAAATAAACCGTCAGATGCCCTCCCACGCGTTTTCCCATGTGAGGAGATGGCACCGAAGTCTTACCTAAGGAGCCGAGCACCACCAGGCCCGTCAGAACCCAAACCAGAACCGTAGAGATGTACCGGATTATCAGCATCAGCAACATGGACAGCACTGAGAGGAGAAGAACGGAGGAGAAGAGGAGAGATAAAGAGATAAAGAGAGAGGACAGATAAAGTGAGGGAGGAGAAAAAGTGAGGACAGAGAGAGGAGAGAGTAAGAAAGAAGAGAGGGAGGGGGCATACAGAGAGAGATGAGAGTGACAGATGGGACAGAGAGAGAGGGGAGGGGAGAGATGGAGAGGGGAGGAAGGATGAACAGCAAGAGAGAAGAGAGAGAGAGCACAAAGAGAGAGATAAAGAGAGAGTGACAGATGGGACGGAGAGGAAGAGATACTTGATCAAAAAGTGTGACTCAGCAAATTCACCAAACTGTTGTGTAGTTTGTGCAGAGAGAGGACTCTTTCAATTTCAACGCTAAAATCCAGTTTGTTTAAAGTGCACTGTGTAATTTTTTGGTTGGGGGTCCGTCACCTGCTTGTTTCTATGGAGACGTCATTGCTCTACCTGGAATGTTCCACAGTATGACATTAAACAGCTCTACTTTACATTTATTCAATTACAGGTGGTTTTATAGCTCAAAATTACCTAGAAAAACAGACATTCTGACTGTGATTGGGGTCGCCTCTCCACAGATCTGAGCTGTAACTTGGTCTGGTTGAATACCATACTGTGAAATATTCCAAAGCGATAACATCTGCACGGAGAAAATCATTGACAGACCTGCCACCATTAAAGTTACACAATGCAGCTTTAAACAGCCCAGCCCATATCACTCTATTCTCTGATCTGTTCATCAGACCTGATCACAAACAGACCTGGAGTTGTGTTTCGTTTCACTCACACATGTTTAACACACAAGTGAGTTCTTCTCTAAAGCTGAAAACACTCTGTTCCACCTTGTGATGTCATGTGGTGATACAGGAAGTACTCCACTGTGTTTTTAAACTCCACACACCTTCACTAGAATCATTTGGATAATTTCAGTCCTGGAATTGCCAGTCTCTATTAAAAGGTAAAAGGAGCTGTTAACTTGAAAACTACTACTTCATGACATCACAAGGTGGAACAGAGCATTTTGAGCTTGAGTTTGAGCTTACTCAAACATGTGAATGAAACAAAACGCAACACCAGGTCTGTTTTTGAGGAGGTAACAACATTCTTACATGGCTTAAAGGTGCACTGTGTAACTTTACTTTGCTGGTAGTTGGCCCACCTCTTACTTGTCTCCATGTAATGTTATTATTTGCCTTGAATGTTCCACAGTATAGCATTAAGCTTATCTAGCTTCATGGAGACAAACATGTGATGCCTGCAAGCCAACTTACAGGTTAAGTCTGAGGAGGTTTTTCAAGTTTTTCAAATTATTTTGGAGAAATAAACTGTAATTGTAATCAACTGTAATTGTAATGCAAGATGGATAAGTTTAATGCCATACCTTGGAACATTCCAAAGCAAAACTACTCAATTTTTATGAAGACAAGCAGGTAGCAGACCCTCTACCTGAAGATTACAGTGCACCTTTAAAGCTAAGAGTCAGTTTTGCGTAATAAAGGTGCTTTAAATAAATATAACCACTTTAATATCACTTGTTTCCATATTAGCCTCAGTTTTGTCTTTAAACTCGTCCTCCTCTTTTACCGAGGGCCAGGAAGCACAGGCCGATGATGACGTCACGACTCGCCGATACGCCCGCGATCAGCCGGTGCAGAACGCTGTCGTCACCCACAAACGTCACCACGGCAACGGCCAGGCGGGCGTAACAAGACACCTGCACAGGAGAGCAGCGCCGCAGGAGGGGGAGGGGCTTACTGTCAGAGAGAGAGAGAGAGAGAGAGAGGAGTGAGAGGAGAGAGAGGAGTGGGAGGGGAGGAGAGAGAGGAGTGAGAGGAGAGAGGAGTGAGAGGAGTGAGAGGAGAAAGAGGAGTGAGAGGAGTAAGAGGAGTGAGAGGAGAAAGAGGAGTGAGAGGGGAGGAGAGAGAGGAGTGAGAGAAGAGGAGTGAGAGGAGAGAGAGAGCGAGGAGTGAGAGGAGTGAGAGGAGAGGAGAGAGAGGAGTGAGACAAGAGGAGTGAGAGGAGTGAGAGGAGTGAGAGGAGTAAGAGGAGTAAGAGGAGTGAGAGGAGTGAGAGGAGAGAGAGGAGAAAGAGGAGTGGGAGGGGAGGAGAGAGAGGAGTGAGAGGAGAGAGGAGTGAGAGAAGAGGAGTGAGAGGAGTGAGAGGAGAAAGAGGAGTGAGAGGAGTAAGAGGAGTAAGAGGAGTGAGAGGAGAGGAGAAAGAGGAGTGAGAGGGAAGGAGAGAGAGAGAGAGCGAGGAGTGAGAGGAGAGAGAGAGCGAGGAGTGAGAGGAGTGAGAGGAGAGAGAGGAGTGAGAGGGGAGGAGAGAGAGGAGTGAGACAAGAGGAGTGAGAGGAGTGAGAGGAGAGAGAGAGAGAGAGAGAGAGAGGAGTGAGAGGAGAGAGAGAGCGAGGAGTGAGAGGAGAGAGAGGAGTGAGAGGAGTGAGAGGAGAGAGAGAGAGGAATGAGAGGAGAGAGAGAGCGAGGAGTGAGAGGAGAGAGAGGAGTGAGAGGAGTGAGAGGAGTGACAGGAGAGAGAGGAGTGAGAGGAGAGAGGAGTGAGAGGAATGAGATGAGTGAGAGGAGAGAGAGGAGTGAGAGGAGAGAGGAGAGAGAGGAGTGAGAGGAGAGAGATGAGTGAGAGGAGTGAGAGGCGTGAGAGGAGTAAGAGGAGTGGGAGAAGAAAGGAGTGAGAGGAGATAGGAGTGAGAGGAGAGATAGGAGAGAGAGGAGAGAGAGGAGAGAGAGGAGTGAGAGGAGTGAGAGGAGTGAGAGGGGGAGGACTGAACCAGATCTAAACTGAGACTAAACCTTGGGTAAAACAAGACTAAACCTGGACTCAAATCAGGACAAAAGGTCTAAAAGATATTCACACATACGTAGTTCCTAGTAAATTCCCCAAATACAAAATGTAAAATAACTAGGAAACCAAATTCATGTAACCAAGGAAACCAAATTTCTGGTAATTCAGCGAAATCAGTTCTAGCTTCTAAAACAGTCAAAGGAGCATGAACCCTCGCAGTAAACAAGAACGGACCTGTTAGTGACCGGTGTCAAAAATTTTTACTCGATAAGCTCTAATTCTGAGTGAAGGTGAATAATGAATAATGAGAGAAAACAAAAGTTAACTTAGATTTTCATGGGGCCTATGGGAGCCCAGTAGTAATAGTAGTAGCAGTAGTAGTAGCAGTAGTAGTAGCAGTAGTAGTAGCAGTAGTAGTAGTAGTAGTAGTAGTAGTAGTAGTAGTAGCAGCACATACCTTCTGGGCACAGGGAGTTTGGGGCAGCGGTCAAACCTCTCAGGTAAAGATGGGTAGTTGTGAGCGGGCAGTTCATATGAGCACAACTCTGAGCCTGTAAGATCAGATACACATGAAAAAAAACCCAATATGAGTCATGCTTGATGTCACATAGTACTTGAGCATTGGAGGCAACCCACAAATGTATCTAGTTTGTACTAAAATTGCCAAAAATAACTAGGAACAGTAAACAATATTATAAAAAAAAAAAATCCACAGTTTAGTACCAAAAAAGTTGAGTAAAGGGGAGTAAAGAGGGAGTGTTTTACTTTATTAACTGCTAAGACATAAAATATTTAGATCACAATTTAGAAAACAATGTATAAAAATGTTTACAAGCTTCACTTTTACAGACATTATAACATGGTAGAAAGCTGAAACAAACAAACAAAAAAAATCGATTTTGCCTAATATATTTAAGGTTTAAAGACAAATTTGAAGATTAGTTTAAACTTTAATCCTGTTATAATCCTGGTTTAGCTCTGCTGTTCCACAATGTTATGTCATGTATGTGATCAAATGTCATTAAAAGTGCTGGATGTGTTAAAAAATATAGTGTGTTATACAATATATGAATGCAAACTGTGTGGAAACAAAGGGACTGTATAGGTCAATACTACAGGATAAAATGAAATTATAACTCGTAACTGTATTTTGTTTTGATTAAATCTGGGGTCATTTCTATTTAAGCTAAAGTAGCTTCTGGGGAGTTCTCTTTTACAAGATTTCCGTAGAGTTGAACTATTTTAAATGTTGTATATGTTTTGTAAATAAATAAATAAATTAATAAATGTCAGGGCGCGGAGAAGACAAGATGGCGGCTGTACCGTTGTTCATGGCGAAGCTGCGCAGGTCCTCGTAGGTGCGGAGCTCTCGACCAGGACATAGAGACACACACAGCGCCATCGAGCGGATCCTCCTCTGGACCAGGTCTATGTCACACGGGTCCAAGAAGAACACGAACCTGAGCAGAACCAGAGAAAACCAACTTTAGACCACAAACACCTGCTCGTGAACGTCTGAAGTTTAGATCTTAAAGAAAATAAAAAATTACACTATTTTGTGTTATTATGTTGTTTCCTCATCACAAACACCTGGAGTCACTTCACTAGAATCATTTGGATCATTTGAGCCCTGGATTTGCCAATCTCTATTGAACTAAAGGTAAAAGGAGCTGTTAACTTGAAAACTACCACTTCATGACATCACAAGGTGGAACAGAGCATTCTGAGCTTTGGAGATGTAAACAGACTAATAATAAAAACGTGTGAATGAAACAAAACAAAACTCCAGATATGTTTTTGAGGAGGTTACAACATTCTAACATGGCTCAAAACTCACAAGAGTCAATTTTGTGTAATATAAGACCTTTAAAGGGCCCATATTACATTATTTTCAGACATACCCTGAGTTTTGTTTGGTTTTGTTTCATTTAAACATGTTTAACACATAACTGCATTTCGTTTTTCTCTCAAACTGAAAACACTCCATCTTGTATTATCTTGTGTCACGTGGTAATACAGGAAGTGCTCCACTGTGTTTTTAAACTCCCAGAATCATTTGGATAATTTCTCTACTGAACAATAGGTAAAAGGTAGGCACACATCGGTACCGATACTGGTCTCGAATATCGAAAAATTGTCTGGATCAAGTATCGGTTCCATGATATTGTTTAAGCTGATATCCTGAGTGCTTTAACTGGATTCAAGACGATTTATGTCTGATTTTGGTCTAGAGCGTCTCATAATGTTTGAACTTTTACTCATATCAAGATGTTCCGTAGTTATTTGAAGGATAAATAACATTAGCAACTTGGATTCTTTATAAAGACAGTACAGCAGGAGATGCGTTTACTTTGCTGACATTAGGGCTGCTGTTGTGAGCCTGTTGGTGGTGACATATTGTATTTTGCAGCTAGCAGCCCAAACATGTCAACAAGATAAATACAAAGAGTTCAACTGCAAAAACAGATATCTCTGTTTTGAAAAATTGCCATAAAGTATTTTTTTTTTGTTTTGGTAACTTTTTGTTACCATCTTCTACATGTATGACAGTTGCATAACACAATCAGATCTCTTGTGTAATAAATTAACTGTGTTTTAAAGGTGCACTATGTAACTTCTAAGGTGGAGGGTCTGCTACTTGCTTGTCTCCATGGAGATGTTATTTCTTTACCTGGAATGTCCCACAATAGGATGTTAAACTTAACTCACTTGCATTTGTGCAATTACAGATGTTTTATAGCTCAAAATACCTTAAAAACATGAACTCTAGAGCTGATCACTAACTAACGAAATTACCAAGTTTATTTCTATACTGCAGAATAATCAAGACAGAACAGTTTCAGCAGATCAGCAGACAAAAGTATTGAAAGTATTGATTCAAAGTATTGATATATAATTGTATTGGAACTCAAAAAGCTCCATTCCTAGTAAAAGGTGCTGTTAACTTGAAAAATACTACCTCATGACATCACAAGGTGGGACAGAGCATTTTGAGCTTGGGAGATGTAGAGAGCCCAGTAAAAAAATAAAAGAGTATTCAAACGTGAGAATGAAGCAAAACACAACTCCAGGTCTGTTTTCGAGGAGGTAACGACAGTATAATGTGGCTAAAACTCTAGAGTCAATTTTGCGTAATACAGGACCTTTAATTAGTCTCGTTCAGTCCCAGTCTAGTCCTGATTTAGTCCGGTTTGGTCCTCATTCACCTCTGCAGGATTCAACCAGATTTTAGGTTTAGTTAAACTTCAAATTCTTATGTACAGACCTCTATTAGTTTCATAGCTTGAGCAGATGAACTGCCAAGGTCTGGTTTAGTCCTGGTCTAGACCCACCTCCAGTCCAGGTTGAGTCTGGTTTAGTCCTGATCTAGACCCACCTCTGGTCCGGGTAGAGTCTGATTTTAGTCCTGGTCTAGACCCACCTCCGGTCCAGGTTGAGTCTGGTTTAGTCCTGGTTTAGACCCACCTCTGGTCCAGGTTGAGTCTGGTTTAGTCCTGGTCTAGACCCACCTCTGGTCTAGGTTGAGTCTGGTTTAGTCCTGGTCTAGACCCACCTCCGGTTCAGGTTGAGTCTGGTTTAGTCCTGGTCTAGACCCACCTCTTGTCCAGGTTGAGTCTGGTTTAGTCCTGGTTTAGACCCACCTCCGATCCAGGTTGAGTCTGGTTTTAGTCCTGTTCTAGTCCCACCTCTGGTCCAGGTTAAGTCTGGTTTTAGTCTTGGTCTAGACCCACCTCTGGTCCAGGTAGAGTCTGATTTTAGTCCTGGTCTAGACTTATCTCTGCTCCGGTCCAAGTTGAGTCTGGTTTTAGTCCTGGTCTAGACCTACCTCCGGTCCAATGTGAGTCTGGTTTTAGTCCTTGTCTAGACCCAACTCCAGTCCAGGTTGAGTCTGGTTTTAGTCCTCGTCTAGACCCACCTTCGGTCCAGGTTGAGTCTGGTTTTAGTCCTTGTCTAGACCCAACTCCAGTCCAGGTTGAGTCTGGTTTTAGTCCTGGTCTAGACCCACCTCCGGTCGGTGTGGTCCAGCCCGCTGAGCTGGACTCCCTCCAGTCTCTCGTTGCGCTCTCCACACGTGTTTCCAAAACTGTCGTATCCAAAGAGCAGCCGAGCAGCGCCCCCGGTGGCCACAGTGAAGCCGCAGATCCCGCCCTGAGCACAGTGTGATTGACAGGTGAGTTTGACTGACAGGTGAGTTTGATTGACAGGTGAGGTTGATTGACAGATGAGTTTGCAAAGAATTCTGAAACCAGTCAGACTCATCTAGAGTCAACGAGCACATCAGACACATATAGTGTAAGAAATACAACTACTGAATGCTGTCGTTGTGTCCTTGGGCAAGACACTTAACCCACCTCGCCCGAGTGTCTGCGCGCACTGATGAATGAATGTGTGTGTGAATGGGTGAGTGGTTCCTTGACATAAAGCGTTTCAAGTATTAATTAGATTTTTCATGTAATACTTTTACTTTTTTGTTTAAGTAAAAAATTAGTACCTGATAAATAATAAATACATAAAAATACATATCTCACCTCAGACAGTTTAGTGCTTGGCTCAGAAATCCACCATGTTTTTTTGTCAGCCCCCTTGTGATATTTTTTTTCCTTTATTTTTTCCGGACCATGCTTGTCCCTGATTGGCTAATCCATCTGTCAATCACACTCATTTGAAAAAGGGGAGTATTGAATTGAATTATGTTGCTGATAACCTGAAACTAAATACAGTGTTTTGTTTCTGTGTATTTTTTTTTACAGGGAAGTCAACAAGGGGGACAAAAGGGTCTGTTTTCCCAGGCCCCAGGGTCTTAGGGGCCCAGAATTGGAACCCCTGCCTATTTATTGATATTAGAAGGGGGCCCAGGTAAGTCTTCTTGCCCCGGGCCCCTAAATTTCTGTCGATGGGCCTGATTTTTCATATTTATTTATACTGAAATGACAAATACTGTAAATTCTGATTCTGATTCTATGTGCATTCTGGATCCAAGGCAAGTCATTTAGCACAAATTAAAGTGAGTAGCGTGGTCCATGGTAGAAAAGGTTTCAAATATCGTCACAAACTGTTACTGGAGACACAAAAACACGTCATGCGGCGTATTCATCCACTATAGTTTAGAAGGAAGCAACCACTGAGCAACCACTTCACAGAAAGAGGAAAAAAAAAAACCTTTCTATGGACAGAAGTGGCGGATTAAGTTGGGCTGGGAATGTGGAGATAAAAATAGAATCATGATCTCATTCCTGTGACGATCTGCTTTTTGAGGAAAATCGTGATCTGCTCATTTTGTCTTGAACGCAGCTCTACACACAAACGACACAGACACTTCAGACAAATTCAGAAAAATCCACCTGAGATTTAATTTATCGCAATAAAGTGTGAAGTGTGAAGAAGAAGCAGGTGACTTTATTCATCTTTACAAGCAGGCGGTTTAAAGATACTAAAAGTGTTACCTGACCAGCCAGAACCAAACTCTGCTGTACTTTTGGCTACATTTGATTCCAGATTTGGCTTTAGTTCAGTGGAGAGTCCTGGTTTTCACTCAGCTTTGGTCCTGAATCAGTCCTGGTTTAGTTCTGATTCAGCCTCTGTTTACATCGAGTTTTATTCCTCGTTCAGCCCTGGCAAAGTCCTGGTTTAGTGCTGATTTAGTCTTGGTTTACCCTCGCTTTTGCCATGGTTCAGTCCGGATTCAGTCCTCGTTTACACCTCCTTCAGTCCTAATTCAGTCCTGACATATTCCTGCATTTTTGTTTTCCTTAAATCCTGGTTTACCCCTGTGCCTAGTTGAGTCTGGTTTTAGTCCTGGTCTAGACCCTCCTCCCCTTCAGCAAAATCCACTTGAGATTTAACCATTTGCAGTAATATTGGTAATAATATTGGTGACTTTATTTACCTCTACAAGCAAGCAATTCAAAAATACTAAAAGTGTTACCTGTCCGGGCAGAACCACACGCTCCTGTCTCCCTGATTTCAGAGGGAGTGACTGACAGGTGGATTAACCAATCAGAGAGAGACGCATGCGCTGTTTGTGGCTGCTTACACATCAAAAAGGAGAAAATCTACATAAAGGACTGAGAAACTGTGCGGATTTTTACAGAATCAACAATCAAAGCCCCAAACTATGACTTATCTCAGGTAAAAGATATTATATATATTTTGTTCTGAGACAAATTAGCAGCTGTGTTTGGATCATATAAAAGGTTTTTTATGCTCTATGGTCCAGTTCCAGTCTCTTCTGGATTCAAACAAAATGGGAAAGGGACAGAAAGGGAATGGCTGGTCAGGTAACTAAAAGTGTAGATGAATTGTGTTAGAATTGAAATCATGAATATTACAAAATCGTCATATTAATTTTTGACCTAACTTCCACGCCTAGGAGTAAGATACAATTTATTCTATTTACAGTAGTCTCCTGAAACCATAGACTGTATAAAGAAGTGGACTAAAGGAATGTAACCCCGTAGTGTCACCCGTAGTGTTCTGCTCCAGTCAAATGAAGCTCATCGAGGCTGGCAGTTAAAGCGGCTAATCTGCAACCAGGGAAAATAATTGGAAATCCGAGCGCGAAACCAAAGAGCCAATCAGGAGCGAGGCTGTTGAAGGTGCACCCTCCCTCCCGCTGGCACCGCTGGTTTGGAAGTGGGCGGGCTCTTAGCAACAGCGCTGTCAATCAAACCTGTTGCTAACACTAGCGGGAATGACGTCCGGGAAAATACGCCTCGGAATGGTCTGTTATTAAAGGGGTATTGTGTAGCTTTTCTGGTGGAGGGTTTGTAAAATGCTTTTCTCCATGGAGGTGTCATTTCTTTGTCTGGAATGTCTCACAGTATGGCATTAAACCTTTCTATCTTCACGGAGACCAAACCAGACCAAGCTACAGGTCAGATCTGTGGAGAGGCAACCCCGCTCCCAGTCAGAATACCTGTTTTTTGAAGTACTTTTAAGCTATAAAACCAAATGTAATTGAATAAATGTAAAGGTAGAGCTGTTTAATGTCATACTGTGGAACATTCCAGACAGAGAATATATATCTATATATATCATATCCATAGTAAACAAGCAGGTGATGGATCCCAAACCAAAAAGTTAGGCTTACAGTGGTAGTTTCAAAGAGACGGGTGACGTTTCTATTTGGACATTTGGACATTTATATATAGAGTCTGTGCCTGAAACCGTGGTGAGGGAGAATCTGCAGAAAACCATAGAGCAGAAGAGTCAAAACTAAAACTAGTTCTCTATGGAAACAAATACAGGACTAAAAACATAAATATAACCTCGATCTCCTCACGCCAGTCCCTTCAGATTAAAGCCGACTCTGGGACAGCAGTCTCACTTTCCAAAACATTGTCCTGGTGACTGCCTTTGAAACCTGTTCTACCAAAGTGGGAGTTTGACTGACAGGTGTGGTACAGGTGAGGCCGTTACCATGCCAACGCAGAAGGCGGTGAACAGCAGGAACCAGGGCAGGTCTGTGCAGCTGCGGTCCTCTAGGGGGCGCCACTCTCGCTTAGGCCTCTGTAAGAAACAAAAACAGCATTATTCATACGCTCTGGGGCCCTGGTTTCACCCACAGTGCCAAGGATTAATGTCAGGGGTCTTAGAAGTATTTCCAATCAGAGGAAGCTTCTTCACAGTCATCTGTCCTTTAACTGGCCGTATTAAAGAGATCTGAACCAGACACTGAAACACTCACACATCTGTCTGTCTGTCATGTTTGTGGTGTCCGTTATTTTTAGTGTGGTGTGAAAATACTGCTCCAGGTTTGTCAAAAGAATCAACACCCAGACACCAATCTGAACTAAAACTGGAGTTGAATCTTTAAAAATATTTAGAATGCTCCTGATCTTTAGGCTCTAAAGGCTCAGAATATTGTCATGTTAAAGCAGCTCTCATCTGCTTTTGTGTGTTGATGATTATTCTGGTGGGAAAATATTGAGACAATATCTAGTATAAAAGCTAGTTTATTATTGTGACAACATTGTTATGATCTTCTCCTGAGCCTGGTGCTGGTCAGGAGTCTGTAGCTGGACCCTTCTCTAGATGTTGGTCAGGAGCAGGTATGTTCTACATAGAGCCTCCTGTAGAACACATACCAGCTCCTGAGGCTCTGTTTCTCTGTTTCTCTGTTTCTCTGTTTCTCTGGCTCGTTTGTTTTCAGATCCAGAGTCTGTGAGAGAATGAGCGCGGAGCTGTCCATGGTGCTGCGTGCGCAGGTTATCCTCAGACCTGCTGTTTGGATCACAGACACATACACTTACATTCAGTCATTATTATTTAGCACAAAAGCGGAGAATAAAGAAGATCCAGAGCAGTGATGAGCGCGGTGCAGTGCTCGTCTCTGCCGCTCCAGCCCCGAACAGAACCGAGCCGCGGAGCAGCCTTTGTCGCGGGAACAACAGGCCTCGCGCACACGGCCGCGGGGAGAGCACAGCTAACGGAACCGGGCGGCGGTAATCGGATTAAGGATAATCTGGGCCCTTCAGCGCGCTCCCGAAACCCGTTGTGAAGGGCACGCGGAGGGAGGTTCCGGTACCGGGAGCTTTGGACACGTACCTCCGCGCTGCCGCAGCATCCCATCGCAGAGCCCCAGCAGAGCCACAGCCGCAGAGGGACGGTCCGAGCGCACACGGGCCGGAGACGGGCCGGAGAAGGGCCGAAGCACGAGCGCAATCAGGACACTGCACTTCCTGTGGCCGTCAGGCGCGCGGCCAACCACCCACTGCGCATGCGCCCAACATGCTTTTGGACCGCTGTGGACAAAGGAGCAGGGGTGCAGTACGCGCAGCGGCCACTGCCTGGAGATCTGTGGAGCTCAGCGCTGTAGAGCTGATCACTTCTGACTCCATAAACGCCTCATTATATTAAAGCTCAAAACACGATATATAAACCCGCAACATGTTTGGAATCCAACGTTTGGCACCCTTCACAAACTGAAAGTCCGAGTTTGAATCCAACCCCAGGCTCCCCCACAGCGGTCACTGTACTGAGCTGAGACTTGGCAAACTATTTCTAATTTCAAAGTTTCTGGACACAAAATCAAACTTTATGATCCTCACTGTGGTCTCATAACACACGGTATTATTTGGCAGGAACAGCAGACCTTAACAACAGGGCCATTGTACACACTGCACTCTCCACAGAACTCCACTCACCCACTTCAGGAACACTTCTTGAAGTGGGAGGCAGTGCGAGGACAGAGGGGTAAAGGCAGAGAGGTGAGGGCAGAGCGGTGAGGGCAGAGGGCAAAGGGGTGGGACACAGGGCAGAGCGGTGAGGGCAGAGGGGTGAGGGCAGAGAGGTGAGGGCAGAGGGCAAAGGGGTGGGACACAAGGCAGAGCGGTGAGGGCAGAGGGGTGAGGGCAGAGAGGTGAGGGCAGAGGGCAAAGGGGTGGGACACAGGGCAGAGCGGTGAGGGCAGAGGGCAGAGGGGTGAGGACAGAGAGGTGGGGGCAGAGGGCAGAGCAGTGAGGGGTGAGGACAGAGCGGTGAGGGCAGAGGGGTGAAGTGTTCTAGAAGTGGGTGAGTGGAGTTCTATGGAGAATGCAGTTCTGCCCTCTGCCCTCTGCCCTCACCCTTCGGCCCTCTGCCCTCACCCGTCTGAGTGAACTGTAATGCTTGTGGTAATGTGTCTGTGTCTGTGTCGTTGCTGTTGAATTATCTTCAGGGACAATAAAGTCTAAAGTCAAAGTCCATTACAGACGTTATACAGTATTGTTCTCACAGTGCTTCTTTCTGGGTTGGTGAGGGTCCGTCATTTATTCTTTTAGACACAATAAACAATAGTAAAGACACTGTGAACATAGACCTGGCCTCCACCTGCACCTGGGCCCCCCACAACTGAGTATCAACAAACACCTCCTAGCGCTCTCCTCAGACAAACTTGGCACTTGAATTATCTGCAGACGTTATACAAAGAGTGCATCACTCTTTAAATATATAAACTGTAACCATGAGACAATGGGCTACTACACGCCTGTGTATGTTGGCTAATCTAAGTTTTAAAACCAACATTGTCCAGTAGAGGGTGCTGTTTTCTCTGAGTAAAGGTAAGCCTGCCCTGATGCGTTCACGGTCACTTGTAAGCACGCTTCTCGTGGTTCTAAGCAGAGTTAGTAAGTAGAACAATCCATAACTAATATAAAATATTCTTCTTTAAGATAATAAAATATTATTATTCTTTAAGAATTAATAATGAGCTAGAAACAGACTTTTCACCCAGACCAGTGTTCATGTTTTACCTGCTGTGGAGCAAAGTAAAGCTACAATCCTTTGTGTGTTAAGTAACTAATGTGGGTCCGTGCCCTTGTTTATGTCACAGTTGGCATCATTATCCTGAGCTGCACATATAAAACATAAACTCTCCAAAGCAAGTCCCAGGATACACCAGTTCAGTGAGGCTCCAAGGGCTGGACTCTTTTAAACTTCTGAGCTTCATCAGAGACTAAAGACCAGTCCTGTGTGGGACTAAAGACCAGTCCTGTGTTGGACTAAGACCAGTCCTGTGTTGGACTAAGACCAGTCCTGTGTTGGACTAAAGACCAGTCCTGTGTGGGACTAAAGACCAGTCTTGTGTGAGACTAAGACCAGTCCTGTGTTGGACTAAGACCAGTCCTGTGTTGGACTAAAGACCAGTCCTGTGTTGGACTAAGACCAGTCCTGTGTTGGACTAAGACCAGTCCTGTGTTGGACTAAAGACCAGTCCTGTGTTGGACTAAGACCAGTCCTGTGTTGGACTAAGACCAGTCCTGTGTGGAGTTGGAGCAGGAGCAGATGCTGCAGTATCATTGTCTTAAAATGTTTCTGTGTATTTTATTGTTGATTTTGCATATTCATATTGCAAACTTTTATGACAATGTTTTGTGTTTTCTGGTGTTCGGTGTAATTCAGGATTATCATGTAATGTCTCCTCCCAGGTCAATCTTCAGTAAATCTAATCTAAAGTCCAACTGGCAGTGTGTGGGACGTACCCTGTAGATCCTGGTGTGGCTGTGGGTGCTGGGCTGGCGTCTGTACTCCACGTGTGGGTAGGACGGGTGGGGTGAGTGTCGGGTTTGCTCCACGTGTGGGTGGGACGGGTGGGGTGAGTGTCGGGTTTGCTCCACGTGTGGGTGGGCTGGGTGACGAGGGTGCTCCATGGGTGGGGTGGTCAGTCTGTCCAATCAGGGGCTCCAGATCTGTTCTTCTACAGCGGGGTAGTGAGGGCCCAGGCACATCCAGCCATGGCTCCAGAGCCTGAGGAGCAGAGAGTCACATTTATAGCAGACCGACTGTTTACATGAACATTAAAGATGCACTATGTCACTTTCCTGGAATTAACTTCTATAGAATATGAACTGTTAACACACAGCATATTTAGATCACCATGTTACCTTTTATTGTTTTGAAAATGCTGTATTCACACAAAACAACATATTCATGTTTTATAAGTTTCACTTTCATTTGTGACGCTCTGAGTCTCCCTTCCCTTTGCTCCCTGAGTTACATCACCCCCTTCAGAGCATTATCACAACAATACCTCATCTTCAAGTTTATCTAGATTGACAAAAGATTAGCACGGGACACCTGCAGGCCAAGTTACCGGACTGTGAAGAGGCACGTCAGCTCACAGCTCACAGCTGGTTTGGTTTTTCATCATATTTTTAATATAATTCAATAAATGCAAGACAGGCAGGTTTAATGCCCCACAGTGAAACATTCCAGGTAAAGCCATTTTTTCTGACCGGGGCTTGTGTCCATGGAGATATAGTTGTGTGAACACAAGCCGCCACCAGAAAAGTGGAAGTGCACCTTTATCATAGTCCACACTATTGATTTTATTGCAAAACAAACCTTGAACGAGTCAAACATAGCCTTCAAATCAACACATTTTGAATTTAAGTTGTAACTGGGCCTTTCACGATAACAAATTGTGAAGCACGATCTATTGCTATGGAGAAACACTGCAATAAACAATAATACTGGAATTACTTTACGCCAATGACACAAAGCAGGATAATCCCAGTGAACCATTTTTAAATAGACGACATCAGAAAAAGCCTGAGCTGCAACAAATAAATTAGCCACAGAAAGTCAACCCTCTACAACTTAAATTTGATATTACACAAAAATAGTTAAAATCTCAGTCTGGGACAAACAGATATAAACGAGGCTGCCAATCTGCACCATTGGCTCCTCCCACCACATTCATACTTTGCAATGTGGGTGAAGCGTCTTGCCAAAGGACACAACAGAACTTGGTCTGGACGGGAAGTGATCTTCTGACCGATACTTTTAAGTAAGAGTAAAGGATTAAAGAGTCAAATGTAGTGATTTTTTGGTCATCAGAATTTACTCAATTGATTTTTTTTTAACACTGCAGGTACTTTTACTTTTGTACTTTGTTACTTTCCACCACTGCAGTATTCTTAAGTACATTTGTTACACTTTTCTCACCTGTACTCAAGGCCAAAAGCTCTGTACTTTTTTATTCCAATCGGCGCCAAAGTTCAAGATCAAGACTGTGCAAAATTTAATCCAGCTGCTTTTGTCTTTGAAAGGGTCCGATAGTCCTGGTGGGTCCGATAGTCCTGGTGGGTCCGATAGTCCTGATGGGTCCTGGTGGGTCCAGTAGTCCTGGTGGATCCGATAGTCCTGGTGGGTCCAATAGTCCTGGTGGGTCCAATAGTCCTGGTGGGTCCGGTAGTCCTGCTGGGGTCCAAGCTTCAGACAAGTTTCAGAACAGGTTTATGGAGTCGTGTAAGATCCTGTAGAGAGCCATGGTCCCATTGGCTTTAGTCCAGTTTGGTCCTGGTTCTGGTCCAGGTTTAGTCTGGCTGTAGTCCTGGTTTGCCTGTCGGGTCCGGGGTAGTGTGACTCCGGAGTAGAGACGAGGACAGTGGAGGCTTTGTGCTCTTGTTTGTCACTGTACCAGCCAAACTCTGTCTCAGCATCACACACACGCATACACGCACACACACGCACACACACACGCACGCACACACGCACGCATACACGCACACACGCACACACACACGCACGCACACACGCACGCACACACGCACACACACACGCACGCACACACACACACACACACACACACACGCACACACACGCACGCACACACACAGTATTGTGATGGACAGTTAAAGTTACGACTTAGGCAAACTTTACTTATCCACAAGGGAAATTATTTGGACACAGCAGCTCACACATCACAATGATGAGTTTGTGTACAGTTGTAGGGAGTATTATCTATTACATAAGGGTGAATTGTTGTACAGTTGTAGGGAGTATTATCTATTACATAAGGGTGAATTTTTGTACAGTTGTAGGGAGTATTATCGATTACATAAGGGTGAATTGTTGTACAGTTGTAGGGAGTATTATCTATTACATAAGGGTGAATTGTTGTACAGTTGTAGGGAGTATTATCTATTACATTAGGGTGAATTGTACAGTTGTAGGGAGTATTATCTATTACATTAGGGTGAATTGTTGTACAGTTGTAGGGAGTATTATCTATTACATAAGGGTGAGTTGTTGTACAGTTTGGAGAAAAAATGTAAATGTAAACGCTGGACGTTTGAGTCGTTTTTACTTTTTGAATAAAAATCTGTTCATGTGTGTAACATTTTGTGTTTTTCTCAGTACAAATTCAAGGTCCTATATTACGTGAAATTGACTTTTGTTAATGTTGTTATCGCCTTAAAAACACACCTGGGGTTGTGTTTTGTTTCATTCACACATGTTTGTGTGATCCTTTATTATTAGTCTGTCTACATCTCCAAAAACTCAAAATGCTCTGTTCCACCTTGTGATGTCATGAAGCGGGAGTTTTCAAGTTTACAGCTCTCTGTTACCTTTAGTTCAGTAGAGATCGGGAATTCCTGTATTTCCACATGACATCACAAGCTAAAAAAGAGTGTTTTCAGTTTGAGGTATGAACCCAGCCTAAATATTCAGGATTTGTGTGTTAAACGTGTGTGAATGAGACAAAACACAACTCCAGGTGTGTTTGTGACGAGGAAACAACATTAGAACACAGATCAGAAAATAGCGTATGTAAAGACATTTTTGTATATACATGTACTTTGTACATGAGACCCCTGACCTATAGCAGGGCCCAGAGATACATTTAATGCCATATTCTGGGAATTTCAGCAAAGCGCAGGCATCTCCATAGATACAAGATAGTGAAAAGTTCCACAGTGCACCTTAGACATGATGCTAATGCCACAGTGGTTCTTTCTTACATTACCCCTCCCCTCTCTATACACTGTAGTCTATGTGTGTCTTTGTGTGCACACATATAAAACAATGCATCTACACGTCCAACCCTTCACCGTTTACAATGAGGAGAGAACCAAGGCTAAACCAGGACTGAACCAGAGCTAAACCCTGCTCCAAGTAAGGGCATGGTTCAGTTTCATATTCATAAGCTTCATTCTGAGGATTTTTGGCCTCAAGAAAAACGTTAATTGCTAAGGAGAACAAAATAAATCCCTACGTGTTCATATGTACTTGATTCATTTGAAGTAAAACTAGTCCAGTAGTGGGAGAAGTACTCAATTTTGTTAAAGATCCTATGTTACGCAAAACTGACTCTTGTGAGATTTAAGCCTTGTTATAATGTTGTTACCTCCTCAAAAACAGACCTCGAGTGAAGGAGTATTATCCGTAACATAAGGGTGAATTGTACAGTTGTAGGGAGTATTATCTATTACATAAGGGTGAGTTGTACAGTTGTATGAAGAAAAAATGTAAATGCTGGACTTTTGAGTCGTTTTTACTTTTTGAATAAAAATCTGTTCATGTGTGTAACATTTTGTGTACAAATTCAAGGTCCTATATTACGTGAAATTGACTCTTGTGAATGTTGTCATCTCCTTAAAAACACACCTGGAGTTGTATTTTGTTTCATTCACACGTCTGAGTCAGCCTGCATTATTAGTCCGTCTACATCTCCAAAGCTCAACTACGTCAAGCTCCATTTTGAGGACTTTTGGTCATTAAAAAAAGTTAATTGCTATGGAAAAGCACATTAAAAATCCATACATCACAACACCGCTAATGGCGCAGTTGTAGAGGTTCACCGTCAGTGGTCTGGGGGTGTCACGGGTCTCCGTAATCGTCTCCAATGTCACATGTCTGAACGACTACAGACCTGTGTACGGAATGTTCAGCATTTATTTTCAATGTATAAAAACAATTACATACTTTTATACATCGAAAGTATACATTTAAATACATGCATTTTTAATCGTGGGTGGGCTTGCCTCTCCACAAATCTGACCTGTAACTTGGTCTGTGTTGTAACAAGTGGTGAATCAAATGACGCAGACAATTAAACTCAAAAATTAACAGGTTTTAGTCACTGCAAAAAGGCAGGATGCTGGGGGATGGGTCGGAGGCTGGGGTGATATTCCGATGCGGGAAGTGTTCAAAACGGTCTGAAAAAAACATAAAAAAACAAATGAAGTTACTTAGAAAAAGGCAAAATGACTATAGACACAACCTGGGCCGAACAGGATATACGGCTGAGGATAAACTGACGATCTGGCAGCGTGTGGAGGCTTGATGCTTTTTTCTGGAGAGGTTCAAGGTTGATTGACAGTGGACTTCAGGTGAGGAGTGGATGGGACCCATAGGTGCGGGTGGAGCCAGACTGTCCGCCCAGCTCCAGGCACAGAGACACAGAAGGGACGGGACAGCACAAGGAAAAACAAAAACAGGAATCCTCACAGTCTGCTGGCATCACCTACTTATCTGTGGAACATTCAACACAAAGCAAAAACATATTCTCCGTGGAGACAAGCAAGCGGCAGGACATCCACCAGAAAAAAATTATGCTATGACTTTTACTGCTTCTTACATATGTTCTGCACTGAATGTCTTTATTTTGCTCATGTTTACATTGGGGTTATTTATATATTTATCTGTAAACTTATTTTTTTGTATTATTTCTATGACAGTGACAATAAAATCTTAAATCTTGCGTCTTGAGTAGTTGCAGCTCTGGCTCAGCCTCAGGTCCACGGCGCGAGGAGCACCCCACGTCAGCATGACTTCACTGTGGTTGGGTCATTCACGTCTCATCAGCCTTCAGCCCTGTGTCTGTACCCTCCTCCTCCTCCTCCTCCTCCTCCTCCTCCTCCTCCTCCTCGGTCTTTATCCGAACATACACTGAGCCAGCCCGCCCCTTCTCTCCCATTCACTGCTCATTGTGTGTTGTACCATTGAGATATAATAAAGCCACAGAGATCGTTCAAGGGACGCACCGATACTGGTACTGAATATCAGCACCGATCCAGGAAAATTAGCTGGAACGGGTATCGGTTTCATGATATCCTAGTTGGGTTTTTTATTGGATGTAATAAAACTGTGTATAGGCTGATTTTTGCCTAGAAACATACAACTTAGAAAGATGTTCAGTAGTGATTTGAAGTTTAAATAAGTTACATAACACAATTGGATTCTTATGTAAAAAGTTCACAGTGTTTTAAGGAAGCAAGTGCCATAATTTCCATCCCTACACTGGTATCGGTTAATATCGGGTATGCTTTAAGTCAGGCATGCCCAAACTATGGCCCGTGGGCCAAATGCGGCCTTCAGACAAATTTTTCTTGGCCCTCAGGCTTCCAGGAGAATTGGCCCAAATTACCTTGAGCAGTTTTGACTGCAAGTTTTTTTGAAAATCTACCTTGATAAGACAATATTTAATATTTATTGTGTGGTTTTGTGGATCTTAACATGAATAAAGGACTGATCGCTCATTCAAACGTGTTAAACATGAATATTTCAATTATTCACTGTACCGAGCACCAGTCTATGGCCCTCGATTGGCCCTCTGCTTCATCTGTGTTTAGATAATGTTTTGATGAAAAAAGTTTGGACACTCCTGCTTAAAGTCAAAGTATAGATATCGGAACAGAAAAAACAGTATCAGTGAATCTCTAATCATCTCCATGGCAACCAGAAGTATTAGCAGCCATGTTGGAACTGTAAAATTCACCCAGAACACGTGTGGATAGTGGATTACCTCACTGGCAGACCACAGTATCTTTTATTTCTCCCAACACTGGAACCATCGCCTCCAAAAGGTGAACTCTTGTAATTTTTATGTTTATTAAAGGTGCACTGTGTAACTTTTTGATTGGGGGTCCGTCACCTGTTTGTATCTATGGATATGTCACTGCTCTGCCTGGAATGTTCCACAGTGTGACATTAAACAGCTCTACTTTACATTTATTCAATTACAGGTGGTTTTTTAGCTCAAAAATACTTAGAAAAACAGGTATTTTGACTGTGAGCGGGGTCGCCTCTCCACAGATCTGACCTGTAACTTGGTCTGGTCTGGTCTCCATGACAATAGAAAGGTTTAATACCAAGTGTTGGGCTGTTTTACTTATCCAGAAATATGTAAACAATGTGAACCAGATCATTTGCTTTTGGCTCTATAATAAAATGTCTTTTAAAATCCTTTGTTTTTGTTTGTTTCTTGCTTAAAGGTGCAACTTTTCTGGTAGAGGGTCCATCACCTGCTTGTTTCCAGGGAGATGTTATTGCTTTGCCTGGAATGTTCCATGGTATGACATTAAACACATACTGTATATCTAGCTTTTATTCATTATAGGTGTTTCTATTGCTCAAAAATATAATAATTCTCTCTGTGAATGCCCCTTTATGAGGAAAAAAGAAAAAAAAATAATTGTAATTCATTTGTGCTGATAGAGCAGAAGGGGAGCTTTGTTTAGGAAGGGAAAGGCCCAATAAATACAAACAGATAAATGTCAGACATTTTTTTTTAATTTTTCACAGCTATAGCTCTGACATTACAAAAGCAATAAAACTGTACAAATTTTACAATAACCTTCTTGAAACCTCTGGTATGTCATGTACGTCCATAGTCTGTGTAATCCCTCAGTTGTCCAGGTAGGTTCCATCACAAAACAAAATTAACTTCTGGACAAAGGTTTTAGACTGAAGATGTTTCACCAACCTAGATGTCTTCACTCCAAAAGCTTTGGCCAGTTGACAGAATTTATTTTTTATGTGTGTGATACTTTTAAATGTCATGTAAGTCATGACGGCTTTAATAACAAAAGGCGGTGGCACGCTCATGAGCTCCAGTGCTGCAAAGACACACAGAATCTCATTCATGTGTCTGAGACTATTTTTTTTGTTTTTGTTTTTTTCGCTCATAACATTCTGAGTAATATATAAATTTTACCTTAAAGGGCCCATATTACGTTATTTTCTGATCCATGTTATAATGTTGTTTCCTCTTCATAAACAGACCTGGAGTTGTGTTTTGTTTCATTCACAGGTTTAACACACAAACTCTGCATATTCAGGCTCGTCTCTCAAACAGAAAACACTCTGTTCCACCTTGTGATGTCATGTGGTAATACAGGAAGTGCTCCACTGTGTTTGCAGCCTTGGAACTGCCAATCTTTACTGAACTAAAGGTAAAAGAAGCTTTTAACTTGAAAACTACCACTACATGACATCACAAGGTGCAACAGAGCATTCTGAGTTTTGGAAATGTAGACAGACTAATAATAAAGGATTACTCAAACGTGTGAATGAACAAAACACAAGACAAGAATCAATTTTGTGAAATAAAGGACCTTTAAAGAATCCAAAATCCTGACCCAAAATGGCCGCCGCCGCACCAGCATGTCACTTCCTGCTCTTCTTCTTTCTGGCTCCTGATTGGCTGGACAGCGGCGTCGTGGGGGGTTTGTGGGTTTTGTAGGCCGCAGACTTCTTGACGCGAGCTCCTTTCAGCATCACCACACGGGGCAGCAGAGAGGGCTTTCTCACAGTGACCCCGCCCCCCTCCGGAAACCACACCCTCACGCTGATGACATCACCGGGGGGCGGAGTCACAGCCACCCAACCTGCAGCACAGAATATGTTTAATACCTGAAGTACTTGTACCTCTTTGGTCCCGTGTACTGAGCTGGTACCGGCAGAGGAGATCTTGATGTCTGCTGCCACCTCGTCAAAGCCCTTCCCTTCGATCTCGAGGTCGTTGGGGAGGAGTTTAGGAAAAGTCTTCATCCGCTCGGCTCCTCCCATGGGCACCTGGGGCAGTACCATAGACTGAGTAAAGAAGTGGACTAAGGGAGTTCGGCTCCAGGCAAATGAAGCTCATGGGGACAGCAGTTATAGGAGCGAATTTGGAGCAGAGTTACATAATAGAAATAAGACCATTTATATAAACAGTTTATGGGAAGTACACAAAGTACACAGAAGGAGGAACCTTACAGTGAAACTAAACACTAAATCTACTTTTTGCTACTCAAGTGTTTATATGGCGTTTTAATAGTAGTATGTATTCTTCCTAGTACCTTTTGGCTATTTTAGTGCACTAAGTATATTTGCAGCTTTGTGTTTAAAACTGAGTGTGTGCTGCCTCTAGTAGCCACTGAAATTTCAAGTAGTACATGACATCACACAGTATTGCCCTGACTGCCCTCCCCCACTCTCCCCTTTAATCCTCCAGGCTCTGCCCAGTTTAGCAGCTATTTGAAATGTGGTTGTGGGCGGAATTTAGGTGTTAAAAACCAAAATTTACTTCAGCATGAGTTTTTTTGGTTTATTTTAGCTTTTTCTGTGACCACATGACAATTTTGTTGCTTATTTAGTGGAAAACTTGATTGATTGAACTTGATTGATGCAATACACTTGACAATTCTCTGGTCTGATTATTAAAATAGATGCCTTTCATATTCAATTCGGACAAGTAGTGGTTTAACAAATAAATATTGATGCTAAAATGTGCTTGGTTCTTAAAAACAGCAATTAATCAGAAAGTACCATGTGTAATATATCGCAGAGGTGTTCAACAGGTCGGCTTCAAAGATTTCGAGACCCCCCACAGTACCACAGTACAAATCTTTGGCTGATTATACTTTTTTTTCCCTTCATTTTTGAAGGATGAGGATGAACCGGTTTTCAGTGGGTTCTGTCTGTTCCTTCATCACGTCTGTCTCCCTCTCATTATTCCCTCGTCTCTCGCTCCCTGTCAAACTGCAAACACGTCAGCCCAGATTTTATCATTTCTTGTTAGGCTATATGTGAAGAGTTCTGTTACAGCTTCACTTTTACGCACAGCGGAACTTAAGCTCCACACGTACGACCGCGCATCGGGAAGGGGTGAGGCAATTTCGTTCCACGGGCGCATTAACTAGGCCCTGCACTCCACAGTCAGCCTCCTTTCTGTCCGCGGAGCGACTGGGAGAGGAGGAGGAGCGAAGAGGAGAGGAGGGGGGTCTTTCCTCTCGCTCCTCAGATCAGAATGACCAGAAAAGTTCGGTGTCCCATATCAAACTTTTGTCCGTGCGCTGTGGCTCCTTTCTCATTTAATCAGATCATTAAAAAAAGTCACACTTTGAGCCTGTTTTACATGATGTCGTTGCTCCGTTGATCTGGCCTTCTTAGAGTCACCGCGAGCACAAAGAGCAGCTTAAAATTCAGGCCTAAGCTTTGGTCAGACTCAGGCTTATTTCTGTCATGGAACGAGTTGAAGCTTAAACTGGAGATGGAGCGAGTTTCAGCTCAGGATTTCAGGATAAGCCTGGACTTGTTACGCGACTTTGATGGAATAACCCCCTAGTATTGAATGTACAATAACAGAGTAACTATGTTTATACACGACACTAGGTCCAATTTACTATAAAACTCAATTTCATGCCATAAATATAGTAGGGGGTCCTGCTCCAGCTCTCAGTTTGGGGGTCCCTGGCCTGAAAAACGTTGAAGACCCCTGATATATCGATTATCTCATGTATCGCCATATTGTGTTAATATCGTATCGTGTATCGCACTGAATCACGAACGACCCTGTGAATCCCTGTGTATTTTAACAAAGTTGGAGATTCTTGTGTACAGATGATTTACCCCGAGCAGCTTCTCCCCTGCGTGTTTCTCGTACACGGCGTCCGCCCTCTCCACACTGGACACATGCACCGGGACCTCCCCAGAGACCAGAACCGAGAACCACACCGACTTGGGGCCCTGAAACACCAACAAATGCATTTAGAACAAGGTCTAAAGGACTAAACTTTGAATAAACCCAGTCTAAAGCAGGATTAAAGTCCACGCACCTACACTAGAATCATAGAATATGTCAGCCCCTGAATTGCCAATCTCTACTGAACAAAAGGTAAAAGGAGCTGTTAACTTGAAAACTACCACTTCATGATATCACAAGGTGGAGCAGAGCATTTTGAGCTTTAGACGGATTACTCAAACAGGTGTAAATGAAACAAAACACAAGGTATGTTTTTGATGAGGTAACAACATTCTAACATGGCTATAAGCTCACAATAGTCAAATTTACATAATATAGGACCTTTAATTGATAACTGAAATTGTGATTATTTAAACAGGGGGTGCAAAATCAACTTTTTGGAGCTCGGACTCAAAGTGAGGTAACACAGTGACCTAAATATAGCAGTAATATCCCACAGAAGTAAAATAACCCGTCTTTAACAACATTATTTTGTGATTCCTCATCTCCACAGAGTATCAGGAGGACAGTAGATGGAGTACAGCGAGTAGTGGGAGGGGAAGGACTCACGCTGATGAAGTCGATGCGCACCAGCCCTCCTACAAACAGACAAGAACCAGGTCTGAGCACAAAGGTCCGAGGAACAAGGGCCTGGACCGGGACCACGGAGCGGATCTCCTGCTCCGTCAGCAGCTTCAGCATCTGCAGCAGACACGAAGTACACACCTGAGCATCTTCTGCTCCTCAGCTCTTCCTCCTCTGGCCCTCCTCCTCTGGCCCTCCTTCTCTGGCCCTCCTTCTCTGGCCCTCCTTCTCTGGCCCTCCTCCTCTGGCCCCCCTCCTCTGCTCTTCCTCCTCTTCTCCTCCTCCTCTGCTCTTCCTCCTCTGCTCCTCCTCCTCTGCTCCTCCTCCTCTGCTCTTCCTCCTCTGCTCCTCCTCCTCTGGCCCTGCTCCTCTACTCCTCGGCTCCTCCTCCTCTGCTCTTCCTCCTCTGCTCCTCCTCCTCTGGCCCTGCTCCTCTACTCCTCGGCTCCTCCTCCTCTGGTCCTGCTTCTCTGCTCCTCTAGCCCTGCTCCTTTAGCCCTCCTCCTCTGCTCCTCTGCATTTCCTCCTCTGCTCCTTCTCCTCTGGCCCTGCTTCTCTGCTCCTCCTCTGCTCCTCCTCTCCTCCTCTGCTCCTCTGGCTCTCCTCCTCTGGCCCCACCCCTCTAGTCCCACTCCTCCTCTAGTCCCGCTCCTCCTCTACTCTGCTCTTCCTCTCCTGTCCTCATCTCTCTCTCTCTCTCTCCTCATCCTGCCCTGTCCTCCTTTCTCTCTCCTCCTCTGCTCCTCTTCCACCTCCACTCCTCATCCTCTCCTCGTCCTTTCCTCCTCCTCTGCTCCTCTGCTCCTCTGGCTCCTCCCCTCTGACTCTGCTGGCCCCTTACATCTTGGTCTTTGAGGATTCCTGGAGTATCGTAGAGCCAGTGCGCGTCCTTCACGAGGTGTGGAGCCAGTTCCTCTTCATTTTTCTCTGCAACTGAACAAAGACAGAATATAAACCAGATCTAATCCAGGTTTAAACCAGGACTAAGCAAGAATTCCCACCTGGTCTGGTCATGAGTCCATCTTCTGTTTCTCCAAAAGCCAGCAGGTCTGGATCAAACTCAATCTCCTCAGGTTTGGAGATGGTTTTGAAGGTTCTCCCAACATTACCTGGAACAAAAGCAAAGCAAAGCAGCCAGGTGAGGTTTAAACTGTGCTACTTTTGGCACTGTTCAAAAATGTCTGGACGATATGGCGATAAAAATCAAACTGCGATCTGGTATTTAAAGGTGCACTGAGTAACTTCTCTTGCTTGTATCCATGGAGATGTTTTGTCTGGAATGTCCCGGTATGGCATTAAACATATCCATCTTGCATTTACTCAATAATGTGGGTTTTTATTGACCTAAAAACTTGTATTCTTACTGTGAGTGGGCTCGCCTCTCCACAGATTTGACATGTAACAGAGATAAATAAGTGTAATGCCATACTGTGGAACATTCCAGACAAAACAACTCTGTATATTTTTGGGGAGTTAACAGCATTATAACATGGCCTAAAGCTCGCAAGAGTCAAATTTGCGTAATGTAGGACCTTTAAGACATGTGTCCTCTATATGAAGTATATGCTAGACCTTCCAGAATAAATCCTTCTTATTCACTGGGCATTTCGACTTACCTGAAACATACCCATACCCCTGGCCCCTCCTCTCCTCTGTACCCTGCACGGTGCCCGGTGCAGTATCAGGCGCAGTGCCCTGGAGCAGCAGGGTATCCTCCTTCAGTCTCTGCTGGCGTCTGAGGAGCCGGGCTGGGGTCGGGTTCAGGATGGGGAACTTGAGCAGGTTCAGAGTGGTCCCTGAAACACAAACAGGTCAGAAATAGATCATGGACTTTGGAAACTGGTCCAATGGTATTTTTTCTCATAAATAAAGTCTAATTGATATCACAATACTTTAATCATCTGCTAGACCCACACACAGGGCACAGTTCTATCCAGCAAAACATATGTCTTTGCCTCTACGCACCTTTGCCTATTTTACTACTTTCTCTAAATCTCACGGGATTTCAGTGTGTTCTCGTGAGATCTCTGTGGGATCACAAGATCACAGTGCAGTTCAAGTAGCAGTGGTAGTTCTAGTGGTAATCAGACGTTACGTTAGCCGTTTTGAATAACAAATGACCACAAAAACTAAAGACCGCTGGAAATGAAAAAATAGCGAGGCGGTTTCTGCTTTTCGCTGTCTACATGTAAGTTGTAACGCACAGACTACACGGGGCACTGAAGAACATTCTTGAGTGTAAACTTTTGTGTCTGAATTGCGTCTGTGGCTTTACATCTGATATCAACACAATGCTAGTCAATAAAGCGCTTACATTTTCATCCCAAAAAACTGTCCTAACGCGTATATGAGCAGAGATTATGGTGATTAACGGTACAAGCAACCGTCATCAGAGCATATGCATATTATTGATAAATGTCAGGACATCATTTTCATTCATTTACAGCTCAATCGAAGGGTAATTCTCATGAAAAGCCAGGATTTATAAAGTCTAGAGTAATCTCCAGTGGTAGTAATAGTAGCATTAGTGGTTCTAGTAGCAGTAGTAGCAGTAGTAGTCGTAGTAGTAGCAGTAGTAGTGGCAGTGGTAGTTCTAGTAGCAGTACTAATAGTGCAGTATCAGTACCAGGCCATGGTGACTCTGTAGCCCTCTTGGATCCTAACAGTCTGTTGTAGTCGGACTGGAGCAAGGCGTTGAAGAGTGTGGACTTCCCGGCGTTGGCAGATCCCACCAGC
Source organism: Taenioides sp. WSHXM2023 (assembly GCA_029959045.1). Lineage (NCBI taxonomy): Eukaryota > Metazoa > Chordata > Actinopteri > Gobiiformes > Gobiidae > Taenioides > Taenioides sp. WSHXM2023. Next base: position 22,447,555 of record CM057087.1, read on the forward strand.
ACCACGTCCCCCTTGTATCTCCAGACCCGGTGGAGCCCAGAGACCAGGTCCTCAATCCCGTACCCGGTCTTGGCACTGACCAGGTTGACAGACAGAGGCTGGTACCCGGTCACGGTGTAGATGTACTCCTGGAGACGCCTCTTCACGCAGCTCACATCCAACGGGGTCAAAACAGGAAGCACGTCCAACTTAGTGCCCACTACTGCCACCTACAGGACATGACAAGGAAACAAATTTTACATGTTTAGGAGAGTTAGAGCACACACTTTTTACAGAATGTGTGGGTATATGCCACTTCTACTAGAACCACTGCTGCTACTATAACTATAACTGCTACTACTGCTACTAGAATCAGTAGTAAAGTACTGTTCTTAAGTAAAAAATGTAGGTATCTGTACTTTACTTAAAGGTGCATTGTGTAACTTTTCTGGTGGAGGGGGCGGTCAAATGCTTTTCTCCATGGAGATGTTATTGCTTTGTCTGGAATGTTTCACAGTGCGGCATTAAACCTTTCTATCTTCATGGAGACAAAACCAGGCCATTTTACAGTCAGAATGCCTGTTTGTCAGGCGATTTTTGAGCTATAAAACCTCCTATAATTGAATAAATGTAAAGTAGAGCTGTTCAATGTCATACTGTGGAACATTCCAGGCAGAGCAATAACACATCCATAGAAACAAGCAGGCGACAGACTAAAAAGTTACATAGTACATCTTTAGGTAAGTTTTATAGTAGATACTTTTTACTTTTACTTCAGTACGTTTGAGAGCAGGTATCTGTACTTTCTGCTCCACTACATTTATGAACAGAACTGAAAAGTAAAATCATTTTTATCATCGTGTGAGACCTGCTGAAAACCCTGCGCAAAATACTTTTATTTTTTACTCATAAGTACAATTTTAAATGGGTATTTTAATATTTTTACTTAGATTTTTTTCATGTTATAGTTTTACTTTTACTTGGGTATTTTTTTTTTTATGCGGTCTCTACTTTTACTTAAACAAAATCGAGTACTGCTACTACAACTGCCCCTTCTACTAGAACTACTACTGCATTTTAGGGCTGCATTCATCTAAAGAAAGTCAGCTAAAGACATCTATGTCATCAAAATAAAAAATAAAACTACAAAAACCTAGTCAAGCTTTTTACATAAATGACATTAACTTAACCAGTGACCTGCTGTGTTCACTTTCACTCATTAATACTGAACAGAGGAGTAAAGACCGGTCCAGACCTGTTTGTTTGTTCCAATCAGGTCCCTGAGGTCTGGGATGATGGAGTCAGGCAGATCCACCAAATCCACCACCAGGAGAACCAGGACCCGGGCCGAGCGGAGTCTGGACGAGATCTGAAACAAAGCAGACCCGGTTTAGACTGGTTTTGACCCAGAGCAGGTAAAAGGTCCTATATTATGTAAAATTTAACTCTTGTGAACTTTTAGTCACGTTATAATGTTGTTACCTCATCAAAAACATATAGGAATGAATCAATGAACATGAAAACAAAAAGTCTTGGGTTTAAGTCTTGGGTTTAGGTCCTGGGTTTAAGTCTTGGGTTTAAGTCTTGGGTTTAGGTCCTGGGTTTAAGTCTTGGGGTTAGGTCCTGGGTTAGGTCCTGGGTTTGGTTCTGGTTTAGTCCTGGGTTTAGTCCTGATTTACTCACAGTTTTTCTGAAGTGCTCCTGGTTGAGCGTGACCTCCAGGAGCTGCTGGTGGTGGGTCAGGAGGTGACAGCGCTGGCACATACTCGGCTCTGAACTGGACTTGGGTTTGCCTTTGGTCTGGCCCTGTTTCTGGTCCTGGCCCTGTTTCTGGTCCTGGTCCTGTTTCTGGTCCTGGTCCTGGCTCTGGTCCTGGAGGTTCTTGAAGAGGTGTGGAGGCAGGAACCCCGGGACCACAGGGTCGACAGTCTGCAGCAGAGCCCCACAGCCAGAGCAGGGGACGGACGAGAACCCAGCACTTGGGTCTAGACCTGGATCTGGACCAGAATCTAGAACTAGAAGACACAGACAGAGGATCTTCTGGGTGAGCTCAATCTATGCAGTTAATGGACTTGCTCTACTAGGGACCTACTACTATTATTACTATTACTACTACTACTACTACTTCTACTACTACTACTGCTGCTGCTGCTGTACATGTTCAAATCAAATATAGCTTTTTGATAATAATTCTAATGCTGATTTATTCTTACTTATTAAAACATTGGAGAATAAAACTCATTTAAATATATCATAATTTAGTGTTTTAGTTCCCAAGACGATCCAATCTTAAAGCAGAATGAGCCTCACACGAGTTTCTCATTTGTGTTGCCAGTTTCAAAGCTGAAATCCAGTTGGTTTAAACCTAAAATGTCTCTCTCTGATCTGAACAGTCACTACCTAAACCCCAGCACCTTCAGAGAGTCATGAATCAGTGCTAGTGCAGCCTCTGCAGCTCAGGGAGCGAATTCTAGAGGTTCTGAGCTTCACATGAGCCTGTCCATAAACTGAGAATGAGACAAACTTGGACGTGTCTCTGTCTGCAGGTGAATGCTCTGGAGACACAGGCTCAGTTGTGACTGTAGAAGTGTTGTCATGATACTAAAATTTCAAACATGATTTCAATATGAAGGAAAAGGCTCAATTTTAGGTATCAAATTTCGCTACCACAATGATGGAAAAAATTACTTACAACAGAACAGAATTTTCAGCACAAAATAAAAGTGCTTTCTTTAAGTTACCATGTGGTTCTATTCAAACTTATATTTCAGAATGAATAAGTAGAAGTATGTTGTCTCTTTAGTCTAACCAGCTGCGTGTGTTTTGTTGTGGTCTTTACCTGGTCTCAAACTTGGACTTGGGGAGTCATGGAAGTGGATCAGGTCCTGGTTCTGCTCCTGGTTCACCATGGTCTTCAGGGTCTGCAGCTGCCGTTCCAAGCCCCGCCTCTTCCTGTGCGCTGGGGTCACGGGGTCACGAGGTTTCAAAGGCTCAGGGTCAGGGGGCATCTGGAACACATCTGGACCAGAGACAAAATATCAAGCATTTTTAATAAGCATCGTTTAATACTAAAGAGGGAAGTGTCTGGGGAGGCCAAGTGTTGAATCGTGTCTTTATAAGAAATAAACCAGGACTAAACTGAGAAGCAACGTCATGGTCTGAGTTGAAGCGTAAATGTTTTATATTACACACAACTGACTTTTAGCCATGTTATAATGGTGTTATCTCCTCAAAAACATATGTGGAGTTGTATTTTGTTTCATTCACACATGTTTGAGTAATCCTTTATTATTAGTCTGTCTCCAAATATATCTCCAAAGCTCAAATTGCTCTGTTCCACCTTGTGATGTCATGTAGTGAGAGTGTTTTCAGTTTGAGAGAAGAACTCAGCCTAAATATTCAGGGTTTGTGTGTTAAACTTGTGAATGAAACAAAACACAACTCCAGGTCTGTTTGTGATGAGGAAACAACATTTGAACATCTCTGTAAATCTAACCTGGGGCAGAGCGTCACAAGCTGCTGTCCAAAAGGGAAACCAGGTCTAAACCAGGTCTAAACCAGATCTAAACCAGGTCTAAATCAGATTTAAACCAGGTCTAAACCAGGTCTAAACCAGGTCTGAAGCTCCTCACCTGTCAAGTCCTGGTCCTGGTCTTGTTTGGGGTCCACACAGTCCTCAAAGACGAACTGCTCCGTGAGTGCGGGGTCCACGGTGCAGCTGTGTCTGTGAGGCCGGCTGCCGAGGCTCCGGAGGCGGCTGTGGGAGAGCGGCGCCCCGCGGAGCTGTGACCTCCGGGAGGCGGCGCTCACACAGGCGCGCAGGCCGAGCAGGGAGGCTCGGAGCCCCGGGAGCATGCTGCGGGTCCTGTCCGGGTCTGATCGGGTTAGTCCGGGTCAGATCGGTCAGAGGTAAACAGCACGAGCACCGCTACAGGAGGAGCACGTGACCTCTGTTCTTCTGCAGGGTGAGGAGGTCCGGGGAGGAGCGCTGCACCGCCACCATCTGGAGAGGGGAGAACACTGCATTTTCCTCCGTAAATTATTTTTTTTATAAGTTAACAAAACAAAAATAGCATAACACAAAACAAAACAAATACAGTTAGATTTTACACAGACAATAATAATAAATAATGCTAACCTAAAAACACCCCAGCATCCGTGTTTATTCTTTGATGAGGAGCAGAAGTGGCTCAAAACAAAGAGGTTATTTCATCTGGGCATAATGTTCTCTCTTTTATAATGTCACACTTTATATTTGATTGTATTTATTTATTATAATTTTATATAGCCTAAGATTGTGGTTTATTCTGTTAAGCACTTCTTCTTTTACTTTCTTTTATTGAGTATTGAGTATTGAGTAAGTATAAAAAGATACAGACAATAGGTTTTTCACATGACTAAATGACAAGTGAATTACTAAACTCAGTGAGAGTGAGAGCTCTGTCCCACAGAGACTCTCTGACCACTCCTCCTGTGACCCTTTACCCGCACAGGCTCTGGACTGAACTGGGTCTGGATCAAGACAGAAACCAGGGTTATTCAGGAAAACTCCAAGACAGAAACTGTTTTAAACCAGGACTAAACCAGGCCTGAACCCAGTCTAGAAGAGCCATGATGCAGTGGTCCAAGCTGGGAAGAGCTCTGCTGCAAAAACAGGTATCATATTATCACAAATATCTCTCTCTCTCTCTCTCTCTCTCTCTCTCTCACACACACACACACACACACACGCACACGCACACGCACACACACACACACACATACAGGTAGCAGTAGTAGTAATGGTAATAGTAAAAGTGTATTGTACTGCATAGGATGTGCGGTTAAACATAAACAGCAGCACAGAGTCCAAAGACCAACTCAGACCCACTCATCAGAAAATACATAACTAAGGCAGTCCTAGTCCAAGTTCAAGTTTATTGTTTAGACCTTGTTCAGTCCTAGTTTAGATGTGGTTTAGACCTGGTTTAGTCCTAGTGTAGTTTAAAGTCCTGCTGTAATTGTCTTTAATTATCTAACAAAACAGAGCATTTCCTTGTGAGCAGTGAGACTTGATATGAGGCAGTGCTGGTTTTCCTCAGGTCCAGACCCGGCCTGGGTTCCGGTCTGGGTTTTGCTCCTGGGCTCAGTCCTCAGACCGGGCCCTGTACGAGTTACGGGTCTATGATGTCCAGCCGCACCTGTACACACGCTTCCTCCAACTGACCAATCAGAAGATACACCTGAGGACCACCCACTCGCAGCTCATTGGCTACTGGAGTGTGGAGTATGGAGCCCTCAACCAGGTCTTCCACATCTGGAGATATGGTACTAAACCAGGACTAAACCAAGACTAAACCTAGACTAAACCAGGCCTGAACCAGGACTAAACCAAGACTAAACCAGGGCTGAAGCAGGACAAAACCAGGACTAAACCAGGGCTGAACCAGGACTACAGATAGGCCGATATATTGCGCCAATATTTGCACTTTTAGCCATAAATCTCCAGCACAGGCCCACATTTAGTTTGACCAACCAGCAGCCTAAATATGAATAAAAAATATCTGCATAAAGCTTTATCTGAACACTTTAGTCCAAAAAGAGTACTGCAAAAATGTGACTACACTGGACGCTGCACGGTTTGTAGTAAAATGAGGTTATGGATGAGTTTGTATAAAATTTTAACTTGAAAATTTGGGGAAAAATTACCCAAATCAACACTACATATCAGCAGAGATCATCGGACACATCGGTTAATCTCTAGACTAAACCTGGACTGCACTAGGACTAAACCTGGTCTACTTTTACTTGAGTGCTTACTTGAGTACTTTTGTATTCCCTCAGAAAGCTACTCCCAGCGTGCAGCGGTGAGGTCATCTCTGGCACAGGACCCTGATTGGCTGGAGCAGTACATCTCCAAGGCCATCCCCATGCTCACAAAACAGACCAATGAGGTGGCTCGCCTGTTACCGTGGCAACCAATGCAGGCCCCACCCGCAGAGGGGGGCGTGTTTGAGTTGCAGCGTTTCCATATAAGGCCAGAGGGGTGGGGCCTCTGTGAGCAGGACCTGAAGGACTACATCCAATCCCAGAATGCACCTGGCCTCCGACAATCCATAGGAGCCTTCAGCAATGACATTGGACAGAGCTACACTGGTGAGAACATGCACCTGGCCAAGACCTGGTTTAGTTCTGGTTTAGTCCTGGTATAGTCCTGATTTAGATCTGGTTTAGTCTCATTTTAGACTTGATTTAGTCATGGTTTAGACCTCCTGATTTAGTCCTGGTTTAGATCTGTTTTAGTCCTGGTTTAGTTCTCGGTTTAGTCCTGGCTTAGCTCTGGCTTAGTCCTGGTTTAAATCTGTTTTAGTCCTGGTTTAGTTCTCGGTTTAGTCCTGGTTAGTGACCTGCTTGTGTGTGTACAGTCCAGGTTCTGTGGTGGTTCCAGAGTCCGGATCATTGGGCTGAGACCAGAGACCAAAGGGAAACAGGTAAGACTCAGAATACTATATAATATAATTACTATAATTACTACTACTACTACTACTACTTATACTGCTGAAATGACATAACATAATCATAATATTGTCTATTTCAGCTCGGAACACAGTGAAGCATTTGGATTCTGTTACAAACAAACTACTGTTCCCTCTGCCCTTCTCCCCCACCAAATAATCCAGGACAAATCCAGACTGTTGGTATCAATGAATCAGTTAAACTCACTTTATTTAAGCGCACTGAGCAGTAAAATACAATCATATAAAGCTCAAAGCTCAATAAAAGTCTCAACAGGTAGAGTTCCAGTGTCAGGGCAGTGTGAGGAAAGTAACAGCCCTCAGTACAAAACTGTCTCTGTCTCCTACGTGTTCTGCAGTGTCCAGTCAGTTAAGTTTAGTCCTACTTTAGACCTAGTTTAGACTTGGTTTAATCCTAGTATAGACCTAGCTACACTGAATGGAGTAGACCAATGTAAACAGCAGTAAGCGATATACTGGGAAAACAAAACAGCCATTTCATAAGAGAATGCACCAACACAGACGTGAGAACAACACAGGACCTCAGTCTGCTGTACATCTCCATCTCAAAGCCACTAACCACTACTTTGAGGATAGTGAGGTACAGATCTTAGCCAGAGAAAATAAATGATTTGAGAGGCGAGTTAAAGAGACTATTTTTTGTTAGGAAAGACAATTCTTCTTTGAACAGAAATAGGGGTCTTAGACATCATCTCTCTTCTATTTACAACTCAATCCTCAGACCTAAATCAGAACAAAGAAAACAGTTCAATTGACCTAGCTAACAAACAGAAACTGTAAACAAGTAGATGTGTTAGTTTCAGAGTAGTTTTCAGTGTAGTTAGCTCCTCCCTTCAGGCAGATATAAGGCGGTGTCCACCAGCATCTGACCAAAATTCGATCGATTGCTATGGATTCTATCTGAACGACTGAGGGATTACACAGACACAAAACAAAGTCTAAATAAACATTGATTTATTGTTATTAAATGCTATTATTGTTATTAAAACATGATCACAACCTGGGAAATAAAGTCTGGTTCTAAACAAAGTCATTATTTTAAATTCTAAAATATGAGTTGTCGAAGCAAAGGTGCTGTTAGACAAGCAAATGATGCGTAATATGTGTCATTTATACAAAAAAGTACATGAGTTTCACTGACTATATGGCTTTTAAACAGTACATGGCTTTTAAACAGTACATGGCTTTTAAACAACTAAATAAGTACATGACTTGACTTTTACTGGAGTACATGATTTTTACCTGAGTACAGGACTTTCACTCAAGTACTTCACTTTTACGTGAATACCTGACTTTTACCAGAGTACTTGAGTTTTACTTGAGTACTTAACTTTTACTCAAATCCCAGACATCTACTTGAGTACTTGACCTTTTCTCATATACACAACACTGTAGAGTACTCATGACTTTTACTCAAGTACTTTTTTCTCATATACATGACACCGTAGTGTATTCGTCTTCGCTGTTGTTGTCAAACACCTCCTCCTCCTCTTCCTCCTTCGCCCCGTCCGCTCCCTCCTCGTCTTCTGAGCTCTTGCGGAGGCTGCGCTGGGACAGGAAGAGCTTTTGCTGGCGCCGCACTTCACACAGCTCCCTCTGGAGGCGCTCCAGGTGAAGTGTGCGTCGACTTTTCACAGCGCGGCGGGAAAACGGGTTCAACTCGTCAAATGCTATGGTCGACAGCCTCCTGTAAGGAAAGGAATAAAACTCCTGTTGGCTTTGTGTACAACAGTACCAGCTTGCTCCTGTCTTTTATTTTTAGCTTGTCTACATCTTCAAAGCTCAAAATGCTCTGTTCTACCTTGTGACATCATGAAGTGGTAGTTTTCAAGTTAACAACTACCTTTTACCTTTAGTTCAAATCAATTGGCAATTCCAGGTTTGAAATTATCTAAATGATTCTAATTAAGTTGTATGGAGTTTAAAAATACAGTGGAGCACTTCCTATATTACCACACAGTGGAACAGAGTGTTTTCCTCTGCTTAAACTCCTCCTATTACTTTTTACCATCATAGACTGAATAAAGAAGTGGACTAAGTGGTGACGCCACCCATAAATGAAGCTCACAACACTAGTGGTCACAGGAGCGAAGCTCTATATTATGAATAGGGAATAGGGAATAATAGCCAAAAAAAAACAAAAAAAAAACACCAGGATTATGTAGAGCGGGTTAATACGAACATTTTAATAGCAAAATGAGCCCAAAAGAGGCTGCATACGAACCTCCTATTTGGAACATGACGGTTTGCGCATGTCCCTGTTGTTACAACTGCAGTCAAGTAGACTAGCCCTTCCACTACTGTCTGACCAGTTCCAGGACTAAACCAGGACTAATCCCGAACTCACCTGTAGTCCAAGACCGTCTTGGGCAGGACTCTGAAGTACTGGTGGAGCTCCAGAGTCGTGGACAGCTGGAGGATCTCTGGTTCTTTCATCTTTAACATGGCCAGGCTGAACCGGAACAGAACCTGCAGAGGAAAAGTACTATAAGTAATCATCAAAGTAGTACTCTTTACTAGTATAGGGAGGTACTTCTTCACAACCACTTAATCGTATCAAAATTAAGAACTAGCTTATTCAAGTGTATATTGTATAATAATAATTTTCAGTAGAAAGAGTAGTATGAATAAAAGCAACTATGTTGATAGAAAAATACAATTTCTTTAAAGAGAGGGTATTTCAGATCTTTGGGGTATTAACTGTTAACACATGACATATTTAGAGCACCGTGTTACCTTTTATTGTTTTGAAAATGCCCCCCTCCCTTTGCTCTCCGTGCTCACTCCCCCTTCAGAGCACTATCACAACACAGTCACCGTGCATCCCGCTAATGAAACTACTGCACATTGCATCAGGTTTGTGAAGCTGCTGTGTACAGTTTTGTATCATGCTTCTGTATGTTTATGAAGAATTGTCATGTGGGAGCATGGGTGACGTAGGCATTTAGGGGGAGCTTGGGACAGAATCTTAAAGTTAACTGTAAGGAGGGTCTGAACAGGGCTTGGGAGAGATCGCTTAATTACTCAAACATGCATGATGACATCTAAAACCTCTTCAGGCACGTTTTTGATATATATTACAACATGGTAGAAAGCTCAAAACAACTGATTTTGCATAATAACTGAGTAAATAAAACTGCTACTAAGTACTGCCCACCTCTGGTACTGTACTATTACTACAACTGTTACTACTACTGCGTACGTGTACCTTGCTGCCCTCGTACAGGAAGGTGTCCCACAGCGGCAGGAGAATGTGGCTGGGCAGGACCTCCACGAACACCACCAGGAACCAGGTGAAGGTGGAGGTGAACACGTCCACTCCACACTTGTCCAGGTGAGAGTAGAGGCGGGGCAGCTTCTCACTCAGGAAGTCCTTTAGCACCAGCTGGTCTGCCTGGGAACAACCAATCACAGGGGAGGGGTCAGAAGGCGGGACAAACAGAGAGGAGGCGGGGCAATGGGAAAGGAGGCGGAGCAAGTAGAGAGAGGCGGGGCAAGTAGAGAGAGGCGGGGCAAACAGAAAGGAGGTGGGACAACTAGGTCTCCATATTTTGCTATTTTCTGATCTATTTTAGAATGTTTCCTCATCGAAAACATACCTAGAGTTGTGTTGTGTTTTGTTTCATTCACACATGTTTAATTTAGGCTGAGTTGTTCTCTCAAATGGAAAACACTCTGTTCCACCTTGTGATGTCATGTGATAATACAGGAAGCGCCCTACTGTGTTTTTCAATTCTAAACACCCTCACTACAATCATTTGGGCGATTTCAACCCGGAATTGCCAATTTCTACTGAATTAAAGGTAAAAGATAGTTGCTAACTTGAAAACTACCACTACATGACATCATTTTGAGCTTTGGAGACCATTACTCAAACATACGCGAGTGAAACAAAACACAACTCCAGGTATGATTTTGATGAGGTAACAACATTAGAACATGGCTTAAAGCTCACCAGAATTCATTTTGTATAATATAGGACCTTCAATAAGTTCTGTATTGTAAAGCTAACAGACTGGCAAGGTTGAGAGGTCCAGAGGAGTTGTACCTGTGAAGCGACCAGGCTGGGGGTGAAGTACTCTGGAGGCATGATGTTCTCCACCACGGCCTTCAGACCCCAGAATGTGTCCTCCTCAGACTCTAGGACCAGCAGCAGCAGTCCAGCAATCCTACAACAGCCACAGCCAGGTCTAAACAAGGACTAAAACAGACCTAAGAGATCCTAACCAGGCCTAAACCCAGACTGACCTGTTGAGGCCCTGGCAGTACCCTATGGATGGGTTCTCCCAACTGAAAGCCAATAGGATTCTCCGGAGCTGCTGGAGGGCGGGGCTTGAAGGAGAGCTGAAGCTGTGATTGGTGCAGAGCGTCCGGGGCAAGTCCAGATCTATCTGCCTGGACCAAGGTCTGGACTGTGGGGTGGACTCCATCTGCTCACATACCTAAGGGAAGAAACAGCACAACTATAATAAGTACCAACACTACTACTGCCACCACTTTACACTACACTACACACTATTGCTGCTTTTATGAGTTACTACTAAACCTGCTACTGCTTCTTTTTCTTCTGCCACTACACTTCTCTAATTGTCCTGGTATGGTCCCTGTTTAGTCCTTGTTTAGTCTTAGTGAAGTTTTGCTTGGGTTTGTTCCTCGTTGTACAGTACCTGCTGGTATTGGAGTGGGTCCTGGTCTCTCTGAGTTCGGGTCCGGATAATCCAGTTCCAGACTTGGGGCCTGAAGTGGGACGGGATTCCAGTCCGGATCAGACTCTTCAGTTCTGGGGAAGCGCTTAAGTTACCACGGCAACTGGACATGTACTGCTCCCACCGAGCCACAAGGGGGCGCTCAACGGCATCCTGTGGAGAAACAAGTTGTATTTAAGTTTTGGTTTATTTAATCCTCTTCGCCCCCTGTTGGGATATAAGGCCACAAAGTACTGAAAAGTGATCGAGAAAAGGCAGAACATCATGACTAATATTTTAGCCTAATTGGTCTGAACAAGTCAAAAAGCCAAACTTATGTTACATCCAATTCAGTGAAAAGCACAGGCATCCCTGTCCACAAATGCAAAGTTGTTACTTTGTGCGCATTATCAGATTTTCAAGCTAAATAATCTGTATTTTTGCTAAAAATAGGCTAAAGTACATCTGTCTGCATCGCTGTGTTTGTTTTAGTTTGTTTGGGCGCTTCAGCTTTGGCTTTGCACAAATTTCAATGCTGCTCTGTGATAGGTCCACCCTGCTGGGCCAGTGTGAACCTTACAGCTGGAGAATCTGAAGATGGATCCTCGTGATATATTTGAGTTCACAAACTGCAGCTGTGCAGGGCAGGTCAGACCCTGCTCAGCTCAGTTGGACCCAGAACATTGAAACCCGTTGATATGGCCCCCAAAGACCTTTGAGACATGTAAGCCTCTCCACTGCAAAAGTATCAGCACAGGCAGAAGTCTTTTGTTTAGTCCTGATTCAGTGTTGGTTTAGAACTGTGTCAGACGAAGGTTTAGAGTCAAGACTTTAGTCCTGGTCTGTACCTGGTTCTGCTGAGTCCTCAGATCTGGAGCCTGGATCTTGGCCAGCAGTGTAATATCTTCCACCTCAAAGTGTTGTACCAGTGGAAACCCATACTGGTCCCACTCCCTAAGACAAGGATGATTATAGGGGTTTAAAGTGAGTGTAGCTGCTAGAGGAAGGCTGGTTCTAGTCTGTGAGTGCTGACCTGTTGACCTGGACTGGGCTGTGCTCCTGGTTCTGCTCCTGGTTCAGAGCGTCCTGGAGGAGCCTTCTGAAAGCCTCACTCTGGGGCCCGTCCCTCAGGCTGACCTCCTGCAGCTCCTTCAGGAGCCTCAGGTGCTGCCCCCTTTGAACCGAGGCCTGGAACAAACCAAAACAGAACCAGTCAGATGCAAAACACCTCAGGCCAGGGAAGACTTGAGTTTGCTGTAGACTGTTTAGATCTTAGATTAGGTTAGATTGGGCTTTGTATTGATTTTATCCTGGTTTGGTCTTGATGAGAATATGGCCGTAGTGCTTAGTCCTGGAGTAGTCAGGTTTAGTTTAGGTTTTATTCAAATTTTGTCCCAGTTTCATCTTGCCATCCTGTTCCAGTGTAGTCCTGATTTAGTCCTGGTTTGGTACTAGTGTAGTCCTGGTTTAGTCCTAGTTTAATCCTGACATAGTTATAGTTTTGTCCCATTCCCCTATCTTGGTTCTGTTTTATTCCGTGTTTAGTCCTAAGTTTAGACCTGACATAGTTTGGGTTGAATTCTTGTAGACCTTGTTCATGAGGACCCTCTGGCCCTCCGTGCTGGTCCTCCACAGTCCGCTCAGGTGGTGGATCTCAGAGTTGAGGAAGTAGTTCTGGTTCCTGAAGGCTTTCAGGTCGTCCTGGAGGTTCTGGTTCTGCTGGATCAGGGTCTGGATGCTCTGGAGGTCCACTTCTGAGGACTGCTCCGTCCACTGGGACATGCACAAGGACAGCTTCTCAATCACCTGCAACAGAAAGGAGATTACTGCTACAGCTACGAATACAAACACTACAGTAACAACTACTACAACTACTACTACTACTACTACTACGACTGCACTTGTTACCAGCCCACTGCTGCTCATACTCACCTGCTGTTTGGCATTGTTCTTCTCACTGAGTTCTCGGACTTCCTTCTTTAGGTCCTGGATAATCTGGTCCTTTTGGTCCAGGCTAGTCTGAAGATCCTCGAGCTGGACTTGGGTCTCCTCCAGGCGTCTCCTCAGATCCTGGTCCTTTTCAGTCTGGTTATGATCCTGCTGATCCGATCTACAGGACCGCTTCTCAGACTGGCTCAGCTCCAACGCCTTCTGTAGAACTGCCACCAAATCCTGACCATAAACCCAAGAAAGAAAGGGTTCATTTGGTTTTGTATGGTTGGGACCTGGTTTAGTATTGGTTTAGTCCTGGTATAGTCCTGGTTTAGTCGCTGTGTATTGAAATCCTTGTTGTTGAATTTGGATTTAGTACCAATATATTCTAAGATAAGGTCTGGTTTAGTCCTGGTTTAACTATGATTTAGTGCCGGTTCAGTCCTGGTTTAGTCCTAGGTTAGCTCTGGTTTAACTCTGATTTGGCTCTGGTTCAATCCTGTTTCAGTCCTTATTTAGTCCTAGTTTAGTCCTGGTTTAATCGTTGTGTAGTCCTGGTAGAATTCAGATTTAGTCCCAATTTATTCCGAGCTAAGGTCTGGTTTCGTCCTGGTTTAGTTCTGATTTAGCTCTGATTTAGTCCTGGTATAGTCCAAAACTTGGTTCAGTACCTTCTGGTCCTGTAGTTCTTGCTGCAGTCTGCTCCTCTCAGTCCATGAGGAAGTGTTTCTCCTGAGGAACGAGCGGCTCCTCCTCCTTAGAGTCACGTGACCTAAAGTGGCTGTTGTGGTTTGGGGGACAGTGGGCAGAGCTTGTGATGGTGTCCGTGTGGCCTGAAAAAGTCCTAATAAACCAAACAGAGTAGAGTTTACCCAAATTAGTGGGATAAAGGTTCTTTACCACACATTTTTCTAAATATGCAGTAGTTACTCACCAGAAATAGATTTCCTTTTGGTAGATATGAAATCTTGTTGTGTGTCCTGATTGGCTGTAGTCAACTCTTTGCTCAGATTGACTGGTGTATTTTCTTTTTGATTGGCTTCTACTACTTCTATATTCTGATTGGTTAGTGCCATTTCTGCATTCCTCTTGGCTGCTGTGGAATCTCTTTTGTTGTCATTGGTCGGTGCTGCTGCCTTACTCCCAATCGCAGGTGCTTTTCCTGTGCTCGGATTGGCTGATGATGTAGTGGGCGAGGTGGGAGGCGGGGTTGGCACATGGAACACGCTCTGGGACACCTCAGTAGATGAACGTTTCTTCAGACTGTTCCTGTTTGGGAGAAGTGACAGTGGCTTTAGTTTGATCTGTTTTAGACCTGGTTAAGTATTGCTTTAGAACTGGTTTAGTTTTGGTGTAGGAATGTAAGGATGCAGGGCTCAGTGACATCAAACGTACAAAATAGCGAAATAAAAACACCAGTATTTTGTAGAGCGAGCTAATACGAACACTTTAAGTCCAAAATGACAAGGCTCACTGCAGCAGAGGGGCAGCAATTTCTCAATGTAAAGTCAACTGGAGCCAGAGTTGATGGAGCTGAACCACCCCCATGCTCATTTTCTCTTTGGAACATGGCGGCTAGCGGGTTAGCTATGTCCATTTATATATATGGTCTGTGCGTGTAGGGTACTCACTGTAGCTCGATGAAAGGGTGCTTGAGGCTGAGCTGAAGAAGAAGAGGTTGGCTTGCAGCTTCTTCTGTGTTCACCTCCTCTGCACACTGTAGCTGAGGGAACAACTCTGCTTCTACAGGACAGGAGGAGAACTGGAGTTAAACATGCACATGTCGCTGAAGCAACAGGTTTAAAGGGAGGGTTTGCAGAATTAGCAGTTCTGGTGTCGTAAACATGACCTACTTGTGTCTAAAACCCAGGACATAATCACCAAGATGAACAAAATGACAAGTGATTTCTGGAGGTTCTGAGCTTTCACATGAGGCATGGAAAACTCAAACTTTGTTTTTGCCCAATGCAGATTGGTAACCCAGGTTCAGTTGTGATTGCAGTTCTTTATTTAAACCAGTATGAGCTATAGACTCTAAATATAAATGGACATAGCTAACCCGCTAACCACCACGAGTAAAATCTCAGTACACCAAATGTACACCAGGCGGACTGTGAATTTCCATCATCTATTTGTATTGCTTGTACAAATAATACAGATTGTGGGTCAGATTCCAGAACTAATCCACATTCAGATGACTTCTCTGCACTAGGATTACACTCAGACTGAAAATCCCAAACACACTTTTCACACAATCATAACCAGTTTTATTTATATTAGCTGTGTATTAATGGTACTGGTTTCTACAGTAGTTCAGCAGTGGGAGTAATAGCAGCTGTTGTATTAGCAGTATTAATATTAGCAGTAGTAACTGCATTTGTAGCATCAGTAGTATTAACAATAATAGTGGAGGACCTGCAGCATCAGTAGTTGTAGCAGTAGTACATGCAGCATAGTAGTAAAAGTAGTGGTACTGATGTAGTATTAAGAGTAATAGTAGTAGTAGTAGTACCGTAGCATCAGAAGCAAGAGTTGTCATTGTAGTAGTAGCATCAGCATCAGATGCACTAGTAGCAGCAGTAGTAATAGTTGTAGTACCTGTAGTACCCTTTGTAGCAGTGCTAGTACCTGTAGCATCAGAAAGAGCGGCAGCAGCAGCAGCAGCAGCAGTAGTAGTAGCAGCAGCAGTAGTAGCAGTAGTATCAAAGTAGTAGTTTCAAAGCGTAAATCTAAACCAACTGGACTTACGTAGCTTATTAAGTGAAGTTAAGCAGGTCCAGTTGCTTTAGTTTTACTTGTTCATAATATCTTATCCTTGGTAGTACCTGTTGCATAAGAAGCAGCAGTAGTAGCAGCAGTAGTAGTACCTGAAACATAAGCAGCAGTAGTAGTAGTAGTACTTGGAACATACGCAGCAGTAGTAGTAGCATTAGTAGTAGTACCTGTTGCATAAGCAGCAGCAGTAGTAGTAGTAGTTGTACCTGTAATATTCTTAGTAGGTGTACGTATCCACCGCTGAAGCTGCAGCTGTTGGAGCCAGTAGAACTTGAGCTGGTCACTCTGAGCCTAAAACAACACAAACATGTGTTTAAGTGTGTGTATCAGACCTCACTGCTGTGGGAGCTAGAACCACGCAGACTTTGGTTTAATCATAACTGAGCCTGTGTTTGCAGAGCATTAACCTGCAGATAGAGAACATGTGAAAGCTCAGAACCTCCAGAATTCCCTCACTGAGCTGCAGAGGCTGCACTAGCACTGATTCATGACTGGCTGCAGGTGCTGGGGTTTAGGTAGTGAGGCTTCCTTGTATTTAGGAATTGGAAATGGCGACCCAAATGAAAGACTCATGTGAGGCTCATTTTGATTTCTGATTGGATTATACTTGGAGAACCAACACACCAAATGACAACATCAACAATTTGGGAAGGGTTAGGGTAGGGTACAAAATGCACATTGCTTTTGTAACTGAGCAAAAATCAAACACTCAATCAGTTACAATTATTACAGTAAACACAATATTTGATTTTGACTTCTTTTCTGGGTAAATATTTATGAAATTTGAAAGATTCTATATACTCTCCCTAAGTCTATGATAATTCAAACTGAAGCTTGACTTTGCATGTTCTCCCTGTGTCTTTGTGTGTTACCTTCAGAGCGATGGTCCTCTCAGGTGTGTGTAGGTAGAAGACCCCTGGCTCCGCCCCCTCGCAGGTGAAGGAGGCGTAGCTTAAACACACCTGTCCCAGCGGCGTCACATCGCGTGGCGTCCTGTAGTAAACCAGAGCGTTCCTCTCCTCCACAAACACAAACCAGCGCTGCTTCCACGCCTTCAGAGCCCCGCCCCTTTTCAGCAGGTAACCACGGAGACAGGGGGCAGGCGACGGGGGCTGGGCGGATGAGGGCGTGGTCTGCTCTGAAGTGGGCGTGGACTGCTCTGAAGCGGGCGTGGTCTGCTCTGAAGTGGGCGTGGCTAGCTCAAAAGGACTCTCAACAGCAGAAGGTGTGGTTTGAAAAGAAAGGAGTGTGGGTGGAGTCTCAGACAAAGTGGGTGTGGTTAGAGAAGATGTGGGTGTGGTTTGGTCCAAAGTGGGCGGGGTTATGTTTGAAGGGGTGGGGTTTGTCACATCTGGAGTAGGCGGGATTTGTTTTTGATTGACAGAAGCACATTCAGTGTACTGTTTTTCAGTCTTTGACTCAGGCAGAGTTCCCGGAGGTTCACCAGCTACTTCTGAATGAGATATCTGCTCTGAAGAGGGCGTGGTCACTGCTGAAGAGGGCGTGGTTATTGACAAAGAGGGCGTGGTCACTGCTAAAGAGGCCTGATTTGAAAGGGTGAGGCTTGCAAATGCTGAAGACAGATGAGTAGAAGTTTCTTCTGATTGTACAGCGCCTTTTTGAATCAAATTTTCATATATTTGTGAATGTGGTTCTTTTTCAAATTTGCCAACCTCTTGCTCATTTTCATAAAAACATTCTGGAGTCATTTGGTCTTTTGAAGTAGGATCATCAGCTTCTTTTAAGGTGGAAGACTCACCAGCAGCATCTAATTTAGCCTGGTTTAGATCATGGTTTCCACTTTTACTTAACTCCTTTATGTCCTCATTTAAGGTGGAATTATTATCTTTAGTGACATCTAGTTCAGGTTTATTCTTATCTGAGTCTCCTGCTGCAGTAACATTCAAACCACAATCATTTAAGGTGGAATTCTCACTGAGTGCATTTTGTTGTTGTATTTCAGGGATGTTTTCTGGCTCCATTTTTCTTCTAAAATAGTATTGTTAAATCCAACACACACAGATTTAGCAGAATTCTGTTTGAAAATCTCATATTTTGAGTCAAATGTCTACACTTTGTTTTGTCCTTTATAATCCAAACTAGAATCTGGACCAACCTGGGATAAAGAAATGTCTTTTGCTTTGCCTTCAAAGAGTACTTGAGTACTGTCCTTCTGACTGTTATGAAATGTGTCTAGAGAATTTGAAATCTTGTGTTCATTTGGCTCAGATTCCAAATGGGTTCAGTTCAGTTTAAAGATATTGTGTTGTTTTTGGTCTTTCTCCTGTGGCAGTCCAGAAGGGTCTTGGTCCAGACTTGGTTGGTCTCCTGGTTCTGTTTCTAGACTTGGGTTTGCAGCAGAGCTCATGGTATACCTCCCAGAACTTTTATTTTGACGGGGCACAACTCATGCTGTAGCTCCAAAGGGCTTTTGTTTTGAAGAAGCATGCTATAGTTCCACAGGGCTTTTATTTTGAAGGAGAACTCAGAACTCTGAAAAAGAACACATCAAATCTTAAGAAAAAAATAAAACTGTTACTACTTTTTGTTACTTAAAGGTTCAGTGTGTAACTTTCTGGCTATGACACGTTACTTGTATGATTCCATAGCAATAAAAAGTTAAAGCCATGCTGTGTAACATACTGTGACTTTAAGTAAAAGTACAGATACAGGGCCAAAATAATTTCTAGTAAAAGTTTTTTGTATACTTTTCTTAAATGGGGGTATTTTACTCCTATGGGGTATTAACTGTTAACATTTATATCACCATGTTACCTTTTATTGCTTTAAAAATGCTATATTCACTGACAACATGTTTCATAAGTTTCACTTTCATTTTGCTCTGAGTCGCCCTCCCTGCTGAGTCACTCCCCCTTCACAACACAATCACCATGCATGAGTGAACAACGTTATAACAAACAAGTGTGCACGTCTCTAAAGTTCCTGATGGAGACAAATGATAGTGCAGCCTGTATAGTTAGGGATCAGAAAGAGTGAGGCATGTCCATGCGTATGTCCTCACTGAGCATTTAAAGGTACTTTTACTCTCAGAGGTATTCAAAGTACACCTAGTACAGCAATAAATATGTACAGTGTGAATCATGATGCGTCCTGATCTGAAGAATTTCCAAATAATTTCCCTTGTGAATCAATAAAGTTTGTCTAAGTCTAAGAATGTGTCTTGTTCTGAGTCACTGAGTGTGTGACTGACTCAGACCTGGAGTCAGTGCAGTTTTTAAGGTCAGTAGAAAACTTTTCAGTAAAAGTGTAGTTTATTACTGAAGTATATCTGTAATACACCTGGTAAATCCAACTCATACAAGTCAGAGGAGAGGTCAGATTAAAACCATGAACTTTATTAGACTTTAATCTTTATTAAACTTTGATCTGATCTTTGTTTTAACACAATCTGACCATAAAGAACTGACATAGCTGGAACCACAAAAGGTGAGCTGATTTGAGCTGTTAAACAAATCCCTTTCACATAAAATTACAGTCACACAACACGACCATGGACACGCACACTGATCACAGGCTCCTCCAGTTTATGTTTTTTCTTGAGTTTTCAGACAACTTTAAAAAAATTTTGACAGTGTGCATTGTGTCACCATGGTAACTCCTAAACATTCCATTAGAGATACATGAGATACTCCCCCAGCACGATATCACAGCAAAGTATCAATAACAATAACTACAACTACTACTACTGATACTGTACTACTATTACTGTAGTAGCTGTAGTAGTAATAATGTTAGTTCTACTACTAACTGTACTACCAAAGCCGGTGTGAATAGGACTGTACAGAGCAGAAGAGGCTCTGACAGGGGGCGGGGCCTTACCTGAACCAGGTGTGTCTGTGTTTACCCCGGAGTGAACATTCCTCAGGTTTAGGAAGAAAAAAAGGGAGCAGGACACAGGAGGCACAATCCACACAAATACATAAGTACACGCTCCTATTGTGTACTCGTAGTGTCCCTTGTAGTAGTAGTACTCACTGTAGTATTGGCAAGTCTCTCTCTCTCTTCTTCTCTCACTCCTCACTTGGCTTCTCCAGCTTTACTTCCCTAATTCCTTTCCTTGAGGCTCCTTCCTGGAAATCCTGTTTAACCCTTTCACAGTAAAAGCTGATAAGAAAATAGTTTTCAGAGTAAACCTCATTGTTTGTTTAGACAGGAGGTGAGAGAAGGAGAAACTCAACTGTAAGGCAGCTTTACTTAAAGCTCCTGTATTACACAAAACTGACTCTTGTGAGCTTTAAGTCATGTTATAATGCTGTTACCTCCTCAAAAACAAACCTGGAGTTAAACGTGTGTGAATGAAATAAAACACAACTCCAATGTCTGTACTGAGGAAACAATATTACAACATATGAAAATAACGTAATATGGGCCCTTTAAACACAAAGCAGCGCTGATCAGACTATAGAATGGTATTTTCATATGAAAAAGCTCTAATAAAAGACCAGAAAATAAGTAATTAGCATAATGAGTCAACAGTAATAACAGTCCAATAATGACAGTAATAACAGTCCAATTGTGCTCATGATCTAAAGGAGCAATGGCTGACTAACCCAAACCACTTTATTTACTCAGTGCAACAGTCCATTTCAAAGCAAACAATCATCAACAGATCTTATATTAATACTGATAGCTACAGTCATCAACATTCCCTGGAGGTGTGACGCTAACTGTAGGCACTGCTCTATCTATAATTGCTCTATCTTTAATTTGAGGTTTATTTAGACACAATCTGACCATAAAGAATTGCTGTGCTGTTTAAATCCATTTTGTGTTTTTTCTTCAGTTTTTAGACCATTTTAAAATGTGTGCTTTGCGTCGCCATGGTAACTCCTAAACATTCTGCCACAGACATACACGTAGAACACCCACAGCGTGACGTCACTGCGAAGTATCAGCAGGTTTATGGTTCATATCTCTGTAATTATTCTCTGTCAGTATAAATAAACAAAGTGAATATAAGTTTTCACAATATCTTCAGAAAGTGGTGCCATTATTCAACCCCAAAGACGTGATTGTTGTCTGCGGAAAGGACTTTAAAGGTGCATTGTGTAACTTTTCTGGTGGAGGGTCCGTCAAATGCTTTTCTCCGTGGAGATGTTACTGCTTTGTCTGTAATGTTCCATGGTATGACATTAAACATTTCCAAGTAACATTTATTCATTACAGGTGTTTCTATTGCTCAAAAATACAATAATTCCTTCTGTGAACAGGGGCGCCTCTCCACAGATCTGACCTGTAATGTAGCGTAGTGCTGTGACCTGCTTCTGGCCCTCATGATAGACAGGTTTAATCTATACTGTGGAACATCCCAGACAAAGCCATAATATTTCCTTTAGGAGTGTGCAAAAATATCGAAATATCGTTTAATGTGATGATACAGTATCGATATCGGGGGCTGCTGTATCGATATATCGCCAAGAGTGTTTTTTTTTTTTTTTTTTTTATATTTTACTCAATTATTTTATTACAGCGCTACAGTTTTGTTGCTTGTTCAGAGGAAGGAAACTTGTTTATGCAACACATTTGACATTTTCACTGTTTTGATGATTAAAATTGGGGTGCTTAATATTAATTTAGCAAAAGAAGTGGTTTAACAAGGAATTTTAGTATCACAGCCACGAGTTTGCCTTGATTTTTTATTGAACTATAATCGAAAGTGCACTGTATCGAGGTGTATATCGTATTGAGGCCTATTTATCGAGGTATGTCTCATATCGGCAACTTCTTAATGATACCCAGCCCTAATTTCCACAAAGACAAGTAGAAATGTTGGTGCACCTTTAAGCCATAAGATTAATACGACAAGTTTGTGGAGTCAGTCCCAAACAAATAATAATAAGATTCAACATTTGTGGATTGTTTAGTAGCTTCTATGAAAAAAAAAAAACAGCAAAAAAAACGTAAATCTCTCATAAAGTTATAGACCCCTGCCCTCCACCTGAAATCATAACATCATCAAGAATTCTCAGGTGGGATTTGCTGTTTAAAGGTGCATTATGGAGAGTCCGTCAAATGGTTGTTTCTATGGAAATCTCATTGCTCTGCCTGAAATGTTCCACAGTATGACATTAAACTGCTCTATGTTACATTTATTAAATTACAGGTGGTTTTATAGCTTAAAAAATACCTTTAGGCTGATAATTGGCATAAATAAATAAATGCACAGGCTGAAATATTTTTGGATAGACTAATTGTATTCCCAATCCCCTTCTTTATGAGTTCATCTTGTTGTTCTGATTTGTTCTGATTTTAATTAATTCGATCTGATAATAGTGTTATTTGCAGCAATGTTTTTTTTTTTTTTTTGTTTTTTTTTTTTTTGTAGAATGAGTTTTATTCTATTAAAATGAACTTTACTGCTTGCATAAAGTTCGTAAAAAATGAAGTCCGAAATGGTTCACAAGATTTTATTATAATTCTAGTCACAATAAACGAGCCTAAAGCGTAGCAACAGCGACATCTAGTGGGCACCTTAGGAACTACAAAGGCCTAGTTAATTTTTTTTTAAAGATTAAACTGGTGCACATCATAACCTGGACTAAACAGAACCAGAAATCCAAGTCTGAAAGATCCAGTAGGACGAGCGCAAAAAAGCACAAAAAAGCGGAACGGGAACGCTCCACGTGACGTTAGCACGTCGTCAGCGTAAAACCCGGAAGTGAAGAGCTGTCACCTGAGTCAAAACAACAAACACGATCCAGAGCACCGAGGAAAGGACCGAGGAGAGCTCCGTGACAGGCCGCCCGAGAGAGCGCGGAGAGCGGCCAGGAGAGAGCACAGAGTCCCGCGGTGTGTGCCCCTCAAGCGGCGGGCTTCAGAGTTTGTACCCGCCTGGCGCAGCTCTGAGGGCGGCCTGGACGCTGTGCGCTTTGCCCTGGAGTGTGCATCCGCCTGACGAAGCTCTGTTGGCGGCCTTTAGACCAGCGGTGGGTCCCAGGGTTTGTACCCGCCTGACGGAGCTCGGTGGGCGGCCTGAGCGGCAGGATGTGGGTCGAGCCGGAGGAGGTCGGGCTGGCCGCGCCGCTGTGGGTCTCGGAGCGGGCCAACCCTTTCTTCATCCTGCAGCGGAGGAAGGGCCACGGCCGCGGAGGGGGTCTGTCCGGTGAGTGTGTTGCCCGGGGGAGAGCGCCCAAACCCGGGGTCTGGGCGTGTGAAGTGACCCCTCCAGACCGCTTCTAAAGTACTCTCTAATGTTTAGTCATAATGTGCTGATGGATGGCCCTCTCACATGATCTATAAGGTCCTATATTGCGCAAAATTTACTCCTGTGAGCAGCTCCCACTTTTCTTAAATAAATAAATGAAAATAAATAGTAAATAAACCATGTTATGACGTTGTTACCTGCTCAAACAAACCTGGAGTTGTGTTTTGTTTCATTCACACATATTTGAGTAACACTTTATTATTAGTCTGTCTGTCTACAGTTCCACAGCTCAGCATTCTCTGTTCCACCTTGTGATGTCATGAAGCGGTAGTTTTCAGAGCAGAAATCATCCAAATGATTCTAGTGAAGGTGTGTAGAGTTTAAAAACACAGTGAAGCACTTCCTGTATTACCACATGACATCACAAGGTGGAACAGGGTGTTTTCAGTTTGAGGGAAGAACTCGGCTTAAATATCCTGGTTTATGTGTTTAACGTGTATTTCTGAA
Organism: Taenioides sp. WSHXM2023; assembly: GCA_029959045.1. NCBI lineage: Eukaryota > Metazoa > Chordata > Actinopteri > Gobiiformes > Gobiidae > Taenioides > Taenioides sp. WSHXM2023. The sequence continues at coordinate 22,471,113 of CM057087.1, forward strand.
GCGGTAAGAACATTCTAACATGGCTAAAAGCTCACAATAATACATTTTGTGTAATAGAGGATCTTTAAAGTAGCCATCTACTTTACCTAGCTTAAAAATAAAATAAAAAGCACACTTGTAAAGGAAATTTCATATTTTACAAAGTCCTGAAACAGAGGTAATAATATAGCAGTTGCCTCTTGCCCTTCAGTGCATCTGCAGGCTGAATTAATGGGTTTGGGGTGTTCTGGATTCTGATTGGCTCCTGCGGTTGGTCTTTGATTTTGATTGGCTCTCGTTAGTGGTTTGCGTCACTCTGATTGGTTGTCTCTTCGCAGGCCTCCTCGTGGGGACTTTGGACGTGGTGCTGGACTCTTCGGCTCGTGTGGCTCCCTACAGAATCCTGCTGCAGGCCGGAGACTCACAGGTCTACTGGATCATCGCCTGTGGTCAGTCATCACACTAAACCAGGGACTAAACCAGGGGCTAAACCAGGGACTAAACCAGGGACTAAACCAGGGACTAAACCAGGGACTAAACCAGGGGCTAAACCAGGGGCTAAACCAGGGGCTAAACCAGGGGCTAAACCAGGGGCTAAACCAGGGGCTAAACCAGGGACTAAACCGGGACTAAACCGGGACTACATACTAAACTGAGACTGGGAATGCGCCTAGTCGGGTACAGATATTTAACTTTCAAAGTCCATTGCAACGCCCATGAATGTATCTTGAATGGATAATTTCAGCCCTGGTCTTTACTGAACAAAAGGTAAAAGGAGCTGTTAAGTTAGAAACTACAGCTTCTTGACATCACAAGGTGGAACAGAACATTTTGAGCTTTGGAGATGTAGACAGACTAATAATAAAGTGTTACTCAAACATGTGAATGAAACAAAACACAACTCCAGGTCTGTTTTTAATGAGGTAATAACATCATAAAATGGCTTAAAGCTCACAAGAGTCTATTTTGTGTAATACAGGACCTTTAAGTTGAAGTAACGATCACAAATTCACTTTTCACCTTTGTAAAAATAATAAACTGTATTTATCTGTCATATAAAATCATTAGTTGCATGTAACATACAGTCATATAACACTGTTCTATTTCCATTTGGAGTCATTAGTCTGTTTAAAAAGAGCACTCAGAGAATGGGGCAGTGCAAAAAATACTGGTATAGAATATCAACACTGAGTATCGATCGTGGCCGATACCGATACCAGTCCTAACTAAACTTGGACTGAACCAGGTCTTAACAGGGACTAAACAGCACAAACAGACCTGAGCAGGTTTAAAGCTCATGTGTCTGTCCGTAGGTTCGTCACGTAGAGAGATCACAGAGCACTGGGACTGGCTCGAGTCCAACCTGCTCCAGACCATCTCCATCTTTGAGAACGATGAAGACATCACCACCTTCGTCAGAGGAAAGATCTGTGTAAGTGCCTCATGCAGCTGTACAGACGGTGTAAACCGGCAGGAGGAAATCTAACCACAGACACAGACTGTGTGTGGAATAGACAGTGTTGGGAAGAATACATGTAAGAACGTTTTTAAAGTACTATGTTTTGAATACTTGTAATACTTTCACTTCAGCTTGCATTACATTATAGAGTAAGACACTTCACCCACATTGCCAAGTATGAATGTGTGTGTGTATGTTGGTGGTGGTCGGAGGGGCTGATGGTGCAGAATGACAGCCTCGCATGTGTCGATGTGTTGATTATATTAGTCTGAATCTGTATTTTCAGTCAGCGCAGAGAATGGATCAGAATGAGAGAGCCGTCTGTGCTTTGGACACGCTGAACAAACTGGTTGGATGTAGCTGGCCTCATGTGATCTTATGTTTTTCTGATTAATGTCTTAAACCGTGACGGAGGAAAGTATGTCTGTGGAAATGACAGTGTATTTACATCCTGCTGAACTGCGTTGTTAGAAGTTCTGTTACTCCAGTTAGACTTGAGCTTTATTTTAACACAATCTGAGCAGAAAGAGCTGACTTGTTTAAAACTATTGTAGGTGAGATTATGTGTGCGGTTAAACAAGTCTGTCACACATAACATTACTGTCACAAACTAGAAAAGGACCATGAACGCTTGTATTGATCAAACGCTCCTGAAAATGTGTTATTTAAATCCATTCTGTATTTTATTTTTGCTAATGTGTTTATTGTGTCACCTTGGTTCTGCTGATCATTCCACCCTACACATACATGTAGAACACCCTCACAGAAGTAAAATACCCCGTCTTTAAACTCTGTGTGCAGGGCCTGATAGCAGAGGAGCAGAGGTCGCTTCTCTCTGAACCCGACCAGGACCCGGTGAAGTTCCAGGAGGCCCAGCTGAAGATGAGGAGGCTCTTCTCGATGCCCGAGGAGGAGAAGCTGGTCAACTATTACTCCTGCAGCTACTGGAAGGGCAGGGTCCCACGACAGGGGTGGCTCTACCTGTGTGTCAACCACCTGTGCTTCTACTCACTCATCCTGGGCAAAGAGGGTGAGGCCGGCCCCTGGTGTCTGCTTTAGGCCGGGTTCAGGGCTAGTCTAGGCCCTGGTTCAGTCCTAGTTTACTCCTAGTTTAATCCCTGATTTAATCCTATATAGTTTAATCCTAGTTTAGTCCCTGGTTTTGTCCTGGTCTCTGGTTAGTGGTGCTACCCTGATATTAACTGCAGTTTAGTCCCTGGTTTAATCCTTGGTCTAGTTCCTGGTGTAGTCCTGGTTTAGCATAGTCTAGTCCCCGGTTTATTCCCTAATCTAGTCCCTGGTTTAGTCCTAGTTTAGTCCTATTTTACTCCCTGGTTTAGTCCCTAATTTAATCCCTGGTTTAGTCCTTGGTTTAGTCCTGTTTAGTGTCTACTTTACTCCTAGTCTAGTCCCTAATTTAGTCCCTGGTTTAGTCCTAGTTTAGTCCTGGTTTAGTCTTTGGTTTATTCCCTAGTTTAGTCCCTGACTTAGTCCCTGACTTAGTCCCTGGTTTAGTCCTAGTTTAGTCCCTTGTTTAGTCCTTGGTTTAGTCCTGTTTAGTGTCTACTTTACTCCTAGTTAATCCCTGATCCCTGATTTAGTCCCTGGTTTAGTCCCTAGTTTAGACTCTGATTTAGTCCTGGTTTAGTGCCGGTCTCTGGTGCTACCTTGATATTGACTCTGTGTGTGTTTGTCCCTGTGTGTTTATGCGTATATGTGTGTGTTTGTGTTTGTGTGTATTTATGTCTATGTGTGTGTATTTGTGTGTTTTCAGTGGTCCTGGTGGTGCCGTGGACGGAGGTGACTCAGCTGGAGAAGAACAGCACCCTCCTGTTCCCTGAGAGCATCAGAGTCTGCACGCGCTCAGAACATCACTTCTTCTCCATGTTCCTGAACATCTCGGACACCTTCAGACTCATGGAGCAGCTCGCCAACATGGCCATGAGCACCCTCCTGGACCAGGACCGCGCCCGCTCCCACACGGACCCGACCAGACCCGACCGAGACCTGCCCAAACCCGGGTCAACGCGCAACACTGCTCCTCAGATCAAGAGGTGAGGGAGCCATGACTGGAACTAGGACTAAACCAAGACTAAACCAAGACTAAACCAGGACTGAAACTAGACTAAACTAGGACTGAAACAAGACTAAGCCAGGGCTAAACCAGGACTGAAACTAGGACTAAAACTAGGACTGAAACTAGACTAAACCAAAACTAAACCAAAACTAAACCAGGAATAAACCATGACTAAACCAGGACTAAACTAAGACTGAAACTAGTCTAAACCAGGACTAAACTAGGACTGAAACTATATTAAAACTGGGACTTAAGCTAGACTAAACCTTGACTAAACCATGACTAAACAAGGAATAAACCAGTACTATGGTAAGACTAAACCAGGACTATGACAAGACTAAACTAGGACTATAATTGGATTAAACCAGGACTATGGTAGGACTATGGTAGGCCTAAATCAGGACCAAACCAATACTATACCAGGTGGGTCAGGACCAGGACTAGGACTAGGACTAAGTCGGCACTAAGTCGGCACTAAGTCGGCACTAAGTTGGCACTAAGTCGGCACTAAGTCGGCACTAAGTCGCGCCTAAGTCGCGCCTAAGTCGCGCCTAAGTCGGGCCTAAGTCGGGCCTAAGTCGGGCCTAAGTCGGGCCTAAGTCGGGCCTAAGTCGGGCCTAAGTCGGGCCTAAACCGGGCCTAAACCGGGCCTAAACCGGGCCTAAACCGATCCATACCAAGACTTTAGCATGTCTCTGTCTCTCACAGGGACCTGGATGCTCGGGCGAAGAACCAGCAGTACCGCTCGTGGTTTCGTCTGACGGAGGAGGAGCGCCTGGACGGGCACACGGACTGTACCCTGTGGGCACCGTTCGCCAAGAGCCACGTACCCGGGCAGCTCTTCGTGTCCAGCAGCTGTTTGTGCTTCAGGAGCAAACAGGAGGACGTCTGCCAACTCATCATCCCACTCCGAGAGGTACCAGCCCTACACCAACAGACCACGTGTTTCTGTGCGTTTCTCTGACTGGTTAAAGCTGCACTGTGTAACTTCTCCAGCAGAGAGTCCACCACCTGTTTGTCTCCATGAAGTTGTATTTAGAGTGTTTTATCCATGTTTTATTCTCCATTTTCACCACCACCACTGCTCTGTACTCACATCGTTCTCCGATTTTATTTCCTTAATCGGTGATACAGGATTTGGCATCAATTTTGGGACAAATAAAAAAAAAAATCCACCTCTCGCCAGTGTGATCTGCAGCTGTCCGTAGCAGGGGCCCACAGCATGCAGCGCTTTGCTGTGATGACGTTTACGGCGACGTCTGCTCCCATTTGGGCACCATCAGCAGAGTTGTTTCTATTATTAAGTCGTTTTAGATAAATATTGCAATTTAAAATGTCCAGCTTATAACATGATGATCCACAGGTGTCATAGATTATAACTATAGATGTGAAAATTTAAGTGTGTTTTCAAATGCAGGTGTGGTCTTGGTCTTCCTGTTCTTCTCTAAACTCTGGCTTTCGTGCTCTTCCAGGTGACTGTGGTGGAGAAGGCTGACTCCTCCCCCGTCCTGCCCAGCCCCGTCTCCATCAGCACCAAGAACAAGATGAACTTCCTGTTTGCCAACCTCAAAGACCGGGACTTCCTGGTGCAGCGGATCTCAGACTTCCTGCAGAGGACGCCCGACAGCCCTCCCATTGGCCCAACGGTCTGTCAGTCATCACCAACAGCCAATTAATTACAGGGCGGGGCCAGAAGAGGGCAGTTATAACATGGTCTGGGGTCTCATTAATGGTCCTATATTATGCAAAATTGACTCTTGTGAAATTGAAGTCACGTTATAATGCTGTTACCTCATCAAAACAGACCTGGAGTTGTGTTTTGTTTCACTCACACATGTTTGAGTAATCTTTTATTATTAATCTGTCTACATCTCCAAAGCTCAAAATGCTCTTTTCCATCTTGTGATGTCATGAAGTGGTAGTTTTCAAGTTAACAGCTGCTTTTACCTTTAGTTCAGTAGAGATTGGCAACTCCAGGGTTGAAATCATCCAAATGATTCTACTGATGGTGTGTGGAGTCTGAAGGTTGTATAGAGGATTTCCAAGGAAGGAGAAATTCAGCGACTGTTTGTCTTTTTTCAAATGTTGCGCATGCGTGAAACCACCCCTCCTCCTCCATAGCTCCCTAAGTAGAAACGCCTCCTCCTTACTCTTACGCTGCTTGTTTATAGCTGGTGCTATATAGCTGAATCGCTGTTACTGCTGTAACTATACTTTACATTTTCAAATGATGGTCGGATTCTTGTCTGCCATTGCAACAAACTTTGTGCAAACTGCAAGGAAGCTACAGTTGGAAAGAACTGCTGCATTAGTTGAGTAAACGGTATCTTGCAACGAGGTAACCTCGTTATCTGTTGGCTAATGTTTATCTGGCCCCACCACGTCCACATTTGATGGATTTTTTTTTTTGGTCATCATAATTAAAAGGCTGCAGCATCTCTATAATGCATCATCATCATTGACAATTTGAAACAAAAAAAAAAATCCTCCATACAACCTTTAAAAACGCAGTGGAGCGTTTTCTGTATTCCCACATGACATCACAAGGTGGAGCAGAGTGTTTTCTGTTTGAGAGAAGAACTCGGCCTAAATGTGCATTGCGTGTGTCAAACGTGTGAATGAAACAAAACACAACTCCAGTTCTGTTTGTGATGAGGAAACAACATTAGAACAGATCAGAAAATAGCTTAATATTGGTTCTTTAAAGAGGGTGTATTATGTAAAAGCATTTTGAGCTTTCTACCATGTTATCACATTGTTCCCTCATCAAAGACATGCCTAAAGAGGTGTTTGAGTGATTTAGCGATCTTTCCCAAGCCCTAAATCTCCTTATGGTTAGCTGTACGATTCTGTGCAAAGCTCCGCCCACAAGCCTACGTCACCCATGCTCCCACACGACAATTCTCAACTTCTTCATCATTCAGCAGTATAAAGCTTCAGAAAGTGGCCAATTCTTCTTATAAATGCTTCTTTTGTATGGGTACATTCACAAAAATAAGGAATAAACTGGCACTGAACCTGAAGCTAAACCTGGATTAGACTAGAACTAATTCAGGACTAGAAAAGGACTAAACCAAGACTACATTAGGTCTATAGTGGGATAAACTAGTCTGTCTGATCTAGTTCCATTAAAACAGACCTTTTCTGCAAAATCGACTTTTCAGAGCTTGTTAAAAAACTCGTGATGGGCCTAGTCGTGTGTTCATGTCCCTGCACTAGCCTGTGTGTGTCTTTGTTGCAGATTTCCACAGTGAGTTTCGACGGAGAGAATAAGACCCGCCAGTTTCACCAAGATCTGCCCACTGCCAAATACAGTTTACTGCAGCTGTACCACCAGGAGAAGCAGAGTCAGAACCAGGACCAGGACCAGGACCAGGACCAGAACTGCAACTCTGAGAACCCCGAGGGGAGTCTCAACCAGGGACCAAAGGACGTGAGTTTTGCTTAGTCACAAAACTTATTTCATGATTTATCAAGTTTAAAGGTGCACTGTGTAACTTTTCTGGTAACTGCTACCTGCTTCTCTCCATGGAAATGTTGTTGATTTGTCTAGAATGTTCCATGGTATGACATTAAACATTTCCATTTAGTATTTATTCATTATGGGTGTTTATGTTGCTCAAAAATACAATAATTCCTTTTGTGAATGGGGGCGACTCTCCACAGATCTGACTTTTAATGTAGTGTAGTGCTTTAACCTGCTTGCCTCCCTCGTGATGGACAGGTTTAATCTATACTGTGGAACATTCTAGACAAAACAAAGGTTACACAGTGCACCTTTAAGACCTAGTTTATATGAAAATTGATTTTGGGTTTTAGAGTCATCCATGCATGTTTGAGTAATTTGGCGATCTCTATTCAAACCCTCCTTACGGTTAGCTCATCAACTGTATAAAGAAGTGGACTAAGTGAGTGTGAAGTCACTGCTAGCGTTCGGCTCCAGTCAAATGAAGCTCACAGAGGCTGGCGGTTACAGGAGCGAATTTGGAGCAGAGTTCCATGTTAGGAATAGGAATTTATTTACGGACAAAATAGCGAAATAAAACACACCAGGAGCAAGTAGAGCGGGTTAATACAAACATTTTAAGACCAAAATGACGAGGCTCACTGCAGCAGTTAAAGAGAGAGGAGTATTAATTTCTCAAATTAAAGTTAGCAGGAGCCAGAGTTGATGGAGCCGGAAGCGCCCCCCATGTTCACTTCCTACTTGGAGCGTGGCGGCTAGCCGGTTAGCTATGTGCATTTATATACAGTCAGTGTGTTAGCTGTAAGATTATGTGCAAGGCTCCGCCCACAAGCCAACGTCATCCATGGTCCCACACGACAATTCTCCATAAACATCCAAAAACAAAACCCCCTTGTATTCCAAATTGTGTGATGTGTGTATGTTTGTGTTGCAGAAGAGGCAGCACCTGAAGGAGGAGGCGTGGCGGCTCCACTTCTCTGAGTTTGGACGTGGGGTCTGTATGTACCGGACCTCCAGAACACGAGACCTGGTCCTCAAAGGCATCCCAGACTCTCTCAGGGCTGAACTGTGGCTGCTCTTCTCAGGTACGAGCCCGGGTTCAGAGGAGCAGGCATGGGGAGACAGGGGCAGACAGGAGCAGACAGGAGCAGACAGGAGCAGACAGGAGCAGACAGGGGCAGGCAGGAGGAGACAGGAGCAGGCAGGGGGAGACAGGGGCAGACAGGAGGAGACAGGAGGAGACAGGAGGAGACAGGAGCAGACAGGGGCAGGCAGGAGGAGACAGGAGCAGACAGGAGCAGACAGGAGCAGACAGGAGCAGGCAGGGGGAGACAGGGGCAGACAGGAGCAGACAGGGGCAGACAGGAGGAGACAGGAGCAGACAGGAGCAGGCAGGGGGAGACAGGGGCAGACAGGAGCAGACAGGGGCAGACAGGAGGAGACAGGAGCAGGCAGGGGGAGACAGGAGCAGGCAGGGGGAGACAGGGGCAGATAGGAGGAGACAGGAGAAGATGGGGGCAGGCAGGAGGAGACAGGAGCAGACAGGAGCAGACAGGAGGAGAGCTACACTCACTAAACACTATGTAAATTTTCTGTCTTCAGCACCACGGACAGGGACACGTGTAGCTGCTCTGTTCATGATGTTCATTCATTTGTTAAAATCTTAGTCTTGTGAGATGTTTTAAGGAGTGTAGAGGGGTTAAAATTCAAGGTATATTTTGAGTTTTTGTTTGGCTCACATGTTTTAGTTATCGTCTCCCCGTCTGAACAGATGTAAACACCCGACAGAAGGTGGACTTTTGGGATTGTAGCAATGCCTAACAAAGCTGTTGTACCAAAGAGGTAAAGTCAGGTTAACCTTGGTTTACTGGTACTCCAAAGCTGGACATTTTTATACTGGGGTACATCTCTGCTCTATACTAACATGCTCTGAACTCTGGTGAAAGAGTCGTCTTCTCAGCTTAAACTGCTTTAACCTATCAGAGGAGACAGGGGCTTTTACAGTGCAGTGTGTAGTCCATACTGTGGGTGCAGATTTTTGACTATGGCCAATCTTCAGATGTTTTGTGAGTAAAACATCTGAAGATTGAAGAAGGGCCAGAGTCGGCCAGAGTCGGCTCTATCTCCTGAGGAGACTCAGGTCCTTTGGAGTGAGAGGGCCACTCCTGAGGACCTTCTATGACTCTGTGGTGGCATCAGCCATCCTGTACGGTGTGGTCTGCTGGAGCAGCAGCGTCACAGAGAGGGAGAAGAAGAAACTGGACAAGATCATCAAGAAGTCCAGTTCAGTCCTGGGCTGTCCTCTGGACTCGGTGCAGCAGGTTGGGGACAAGAGGGTCCTGGCTAAACTCATGTCTATGCTGGACCATGAGGGTCACCCCCTGCAGGACGCCCTGTCTGCTCTGGAGAGCAGCATCAGTGACAGACTGATTCACCCTCGCTGTGTAAAGGAGAGATTTCGCAGGTCTTTCCTTCCTGCTGCTGTCAGACTGTACAATGATCAATGCTAGTCATGTGTCATCTCCATAGCAACCATGTGTAATCTCCATAGTAATAATAACAATGTGCAATATTATTTAAAGTCACTTTACCTGCTATTATTTATTTACCCACCACTGTCCATCACTGCAATGTACACAATCATCTCAGAATCAAAAACACTTATTGTGCAATGTTCCTGTGCCTTTTAGCTTTACAGTGTTGTGTTTTTTAGTTGATTGTAAATACTTATTATTATTATTTATCTTGATTTTGATGCATGCTCTTATTTTCCTACTGTTTCTGTAACTTGCGTTGTGACACTGCAATTTCCCCATTGTGGGACAAATAAAGGATTATCTTATCTTATCTTATCTTATCTTATCAAGTCCTAACCAGTCCAAACCCGGTCTCCATTCTCTCCCAGGGGCCCAGGTCCAGATGGAGGTTCATCCTGGACTCTACTCGGACTTGTTGGACCGGGCCTTGGACCAGGACTCTTTGGCCAAGGACGAGATCGAGAGGGACCTGCACAGATCCATGCCTGAACACAAGGCGTTCCAGAACCCGACCGGCATCTCTGCTCTGAGGAGGGTCCTGACCGCCTACGCCCAACGGAACCCTGCCATCGGCTACTGCCAGGTACTACTCAGAATACTGCTGAGGGAGGGGCCGGTATTGATTTATTTGTATTTATTTGTTTTATTTTATTTATTTTATTTGAGCCGATACCAATGTTCGATATTTAGCCGATATTTAGCATTAATCACATACCTCTGGCCGTTATTGAAGTCTTATTAGCATTTCTGTGTTTGTGTCCTTCCAGGCGATGAACATAGTGACCTCAGTGCTTCTTTTGTACTGTCCAGAGGAACAGGCCTTCTGGCTCCTGGTGGCTCTGTGTGAACGGCTGCTCCCGGACTATTACAACACCAGAGTCACAGGTACGAAGGCTGTGTCTGCTACAGGATACAACAGAGGTCTCATAACCTATGGGGGGAAATAAACCTTTAATCTAGTACTTCTCCTGTGACTACTGCTGCGATACTGCCGTTTCCCTTACTGCTCCCACTACAACTACTTTTACTACAGCTGTTATTGCTCCTATTACTACTAGTTCTTGTAAAACCGTTACTACTACTACTGTTGCTGCTACTATTTACTACTTACTTTAGTTTAGTCTTTATTATAAGAGACCATGTAAAGAGAAATTAAAAGCTCATTAAAAAAAAGAAACAGATATTCCACAAAGGGCTGGGCAAAAAAATGATTAACCGAATTTGTTGTTTAAATTAATTTGTTTGGAAGAAAATCTAGACCACAGACCCCCAAAGACACCATCTCTACTTTAAACCACTCCTGGATGGATGAAGGATTACATGATATCATTTCCATCTGGTTTAGTTCTGATATTCAAGGTTCAAGATTACTTTTTTGGAACAAGTACATTTATGTATAGTCCTGGTTTGGTTCAGCGTAGGACCATAGTGTGTGAGTCCTCTCTTATCTGCATCTCCCTCCCTGTGTGTCTCTCGTAGGTGCTCTGGTGGATCAGGGGGTGTTTGAAGAGCTGACCCAGGCACAGCTGCCCTCTCTGTACGGGCACATGCAGAACCTGGGCGTGCTCTCCTCCATCTCTCTGTCCTGGTTCCTCACTCTGTTCCTCTCGGCTCTGCCCTTCCACAGCGCCACTGTGCTCATTGACGCCTTTTTCTGTGACGGCATCACTGTCATCTTCCAGGTACAGTCCTTCGTCCTGAGAGCCTCCATTACACTTATTTACTCATTTAACCTATTTTAATGACTTAACTTGAGTGCCACTGGGGCCACTCCACAGAAGCCACCCTCAGTCTAGAGCTCAAAAGGCTTATTCCACCTCGTGACATCATACACCACAATGCTTTGAAGTCCCTTCGGCATTAATGTTTTCAGCGCTACAGTTTTCCCTTATTGCCAGTAGAGGGCATAAAGACACTAAAAACAGTTGTTTCAAAGCTGGGGCTGCATAGTGCTGGCTTTTGGTGACAGGCTATGAGCTTTAAAAACACAGAGGAGCCTTTTGTGGATCACGACCAATTCATGATGAAGAACAGTACAATTTTAGCAGGCTGTAGGACCTGTCCATATAAAGTCCTATATGTCCTCTAGGTGGCGCTGTCTGTTCTCTATGACAACATGGATGCTCTGCTGTCCTGTAACGATGAAGGGGAGGCCATGACAGTTCTGGGCCGGTAACACTCACTGGAGTTATTATTACAGCTACACTCTTTACACTGTCCACTATCTGTCCTTGCTGTTTTATCCCTCTTTTGTGTCCCCTCCTCTCTCTCTCCTGTCTCTTCCTCCTTTCTACGTTCTCTCACTGTTCCCTCCCCACTTTTCTCCCTCTTTTTATAATTTCTTTCTCCCCCTTTGCCCTGTGTCTCTTATCTCTCCCCCTTCTCTTCTTTATCTCTTTTGTCCCTCCCTCTTTCACTCCCCTCCCTCTTTTCCATCTCACCCGTCTCTCCTGCCTCTTGTCTCACCTGTCTAACCCGCCTCACCTGTCTCACCTGTTTGTGGGCAGTTACCTGGAGAACGTGGTGAACCCGGAGGTGGAGGAGCACATCCCAGTCCTGCACTCGGCCATCTCCTCCGAGGATCCTCCCAGTCCTCTGATAGACGTCTTCACCCTCATCAAGGAGTCCTACCAGGTCAGGAGGAAGAGGAGAACCAAGAGGAGAGGAGAGAGGAAAGGAGGAAAGAGGAGAACCAGGAGGAGAGGAGAGGAGCGAGGAGTGGAGGAGAGAGGAAAGGGGGAAAGAGAGGAACCAGGAGGAGAGGAGAGAGGAAAGGAGGAAAGAGGAGAACCAGGAGGAGAGGAGAGAGAAGCGAGGAAAGGAGGAAGAGGAGAACCAAGAGAAGAGGAGAGAGGAGTGGAGGAGAGAGGAAAGGGGGAAAGAGAGGAACCAGGAGGAGAGGAGAGAGGAAAGGAGGAAAGAGGAGAACCAGGAGGAGAGGAGAGAGGAGGAAAGAGCAGGGGTGGAGAGAGAAGGAGAGTGGAAGAGAGGAGAGAAAAGGAGAGAGGAGAGAAAAGAAGAGAGGAGAGAAAAGAAGAGAGGAGAGAAAAGGAGAGAGGAGTGAGTAGAGGAGGAGAGTGGAGGGGACCCATCTCCAGATTTTGTTTATTGTGCATGTTTTGGGTTGATGGGTGCCCGGAGGAAACCCACACAGACACAGGGAGAACGTGCAAACTCAACACAAAAAGTGCCCACCTGGGAATCGAATCTTCTTGCTGTGAACCATGAGTGCCACTCAGCCATTGTGCCGCCATGTTGTATTTTTAAGAAACATATCTGCATCTATTAAAAAGACAAAAACTGTTCAAAAGAAAAAGTAGTGTAACATATTCATCCTTGTTTCTTCTTTCTTCTTGCCTGCTTCCCTCTCCTCTCCTCCCTCTCAATCTCCTGTCCCTCAGAGGTTTGGGGGTCTTCGTGCAGACGTGATTGAGCAGATGAGGTTCAAACAGAGACTGAAGGTGATCCAGAGCCTGGAGGACACAGCCCAGAGGAGCGTGGTCAGTCTCTCCTCAGATACTTTCACTTTATTTGGATGTTTGCAGTGTGGGGGCTGTGGTTCTGTAAATATAGATAATAGATGTGATGTATGTTCCGGTCACAGGTCCGAGCGGTGATGACGGAGTCTGCGTTTTCCATTGAAGAACTGGAGGAGCTCTACTGCCTCTTTAAAGTACGTATGACAGATTTTTATCGTTCTCTAATCTTGACTTAATTTGGTGTAATTGTACCTGTTGTAAATATAAATTATAGTTTTACACAAACCAAGAAGCAAATCGAGAAGAAAAAATATGTTGAAAATTACAGTAAGTAGAGTTACTCTGGGATCATAACATTCATAGTAACAAATTTACCAGAGGTGGGTAGGCCAAAATACGTGTTCAAGAATTAATTTAAAAATATTATTCAATTTTATTGCTCATGTATAAGTAAAAAGTGGTCCAAGAAAGTACCAAGTGTCAACCTTCTAACCCAAACTGTTATTTAAAGAGTGTCCATATAGTACATATACATAATAAAAGTATTTTTTGTACTTTTATAGTAGTGTAGTAGTACTAAAGTTTCTTGTTTCCCCAGTCCAAGCACATGAGCAGCTGTTACTGGGGTCCCGGACCTGGTCCAGGTTCTGCCGGTCCGGACCTGGTGGTGCCGTATTTGGAGCAGCACCGTGTGGACCACGCCCACTTTAGTCAGATGATCACAGAGCTGTCGCCATGGAGATGGAACAGCCACACCCACAACATGGTCGCCCGCCTCTTCAGACTCCAGGATCAGAACCAGGATGGACTTGTCAACTTCAAGGAGTTCATCTACCCCCTCAGTAAGACCAGCTGTAGCCCAGTTTAGACCCTGATTAGTCCTGGTTTAGACCTGGTTCAGTGTGTTTTTATCAAATCAAAATCACTTTATTTGTCCCCTTTTATATAGTTGACCTGGTTTAGACCTGGTTTAGACCTGAAGCTTGTACTTTGAAGATGGATTAGAGGATTAGCGAGTTAACCTGGTTTGCTCCTGGTTTGTAGATTAAATTTAAATGTAGATTTGGTTGGGTTCCACTCTTGTCCTGGTTTAGTCCCAGTCTAGTCCTAGTCTAGTTCTGATGTAGTCCAGATTTAGTTCTGGGCTTAATCCCAATTTTGATTTTTACTTTCCAGCTGTGATGTATCATGGAGACCTGACAGAGAAACTGAAGCTGCTCTACAAACTGCACCTGCCTCCAGGTAAAGAGGGTCTTATTTTCAAAGGGTTATATGAGTCTGTCCCTGTGTGGATGTGGACAAAAGCACCACCACTGTGTTTGGAGTCATGAATAATGCAAGAATTATTCATGACTCCAAACACGAAGTCACAGGAGACGGACAGAATGTTTGTACAGACCTTTTTAATGGAGAATTTTGTCTTTGCAATGATTGTGGGTGCAGCAGTATTCTTCTCTTCCTTCCTAAATCCTTCCCTCCTTGTGTCCTTGTGTCCTTGGAGACCATGCAAGAGGCTATCTAAGGAGCTAGCTATGGACCTTTGAGATGCTACGGGCTTTTTACACCATATGTGGCAGCAAATGTGGCAGAAGACCTTCCAGAGGAAATACTTTTGAGGGAATGAACCTGTTATAGTCACCTGGCTCCCCCTGGAGGCTGTTGTGATGCTGCAGGACACAGAAGAGGGACACTTTTGTCTCTCCCTCTGCTCAAACTGCCCTGACACAGGATCTGCTGACCCTCCCTGACCAGTCCTCCTGTTAAACTGACCTGAGACTTTTGACTGAGACACAAAGGGACTGAGAAGAGCAGTGGAAATGCTGCTGCAGCAAAACAAATAAAGTATCTCTCTTTCTCTTTCTCTCTCTCCCCCTCTCTCCCTCAGCCCTCACTCCCGAGGAGGCGGAGTCAGCTCAAGAGGCCGCTCAGTTTTTCACTCCTGACAATAACAAAGGTACAGCTTGTGCCCTCTGTTTCGCTGTGTCTGTGTCCAATACTTATGGCTCCTTCCTCACTCCTCTCGCTTCTCTCCTTTTCTCATCCCTTCTTTCTGTTCTCCCTTCCTTCTCTTTTCTCCTCCATTCCTCTCCATCCTTCTCTTTTTCAACCTTCCTTCTTTATCTCCTTCTTTCTCTGTCCTTCTCTTACTTTCTTTTTCTTTCTCCTCCTATCTTCCTTCTCTCTCCCCTTCCCTCTCCTCTCATCCCTTCTCTCTCTCTCTCTCTCTCTCTCTCTCTCTCTCTCTCTCACTCTCTCTCTTCTTCCTTCCTTAGATGCTTCCTTTCCTTCCACTGAGGACAGGAAAGAGGATTCAGGTCTGTTCATTTAAGTTTTCTCCAACTCTTCTCAGACTTGTATTACAGTGTGTGTGATGTAATGGGAACAGTGCAAACCGTCGTCTAACGTGGATCTGGTGTTTCTTTAGCGCTTCAGAAGTTGAATTTGGAGTGATCTGTTCATGTTTTAACTACGTATTTTCAAGACGCCATGTTGCAGCTCAACTCTGTACATACTTTATTCTCCAGTTTTGTTTTCTTAATCGGTGATATGCATAGGATTTGGCAGTGTTGCGCATTTTGGTACAAATGAAAAAAAAAAAATCCATGCATCCGTAAGACGCAGAAGTCAATGGATTTGTTTCTTTTATTAAGCCATTTTACATCAATATTATGATTTAAATTATAATTTGCACATAGATTATAACTCTAGAGCAGACACAAGCACAGTATGTCTTCTTTAAGGAGGAGGTGGGTTTATGAGCGCACACTCATAGCAAATACTGGAGGTGGCTCTTTTTCCGCATCTCGGTGCGCACTGGCCCTTATTTGTGTGTAGTATTTTTGCCTTTTTAAATCAATACTTTGTGTTTTTGCAGCTGAAGGGAAAACTGAAGGGGAAAACTCGGAGAAGAAAGGTAAACAGCAGCACACACAAACACAAACACTCTTTGAATAACACTTAATGATATCACAGCGGACATTTTCACTGTGGACATTTTGAGACGCCGTCTGTTCCCTGTATAACCTCTGTATGACCTTTGTATGACCTCTGTATGACCCCTCTCTGACCCCAGTATGACCCCGTCTCACCCTGATGCGTGTGTTTCAGAGGAGAAAGTGAAGGATTACCGCTTCTACCTGCGACAGTGGGCCAAAGAGCACGAGCCGAGGAGAGAGAGCATCAAAGACCTGCCCCGAATGAACCAGGTACTGCACCTGTACATACAGTACTGCATTCACCAGTACTGCATACACCAGTACTGCATTCATCAGTACTGCATTCATCAGTACTGCATTCATCAGCACTGCATTCATCAGCACTGCATTAATCAGTACTGCATTCACCAGTACTGCATTCACCAGTACTGCATACACCAGTACTGCATTCACCAGTACTGCATACACCAGTACTGCATTCATCAGTACTGCATTCATCAGTACTGCATTCATCAGTACTGCATTCACCAGTACTGCATTCACCAGTACTGCATTCACCAGTACTGCATTCACCAGTACTCCATACACCTGTATGTATACCATGTACTGTTGAGGACATGTAGTAGTAGTAATACTGTAGTAGCTGTAGTCGTAATGGTATTTGTGTATTTTAGGAGCAGTTCATAGAGCTGTGTAAGACCCTGTACTGCATGTTCTCGGATCAGAAGCTGTAGTAGTAGTAGTAGTAGTAGTAGTACTATAATACTGTAGTAGTAATAGTACTTGTGTATTTCAGGAGCAGTTCATAGAGCTGTGTAAGACCCTGTACTGCATGTTCTCGGAGGACCCGTGTGAGCAGCAGTTGTACCACTCCATCGCTACAGTCGCGTCTCTGCTGCTGCGTATCGGGGAAGTGGCCAAACGCTTCACAAACCACGCCTCCAAACCCACAGACTCCGCCCCCAGCCCCACAGAGCCCGCCCCCAGCCCCCCCTCCCCTCAGGGACGAACCGCCGACGCCGATTGGTCCATCAGTTTCGAGCAGGTGCTGGCGTCTCTGCTCACGGAGACGCCGCTCGTGGACTTCTTCGAGAGGAAGGCGCTGCTCCGAGACAAGATGGCCGCCGCGCCGAGGAGCAGGAGGGAGTCTGAGTCAGAGCCGCACAAGTGATCAAGAGGCGACACAAACAAACACTGTCTGAAAAAAACTACAGTCCACAACATTCACTGCTACAAACACTGGCTGTGTCCGAATGTCCCCCCTAGCTCCTCACCCCTCACTCTCTACATAGTCCTGCACTCTTTAGCGCCCCCTACAGTGCACTCACTCACAGAGAGACTCGGACACACTGCTCACTACATTCAGGTTACGTGACTCTGGCGTTTGGGTGAAAAAGTCCACTAATCTCTGATAAAACTTGATTTCTGTCATAAATAATGATCACACAAGTGTTTATGGACTAATAATGATAATACAAGTTTTTGTCCACCTGGATTTCACGCAAACGGGCTGGATTATCCGATTTTTGTCTGGGATGTTGAAATGATTTTAAGATAAAGCAGCCAACACCAACATCTTTACAGCATAAGTTTCTTTTATTGCTGGGTTTCAGATGACATCACAATATTCTGTAGGCCAATTATATTTAATACAGATGGGGGCAGCTAAAATTAATTTGATTAAAATGCAGATTCATGCAGGGCGTTTACGTTTTAGATATTTCATTGCACAGTCCAATGTAAAATGAAAAAACTCTATAGCCCACATCTGAGAGAATGACATCATCACGTTGTACAATCTGAAAACCACCAGGAGTGTTTTATTCATAATTAGGGATCAAAACCAGCGCTTCCGTCTGCTTCATTCAGTCGTGCTTCCTCCAGTCGAAGCCCTGTCTCTGTCTGCTGGTCTCCTAGTCTTGTGAAGGTGCATTGTGGGAAACTTTGAGTGCACTACTTTTTCACCTGCTGGACATTTGGACGCCGCTGAAAATGGCGTGAACACTAAATAGTGTCCTAAGCAGGGAACAGCGAGAACATTTGGACACAGCCTCTGTCTGCAGCTCCAGTCCAGAACATTCACTGCTGTAGGGCTGCGACGTGATGATGTCACTTCCAGGCCCAACCGGAAATTTCACCGGCAACTTCTAGCTTTGTTTTTGTTCATTATAATTTAAACAAGAGACAGTTACCATTCAAAAGTGTATGTCTAACCACAAACTGTATCAAATATGTAAATAATTTAGTAATAATCGAGAACAACGTGGCATTACCGGTGTGTGTCTCTCACTAACTCCCGGTTACCGCTAATGCTTCTTATCTCAACCTCGTGCACTTTCTGACACACTTTTAACCTTGTTAGCGTTAAACAACGGCGATCCTTTTTAACGTGAGACGTGTCATTGCTAAAAAAGGGACATGTCCATTGTTTTCAGCCGTTACTGCGCCTCAGACCCGGAAGTGACATCACACTCCGTAGAGTCACTGGTCAAAACTGTATCAAAAATAAAATGTCAGAGCCGTGGAACAACCCGATAAACCGCTACTACCACAGACCGTATTTGAAGTGCACTGAGGGAGCGTGACGTCGCCAGGCCGGCTTCAGCCAAATGAAGCTCATCGAGGCTGGCCTTTGTAGCAATTAATCTGGAGCTAAATTTCATATTTGAGAGACAAAAGAGCCAGTCAGGAGCGAGCGTGCTAAAGGTACACGCCCCTTCCCGCCGCACATCTGGTTAGACGGGGGGGTGACAGCCAAGTGGGAAAGAAAACACCTGATTGGTCTGTTAATAATGTTCATATCTTGCTTTAGGGACAAAAAGTGAAGTGAAATAAAACCCCAGGATCATTTAGAGTGGGTTAATATGAAGTTTTTAAGGTCAGAATGAAGAGGCTCACAGCAGCAGTTACTGAGAGAGAGGCTACCATTTTTCTATAGAAAGTAAATTGGAGCCAGAGTTAATGGAGCCAAATCTCGCCCATGCTCACTTCCTATGTAGAATGCAGCGGCTAGCGGGCTAGCTACAGTATATCCATATACAGTCTGTAGTCACTACGAGTAAAAACGTAAATGTCACTATAAAGTCACAACACTTTTAAATGAATGAAGTTTAATATTTAGCGTCTCCGTAAATAAATGATTTGCCAGTAACTGTAAATTTGACCCGTGACGACGCACTCCTGACCTCTGTTTATGATTTGAGTGGGTTGGACCAGTTAAGACGTAATGTCGGGTCAAATTTCACTAACGTTACGCTGGAGAAAATCAAAGGTTAAAGCTGCACTGTGGAACTTTTCTGGTGGAGCGTCTGCCACTCGCTTTTCTCCATGGAGATGTTATTGCTTTGTCTGAAATGTTTCAGTGTATGGAGTTAAACATTTCTGTCTCCAGGGAGACCAAACCAGACCCAGTTACAGGTCAGATCTGTGGAGAGGCGACCCCGCTCACAGTCAGAATGTCTATAAAACCACCTGTAATTGAATAAATGTAAAGTAGAGATGTTTAATGCCACACTGTGGAACATTCCAAGCAGAGCAATGACATTTCTATAGAAACAAGCAACTGACCTCCAACCGAAAAGTTCACCGTGTCACTTTTCGGGTGGATGGTCTGCCACCTGCTTGTCCCCATGGATATAGTCAGGCTTTGCTGGGAAATTTCCACAGTAGAGCTTTAAAGAGTCAAATAGCGTACAGTTTAAGATATATTTGTTAAATAAGTGCAAGATAAATTATGCTCTCCATTAGAAAAGTTACACAATGCACCTTTAAAGTAAGAAAAGTGAGGATGGAAAAAAAAAAATTATACTATTAAGCTGTTTACCATAAATAGTTTTTAATCTAAATATTTTAACTAAATGAAAAGTCTTAATGCATTTATTGATTATGCATCCCCATTATTTGATGTTTTTCACCATGTTTCTGACTGGGTTATTTCAAGTTGAATTTTCTGCCAATAAAAAGAGGAATAAAATATGTAATCCACTGAAAAACCTGAATAAATCCTCCAGGGATACTAAGGAAATGGACTCGATTTTCAATACTGATTCAGATACCACGATGATAATAAAAAACTCAATAAAATGTGATTTTTCAGCATTAAATCATAGTACTTTCTTTTCTATTCCCACATGGTCTTTTATTTGTGTAATCCCTCAGTGGTCCATGTTCGTTTACTAATCTATGTGCTCTTGTACTTGTAATACTTTAAAATTATCAAAATTATTCTAAAACTATTCAGGAAAGGTTCATTTCTGTCCTGTAAATAGACTTTAGTATCAATATTTGTTCAAATTAATTTATAGTTTGTTTTTTGATACTTTTGACAACCCTGTTCACTCGTCCAATCTACTCAAATCAAGACTTTGACTCTGATTTCAAGTCATTTTCTTACAATGTTTTTTTTTTTTTTTTTTTTTTACAATGCAGAGCTGTGATTGCAAAACTGGCATTAAGTCTTTGAATCTGTAATGTTTTTATATCTACATTATGAAAAAGTGTACTAAAACGTGTCATGTAATAATACAGGACGTGCTCCACTGTGTTTTTAAACTCCACGCACCTTCACCATACACCTTCTCTACCGAACTGTAAAGGTAAAAGGAGCTGTTCACTTGAAAACTACCACTATGTGACATCACAAGGTGGAACAGAGCATTCTGAGTTTTGCAGACTAATAATAAAGTGTTACTCAAACGTGTGAGTGAAACAAAACACAACTCCAGGTGAAATTTTTGACCTAATGATTCTGAAACCATTCCTAGTCCTAGTGTGTATTATATTCTTTACATTAAAAGGTTCTGTCACTTTAAGAGACCCAGAGGTGTTGTGGGAGTCACTATTCTATATGCACATTTAAAACTACACAAACACACACTGTTGTCTCATTTTTGATCTAGTTTAAAGTACAGACATTGTGCCCTGGGAAGTGCTCACGTACCCCTAGGAGTTCCCGGACCTCTGCTTGAGAAACACTGCTTTGTATTTCTATATTTTTGATTCCACCTGGGGCTACAGCCAAGTGTTTGTGATCAGAAACTCTATAAGGAACAGTGTGATTGGAACAACAGGGCCACGTCTCGCTTCCTTCTCCTTGAATCCTCGAGCTTCCATTTTTCAGCTGTCAATCAAATGTGTCATGTTTGGTATTTTTTTAGCTACATAATACGAAACACTGTGCATCATAGAAACGTAGAAAGTAGTAAAGATGAAGAAAAAGAAACACTGAATGAGATGTAGGCCCAAACGTGGGATTGGTAGTGTATTTGGTTTAAAAGATGATGTAATTGTAATTTTAATCCAACAAGAAAAAAAAACCAATACTTCAATATCCTACCTTCAATATCCAATTTTCACCAGTGTGTTTTGTCTTTGTCCCTTTGTCGAGGTAGGATCTAGATGGTGTGCCAAAGAGTTTCACTATAACCTTCAACTTTATAAGAGAAACATGTTAGATGAGGCTTATTCATATGATTTACTGTTTACGTAAAGGTGGGACATAGATATAAAAAAAATGAGATAAGCAAAATTCATTGTTAAAAAGGGGGTGTTATGAAAAATCTACTTTTTGGAGCTTTTTACCATGTTATAACATTCCCTCATCAAAAACACGCCCAAAGAGGTTTTAGATGTCATCCATGTATGCTGTACTGACCAATGCAATCTGCCCTCTGACCACAAGATGTCCCCGTACACAAAAACGCCACAAAAAAACGAGCGTATTCCACATTTATTCATTTAAAAACATGACAATCTTCAAAATATAAATACATCTTTAGCTCTCCCGCACACAGACACACACACACACAGCCCTGATTCAAAACTCACAATGGCGCAACCACCAACCACCGGCAAACCTCCTCCTTTACATTATCCCATTATTGGACGTTCCAAGGTGTTGGTTAGTTAGTGTTAGTGACCAAAAGATACAGGAAAAGATATGGAAAAGTATGGCTTAAACTGATCAATTCTGTTTGTATTGATCGGACTGGATAAGACTGCCCCCTAGTGGATTTGGCTATTAAAGCTGCATTGTGTAACTTTTCTGCTGGGGGGTCCGTCAGATGCTTTTCTCTATGGAAATGTTATTGCTTTGTCTGGAATGTTTCACAGTGTGGCATTAAACCTTTCAATCATCACTGAGACCAAACCAGACCAAGTTACAGGTCGGATCTGTGGAGAGGCGACCCCGCTCACAGTCAGAATGTTTGTTTTTCTAGGTATTTTCGAGCTCTAAAACCACCTGTAATTGAATAAATGTAAAGTAGAGCTGTTTAAAGTCACACTGTGGAACATTCAAAGCAGAGCACTGATATTTCCATAGAAACAAGAAGGTGACAGAGCCTTCACCAGGAAAGCTACACAATGCACCTTTAAGTAATACTATCGGAGTTGTTCTTTTTTTTTATTATTAAGTGCAAATCTGTACTGGACCAGGTTTTATCAGCGTTGACTCAAAATCTACTTTAAATTCTTTTTTTTTTTTTTTTTTAAACTCAGAATTCTGTATTTTGATTGGAAATAACTTGTGTTTTCGTAGAGAATTGAACCCCTGTATTACCTTATTGATGAATAGAGACGTTTTATCGATTATAGGTTATCATTAGCAATATTGGAGGAATTTCACAGATATCGGTATTGAAAAATTTACCGTTATTTGGCACCAATATTTTTCTGAAGCCAGATATTTTTGATTTTTGGCCAAATATTATCGGATATCGTGTCAATTCAAAAAAATCTATATCAAACCATCCCTATTTAGTATCTATTTATGTAGTACTTATTATTATTACTAGTTTTATTTTAATATTATCATCATTATTATTAACTATTATTATTAATAATATTAGTAGTAGCAGTTGTTGTAGTAGCAGTAGTAGGTGTAGTAGTAGTAGTTGCATTATTATTATTATTATTATTATTATTATTATTATTATATACCAGCTCACTTTAGACTTACAAAATGTTCTTGTAGCAGTTAAATCGTTAATATAAAAATCACATTTCCCATTAAAAGTCTTATATTCCTGTTCAAAATTCTTCCATCTTCCATCTATATTTTTGGAAATATTTAATAATTCAACTTAGTACTACAATTACATTTTGAAAACAAGTCAATTCATCCACATTGTACTTTTTTCCGCTGTTACTGCATTTATTTTTCTGCTCGTTTATGGTTTCTGTAGACTGCAATCCTTCTTCTAACCAGTAGGGGGCGCTTGTGATAATTATTGACGTGTAAACACTGACAGTTTAAGATACTGAGGCTGCTTTAAGATCTTTCACAACACACACGAGTTAAAAATCCACTAACCTCTTCTGTGAAACCTCCCCACACCAAAACGTACCAAAGCACTTACCATAATGTACAACGCGTCTGTACAATATTAACAGATGAATCATACAAAAACTGAATCGCTCTCACAGGGTTAAAACCGCATTCACTCGTTCACATTGACTTTGAGATGGGAGTAGAAAATGGCAGACAGTTCAAGTAGTTTAAAGGGAACACTCCACACACAATATTAATGTAATGTAGTTTAAGTCTGTTTACGCACTCAGTAATTACATAATTATGCTTCTGTGGGGTATTATTATGCTGACCTGTAACATATTTAGATCACCGTGTTACCTTTTATTGTTTTGAAAATGTTATAGTCGCCGAAAACAACTGTATTAACATGTTTAATGAGAGGGAGAGATCGCTAGATTACTCAAACCTGTTCAGGCAGGTTTTGATGAGGGAACAATGTTATAACATGATCCCCAAAATGGACTTTTGTGACAATGTTATAATGCTGTGACCTCATCAAAAACAGACCTGGAGTTGTGTTTTGTTTCATTCACGTTTGAGTAACACTTTATTATTAGTCCGTCTACATCTCCAAATCTCAAAATGTTCTGTTCCACCTTGTGATGTCATAAAGCGGTAGTTTTCAAGGTAACAGCTCCTTTTACCATTTGTTCAGTAAATATTGACAATTCCAGGGCTGAAATCAGCCAAATCATTCGAATGAAGGTGTATGGAGTTTAAAAACACAGTGGAGCACTTCCTGTATTTCCACATGACATCACAAGGTGGACCAGAGTGTTTTCAGTCTAAATACACCGGGTTTGTGTGTTAAACGTGTGAATGAAACAAAACACAACTCCAGGTGTGTTTGTGATGAGGGACATTATAACAGATCAGACAATAGTGTGATACGGGCCCTTTAACAGTGAAACGTGTGAATAATCCTGTGTGTGGAGTGCTCCTTTAATCCCAGCTTTACGGTATCTTGGTGTGTCGTGTGGGACAGTGTGGTGCTCACGCAGAGGCAGTGTCCAGTGTCCAGTGTCTGGGACAGTAGACTCCCACCTGTCCCCGCCTCTTCCGCAGTGTCCAACAGCCGGTCCTCAGCCTGTATATAGTGTGTCCACAGTCAGTAGACAGTCCTGTCCACAGTCCTGTCCCTGTCCACAGTCCGTCCACAGTCTGTCCACAGCCTGTCCACCATCTGTCCTCATAGGTCTGTCCTGTGGCGTTGCACAGTTGTGTGTTACGACGCTTTGCCCAGTTCTATCTTCTTCTGGATGACGCGCGCCGAGTGGTAGATCAGGGAGTCGATCAGACCAGCAACTAAAGAGGAGACAACAGATCCTAATGATGACTTTTTATTCAAGTTTACACAACTTTATGTCTAAGATCTGAAAAGGAACAGGCAGAAGCCTAGTGCTAACACACACTTCCCGATTATCGAACAATAAAACGCTTTATAATTAATGCAGACAGCACACAGTGGACGGAGAGCTGCTTATACAATATATCTAATGGGACAAGACAATTTTTGATAAAACATGGGGAAAAATGGGGTAATGGCCTAACATTCTGGCTGTATAAATCATGTAACAGACTGACCTGTGAAAACTCCTCCGATGATAGCACAGACTCCTGTGAGAAAATGTGTCAATGATCTGAACACAAACACGAAATGGTCAGGGACAAGAAAAACATGAAATCATCATTTCTAATAAACACAGTGTACAGTTGTGTCACCAGAAATATAAAGTCTAGTATTTTCTCCAAAAACAGAAGATTTTCATTTATGAACCAAAAGTGGAAGTCCTACCTGTGTTTCTCTGTGAATTTGACCATCATTGGAGACAACTCGTATAAAACAAAGACCCCAGGCAGTCCCTGGTCCCCAATCAGACCGTTGGCCACTTTTTCATGACGAGTGACGGAGAACTGGTTTGTTTTGACCACCTTAAAAAAAAAACCAAATGAACAGGAGAATGGGAGGGAGTACTTCACCAGTGTCTGGTGATGATTAAAATAATACAATGTAGTTCAGGACTCACCTCTCCGTCTGTTTTGACGTAAACTGTAGGAACTATTTTCACAAAATACTGGTACATCATTGAGGCTGTGAAGAGAGGGGGAAAAAAAGTTATTTAATTCATGCACAGAAAGAAACCTGTCACCATAGCAATTAATAATTTAAAGGCCCTGTACCCAGTTTTTTACATGTATCTGAACAAAATGTGTCTTGCCCCAGTACATCTATATAGACGATATTGGGCATTTGAATCGTTCCCAGATGACAAAGTAAATAATAAATGTTGCCTGTGATACATCCCCTTCACCATGGGGAGGCGCTCTTAAACGCTCTAGTTCATATGAGCGCTGCTTTTCTCTTCCGGTGTGATGGTGCGCTGCTAAACGGTATTTAAACTTACTCTGCTCCGAAACAACCAAAGTGTTCAGCTTTATTTTGCCAGGACACGCTCGGTGAACCTAACACGTCGCGGTAAGTCACGTTTGCACCTCGATCTGAGCATTTTTACAAGAAACGTGAGCTTTGAAGGTGAAACGTGGGTCTGTTTTCCTGCCAAGGCCATAGGTGACGTTAACGGCTAGTTAGCACGCTAGGCTAAATAGCACGTCAAATTTCGGGTCCAAGATTTTTTTTTCTTTGTTTTAATCATGACTTTAGGTAAACGTGTGATCGTTATCATAAGATCAAGTCGCTGCTCTGGCTAAATTAGACTCAAAAGTCCAAAGAAGTGAAATATTATCAGTTTACGTGGGGTGAAGTACAAGTTGAGTAAATAGTTAAGCTACGTTTGATTGTTGTGTAACGGAGTCTGTTTACTCAAAGATTGTTGTGTGCTATAGATGAACACGTATTATTTCAGTAAAATGTGTTAAAACAGAAGAAAGAACAGCTGAAGTACACAGTGTTCATAATGGCCAGGTGACAGAAATGACCAACCCACTTATGTACAGGGCGCAGATAAAGACTCACCACCTGGTGACTGTTTGCAAAGAAAATTTTCTGTCGTCTAAGTCTTAATGTAAACTTGGGAGGTTTTACAGAACAGGTACAGTTAGCACAGTAATGCCCCAGCACCACCTTTATGTCGACATGTTTCATCACCTTTGTGTTGATGATGATCTCAGGAGGTCCCCGGATGATACGGGGAAAGATCTGAATGTATGCAGTAGTCTTTAACAAGACTGAACAGCCTTCAAATGCAGTGGTAAATATAAGAATCTATATTTGTTGCCCTACCACAGTGGTTCCCAAAGTGGGGCTGGAGACCCATGGGGGCGTTAGAAGCATCACAGGTGAATGTCTGCACTACCAAATTAAAATCAAACCGTAGACATGTGGCTACTTTTTAATTTTGCTGACAGCCTTCAGGGGTCACAAATGCCAACAGTTATGGGGCATCTGAAAGGTGGAGAACCGCTGTAATAAACAGGAAGGATGTACAAAATGTCAATTTAAAATGTGTATTTTTGGCTTGTAGTGTTGCATCTCTTGATGTTTATGTATTGTTTTCCTCTTGTTTCCTCATTTACTAACAGTGAATATTACACACATTTAGCTGACTACAAAAGTGTTCCTCCTCTCCTCAGATGCCAGTGGCGGTGGGGCCGTACGGACAGACTCAGCCCTCGTGCTTCGACAGGGTGAAGATGGGCTTCATGATGGGCTTTGCTGTGGGGATGGCAGCGGGAGCCATGTTTGGAACTTTCTCATGTCTCAGGTACACGTCACCACGGCACAATTCACAACTTTCAGGGACTAGAACGGAGTTTACCGTGACGGCAAAGTTGGCAACAATTAGCATGCTAGTAGCGCATTTCCTGATTATCAGACAATAAAAACGCTTTATAAATCAGATGCAGACAGAATACATCTGTACTGAGGCAAGATTAATTTTCCTAAAAATCAGGTAAAGTCCCTTTTTTAAGTCAATCAACTTCAGTCAGTATAAATATAAATATGCTGACATATTTGACCGTGAACCCTGAACTAAGAATCGATAATTCTTCATCTCTGCTCCTGAGACCTCTCTAATCACTTTTTTCCTCTCCAGGATCGGGATGCGTGGCCGGGAGCTGATGGGAGGAGTGGGGAAGACCATGATGCAAAGCGGGGGTACTTTTGGGACATTTATGGCCATTGGAATGGGCATCCGCTGCTGAGGACCAACTAAACAAAAATATACCCCCAATTTACCCAATTCTTAAAGAATCATCACTAAACAATGGGACTGTTCCAGATACAACAACATTAAGAAATCTGTTTGCTGGCTGTCTTTCTAGTTTTGTCAATAAATGCTCTGAAATGTGAGTTTGTGGTAAGTTTGAATGGATAATCACAGGTTCAAACTGTTGAGATATTTAGGCCTGTCACTGTAATGATCATGACTACATGGACACATATTCATCTTTTATTTATTGAACTAGATATTTAAGGCTCAATATTTTTCGATACATTTTACAGACTTTTAAACATTTGAGCTGCAGAGGGTATAATAATGACATAATTATGACTTTATACTAATTATCTAGTAATTAGTAGTGAGTCATTGCGCCATTTTTTTGCTGATCATTTTAGTTTAAGGTTCAAATTAATGTGTCATTGGTAGAGCTGTAACTATTATTCATGACATGCCAATGCAGAATTATTATTTTTTGGACATTTTCATTTGTCAAATATAATTCACTTTATTCGTACATATTCTCTAACTAAAAGCCTTCAGTCACCTTATTTCAACCTTCATTGGTTAAAAATACATTTAAAGCCTCAAAGTTGACTAGTCAGCTACTAAAATAATCGTTAGTTGCAGCCCAAGTCATAAAATGATCTTATATTACAGTTGGAACATTTTCTGTACAAATAATGCACTTCAAAATGCGTTATCGTGACTAGGGTTGTCAAAAGTATCATAAAAACATACTAATCAGTACTAAAAACTAATACCAAAAATAGGCCTGTCATGATAATTACTACAACTTATTGTTCAATATATGAAAGCTGGAACTATGTATTTTGGGGCTCAGTATTTATCATGTATTGTACAATGTACAATTTCTTTGCTATAGTGGGGAATTTTAACTATGTTTCTGTACTATGATAAGAGGGTAGAATAATAACTAATTATTGGTTCATTCTGCAGTTTATTTGTTAAATCTCAGGCTTTTTAACGATACTGTCTATTTAAAAATAAGTTTCCTGAGATCATCCTGCTTTGGGTCAGTGTTTTAATATTGTTTATCGCAATATTTCGCTGTAGCAGTATATTGTGCTTTAAAATTTGTTATTGTGACATGCCTGTGACCTTTCCTGAACGATTTTATCTCAACCTTTAACAGAACTATATGGTACAATAAACAAATAATATTACTTTGTGTTGAGCATTACAGTATTGTCTAAAAAGAGATTTTAAAATGATCATTTGGATATAAATCTGTATTGAGTTTATTCAAAATCAAGTTTGAAACCTTAGTATCGTGACACTAACACTAATTACAACAGCCCTAAAGGTATTTGTTCTGTACCTTGTGGTGCAGTGACGTTGGTCCCGTCCAGAGGGTTGACGATTCCTGGATAATCTTTCCCAAACGAAAGATGTTTGATCATATGGGTCATGTTTATCTGAAGAAAAAAAGCAGCACAAGAAATAAGGTTACAATAGTTAGTAATAGAACTGTTTTTAAGTGGACGTTTTGATCTTTTTTGGTTAACTACCATCTACACCTGTCTGGTCACAATAGTTTATTTAAAAACCTAATTTTTTTCACCATGTATTGAACCAAAATGTGTCTTGTGCTAGTACCCCATTGTATAAAGCAGCTCTTGGGGTCAAAATAAGTCCACTATGTGCCGTCTGCATCTAATCTAATCATAAAGCGTTTAATTGTCCAGGAAGTGTGCATTAGCATTATAGTAACTGTTATGCATATATAATCATCTCTCTGAATGCAGGTAATGCAGGTAAGGTAAGTGAGGAATAACTTTGGACCAATGCAAACCGTTAAAAATGTGGAAAAAACCAGGCACAGCTCCTTTAAATCTTCTCTAACCTCGCCATTGTAATATTATGGTAAAGTAGGATTTTACTGCATCAACATGGAGATTCAAAATGCAATGTTTGGGATAATTTATTCGCTCTGCTGTACTTACATTGTCCAAGCCGAAACTCTGTAGGTCATGAACTGGGGAGACAAAGAAAATGTCCCATATCAATTACACTGCTAAAAGGACAAAGAGATAACAGCACATAAACAAAGTAAATACCAGTCTTTTCAGTTATAACAGACACATTTTAAGGACTGATGTGTGCGTCTCCATTACATTTATATCATCCATTACACTAGGCCTGTCACAATAAGTACTATATTGACTTATTGTTCAGTATTTGCCATTTTCTATGTAATTTTATCAAACAGTCAAATCATTCAAGCTCTAGTGTGTCCTATGAGTCGTATCCCGGTTATGAGTCGTATCCCGGTTATGACAGTATTCTGACTATGGTGTTCACATGCGCTCAGAGAAACCAGGATACTCATCCCTGTGTACATGCACCATTGGAGTATCCCGGATATTCAGACTGGTTGCTATGGTAACTATGGCACAGATATGGCAAGGAGCTAAACATGTAAAAACTTTGCTAATTTCAGGCTTTTTAACAACAAAAAAGAAGACAAACATTCAAGTAAGAACATTAGACACTGTCACAGCTTCAGTAAAAGTCGTTTTTAACAGTTGAAAAATAAAACAGAGTCTCACAGAGTCAGTTTGGTTCAAGAGCAGCAAACAGACACAGAGGTGAGCCTGGTGTTAAAATGTGGCTGTATTAAACAGTAGACTGCTCTATTTTGTTTATAAGTATAGAATATTATTACATAAAAAGTCCTGGTAGGAGTTTTGAGAAATCTGGATACTGCGAAAAACCCAGTAAGAGTATCCTGGTTTCTCATAATCGGGACACTGGCATATCCAGGATACTGAAATTAGGACACTCACAAAACCGGGATATTCAAAAAACCTGATCAAATCCGGGATACTCAAACACATGCATTATAACATGCATTGTATATTTAAATTTTTATTCTTATTATTTTAATATACTTACTATGTACCAAATATTGTGTTCTTACTACTTTATTAATCCAATTCAGTCTTTATTATGTAAAATTTGAGCTGTAGAGGGCAGAAAATATAACTTCTATGGCTAATTACCGGTATGTTTTTTTCTGCCACTTACTGGTTGCAGCTCAGTCTTTTAATGGCGTTATGTGTTTAAAAATCAGTTTACTGGTATTATCTTTTTGTGTAAGTGGCAAAAGGTATTTTCAATATTATTATCATCATTAAATTTCTCTGTAGCAATTTATTGTGCTTCAAAATGTGTGAATGTGACAGGCCTATATTACAGCCACACTGTGTATTGAAGATGCATTGTGTAACTTTTCTGGTTTCTGAGGGTCCGTCAAATGCTTTTCTCCATGGAGATGTTATTGCTTTATCTGGAATGTTTCACAGTATGGCATTAATCCTTTCTATCTTCATGGAGACCAAACCAGACCAGGTTACAGGTCAGATCTGTGGAGAGGCGACCCCGCACACAGACAGAATGCATGTTTTTTCTAGGTATTTTTGAGCTCTAAAACCACCTGTAACTGAATAAATGTAAGGTAGAGCTGTTTAATGTCATACTGCGGAACATTCCAGGCAGAGAAATGACATATCCATAGAAAAGATGACGGACCCCCACCAGAAAAGTTACACAATGCACCTTTAAGTAGTATTGGCAGTATACTTTTTTTTTAAAACCTTTTTCTTTTCTAATACAAGTTAGACTAGAAACTAAGCCTATTTTAAAACAGTATTTATATGTACCATGCAAACATCAGTAGAAAAAGGGTAAAACTCATGATGCTTTTTATCAGAGGTGAGAGAAAGGAAATAGAGAATGTTTAAAGGGCTTGTATCTGATTTTAATTTATTCTTGTCAAGATAAAAGCTCTTTACACCTTACATTTACTGTTGTCTTTTTGCATAGAATTATTTCAGGTAACAACTATTATTAAGTTATTGATAGGACCACCTTTTTTCATCACATAGGGGACAGTGTAACTAAGAATAATGAGAAACCAACCGCCTGAGTCTATCCCAGACAGTTGTGGTGCAAAATCACAGCGTCAGAAGTGATTAAGTGGGCAGGGCTAAAGGGTGAGTAGGTGAGGCAAATGGTTAAAACCAAAACATGTTCCTGACTGGAGGTTTGAAATCAGGTACAGGCCCTTTGATGAAACTAAAGAAATTCTCTGTCAGAGATCTTTTGTTGTTTGAGTGAGATTTGTAGTTTAGGTTTAAGAAAAAAAATGAAACAGGATCAAAATCTGCAAAGAAAAGGACTTACTTTCCACAGCGTGCACTGCAGAAAGGAGAGAGAAGAGCCACTTTAATCAACCAGCAACAACAAACACTGTGATTAGACTCAGACATGAGGGGCTGGACAAGCTCATAGGAAAACTGTATGAAGCTGTATAATGTGGAGAGCCCCAAAGTCACATTAGCAGAAGTGAGTCTTGTCTCTGGTTTCTGCTGTACAATAACACAGTAATTACTGAAGGAGATTTAACAGGAGAATAAACAGTGGCTCAGGGAAAATAGTGATCTCAGGGAAATTGTGGACAGTCTAGGGTTGCCCAGTTTTGGAAAAATATAATATTAAGTATTAGATTTGTTGAGTTTAAAAAGTAAACTCAGACTGCACATTTTAAACAGTGAGGGACAGTAGACAGTAACAGCTACACTATAGTGCTTGGAAATGGATAAAAAAGTGCACGGATCACATATATGTGTATGAAAGGGAGCTGCAGAGGTGCTGTTTGACACACTTGTCTGACGAGACACTTTGGAAGAAAAGACCACCGCATTCGCGTAGAGCACCAGGGAAGCGTGTGCATATTCACCGGCCCCCGTCTGTCGCTTGAAGCACATCGTCACAAAAATAAGTTCTCTGATGCCTCTCACGTGTCTCCTGGTGTTTGAATGATACACGGTGTGAACAAGGCTGACTCAAAAGTGACGTTTACAGAACTAAACCTAGTGTCACTGGGGTCGGTCCAGAGAGGCAGTAACATGTCTGAAAATAACCTAAATGTCCAATGAATTTCAGAAAATGTAGTAGTAATTGTAGTATAGAAACTACAGTGGATCTGCAAAGAACTAAAAGACATTCTATTATCTATTCTAAATATAGCAGCTTTTGCGATTTGATAATTGCTCCAACTCAAATTGTGCAACCCTAAAGTCCCATTTCCTTTGGGTTTCTGTCCATGAAGGATCACAGTTTACTGGACATGTTACCACATTCTGCATCAGATTTGTAAAAGTTATTGTAAATGATGGTGCTACTGTTAAATTTCCTTCACTATAAACAAAAGGACCACATGGGGAAATGGTGTGAATACAGAAATAGCAGTCATACAGTGAAACCACTAAACCCAGAGGTGTAAAATAGATGAGATGTTGTAATTTTCATGCAGAAGGAAGTGTCCAGACTCACCGTGAACGTGTGACTGCTGGAAACTTTTCCCTGGAGCAAAGTGGAAATTTCCTGCCACCTGAAAAACAAAACCACAGACACAAACTTTCATTTTCAAATTTATATGAATTAATCCTTATACTATTTCACTGAAAGCCTAAATGTGTTTTACATCACTACATTTAATGAGATGGTTGGAGGGAGGGACAGTGAATCTATGGTACAGAGGAGGAACAGTTTATATACATATTATAGAGATGGAGCAGAGGAGAGGGTCAGAGGGTCAGAGGGTCAGAGGAGCAGAGAAGAGGGTGAGAGGGTCAGACGAGCAGAGGAGAGGGTCAGAGGGAGCAGAGGAGAGGGTCAGATGGAGCAGAGGAGAGGGTCAGATGAGCAGAGGAAAGGGTCAGAGGGTCAGAGGAGCAGAGAAGAGGGTGAGAGGGTCAGACGAGCAGAGGAGAGGGTCAGAGGGAGCAGAGGAGAGGGTCAGAGGAGCAGAGAAGAGGGTGAGAGGGTCAGACGAGCAGAGGAGAGGGTCAGAGGGAGCAGAGGAGAGGGTCAGAGGGAGCAGAGGAGAGGGTCAGAGGGAGCAGATGTTTGTACCTTGTTGACCTCTAAGAAACCGTAGACTTGACAGCCTTCGTTCTTCTGCTCCTGCATCTTCTGACTGAACCCTTCTCTTTTGCACTGCTCGATGGTATCTGCATTCTTGAAGGCCCATCCTCGTCTCCTGTAGGCCTCGCGCACGTCATCGCACGTGTTACAGCATCTACAGGAAATCCGTGTGTTCAGATGTTATATAATGTTATCAGGCATGAGTTTTTAACCCAAATCACAAAATAATAGACAAACTGTGCAGCTCTAGTGTAGGGGTGTGTTGAAATGTCAAAATGTTGAAATATCCTAATACTAAATTTGGTATCTGCATGAGTTTTTTTTGCATCTTTTACCAAATAATTTTCTCACAATGCTGCTTGTTTAAAGAAAGATGACCAAGATGACCAAGATGGCGCCGCGTATGGTTGCCCTGGTGATTTGGTGCTCTTTGTTTTGTCTGTTTTTGTGCGTAAATCGTGTGTCTGCGTGCTCTTACACCCGTGAAGAGCTCCTAAACATCAGAACAACGACTTCTGCTGATCTACTGCCAGTTTTTTTAGTGCCTGCAGTAGATTTAGTTCATTTTTTGGCCAAAAAAGTGAGACGCCGCAGACGAGGAAAACGCGCAGGGGCTCTGGTGCGCCTTCGGAGACGCGGCACACGGACGCCCTTACCTGGGATTTTCCTGTCCAACGTTCGCTCACTCAGCAACAAGATGGACGAACTGGCGCTGCTGATGAGGAGTAACAGAGACTTTTCTTCCTCTTGTGTCTTGTGCTTCACGGAGACATGGCTCAGCGAGCAGATCCCGGACCGCGCGTTACACCTGGACGGATTTCAGCTCCTCCGCGCGGACAGACATCGGGCTCTCTCCGGGGGAAAGACAAAAGGTGGAGGGGTCTGTTTCTACATCAACAACGCCTGGTGCTCAGACGTAACTGTGATCTCCCAACACTGCTCTCCCGCTCTGGAATATCTTTTCATTCACTGCAAACCTTTCTACTCGCCACGTGAGTTCGCTTTATTCATTCTGGCTGCTGTTTACATCCCGCCATGCGCGGACGTGCACGAGGCTCAACGCGTGCTAGCGGAGCAGATTTTGGATGTAGAACGAACCTTCCCGGACTCTCTACTTATTATCCTCGGCGACTTTAACAAGGGAAACCTGAGCCAGGAGTTACCAAAATACAAACAGTTTATTAAATGCCCAACGAGAGAGCAGAACACGCTGGATCATTGTTACACAACAGTCAGTGGGGCCTATCGGAGCGTGTCACGTGCTGCTTTAGGCTTTTCTGACCACGTCATGGTTCACCTCATCCCCACATACAAACAACAGCTGAAGCTCTCCAAACCAACAGTGAGGACTTCTAAAAGGTGGACCAGCGAGGCTGTGGAGGAGCTTCGCACATGCTTGGACACAACGGACTGGAGCATGTTCAAGACCTCCGCAGAGAATCTAGATGAGTACACGGACACAGTGACATCATACATCCAGTTCTGTGAGGACAGCATTATCCCATCTCGCACCAGGGTGTCATTTAACAATGACAAATCCTGGTTCACACCCAGACTGAGGCAGCTGAGGAAGGAGAAGGAGGAGGCGCACAGAAGTGGTGACCCTCACTCTTACAGACAGAGCAAGTACTCATTTAGCAAGGAAGTGGAGAAGGCTAAATCGAGGTACAATACACATCTGAAGGAGAAGTTCTGGTCCAACGACTCCGTCTCTGTTTGGAAAGGTCTGAAGGAGATCACAAACTATAGACCCAAAGCCCCCCCTGCTGTGGATGACCGACAACTAGCGGAAAGGCTTAACACCTACTACGCTAGATTTGAAGTCTCACACCCCTCCCCCACCCCACTGACTACAATGGACATTGCGGCCAAGCCCACCTCAGACCCCTCCTCCTCCCCCACTGCCCTCACACTCTCCAAGCAGGATGTGACTAAGACATTTAAAAGGCAAAACCCACGGAAAGCCCCAGGTCCGGACGGTGTCTCTCCTTCCACCCTGAGACACTGCGCTGAAGAACTGGCTCCTGTCTTCACGGACATCTTTAACATCTCCCTGGAGTTATGCCATGTCCCAGCCTGCTTCAAGCTGTCCACCATTGTTCCCGTCCCCAAGAAGCCCAGGATCACCGGACTTAACGACTACAGGCCTGTGGCGCTGACGTCTGTAGTCATGAAGTCATTTGAGCGCCTGGTTCTGCCTCACCTCAAGTCCTTCACCTCCCCCCTCCTGGACCCTCTGCAGTTCGCCTACAGAGCCAATCGGTCTGTAGACGACGCCATCAACCTGGCCCTCCACTTCATCCTTCAGCATCTGGACTCCCCGGGAACCTACGCCAGGATCCTGTTTGTGGACTTCAGCTCTGCATTCAACACCATCCTCCCTGCTCTGCTCCAGGACAAGCTCGCCCAGCTCAAGGTGCCTGACTCCACCTGCAGGTGGATCACTGACTTCCTGACGGACCGGAGGCAGTGCGTGCGGCTGGGGAAGAATGTCTCGGACATTCGGACTATAAGCACAGGATCTCCACAGGGCTGTGTACTTTCTCCCCTGCTCTTCTCCCTGTACACCAACTGCTGCACCTCCAGCCACGACTCCGTGAAACTGGTTAAGTTTGCGGATGACACCACCCTCATCGGGCTCATCTCGGACAGCGATGAGTCTGCCTACAGGAGGGAGGTGGACCGGCTGGTGTCCTGGTGCAGCAGCAACAACCTGGTTCTCAACGCCCAGAAGACAGTGGAGATGATCGTGGACTTCAGGAAAGTCACAGCCCCCCTGCCTCTCCTCACCCTGACAGACTCCTCCATCACCACTGTGGACTCCTTCCGCTTCCTGGGCACCTGCATCACCCACGACCTCAAGTGGGAGCCGACCATCAGCTCCCTCATCAAGAAAGCCCAGCAGAGGATGTACTTCCTGCGGCAGCTGAGGAAAGCCAAGCTGCCTGCCCAGATGATGGTGCAGTTTTACACGGCCATCATTGAGTCCATCCTCACCTCCTCCATCACTGTGTGGTACGCTGGGGCCACTGCCAGGGACAGACAGAGACTGCAGCGCATTGTGCGCTCTGCTGAGAAGGTGATCGGCTGTAGCCTTCCATCTCTCCAGGACCTGTACGTCTCCAGGACTCGGGGGCGTGCAGGCCGGATAGCAGCTGACCCCTCTCACCCTGGACATGGACTATTCGAGCCACTTCCCTCTGGCAGAAGGCTACGGTCCATACGGACCAGAACCTCTCGCCATAAGAACAGTTTCTTCCCCTCTGCCGTTGGACTCATAAACACTTTATGAACACTTATAACACCTGTACTAAGGACACTTTATAATACCAGTCACTTTAAATAAGTCATGTCACGTCACTTGCTCTTTTGCACTGTCGGTTTGCACTGTTGTTCTGATGCTCTGTATATACTTGAATATTTTTATTTTTATTACATATCTTAATCTTTTTGCATGCTCTTACTTTATTCAAATAGTGATACTTTATTATCATTATTATTATTATTATCCTTTATAACTGTGATATCTCTACTTGTATTATTATTATTATTATTATTATTATTATTATTATTATTATTATTATTATTATTATTATTCAGTGTTCTATGTTGCACCTTATCACCAAAGCAAGTTCCTAGTCTGTGAATTGTGTTCACTGACAATGGCAATAAAAGCTTTCTGATTCTGATTCTGATTCTGATTCTGAAAGGAAGGTTTTTTTAATGCAATACATTTGACATACTCTCTGTTTAGATGATTAAAATGGGTGCGTTCATATCAAGTTTGTGTTGGTAGTGGCTACAGAAAAATCTATTTTATTCCACTGATAAAATTAACCTAAAAAAGGACAATAATCATTTTGTAAATAATAAATATGATAAGAAACTGCATAATTTTGTATTTAGTTAGCATCTCCAAGTCCAAATGAGTCATAGATTTTCTACAGCTCAAATGTGCTCCAAAAAATAAGAAAAGGTTCCTCTCTAGTGCAAAAAAAACACACACACAAATATAAATATTGTTCATCTGTCAATTATTACACACTAACTTAGAAATTCATACAGGGCCAACTCATTCTCGTAACCGACCTCGTTATGTTGTTATGCTAGTTTTAAAGTACAAGTAAAAACCATAACTTACTTCAAATCTTCGGTCTCAGCTCCGTAGCAGCTCTCACATCGATTTGGGTCCAACGAACTCGGGTCATATACTTCACCGTTATCCGCTTTTCCCAGCTCTGTAATAATAATAATACATTTTATTTATTAGGCGCCTTTCTGGACACTCAAGGTCACCTATGGAACATTCCAGGCAGAGCAATGGCATATCCATAGAAACAAACTGGTGACGGACCCTCAAACAAAAAGTTACACAATGCACCTGTTACTATCTTAATCTATTAAATTAAACACAAAACAACACAGTCAGAAGCAGTGCAATCTACTGCGGGCCTAAGGAGGATAGTCTGTTTAATGGATATAAACAAAACATAATACCAAGTAAAAATAATCAACTAATCTATACAAAAATTAGTATCAAAACTATCAAAACCCCATTCATATTTCACACCGTCTACCATCAGCTTGGCCTTTGATTGAAATCTTATACTTTTACTTGTTTTTATTATTCATATTTTATTTTATTTATTTATTTATTTATTTATTTATTTATTTATTTATTTATTTATTTAATTTTTAGGATTTCCAGTGTTTCCTCTGTAGGAGCCCTCTGCACCAGGAGCAGTGGTCGGCTGCGCTGCCGCGGTCTGTCCCGTGCTGGTGGTATGATATGGTGCTTGGGCCTCATCTCTCCCCTGTGTCCTGGTGGAGGGATGGTGCTTGGGCCTCGTCTCTCCCCTGTGTCCTGGTGGAGGGATGGTGCTTGGGCCTCGTCTCTCCCCTGTGTCCTGGTGGAGGGATGGTGCTTGGGCCTCGTCTCTCCCCTGTGTCCTGGTGGAGGGATGGTGCTTGGGCCTCTTCTCTCCCCTGTGTCCTGGTGGAGGGATGGTGCTTGGGCCTCTTCTCTCCCCTGTGTCCTGGTGGAGGGATGGTGCTTGGGCCTCTTCTCTCCCCTGTGTCCTGGTGGAGGGATGGTGCTTGGGCCTCGTCTCTCCCCTGGGCCCTGTGTCCTGGTGGAGGGATGGTGCTTGGGCCTCTTCTCTCCCCTGTGTCCTGGTGGAGGGATGGTGCTTGGGCCTTGTCTCTCCCCTGGGCCCTGTGTCCTGGTGGAGGGATGGTGCTTGGGCCTCTTCTCTCCCCTGGGCCCTGTGGCGGTTCCTGGTGGTGGTGGACGGCTCTCTGCTCCTGGTGTAGACGGCTCCTCTGGTGGTGCTTTCTCAACTGGTTCGCCTGTATTCAGCCTCACATTTTACTATGTGTAGTTTTATGGATTTTAGCATGTGCGTGTGTGTGCTACTGTTTGAGTTGTTTGGTTGTGTGCGGTCGGGCAGCTGTGGGGGCTGGTTGGGTGGAAGGAAATGTGGCATTGTTTTTAATCACTGTAAAGCAC
This sequence comes from Taenioides sp. WSHXM2023, assembly GCA_029959045.1. Taxonomy (NCBI): domain Eukaryota; kingdom Metazoa; phylum Chordata; class Actinopteri; order Gobiiformes; family Gobiidae; genus Taenioides; species Taenioides sp. WSHXM2023. The sequence continues at coordinate 22,510,003 of CM057087.1, forward strand.
TTTGTGTTACATTTGTTGTATGAAAAGCGCTTTATAAATAAAGTTTGATTGATTGATCACCATCTATGGGACCTTGAACATATGAGTACAAGGTTAAAGTGAAGTTTTGTACCATGTTTTTCTGCCTCATCCGTCACTGGCTTTAGGTCTTTATCGAGTCTTTGTTTGAAAAGATTGTGTTCGACGTCCAGCTGTTGTTCTCCGGCCACATCCATCGCGTCAATACTGAGATCTGAGGAGGAAACACAACTATACTTCAAATCTAAAGTTTAAAGAGACAATTTCATTTTCTACAGTGTCAAATTATATATATATATGAAAGAAGACCTGCTGTGCTTGTGTCTGCTCTATAGTTATAATCTATGACACCCGTGGATCATTATGTTAGAATTTGAACATTTTAAATCACAATATTCATCTAAAACGACTTAATAAAAGAAACAATCCGCCGACTTTCACATTAAAAAACTTTGGTGACCAGTAGGAGCTGATGTCGCCATAAACGTCATCCCAACAAAAAGCTGTGGGCCCTTCCTATTGCCAAAAGTATTCACCCACCCATTCAAATAATCCAAATCAGGTGTTCCAATCACTTCCATGGCCACAGGTGAATAAAGTCAAGCACCTAGGCCTGCACACTGTTTCTATAAGCATTTGTGAAAGAATGGGTCGCTCTCAGGAGCTCAGTGTACCACCGTGGTACTGTGATGATAGGATAGAACAAGTCCAGTCATGAAATTTCCTCGCTCTTAAATATTCCACAGTCAACTGTCAGTGGTATAACAAAGTAGAAGCGATTGAGAACGACAGCAATTCAGCCACAAAGTGGTAGGCCACGTAAACCGACCGGACGGGGCTTTAGTTCCAGTGAAAGGAACTCTGACTGCTTCAGCATTCCATGAGATTTTGGTCAATTCCATGCTCCCAACTTTGTGGGAATAGTTGGCCCCTTCCTCTTCCAACATGACTGTGCACCAGTGCACAAAGCAAGGTCCATAAAGACATGGATGAGAGAGTTTGGTGTGGATGAACTTGACTGGCCTGCACAGAGTCCTGACCTCAATCCGATAGAACACCTTTGGGATGAATTAGAGCGGAGACTGAGAGCCAGGCCTTCTCATCCAACATCAGTGTGTGACCTCACAAATGTGCTTCTGTAAGAGTGGTCAAAAATTCTCATAAACACACTCCTAAACCTTGTGGACAGCCTTCCCAGAAGAGTTGTCCTTGTGGACAGCCTTCCCAGAAGAGTTGAAGTTGTTATCGTCAATTTAGTCAAGGCAGGTGAGCAAATACTTTTGGCAATATAGTGTAAGTAAGTATAGTATAGTAGAGCATCGGGTGTGTACTGGAAAAGGTGAGAACAGGAGTTGATCTGCAAAATGGTGTCTTCAAAATAAGCTCAGACATGCACAAATCACTCCAAATACAACTTTGGATGAGGAAATGGTGAGAAAAGACTATAAAATGGTTAAAAGCTCTGGAAAGTCCATTTTGCAGAATGCTTTAAGGCTGCAGCTAATTAGCAGTTGACTAGTCAGTGATTATTTTTTGATTAGATGAAAAGCCAAATTATTATTTATACTGTACAAAGATACATTTAAAACACAATAAAACTGTAAAATACACCGACTGAAAGCTTCTAGATAGACAAGAAAAAGTGTATATCTGAAATGACATATTTTGTTTTTGACATTTTGATTTAGTAATGCCACTGTCTCATTAACTATTATTTTAATATTTGAGTCATGATTATTCTGATTAATCATTGCAGTCTTAAAGGTGCACTATGTAACTTTTCTGGTGGAGGGCCCGTCAAACGCTTCCCTCCGTGGATATGTCATTGCTATGCCTGAAATGTTCCACAGCGTGACATTAAACAGCTCTACTTTACATTTATTCAATTACAGATGGTTTTATAGCTCAAAAATACCTAGAAAAACACATTCTGACTGTGAGCGGGGTCGCCTTTCCACAGATCTGGCCTGTAACTTGGTCTGGTTTGCTCTCCATGAAGATAGAAAGGTTTAATGCCATACTGTGAAACATTCCAGACAAAGCAATAACATCTACATGAAGAAAAGCATTTGATGGACCCTCCAACAGAAAAGTTACACAATGCACCTTTAACATTACTACGTAGCCATAACTCCTAAACAGGATCATGAAAATGTGCTGTTTAAATGTTCTGACAGTGTTTATATCACCATGGCATCTTTTGAACATTCCACCATAGAGATACATGTAGAACACCCCTAGCGTGACGTCACCACAAAGTATCAATAAACATTGTGGTTTAGGATCTCTAAAATGGCAGTGGTTCTTACAGGCACAGGGCATATGAGGAAACACCACGTCTATGTTGATCTTGAGTTTGTCTCCTCGAGAAGTGTCCACGTACAGCTCTGGGTGAACCTAAAAGAAAGACCAAAGTCAAATCAACGTTTAAAACCACATCTCATGACTTTAATATGCACAAAAGAAAGGCATGACCTGGACTGATACAAAACATAATTATGATTTTATATAAACAGGTCCATTGACTCTTCATAAAGGCATTTCACTGCAGCAAGAAGCAGAATTTCATTTACGTGTTTTAAATCTACATGACATTTGTAAACCCCACATGTATGACCTAGGACTTCTGGTCTCAAACTTACTCAAACTAGGGCTGCAAGAGTAATTGCAATTGCATCAAAATCACAATTTAAATTGACGCGATTAACAAGTGAAGTAGACCTGCCATAAAACAAAATCTCCAGTCTTTTTTCTGTTTTAACTGCTAACCCTGTAATTAAGATCTGTACAAACATGCTCTTCTTCCTATTGTCAACACATAAATGTCAAAAAACAACAAATCACAATTATTATCACAATTTTTTTTTAAATCAAATCGTTGAGCCCATGAACCAACTGAAAAATAACTGAGTAAATTAATGGTTAAAAGGGTATTAACATCGATTTAACAAACGTCCCCTTTAAGTGAACAAAAGGAGATGGCTTTTCTAGTTTGTCTTGTTTGGTAAACTTTTTCAGCAGAGGTCCACATTTAGTTTTGGCCGACCTGGAGCCTAAAGAGTACACACAAAGCTTTATTTGAACACTTAAATGTGTAGAGATTATTGCACAAAATGTGAATACACAACTCTCGTACTACAAACTCACCCACAACCCTTTTATACCATAACCATACAAAACCGTTTTTACCATATATATATTTTTTAATTTAGAGTTTAGTTTTCTTTGCAGACAAGTGACAAAATCAAGTAAAATACAATACAAAATACAGTACTAAATGTTTACAACACAGGGCACAGGTATGACAATAACAGAAACACACACACAAAAAATAAATAAAAATAAATAACTTATTTATAAACCTTCGCATTTAAAATACAGAATTTGGGAGGAAATAAACAAAATCGGCTCTACATAACAGCCCAAAAATATGTGCAGATATTATAGGTAAAAATCCTCTAGATTCTTAACAAGCTTTAGCGGCATCGGCAAGGAAAAAAAAACCTATTGGTTGATCTCAACTCTTTGTTATCTGAGTCTATTTAAGAGGCTCATTTTAGTCACTGTGGAACTTCTCCAGGAGGTAAACCTGCTCTGAAAAAACCCTGAGGGAGATTTGAGGACAGTCTGAATTCACAACTTTATGTTATGGTGAATACTTGCGGGCCTGTTTTTCTAGATGTTAAATGTAACTTTTAGGTTGGGGGTCCGTCACCTGCTTGTTTCTATGGAGATGTCATTGCTCTGCTTGGAATGTTCCACAGTGTGACATTAAACAGCTCTACTTTACATTTATTCAATTACAGGTGGTAGTATAGCTCAAAAATACCTAGAAAAACAGGCATTCTGACTGTGAGTGGGGTCGCTTCTCCACAGATCTGACCTGTCACTTTGCCTGGTTTGGTCTCCATGAAGATAGGAAGGTTTAATACCGTACTGTGAAACATTCCAGACAGAGCAATAACATCTCCATGGAGAAAAGCATTTGCCGGACCCTCTGTCAGAAAAGAATACAATAAAGAAACCTCCTAACATTTACACAAGTGCATAAACATTAGCAGAACATAAATAAACATTATCTCTTATTCTCTGGGAAACGTCTTTGTGCAAAAGCTCGACAATCAAGTTCTACAGGTTCACAGGGAAACGCACGTCTCTTTCTTCAACACGATCTTGTAGAGGGAAGGCAACAGCAGTTTGCATGGACACAATAGCTAAAACACAAAGGCTGCAATTATGTGATCTGCGTTATCACGTCTTATTTTATAATGTAACTGAAATAGTGTTATCATGATACTAACATTTCAAACTCTGATTTCTGATTCTGATTCTGATACTAAAGGTGCATTGCGTGACTTTTCTGGTGGAGGGTCCGTCAAATGCTTGTCTCAGCATTGCCTGGAATGTTTCACAGTATGGCATTAAACCTTTCTATCACCATGGAGACTAAACTGGACCAAGTTACAGGTCAGATCTGTGGAGAGGAAGCCCCGCTCACTGTCAGAATGTCTGTTTTTGTCCGTATTTTTGAACTCTAAAACCACCTGTAATTGAATAAATGTAAAGCAGAGCTGTCTAATATTATATTGTGGAACATTTCAGGCAGAGCAATGACATCTCCGTAGAAACAAGCAGGTGACGGAAACCCAACCCAAAAGTTACATAATGCATGTTAAGGAATTGACTTGATACTATACTAGTCTTTGTGCTCTTATACTTGTTCTGACACAGCTCAAGATCATTCTAAAACTATTCAGGAAAGGTTCATTTCTGTCCTGTGAATGGGACTTTTATAGTATCGATACCTGCTGAAATTAGTATCTAGTTTGGATACTAGTTTTAGTATCGATTAGTACTTAGTAATCTGAAATGGTTGGGATTCTTATATTGGTGGTTTTCAGGCTCTAAAATGTGATTGTCATTCTCTCAGATGGGGACGTTTGTCCTATTGATGACATTGTACTTTGTCGTGAAATAGTGAAACACAAAAGGTAAATTCAGATGTTGAACCTAGATTTTACCACAAGATTTTACACACATGAGAAAAATGATCTTGTGAGATTTTTTTTCCAAGTGTTTACATTAGGATAAGACAAAAAAGTGTCACGTGTTGGCGAGTTAAATCTCTTACAGTTCCAAAAACCAGTACTAGAATGGAAACAAAAATACAAAATCAAATAAATAAAAAATTATGAAGCCAAAACTGAAAGGCAAAAATGTATATATTAGGAATTATATTAAAATCTCGTCTCATCTTGTGGAAATTGTGTCTCGTCCCATCCCTCGCTGAACCTGATCATTTCTATTATGGACTGGACCCAAGAACTCACTGTATTACAACCTGAATCTGCATTTTAACTGCATTTCTTCTAGCTAACCCCATCTGTATTATATATTATTGACACTTTGCAGCTGATGCCATCAGCATTTTTGGGGGTGTGATGCTAACTGGAGGCTTTACTCTGTCTGAAGCTCTGTTTCTCAAGCTTTAATCTGATCTTTGCTGTAACACAATCTGACCAGAAAGAACTGAGTTAGCTGGAACTACAACAATTTTTCAGTTACTCAAAGTCACAATTTTTGTTGAAAATCAAACTCCTAAACAGGACCACGAAAGCTCGCACTGATCACAGGCTCCTGAAAATGTGCCGTTTGAATCCATTTTGGGGTTTTTCTTGAGTTTTCAGACAATCTTAAAACTTTTTTGAAAGTGTTTGCTAATGCGTGCATTGTGTCACCATGGTAATGCCTAAACATCTCACGGTACAATCTTTATCGCAATATTTTCTAAAGGTTAACAAAACTGTGAATAATACGCTACTTTTTCCTCTTAAAATGCCTTGACAAGACTAAACCCAAAGAACTATGATTTAAAAGTACTTTTAACAGTTATTTCTTCATGTAGTCTGCACTGAAACGGAGCAAAGGATCATGATCTATGTAGTTCCCTGTTTTTTTAAACCATTGCTGGACCATAACAATGAATTTAAGCAAAGAGACTTGTAATTCGATATATTGTGATGTTCCACGATATTATTGAGAGACCTTTGACGATACAATATCCCTATTAGAGACACATGTAGAACACCCCCAGCATGATGTAAGTGCAAAGTATAAAATCAAATGACCATCTGAAACCCAGCATTTCTTTATCCGTTCAGATTTCAGTTTTTGCTTTGGTTTTGAAGACTGCCACGTTTTAAACAAATGATTTGGATTTGGTTGTGGTCTGGACTCACCTCTTTAGTGAGATAAAACTGCAGCTCAGAGATGAACAGAATCAACATTATCACTCCACTGATCAGAGTCACTGAAAAACACAAACACATGAAAGAAAACAGAGGTTAATGACACATTGTAAAACTAACTAGAAAAAGGCAAATTCTTAAAACATCTTTTAAAAGGTACACTGTGTCATTTTTCTGATGGGGAGTCCGCCATCCTTGAGATAATTTTACTTTGTCTTGAATGTTCCAGGCTTATCTGACACGTATTTATTCAATTACAAGTGTTTTTATTGCTCACTTAAACTAAAACTAGTATCAAAAATTGAATAACTAATATCAAAAACTGAATAACTTTAGAATGATCTTGAGCTGTATCAGAACAAGTATAAGAGCACATAGACTAGTATATGAACATGGACCACTGTGGAACCTACCTGGAACACTGAGGAATTACACAGATATAAGACCACATGGGAATGCAAAAGAAAGTACTACCATTTAACAATGAAAATCACATTCTATTGTCTAAAGAAAAGAGTGTTTTTATTATCATTGTGGTATTGGAATCGGTATTGAGTATCAAGTCTATTCTTTAGTATCAGAATTGAGTTTAAAATGTGAGAGTATCGTGACAACACTAGAGCAGAGCCACCTCTCTACATGACTGGTGGTGTATCCTATTTGTCTTTTTGGAGACAGACATGTTTAATGCAAACAGTAATTCTATCTCCATAGAGACACGCATGTAGCGGGCTGATACCAGAAAAGTTACATAGTGCACCTTTAACTTGTGTTTGCTAATTTCTGCTAAACTCTCTGCTAAACACCTTGAAAGAAAATTGCTACAATAGATTCCTTTTATGATATTTGGATTCACATACTTTGAATCTATAATACCAAAGTTTGACTTCCCATTATAAATTATAGATAGCTTACTTTTATTACTTTTATTAACGTTGCTAACTTCTATTAAAGTGCCCATATTACACTGTTTTCTGTTACAATGTTGTTTCCTCATCACAAACAGACCTGGAGTTGTGTTTTGTTTCCTTCACACATGTTTAACACACAAACTCTGCATATTTAAGCAGAGTTCTTCTCACAAGATGAAAGCACTCGCCTTGTTTCGCCTTGTGATGTCATGTGTTAATGCAAGAAGTGCTCCACTGTGTTTTTAAATTCCATACACCTTCACTAGAATCATTTGGGTGATTTCAGACCTGGAATCGCCAATCTCTACTGCACTAAAGGTAAAAGGAGCTGTTAACCTAACATAAACTACCGCTTAATGATATCAGAAGGTGGAACAGAGCATTTTGAGCTTTGGAGAGGTAGACAAAATAATGATAAAGGATTAATAAACAATGAAACAAAACACAACTCCAGATATGTTTTATGAGGTAACATCATAACATGGCTTAAAGTTATTACACACACAAGGATCCATTTTGTGTAATATATGGCCTACATTATGCCATACATATTTCAAATGCACTTTTAAGAAATCAATTTTATATATGCAATAATTACTTGCATTGTGTTCATTTATTAAGGTTCAACCTTTTTCTACACGACCTAGACATGTAATTTATTTTTCTAAAGTTTATTTCACCGTAAATCTTGCACAAAAACCTTGACATTTAGTTGTGTTTAAGAATTCAGTCATTTTCGGAAGAAAAAGCCGGATTGAATCAGTTAGCCGTGTTGTTAGCCTCAAATGCTAACAGTATCATTTGAGCTTTTCTAAAGCGATTTTCCAAACTTACCGGTCACTCCGCCCCATGTCTTCACTCGGAAATCCTCCAGAGTTTTGGGGTATGCGTCGAATTGTTTCAGTTTGTTCCAGGTGTCCATTTTAGCCCGAAAAACCACCTGATTGACAGAGAAGTTGCCGACAGGAGATGACAGCCTGATGCGCCTGCCTGCTCCTCATCGGCTCTGTTTCCGGGACACGCAGCACGCGCCCACAGCTGGACCAATCACACTCGGCCGCGTGAAGACTGAAGAAATTCCACAAATAAAATTAAAAAAAAAAAAAAAAAAAAAAAAAGATAGTAAACGTTAAAACTGGCACAAAGTTCAACGTCTTCTCTGTCGGCACAAATAAACAAAAGTGAAATTATGTTTTGATAATCGCTTCAGAAAGTGGTGCCAGTGTTCAAATCCAAAGACGACATAGCAGTCAGCAGAAAGGATTTAAAGCCATAAAATAATATGGCAAGTTTGTGGAAACAATTCCTAACAAATAATGATGAGATTCAGTTTGGAACTTTCTTTCCAAAACAGTGACTCTCCCATAGAATTATACAGATCCCTGCCCTCCATTTGAAACTATGAAGTCTTAATGCATCATCAAATTGTAGATAGTGAATAATTATATTGAGCATCGCTTGTGTCTTAGAAGGGTGGAAAACATTTTGAAAGTCAGTTAATTTTTCTTAAAATCAAATTCATTATTCTACTGTATATAGCCTACTGGTGCATCTGGGAATAAGTATTTTAACACCCCCAAGCGTGGAGTGAAAGAATAATGCCCTGTAAAGCACTTTGGGTCTGGAAAGGTGCTTTTTTTATTAGATAAATGTAAAAAGAGAAAAGTCTGACCATTATGAACCATAGTCAATGAGAAGTCTTAAAAATTTTCAAATTTATTCTCAAATAATCTGTTTATAACTTCTAACATTTCTGGTTGCTTATTAATAGTTTTGGTGCTCCTGCTCCTTGTCCAGCCAAGCCTGCAGGGTGAGCATCTCATCGGTCCTCCGCTCCAAGGCCTCCAGACACGAGCTGACGTCGCCCTCACTGTCACAGTCCATCTTTGAGCAGATGGACTTCAGCCCTGAGAAAAACAACCACCAAACATCAAACTCTGGCAAGAAAACACAGTCAAATCATTAAAGGGGCACTAGGCGGTGTGACAGTGGCTCAGTGGTTAGTGCAGAGGTTTTTTTTTAAACTTTATTTTTATTAGAACATTTTAGTTTAGTACACCACACATCCACACACACTGATTTCCAGAAGTGAAGAACACAACAATCATCAGACCGACCGAAAATAAATAAATGATAAAAAATAAAAATAGGAGGCCATCAAGCAAATCAATCAATCAATCAAATTTTATTTATAAAGCGCTTTTCATACAAAAATGTAACACAAAGTGCTTTACAGTGATTAAAAACAACCCCACATTTCCTTCCACCCAACCAACCAGCCCCAGAGCTGACATCTGCACAGATGTATACAAATTTACACACATTAAAATTTGTTTTGGTTGTAAGATTTCCACTTATTACAATACAGTTCTCCTTTATCTGAGGACTGTCTCAAGGAAAATGTTATTCGTTCCATAACCCGAATTTCATTGATTATGTGCACCCATTCTGAAATAGTAGGAGGTTTGTCTTGTAGCCATTTTCGCGTGATCACCTTCTTGCTGGCTGCTTGTAGTATCTGAAGAAGGTATCTGTCTTTTTTCCTCAGCCCATTCCTCAACCCCAAATAAAATACACTAAAATGTTTTTTCCAGTTGCAGTCCTGTAATAAGCTTAATATTTTTAATAATCTCTGTCCAGTAGGGGGCAATTTTGCGACATTGCCAGAATATGTGAAAATGTCCAACTGATGATTGACCACAGTTTCTCCAACACTTACCCTATTCCGCACTTTTGGTCTGATGTTCTTTAATTCTAGGGGTAATAAAATATCTCACTGTGTTCTTCCACATAAACTCTCTCCATAAGTTAGAACTTGAGGTAGTTACAGTGGTTTTACATATATTTAACCAGTCGCCATCAGTTAAAATGATTCCTGCCTCCTTTTCCCATTTTTGTTTAATGTATATGGTAGAGTTTGTTTTTCTTGACTGTAAAACATAGTATACGGAGGAGATATGCTTTTTATTAAGTTTTCCTTTACACACATCTAAAAAAAAAGCCCAATCAAGGCATCACTCTCTTGATTTTGGGGTCTGATATTTGCATTAAAATAATGCCTCAACTGGAGATACCATAAAATGTCATCTTTCTCCAGTTTGAATTTATCTGTTAATTGTTGAAAGCTTTTTATTTCCCCATCAACTGTTATTTTCCAGTATGAAGTGAAACCTTTACTGCACCAGTAGTGAAATTTGTTATCAATTTTGGCAGGGGTAAATTGGGTGTCATATGCTGGGTAGTGCAATATTCTTCCATCTCTTTCAACAGCCTCATGTCTAAGCTCTTTAAGCCAAATATTCAATGGTATTTTTATGTAATCATTTACTTTGTGTAAAAGTAACTGTATCTTTTGCTTATCTCCTAAAACAGATGAAAGTGGAACGCCAGCCTCTGCTTGATCAATTCCCTTCCACTTGGCATCATTAAAAGGGTCACACCACAAAACCAAAACTCTGAGTTGTGCAGCTTTATAATAACTTTCAAGACATGGGAGAGCCATGACCTCCATCTTTTCTAGCTAATTGCTTTGTCTCATATTTTATTCTTGGTCTTTGTTTATTCCAAATAAAATATGAAATCATTCTGTTCCATTCTGTAAATTGTTTAGAGGACACTTCAACTGGTAACACCACAAATAAATATAACAGTTTAGGTAATATGGTCTTTTTTTATCAGTTCAGTTCTGTTGTGCAGATTCATTGGAAGCAGTAACCATCGCTCCAAATCTACTTTCATATTAGATGTTAGGGGAACATAATTGTGTTTAAAAATTTCAGCGGATTCTTTGGGTATTTGAACTCCTAAGTATTTGATTATGTAGTTGTTCCAGTCACATTGTAAACATTTTAAAAGATATTTGTTTGGCTTATAATTATAAGTAAGAATTTGAGTTTTATGAAGGTTTAATTTATAACCAGAGTACAATGTGTTAAGCAAAGATAATAATGCTGTCAGGCTGGTTTCAGGCTCTGTAAGTGTAAGCAGGACATCGTCGGCATATACACACATTTTATATTCCTTGTCATACATGGTGACACCTCTAATGCTCTGATTCTCTAATGGCTTGAGCCAAAGGCTCAATATGCAATGCAAAGAGACTTGCACTAAGGGGACATCCTTGCCTACAGCCTCTTCTAAGTAAGATAGAGTTGGACAGATCTCCATTAATTTTTTTCCTAGCTGTGGGTGAGGTGTACAGGGAACTCAGACAGTCAATAATCTGATTACTGAAACCAAAACGTTTTAGGGTCAAAACCAGAAACTCCCATCGAACAGAATCAAATGCCTTTTCGGCATCAAGACTAAGAGCTACTGATTTTATCTTTGAAATATGGTTTACAATGTGAAGGGCTCTACGTATGTTGTCATGTGTTTGTCTACCTTTGACAAATCCTTTGCTTTGCCAGTATTGTTGTTAATATTCTATAATCTATATTTAGTATTGATATGGGTCTATAAGAACTACATTCAGATGTATCCTTTCCTGGTTTAGGTATTACGGAAATAAGGGCCTGTTTCTAAGATGTAGGTATTGCCCCGCCGTCAAGGACATAATTAAAGCAGGATTTAAGCAAAGGAATAATAGTCTGTTTAAAACGCTTGTACCATTGTGATGGGAAACCATCAGGACCTGGCATTTTGTTCCCCTTTAACTTTGATATTGTCTTATTAATTTCTTCCTCTGTTATCAATCGTGTAAGTTTTTTTATTTTGTTCCTTGCCTATAGAGGGTAGATCCAACAATGTCAAAAAAATTTCTACTGTAGTTAAATCTGTTGCGGGCGGCTGAGTGTATAAATTTGAATAGTAGGTAACAAAAGATGCCTGAATATCCTACAAATTATGTTGTACTGCATTAGTCTGCGGGTTTTTTATCTTACATATATATCGACTGGCATGTAGTTTCCAAACAAGTCACTTTTTGGCTCTAGGGCCATTCTCATATTAATTTTGTTAATTTTTGCTAAGTATTACTGTCAATATTTCTCATGTGTTCATCCTCTAACAGTTTTAGTTCCATAACCTTATCTGAAATTAGTTTCTCTTTTTCTTTATTTCTAATAGATGACCACATTATTAGTTTACCTCGCAGAACTGCCTTAGCCGCATCCCATAATACACTGAGTGAAGTATCTTCTTTGTCATTATGATAAATATAATCTAGAACTTCCTCCTCTGTATATGTTTAAAAGTTAGTATCATTGAAGAGATTAGAATTAAGCACACCACATTTAAAAGGCTCACGAATGCATGTATATTGAGAGTGAGTGGAGTTGTGTGCACTGACCCGCTGCAGTTTGTCCTCTAGGATGCGCTGTTGCCTGATGTTCTTCCTCCTTGAGTCCTCCTCGTCTACTTTCTCTTTCCTCAGATTCAGCAACTTCTGCTCCAAGTCCACCACACATGCGCGGTTATTCTCCATTCTCAACCCCTAACATTTGTCACGTGTTTGGATATTTCTTTCAAAAACACCGAATCTCCCACAGTTTTATCCATGACTTTCAGAATGATGAGAAATTAGACCAATGCTGCCAATGCCGTAGCCTCAGTATGAGTTAAAAGCGCATAAGGGACAGACCTGGCTTTTGAGGTCCTTTTGCTTGAGCGCCTCCACCTCCAGCACTTGGTCCAGGCTGGTGCTCTGCTGCATGAGCTCCTGCAGTCTCGCCGCACTCTTCTGGTCGTGGTTCTTCTTATAGCCTCCGTTCCTCATGCCCAGCTCACTCTTCAGTCTGTCCTGCTCTAACATCAGCCTCTTGATCTGCCTGCAAAAACACAAGGCACCCACACAGCATGGACTCAGCACAAGGTCTTATACTATACTATACTATACTAGAGGCATTCTGACTGTGAGCGGGGTCGCCTATCCACAGATCTGACCTGTTACTGGCTCTGGTTTGCTCTTAATGGAGATACAAAGGTTTAATACCATACTGTGAAACAATCCAGACAAAGCGATAACATGTCCATGGAGAAAAGCATTTGACGTACCCTCCTCCAGAAAACTTACACAACGCACCTTTAAATATGACAGGCTTTCGTAGTTTTCTTTGTTTGGTGGGGCAGTACATGTGTTAAATATTTATCACAGGTTTACATCAGAAAGTAGCAGTTGAGGAAAAGTTGAAAAAAGAAAAGAACTGGGCCATAAATTTTCCCATTATTGCAGAGTTGCGCTGAGTGGCCAACTACGGGCAGTATAACAGACAAAGTGTGTTGCTTTGCTTTCTCTGGGGTAATTTTTGTCCATGGAGCTATTTTTAAGCTCAATTTAGCTATACACAGCTAAATGGAAACTAAAAGTAGTTTCTCTGTTGTTGCTGTGACTGTGCAGAGCTTAGAGAGCTTGTTAGCTAACAATAAGGGGAGATGAGGGAAACTTGCCCCACAACAATTATTTCATCTGTTATTTAAGGAGAGAAAGTCTGTATCAGGGAGAAATATGTGTGTAGTCTGCAGTGTCTGCTGTTTAGCTAACTGTTAACTGGTTTTCTGTTTACTTGATTTTCTTGTTTTAAATGTCAGGTACAAACTAAATATTTAGCAGAATTATAAACTTTTATATTTGCTTTTAAACTCTATCAGCTCTTTCACATTTTTACAGAAGAAAAAGTAACAGCAGCAGTGATCAAAAATGCTGATAACCCACTCTACATGATCCTGGTGTTTTTATTTCACAATTTTGTCCAATCAATTCCTATTCCTAATATGGAACTTGAGCATCTTTGACAAATCTGAATGACAAGAACAATGGGATTCTTTTAGCGTTGAAATATAGTTAGCAAAACAAATGTTAGCGCTAACGGCGAGCTAAATGAAGGAAAATGTAGGCTAACGTTAAGCGACTTAAATGCAACCGACATTTGAAATAAAATGATTCAAATAAAACTCATAAATGCAAAGGCAACCCACCTGTTAATAAAAGTATAGTACAGCTAACGTAAACTTATCTTAGTTAACCCTATCGTTAGCCTACAGTTACTTTAAACGTTAGCATTAAGGTTTAAGTGTAACTAGCCAGTATTAGCTCCTGGTTACAGAAGAATGCTCGTCATTATAGTATATTTGCAGATAAAACATAACAGTGTTTCGTATATAAAATAGACTAACTTTAACTACTCGCCAGTGTCCAAAATCTCGAAAAGTTCAAGTTCGTTAAACGGGTAAAGTTTTTGAAACCATACAGCTGTTGCCATGGATACAGAGCGATATGTCACCTTCACGTTTTAGGCCCCAAATGTGTTTTTATTAAAACCTGACACATTATTATTTTTTACTTTACTTATAAAACACAATAATGACTGTAAGCTTTATACTATGTTAAAGTAGAACATTTAAACAAATATAAAAAGTATATTTTTTTTAAACTACTCAGACAGACAGACACACACACACACACACACACACACACATACGGACAGTAAACACAATTTATATGTTATTTATTTGTTTCAAAAAAATACAATTTTATAAAGGTAAAGTCAGAAGAAATAGCTTAGGCCTATATATAAATAATGTGAAATATTTATTTACAGCAATCAGTTTCAAAGAAAATGTCTATAATTACACAGGGCTCACCTGCTATGCTTGAAAGAAACAAAAATTTGTGCATTACATGGATTAGAATCAGGATTTTCAAGGTTTCAAGTTTTGTTTTGTTTTTTTAAATATTTGTTTTATTTATGATCTGTGTTCACTGTTGAGAGGTGATGGTGGCATCCTGCTGGTGTCACTTGGTACTGTCTCCTGTGACCTCCCGTGACCCTCGCCTTGCCCTTTGACCTCTGGGCTGATGATGTCACTGAGGGCGGACTGGACGCGGTGCAGCTGTGTCTCTCGCAGCGAGCGTCTCAGTTTGGCTCTGCGGTTCTGAAACCAGATCTGAAAGCAAAAATAAAAGTAGACTTGGGTCATACAGTGTTAGGTTTGTAGATCAATATGTAGGCCTTATGATACTTTTCATCAACCTACGACATATGACATAACAAAAAAGAAGTTAAAGCCCCACTGTGTAACATTTCTGCCAATTAATAGCCAAGCATTTCTGTTTTTATTGCTCAAAAAACGTGGGGCTGACTTGTAACCTGGCACGCCACCTGCTTGTCTCTACGGAGATGTTATTGGTCTGCCTAAATGTTCCTAGGTATGGCTTTTAGCTCACCTCTCTCCATGGAAACAAAACAAAGAAAATGTTACGCAGTGGGGCTTTCATGAAAATAAAATCTTTACAAAATGTTTGTACAGTTTCATTAAAAACAACAGAGGTGGGTAGAGAAGTCAAAGATTGCTCCATTACTTCAAAATAATATTTCTGAAGTAGAAGTACAAAGTAGTGGTCCAAAAATAATAAAAGACTAGAGAAACACAAATGTTCAAATCATTTTATATAAAGAGCCAAAGCTTTTATTCAAATAAGACTTCTGTTACTTCAAACAAAATACAAGTAGAAATAAAAGTGTCCTGATAGAAAAGTACTTCTTAGTCAAGTAAATTTAACTAAAAACTACACACCTCTGTTAAAAGCTAAATCGAAATTATAAGAAGGGTTGAGTCGAAACATGAATACACCAGGTATATACAGGTATAGGAGGCAGATGAAGTGTCTTGCCAAAGGGAATCAAATAAAAGTAAAACCATCATCTTTACCTGTATCCTGTCCTCGTCCAGCTTGAGTGAGTGTGCGAGCTCCTCTCGGAGCTGGATCCCTGGGTAACAGTTCACCTGGAAAACCTTCTCCAGCATTCCCACCTGAAACAACAGCATTTGAGTGACGACATCTGTGTGAAATATTGATACTATCCTGATATCCCTATTTTAATGATTTAATATTAAAAAACATGGATGGAAAGTAATTAATAAGAAATACTCAGATTTCTGTAATTGAGTAGATTTTTGGGGTAACTGTAGTTTTTTAAGGATATTAAAATTATTTAGCTATGAAACTGTACTTTTAGTACATATATAAGTACATATATACAGTACTCTTTCCATCACTCATTACAAATATGTGTTTCTTTGTTATTATATATTTTTAACTGTTTCTTTGAATGACAACTGACCATTTCTTCTGTATACTTGTTTGTTTTGTTATATTTTGCTATAATATGAATGAAACAATAAAATATAAGTATTTTACATCTTAAATACTATTACTATTACTACTCCTTTTACCACTACTACTACTACTACTACTACTACTACTACTACTACTACTACTACTACTACTGAGTTGTACCTGTTTGTCAGTGAAGGCGGTCCTTGGTCTTCGTCCCATAAACCAGTGGGAGTTTGGGCTGATGGAGCTCAAATCTGAATAAACCTCAAAGTTCTCCTTCTCTGTCTCTGAGTCCACTGTGAAACAAGAGAACCAAAAACACATGTTACTCAGTCTAAAATTCTCAATAAAATTACCTGTAGTTGAAAAAAATGAAAGATGGATAATGCCATATTGTGTGACATTCCAGGCAAAGCAACAGACCCTTTAAAATCCTATGTCAATATAATATATTAGACAGATCTAAATGCTAATAGTTTTGTGACATTATAACAAAAATAAACAACAATTTTGAATTTACACAGTTCACATATTAAATAATTTGCTTCTCTCTTAAAAAGTTCAAAACAACTCTGCCACAAATTGCATCTGAGCTTTAGTATAATTTATAATGAAATGTGTAATTTATCTGTAGAAGAAGTGAAAAACTGTGGTGGGCTCAACTTTTCCAGTAAAACCTAAAAATATGTATTTTTTCATTGTCAAAAATGCTTAGTGTTTATCATAATGTCTTCTTAAATAAACAAATAAAACACTTATTGTGCAATGTTCCTGTGCCTTTTAGCTTAGCTTACAGTGTTGTGTTTTTTAGTTGATTGTAAATACTTATTATTATTATTTATCTTGATTTTGATGCATGCTCTTATTTTCCTACTGTTTCTGTAACTTGCGTTGTGACACTGCAATTTCCCCATTGTGGGACAAATAAAGGATTATCTTATCTTAAATAACACAAACTACAGCTGTAAATGTTTTTAAACCAAGCTCTGATTTCACTCACATGTATCTGAGTGCTTTTCATTTGCCAAATTTCCCTTGATTTTTCATATTTTGTGATATTATTATAAATATTGTGAGGTTAATCCCTGTTTCACCTTTGAAATCACATTATGCTCCACTTCATGTTTGCCTCCACTTGTTTCTATTACAGAATTTTGAATGTTTTTGTTTACAGTTTTTAAAGGGCCTATAACATCTTTGGAAACAACCACGTGCCAAACCAATAATAATACATTATAATACAAACAATTCATTAGTTTAGATATATGAAAAAAGTCTTGTTTACATAAATTCTCTCTTACCTGCCCAAGGTCTGTGCAGTTTGATCCTGTTGCACTTTTCCTCATTTCGGCCTCCCAAAATCCTCTCAATGGAATATACCACAGACGCCATGTTGGAGTCAGTCTAAAAAATCATTGACAAATCAGTGAAATCAGTGAAATCAGCGCGATCGTATCACCTGTCCCACTGCAGAGGAGTTGCAGAATGCTTTAAGTAGGACCAGAGATGTTTGGATGTCGAGAGGGAGGGTCTCAGCTGTAATTAAAAAGGATTAAGAACAGTTTTACATGAGAAAGAACCAGATTTAACAACAGACCAGTGTATTTCTCCACAGGAACAATGAGGATTAGAAGAGAGGTAGAGATAGGCAGAGCAGGTGAAACGTCGTAATAGTGGAGAGGTCACTGACGTTTTGGTTAAATTATAGGGCTGAAAAAGAAAAGAATTGTCAAGTATTGGGACTGGACTTGCAGTATATGTTTTAAAAGTACCCATTTTAAACTACAGGAGCATTAACATATAAGAGAAGAGTGAAATGTGGACTTTTAAACTAATACAAGAATCCCGTGAGTTCTTCTCTCAAACTGAAAACACTGTTCCACCTTGTGATGTCATGTGGTTATACAGGAAGTGCACAATCATGTTTTTAAACTCCACACACCTTCACTAGAATCATTAGGATCCTTTCAGCCCTGCTAGTGCCAGTCTCCACTGAACTAAAGGTAAAAGTTTAATGTAAAATAAAAGAGAAGTCAAAGATTGTACTCAACTAATAATACTATTACTTCAAAATAATATTACTGAAGTAGAAGTACAAAGTAGTGGTCCAAAAATAATAAAAGACTAGAGAAACACAAATGTTCAAATCATTTTATATAAAGAGCCAAAGCTTTTATTCAAATAAGACTTTTGTTACTTCAAACAAAATACAAGTAGAAATAAAAGTGTCCTGATAGAAAAGTACTTCTTAGTCAAGTAAATTTAACTAAAAACTACACACCTCAGTTAAAAGCTAAATAGAAATTATAAGAAGGGTTGAGTCGAAACACGAATACACCAGGTATATGCAGGTATAGGAGGCAGATGAAGTGTCTTGCCAAAGGGACTCAAATAAAAGTAAAACCATCATCTTTACCTGTATCCTGTCCTCGTCCAGCTTGAGTGAGTGTGCGAGCTCCTCTCGGAGCTGGATCCCTGGGTAACAGTTCACCTGGAAAACCTTCTCCAGCATTCCCGCCTGAAACAACAGCATTTGAGTGACGACATCTGTGTGAAATACTGATACTATCCTGATATCCCTATTTTAATGATTTAATATTAAAAAAACATGGATGGAAAGCCCACTCACAGTAAGGATGCATGTTTCTCTATGTTTTTCAGTGCAATAAAAGCATCACAAAGGATTTTAGGCTCCACAAATATACTAGTACATTATCTTTTCCCCCAAATTTGACCCAATCAAATCTATCTTTAACATGAGTATCTTTGGATTACAAGTTTCCCCCCAAAACATGTCCTACCCAGAAGCTCATGAGTGGATTAACTAAAGAAGAAAATGACCATTGAGTGTGTGGCTTAAACTAATAATATGGTACATGACAATAGCAGTACTACTACAACTCTGCTGGAGACTGCTAATGCTATTAACCCCATTGTAAGGAGCCTGGAGGGGGAGCAGTTAGCTTAAAGGTGCACTGTGTAACTTTTTGGTTGGGAGCCTGTCATCTGCTTGTTTCTATGGATACAGTACGTTATTGCTCTGCCTCACATGCTTCACAGTATGACATTAAACAGCTCTACCTTAGACTTACTCAGTTACAAGTGGTTTTATAGCTAGAAAAACAGGCATTCTGACTGTGAACGGGGTCACCTCTCCACAGATCTGACTTTCCAGAAAAAGCAATAAAGTCTCCATGGAGAAAAGCATTTGACGGACCCTCCACTAGAAAAGTTACACGAAGCATCTTTAACCGGAAATCTGGATCTCCAGTTTTCCAAACATTTAATTAACTCTTTCCTAAACAGGTCATGAGTGGATTAAACCTAAGAAAAAAAAAAGACTTATATTGAGTTTGGAGGCTTAAACTAACAAAACGGTACATGACAATAGCATCACTAATAAACCTCTGCCGGAGACTGCTAATGCTATTAACCTAATCTAGTCTGCATTGTGTGGCTATGGGGCTGTTGTCATGCAAATGGACACAGAGCAGCTTTAATGAGGTATTTACTTGGAAATGGGAAGTAGAGCTAATTACAACTTACGACTTATTACACACAAACTTTTGTTTTTTGGAGTCAGAATGGCCGGCGTTTACATTCGTTTTGTATAGTTGCTACAGGCCATAATTTGTGATCTTGTTTCATCATTTGTCACATCAGATTTTAACTATATCATATGATTAATTCAACAATTAACTTATTGTTGTTCAAAGTAAAGAATACTAGTTAGAAATGTTTACTCAAGTAAAAGTACAAAGGCTTCTATACTGAATCATGTTTTAAGAATCGATACAAGAAACACAAATGAAAAATATGAAAAAATAATTTCATGTTGTCGACATAAAGCTTTTGTTACTTTTGTCACAAAAACTACTGAGATGTACAATTGATTAAAAAGCAGTGTTGGCCAGTAACTAAAGTAGGGGATTACTGTAATCAGATTACTTTTTTAGTAATGCAAGGAGTTTATTTACAGCACTATTCGTATACAGAGTAATTCAAAGTGCTTTACACTTTACACAACGCAGTAATGTCACAAGTTATATTTGAAAATTGAGTAATTAGATTACAGTTACTCGGCCTAACTTTTAGTTACTTTTTCTCATGTCAAAAATGTGTGTAATCTGTAGATCTTTGTCATAAAACACTAAAAAAGACAAAAAGGATGTCATCTTCTGGTGTCAGACACAGATCAGATGTGAACCTAAACAGTACTAACAGGTTTATGGAAGACTGTGGCATCCCCTCTGTGGCGTCCCCTCTGTGGCATCCCCTCTGTGGCGTCCGCTCTGTGGCATCCCCTCTGTGGTGCCCGCTCTGTGGCGTCCACTCTGTGGCGTCCCCTCTGTGGCGTCCCCTCTGTGGCATCTGCTCTGTGGCGTCTACTCTGTGGCGTCCTATCTGTAGCGTGACCTCTGTGGTGCCCGCTCTGTGACGTCCGCTCTGTGACGTCCACTCTGTGACGTCCGCTCTGTGGCGTCCACTCTGTGGCGTCCACTCTGTGGTGTCCGCTCTGTGACGTCCGCTCTGTGACGTCCGCTCTGTGACGTCCACTCTGTGACGTCCACTCTGTGGCGTTCGCTCTGTGACGTCCGCTCTGTGACGTCCACTCTGTGACGTCCACTCTGTGACGTCCACTCTGTGGCGTTCCCTCTCTGGCATTCCTTCTGTGGCATCCCTTCTGAAATGAGGCTCTAAAACAGAACGTGTGGTTAGTGTAAAGAATTCTTGCTTTTTATAAGATGTTTCCTGAGCTGTATGTTTCCATTTTTTTCAAAGTAACTTATACTAATCAGTAATCAAATTACTTTTGAAATAAAGTAAT
The DNA here is from genome assembly GCA_029959045.1 of Taenioides sp. WSHXM2023. Classification (NCBI taxonomy): domain Eukaryota; kingdom Metazoa; phylum Chordata; class Actinopteri; order Gobiiformes; family Gobiidae; genus Taenioides; species Taenioides sp. WSHXM2023. The sequence goes on from CM057087.1 coordinate 22,531,066, forward strand.
CAGAGTAGTAATTAGACTACTTTTAGAAGGAGTAATCAGTAGTCAGTAATCTGATTACTTTTGCAAAGTGATCTGTAAAAAAGTTTCTCAAGTAAAAGTAAATATAACTGAGTACTAGTTATTTTAATAGATACATGTTACAATGATAGGTCTACGTTAATTTAGATTATTAATTCAATAAATAGTTTATAATTTTCCGATATTTCGGGTATTATTTAAAGACTCTGAAGCCATTCTAATATCTTAAATGTGCAAGTCTGCCTGTAATTGTCTATTTTAAAACAGATCCTTAATTTAAAAAAAAAACAAAAAACCGTACCTTTGTTGACTTTAAAGCAGTAATAAACGCCTTATCGTCCTCGTGTTGGTTTTTCTGAGTCACGCACTTACGTAACCACACGCTGACGTAATGACATCACGGGGCCCGTCTGGAAAACGCGGAAGAGAAAGACAAAAACAACAGCGAAGTCAGCGAGCAGCTACAGCGAAACAGAGTTTAAATTAACCGTAAAAAGAGCGTACCGACACGCAATCAGAGACATTTAACGGTTTGATTATTTAGTTTACGGTTGATAGATTCGCTGTTGTTCACGTTAACCGGTAAAATGTCGCTTGTCGCTAAGATATTTGGTAAGGGAAAGGGCGAGAAAGGGCCAACGCCACAAGACGCGATCCAGAAGCTGAGGGAGACCGAAGACATGTTGATGAAAAAGCAGGAATTTCTGGAGAAGAAGATCGAACATGAGCTGGCGACGGCGAAGAAATACGGCACGAAAAACAAAAGAGGTGAGCCCGGGCCTGTGCGCGGGTGTCGGTGAGGTTTGATACGGGTTTGGAGACGGTTCTTGCGAATTGGGAAAAGCTGTTAGCCCCCGGAGCTAATGGGAAGTTAAAGTAGTCAAGTGTCAGCTGCCAGCAACCAGGCTTTTCCTGATTCCTGGATTTAGAAAGTTTAAGCTTCAAGGAAGACTGTTATAATGGAATTGGTTGAAACAGCGTTAAAAACATGTTAAAATCTACCAATGTTTAGGAATTGGGATCACGTTATCTCAAAATAAGGCAATGAGGAAGATGCCAGGTACCAGGGGCGAGGCGTTGCCTGCTGTAGAATAAATCCACTACTAAATCCACAATTTTTTTTAGATCAACTCGTGTTTACTTACCAAAAAACTCAATAATTATGTTTTCATATTACGTAGACATGATATGAAACCAAGTTGAGTCACGTTAGAGCTATTACAAATGCTTTTCCTCACGTAATTGGCCTATTTTATGGTATAAATTATAGGATAGATTTAATTGTAAAAATAAATAAATAAATAAATAAATAAAGTGATTGCCTTACGTTTTCACACGTACTTTTGACAGATTAATATTTTTTACCAATTATTGCCAGGTTTGGTGGGATAGTACACAAGATAAATAATACGGCGTCATACTTTTACATCAGTTAAGTGGAAAAAGTAGAAAACAAAAAGTTGTAAAATACAGGAAGTTGCATTTGAAAACCGAATACCTCTACCAATGTAATCAGCTGTCATGAGTCCTAAACAAAATGCTGAGACAATTTATACGTAAGGAAGACATTTTTCTAAAAGTTTTAAACATTGATTTAACAAAATAAAGATGTTGTAATTTTTTTTTATTTGTCAGAATGCAGCTATTGTGTTTTAGCCCTAGTTAACGTTATGGTTGCTAGGTAACACACTTCTGTGTTCAACCAGGAAGTATTTCTTCTCATTCTTATTTATTTATTTGTAAAGGGACAGCACATATTAATGAAGATTTAAAATGTAAATATGTAAAGATTATAGCCAGGGTGGCTCATTTCTGTCTTCAGTCCCTCGGCAGGTTGATGTGAAATCATCTACAGGACAGGGAAAAGTACAGCAACAATCACACAAAAGTACATAACACCAGCACACTCACTGTACATACAATTAATTTCAGACAGTTTGAAGTCAAGAGTTAAACCAACCCCTCAATTATAAAAAAATAAATGTAATTTGGTTAAACATAGTGACATATTTGACCAATGAACAACCACTGTTTTAAAGCTTTAGAAAATGCTGCCAGTGTTGAAAGCAGAATTATAACCTTCACCAGAATTTATAAAACACTAGAAATACTAGGCACAATATTTGGTAAAACCTTAAATCTACTGATGTTAATTATATTTTAGAGAAATTAGTAGTCTGACCTGTCATATGCGCTTTAAGGTCATCATTACCTAACATTTTTATCACATTTATTAAAGCCATTATGATGTCTGGTTTAAAAACAGTATTAATCTCCCCAAACTATGAGTACGTAATCATATAAGTATGCTGAATATTGAGATAAGGCATGTGTAGTTTTGTCACAATACTAGAGATCGACCAGCTTTGTTTATTTATTTTTTCACAGCTAGTGTTGATACTGATTGTTACGAATCCAGAGAATCCATTTGCGATGCTCTGCGGATATTTTGGGGCAGATATGTAGGGCTGTTTGTCATTTTTGGTCACATTTCCGCAAATTATCTTACTTAAATTTTGTGCAAACTCATCCATAACCCGTTTTTTTACAACAAACTGGATAAGAGAGCAGTATAGTCACATTTTTGCAGTACTCTCTTTGGACTTAAGTATTAATAAAAGCTTCATATGTATTCTTTATGCGTATTTTGGCAGCTGGTTGGGGCAAACAAAATTTCAGCCTCTTATAGAGATATAAGGCCGATAGCAAATATGGAAAACAACCCAAATGTCTCTACACAATCTCACACAACACAACAGAATGTAATTATCGAAACAAATTAGTAGTTTAGTAGTTTTTTTTAATGATAATATTGTATTACGCTAGTTTCTATGCTAGGTCTGAGTTAAAGGTGTATTGCGCAACAGTTCTGTGGAGGGTCCGTCACCTGCTTGTCTCCATGGAGATGTTATTGCTTTGCCTGGAATGTTCCACGGTATGACATTAAACACATCTATCGAGGATTTACTCATTACGGGTGTTTCTATTGCTCAAAAATACAATAATTCTCTTTGTGAACAGGGGCAACTCTCCACAGATCTGACCTTTAATGTAGCCTGTAGTTGTCTCTCCTGAGGTAGATAGTTTTAATCTCTATCATGGATACAAGTAGGTGACAGACCCTCCACCAAAAAAGTTGCGCAATGCATCTTTAAATCAAGTCTTAACAAGGACTCAACTATAACCGCAATATTTTTGTTTGTTTTGTTAATAACTAACTTCCAAGCTTATAACTGTTTTTAACCTTATTTATTCTGATTTTCTATGCTCTCTTTCAATTACTGGAGTAGCTGGCAGCACTGACACTTGTGTTTACAGAAATGAGAGCAGATTTTTTTTTAAAGGCCCTACGTTACGCTGTTTTCTGATCTATGTTATAATGTTGTTTTCTCATCACAAACAGACCTGGAGTTGTGTTTTGTTTTATTCACACATGTTCAACACACAAACCCTGCGTATTTAGTTAGTAGAGTTCTTCTCTCAAACTGAAAACACTCTGTTCCACCTTGTGATGTCATGTGCCAATACAGGAAGCTCACCACTGCGTTTTTAAACTCCATACATGTTCACTAGACTCATTCGGATGATTTCAGACCTAGAATTGCCAATCTCTTCTAAACTAAAGGTAAAAGGAGCTGCTAACTTTAAAACTACCACTACATGACATCACAAAGTGGAATGGTGCATTTTAAGCTTTGGAGATGTAGACAGACTAATAATAAAGGATTACTCAAACATGTGTGAATGAAACAAAACACAACTCCAGGTCTGTTTTTGGTGAGGTAACAACATTCTAACATGGCTTAAAACTCAAAACTCACAAGCCTCAATTTTGTGCGATGTAGGACCTTTAAAGACCTAAATAATTCATGCTGGACCATGGTACAGTTTGGAGAATGTTATTGATACTAGAAATTAGCAAAAATAAATGTCAACATCAGTAATAATTGTATAAAATAATAATAATACAAGGCATAAAAATAACAAAAAGTAAAAAATCAGTACTCCAAGGGTCATAGGTCATTGAAGTTGCTCTGAACAGTCCCCATACTGAGTACTATAGCTTGGTTATTGATTGAAAAGCAAAGATGGCTTGTTAAGGTGTGCTCCCTAGACATACCTTTGTGTCATAGCAGCGCAAACACACATGCAACGCTATCATCTCTCATGGGGAATACAGGCTGACAGCGCTATTGTAATTACCCATGTATAATTGGACAGATGGAACACTGACTTTTAATTTAATAGCTTTCTCTTTTATGAATAGAAATGGAAGGTATGAAATTGTAAACCTTTTGCAGACTTATTTCCGCTACGTTTAGGAGTAGTGTTGTCAAAAGTATCGAAAATCAGATACTAACACTGGTATTGAAACTAGATTCTCAGTTGAGCAGGTATCAATACTAAAAAGTCACATTCACAGGACAGAAATGAACCTTTCCTGAATAGTTTTAGAATGACCTTGAGCTGAATCAGAACAACTATAAGAGCACATAGACTAGTATACGCCCATGGACCACTCTGGAACCTACCTGGACCACCGAGGGATTACACGTATATAAGACCACGTGGGAAGATAAAATAAAGTATCGGAATCAGCACTGAATATCGAGTAACAGGTCTATTCCTTAATATCGAAATCAAGTTTGACATTTAAGTATCGTGACTTGGGATACACCGTTACTGGTATCAGATATCGGCGCCGGTGTAGCTACTCTGGTTTTCTTCGCAAATCAAAGGACTTCACGCTCCCTACTGATGATCATGTGTATCAGTATTTATTCTCGCTCACCTTCAACTCCATCAACACAGTGAACACTGTGAAAACTAAAAATAAAGACAGATAGAGAAAATTGCTCAGCTCTAATTACATCACCTTTAAAATAAATACAGAATACAAAAAATAATATTTACTGTGTTCACCTATACATCACCAGTGGTAGTTAAGTAGCATTTCTTTTACACTTTTGTCTTTTTTCTGTCTTTTGTAGCTACTATTTCTCTCTATTTACAAGGTGAAAGGTCACATGACTCATAAAGGTAAATAATTTTTACAATTAAAATGTATGAAAATGAATAACAGTGGTGGTTCTGACATATCTTAATATTTTTACAGATATAATAATAATAATTTTCTGACTTATTACCATGAAAACAAGTATATTAACATTATTGTCAGCTACAGCCGATATTCAAAATTGTTGATGGGTCGGATATCTGTGCAGTCGATTTTCTGTTTTGGTCTATAAATTTGTGTAATAAGACGATTTACTGGACAATTTTGGCCCAAACACGTCGGAATATTTTCAAAGTTGTTCTGTAGTTACTTAAAATGTAAAATGTAATATTTTTTTACCATACACCTTTTAAAGGAAATAAATTACAATTTTACTTTATTTAGTCTCTGTTCTAGTGTCACTTAATATCGTCTATCAGCAGATACTTAAAGCCAAAGTATCGGCATCGGTATCCGAATAGAAAAAGCTTCCCTAATCGTGACAACATAATTTAAGAATCTAACCCACAACCTCCACACTGAGAGGAGACAGGATAACTCTACTGCAGTAGTATAGCATGTAATGATTTGTAGGCTCCACAGTTGTCAGTATTGGTCTGAGTGCGTCCATTTAAACAAACAGGAGTCAGCTGATTTCTGTTTGTGGGATTGTGACGCAGTGACACCATCTCCACACTCACCCCTGTTACACAAATTTAGCGTAGACTTGTGAGCCAATATCTCAGTATGTAGATGTGCAAATGAAACGGATCACAACATTTAACCTGGACATTTATGCACACTGATAAGAGATGTACAGAAATGTGGCTTATATTACAAATAGGGTAGACAAAAGTACCGAAAATCAGATACAAATCGATACTAAAACTAGTATCAAAACTAGATACTCATTTGAGCAGGTATTGATACTAAAAACGTCACATTCACAGACAGAAATGAACCTTTCCTGAATAGTTTTAGAATGATTTTGAGCTGAATCAGAACAAATATAAGAGCACATAGACTAGTGTACGCCCATGGACCACTGTGGAACCTACCTGGACCACTGAGGATTACACAGATATAAGTCCATGTGGGAAGATAAAATAAAGTACTATGATTTAATGCTGAAAATCACATTCTATTGTCTAAAGAAAGAATGGTTTTTATTATTATTGTAGCACCGGAATCCGTGTTGAGTATCGAGTCTGTTCCTTAGTATCGAAATTGAGTTATCGTGACAACACTACCAATACGGCATGTTTTTCTCATATCTTAAACCCTTGGAATAACCAAGAGCTTCTTTAATTACAGCCTTTATAGTTGTGAGCAGAGATGCAAAGGTACCCCGAGGCACATTATCAGTTTAAGTGTAGCTGTTACTTCATTCAAACCTGTTTTAAAGTCTGAAGCATGAAGAAAAAGCATAGCAAACATACCAGTCTCCTAGGACATGTTAGCGTTTCGTTTCACCTCACAGTGAAATTGTTATTATTTATTTATTTATTTTGGTGATTATATTTGTGATTTGTAACGTAAAATAATTGCCTTTATGTTTCTGTTGATTACTGTTGGAACATAATGCAATTTATAATTTATGAACTATCCAAATAAACGTGTAATTATACATTAGACGTGCTAAGACGTAAGCAGGTATTGATACTAAAAAAGCCACATTCACAGGACAGAAATGAACCTTTCCTGAAGCTTTAGAATGATCTTGCTGTATCAGAACAAGTATAAGAGCACATGGACCAATATACGCCCATGGAGCACTGTGGAACCTACAGGACCACTGGGAATAGAAAAGAAAGTACTATGATTTAACACTGAAAATCACATCCTAAAAATAAGTTAAATGCTATACAGTGGAACATTCTTGGTCAAGTGATAGTATCTCTGTGGAGACGGTAGGTGGCACACCCTTCATTAGAAAACTTACCTGGAATTTACACCAAGAGCATTAGTGACACGTAACGCCGGCAGAGCTGCATACGCGCGTACCTTTAAAAGCTTTAATTTACAACAGACATTGGTTATGTATTCATTGTTGATTGGATGATTTACATTTTAAATCACAATATAAAAGTTGACAACAAGAGAGACAATGCTTTGCAGCCATAACAAGGCGTATCTGCAGTGCTGCATTTATTAAGCTACTCATCATTTCACTGTGGTTGTCTGCACCATGCGCCTTTTCCTTCAGAAGTTGTTCTTGAAAAGTTGCTGTCTGATGCCGTAAAGTGTTTTATATTTATCCTCCACGGCTGTAAACTTTCCGTAGTCCATCACGAGTCATTCCCCGAGCTCCTCATGCGACGCACGGTGTTTACACGACTGTAGTGGTTTTAGAGAACGTATTTTGAAAGGGCGTCGGAAGTTTACTTTGACACCGCGTGCCCATTTCTTGTCTTTTCCTTGTTTCCCCAGCCTGGAGACGCTCCGTTGACGCTGCAAAATTAGAACTCCAACCTAATTTGAGCAGCGTGTAGCGTAATGACGGCCTCTGGACACTTGTATGACACTGCTGGTGTAAATTGTCCGATCGGTTAAAATGGAAAGCCAAACACACGTGTGCTGCTCGTGTGCTGTGCTGCTGCACTTACGCTCTGTTTCTGCTTTGGTGTAAATTGGGGGTTACATAGAGCACCTTTTAAGATTTTAAAAGTCTTTAGAGTAGGAATAGATACGATATGACCAAAAATGAACACTACAATGTTATACATCCCCTATACGCAAAGCTCATCCCCAATACCCAAAGCTCAAAATGTTCCACTGTTCCACTTAGTGATGTCATGAAGTGGTAGAATTGAAGGTAACAGCTACCCTTTACCATTTGTTTAATAGAGATTGACAATTCCGGGGCTGAATTCATCCAAATGACTCTAGTGAAGGTGTATGGAGTTTAAAAACACAATGGAGCACTTCCTGTATTATCACATGACATCACAAGGTGGAGCAGTGTTTGAGAGAAGAAGCCTAAATATGCAGGGTTTGTGCGTTAAACCTGTGTGAATGAAACACAACCCCAGGTATGTTTGTGATGAGTCAGATTTCAGATCATAGAACAGTGTAATATGGGCCCTTTAAACTAACCTTGTGGCTTTGTGCCTGCAGCGGCTCTCATGGCCTTGAAGAGGAAAAAACGCCTTGAGAAACAGCTGGAGCAGATCGACGGGACGCTTTCTACCATCGAGTTCCAGAGGGAGGCGCTAGAGAACGCCAATACTAACACAGAGGTGCTCAAGAACATGGGCTTTGCCGCCAAGGCCCTCAAACAGGCCCACAACAGCATGTGAGTGACTGTCTTTTATCTGCTACCATATACATGTTATATACAACAAAATAACATGACTTTTTTCAGCTCATTTCGGTCCATTAACTAATATTTGTTGAAGATATTGTCTAGGGGCTGCACAGTTTACAATTTTGGTTGGTACAATTGTCAAATCGCAAAAGCTGCAATAATTTAGATAATAGAATATCCTTTGCAAAAAAACAAATATCTTTTTATAGAAGAATCTTGTTGTAGCTGTAGTTTAGACCTGTACAAACATGTTCTGAAATGCATGGGATTCTTTTGTTCGTTATCTGGTCATATTTCAGTTTCACAGTTTGAAGCAGAGTTCAGAAAAAAAGAAAGAAATTTTATTGTGTTAAAGGCAGTTCCAAAATTCTTTATTCTTAATTCTACGTTTGAATACCTGTATCCCTGTACAGTTACTTTTTCACTTAGTGGTATTCAGAATACAGTTACTTTCCTAAAATAGAAGTGGTTTTTGTAAGAAAAATAGATCACACAGCTCTTGTCTGTGCAGATTTTCCTTCTCTAATTAGACATAAATGAATGTATAACAAAGTGCATCAAAATAAAGCTGTTTGTCATTCATTGTAAATCAATAAAATGATTGTAATTCAATAAAACTATGTCATGTTTTTTCAAAAGTTACACAGTGCACCTTTAACATTGTGGTCTGTGTTTGTCTCACAGGAACGTAGACGATGTTCACGATTTAATGGACGACATCGCAGAACAACAGGAGCTGGCCAACGAGATCTCCACGGCCATCTCCTCCTCCACAGGATTCGGCATGGACATGGACGAGGTGAGACCGAGTTTAGCCCTGGTTTAGTGCTGCTTTAGTCTTGGTTTAGTCCTGATTTACTATTGGTTTAGTCCTGGTTTAGTCTTGGTTTAGTCTTGGTTTAGTCCTGGTTTAGTCCTGGTTTAGTCCTGGTTTAGTCCTGGTTTAGTCCTGGTTTAGTCCTGTTTATTGCTGGTTTAGTCCTGGTTTAGCCCTGGTTTAGTGCTGGTTTAGACCTTATTTAGATCTGGGTTTCTGTCTGAGCTCAGAGAAAGTTAAAACCATACTAAGGAACATTCTCCATGGAAACAGGTTTTATGCCATACTGTGGAATATTATAGCAAAAGGAACAACAAGGAAACAAGCGGCAGAAGGCCATCCACCATATTTATTTTATGTCATATCTCTGAACGGAATCCAATAATTAAACTGTAAATCGCAAATCCATTCTCAATGCTTGTCAGAGAAATCTCATCTTTTCGCCCTACAAGTGCCCATATTTTCAGAATTTGTGCGTAACCCATTTTAGAACACAAGTACTGAAAATATTCATTGTTAAATCTGTTCCAGGATGAGTTATTGGCTGAACTGGAGGAGCTGGAGCAGGAAGAACTGGACGAGAAAATGCTCAGCGTGGAGGGATCCGGAAACATGGACCCCCTCCCCAGTGTGCCCACCACCTCACTGCCTTCAGGTGAACCACACAGACGTACAACTTCAGATTCAAAACTAAAAAAGAGAAGGCAAAACACTGACTTAATACAGACTCTACGGAGATCCCCCAACATCACCAACATGAAAATGAGTACTGGTGTATGTGATTTGTGACTTTCCTTCCTGGTTTGAAGTTAGATAGTATGCTCCGGAGGGACGGTCTACTGTGATTGGTTTGGGAGCAGTTAATATTAGAGTTTGGAAAATGATTTGGGTTAGTGTTGGCATGCTCGCAGTATTTTGAAAACAAATTTGTCGCCTACCAGCCTTTTCTCTTACGCCACAGTACAAACACAACAAAAAGGGTGAGTGTGACTGGCCAATGCTAGCTTGCTAGAGACTAATGAGGGACTTGATTAACCGCACAAATCAACTCCCTTGTTATATAGTTCCAACTACATCGCTTCTTTCTGGTCAGATTTTGTTAGAACAAAGCTCAGATTAAAGTGTAAACTGAGTAACAGCGCTTCAGACAGAGCAGTGCTTCTAGTTGGCTTCACAGTTATGCTGCAAATTATCAGTTACCAATAGCAACAGAAGACAATTGCCATAGCTTGACACCTATACGTAAGGGATAGATTTATTTATTTTTTTAGCAGATACCTATATCCGATATTTGGCCAGCTGATGTGGCCGATACCGATACTTTGCTTTTAAAATCCAGAGCAAGACCAACAAAATTATCTTAAGTTGAAGTAAAGATCACAAATTAACTTTTCACTAAAAAATAATAGTAAAAATAAAAAATAAAAATAAAAATAAAAGCCAAATAACGCTCTTCTATTTCCACTGTAACTCATGAGTCTGTCCTCAGTGCATCATAGGGATGTAACAGTAATCGAAATATCGTGATCGTCAAAAGACTCACAATAATATCGTGGGCTCTCACAATAAACCGAATTATAAACTTCTTTGATTAAATTCATTGTTTTGATGTAGCAGCAACTAAAAAACTGAGTAAACTACATAGACCATGATCCTTTGCTCCATTTCAGCGCAGACAGTATGAAGAAATAATTGAACTTTTCTATCTTAATGTCAAGACTTTTTAAAAGGAAAAGGTATAATTTCTTCAATTCTTGTAGCATCTCCAAAATAGCGCAGTAAGTATTATATTGTGAAATGAATCGTAGTAAGTATCGTACCATGAAATGAATCGTAGTAAGTATCGTACCGTGAAATGAATCGCAATAAGTATCGTACTGTGAGATTTGCATATCATTATGTCCTTGCATCAGATCAAGGAATGACACATTTGACACAGAAAATGGTGCAGAAATGGAAAATATTGGTATAGAATATCAATATCGGTTCCAGTATCGGTGTCAGCTGATATTGATACTGATACTGTGACTGATCCATCCCTACTATGTATACATTTGTGCATTGTCTAAGCATTCCCGTGTGTTTTCGATCCTCTCCAGCCAAGAAGAAGGAGGAAGAGGACGACGAGATGGCGGAGCTGGCTGCCTGGGCGAACTAAACCACCACCACCTCCTCCGGCCTTCTCCACCTTCAAAAAAATCTCTGGAAGTGGACTCCGCTGCTCAAGAACCACACAGAGGCACCACAAACAGAGGAACCAACACCAGACAAGACGAAGTATGCACCTACGTCCAATCTCAAAGACTCATACCTGCACCTTCTCAACCCAGTCACTGCTGCGCACACTCAAAACTCAAAACAAATGGGAAAAATATATACCTTATCACGACTTATGTGCATATTTCGGACAGTTCGGTTTTGAGAAAAGTTAACCGAGCGAAATGTACGGATTGGAAAAAAACTACAGATTGCAGCGGCCATTTTCTGCTTCCTGCGTGTCTTCTACAAAAAACGTGACGTGGTTTTGAAAGATCTTGTGTAACTGCGAAACTTTATAAATAATAAATAAATAGCTTCTCTGATGTGTCGCAATGTATTTGGTAACAAAAGAGTCACGTTAAAGGAGCACTACAGAACTTTTCTAGCACGATTGGCGTCGCTTTTGTCTCAACTATCTTGCCTTTATTCAAAATACCTTGAAAAACATGCATTCTTCCTTACTGTGAGCGAGGTCGCCTCTCTGCAGATCTGACCTGTAATTTGGTCTAGTGGCGACAGCACCTGGTTGGATACGTTTATTGTCAGAAAACTTGCCAGAAATGTTACGTAGTGAATCTTTAAAGTGATTTGAAGGGTAGTTATGACCCGATTTGGAGGAGCTGACGGGAGGAGTGACTGGTAAAGAAAATGGGCGAAATTTCAGACTGTGTTCCAGAGAAGAAGAATTAAGTTTCAGTAAGATTATTGATGTTTTGTCATTTATGCCACCCCAAAATTATTTCTTAAAGAGCTTCAATGTGGGAAATTTCTTCTTTGGATCACACGGACTGTGCTTTAGTAGTAGTAGTTGTAGTCGTAACTGTGTACATGTACTACAACCCCATGGACAGTAACTTTTCGCTCTGATTTCTGCTTCTCCAAATTGGAAACGCGTTGACAACCACATAGTGTTTTACATGTTAGAAGTTAAAACTAAATCACCAAAAACGTTAACAAGGATTAGTCACTACAATGGCGCCATCTAGTGGTAGTGCAGTATAATAAAAAAAAAAAATAAATAAATAAAAATGTAAAAGTATTTCAATTTTGTATACAGATTGTAGCTTGTCTTAAATTAGCTGCTATATATTGGCAGGATTAGCAGTCACATTTTGGAGTCATAATTAAATTCATTAATATTTAGTCCATTTTATTACAGAATTACACTGAACAATTGAAAATGACAGAGATTGCCACTACAGCCTTGAACCTGGCGATTTGTATAACGAGATTTCACATCAGATGCCCTCCCTCATGCAACAATCTCACATACAGACTTGTGTTAAGTTTCCCACTCATTTTCAATATTTATTAATGTGACGGTTGTTACCAAATAGATTGTAAAGTAAGAGAAGGTTTGTGGAGTTCTGGGAGGTTGTGTGAAACTGAATGAGTGACATTTTCAGCCTTTTGGACACTGAGACCTCAGTTCAACATGTAGTCCAATTTTTATTTTATCTTCTGACTGTAGCATCAAGACCAATAGGATTTACACACGTTATGCTGGTTTATGAGAAAATAAATAAAACTTGTGCTACAAATGTTCTGGTGTCCTTGTTATTACTTTTGGAAACGTGGCAAGGTACTGTATGTAAGATTTGTATTTTAAATTTCATAAACGTGACCAGACTGTCCCCAGACATGAGGTAGACATGTTCAGACCAAATGTAGATTTTACAGATTTTACTGATAACAACTGTAATGCTGATTTATTCTTATTCAGAAAAACATTGGGCATAATGCCAGACTGTTAATGTTATAATTTGGTGTTTTGGTTCAAATCGATAATTCAATCTAATTATTCAGTCTCTCATTTGTGTTGCCAGTTTCAATGTTGAAATCCAGTGTTTTTAAACCTAAAATGTCTCTGTCTGATCTGAACAGTCACTACCTAAACCCCAGCACCTGCTGAGAGTCACGAGTCAGTGCTAGTGCAGCCTCTGCAGCTCAGTGAGGGAATTCTGGACGTTCTGAGCTTCACATGAGGCCTGGCCTGTCCATATTAGAGATGGACCGATATCTCGGGCCGATATTTAGACTTTTTAATGTATTGGTTTTGGTTATCGATCTTAAATTTGAATTTGAAGAGACAGCTGCACAAAACATGACTACACAGCACTCTTAAAGGTTTGTGGTAAAAAGCGCTTGGGGGGAGTTTGGAGTAATTTTAAATGACATAATTTGGGGAAAATAATCCAAATCAGCCGAAAAATTGACAGATCTTATCGGCCATTGGCTGCAGAATTCCAAACACTTGGTATCTGCATCAGCCATGAAAAAACCCATCAGTCCATATACTGAGAATGAGTAAAACATGATGTGAAATGTGTCCTCCATCTGCAAGTTAAGGCTCTGGCAACACAGGTTCAGTGGAGACTGTATTACCATTTTAAAACTGTAGTAGCACAGACTAAACAGTAGGTGGCGAACAGGTTCTAGAATTTGATAGTGTCATAATTTCACACTAAGCTCGTGGGCCTTAACAGCCTAAATCTATATGGGGGAAACCTCTTATTTGCTATGAAGCATGAATGGGCCCTAACTGTCACCCACAATGCACCTCTTTTACAAATATTTGAGGTGGTCACTCAACTGATGACCTAATGTCTGCTCAAACTCTATTCTGTACAAAACAAATACACCACAGAGCTACTCATTTTACCGGCTGCAAGAAACTGATTAAATATAAAAGCCAAGGCCAGCTTTAGATGGGCACATTTAGATGCCTATTAAAAATAAACCTTTGTCTATTTTAGTGCACAACATTAGGCATGAAAATTATACATTTACCATGGTGAATACTAAAATTTGTGTTATTCAGCACAATACGTATGATTCAGAAATCCTTTGGTGAGCTACTTGGAAGGGGGTGGAAAGCTACTGTTTGAAGACCCCTGCTCATAGAACTAATAATTTTATATACAGATCCATGACCCAGTCCTAAAGCCTTTACAAACATTCAAACAGACCTGCCAACGCTAACTCCAGGATGCTAAAGTTATCTACTCTTAAAGGGCATATGACAGGTTCTGATGATTCTCGAAAATTTAAATTGGTGCTATATCAACATGATTTCAACAAAATAAAGGTGTTTTCTTATCATTTTATCTGTCAAATAATAATGCTGTTTGGTAAAATCTTAAATATAATGATTTTAATTGAAAGGAGGAGGCGGAGGTCGAGCTGATGACACTTGTTTTTGTTTTTGTCCTGGCAATGTATACATATATATTGAACAAGTGATTTAAGAACACAAATGTACAATAGTTTATTTATAAATGTGTATAAAAAAAGAACATTGCACATTTGAGAATAGCGAAATTGATTTTTTTAGTTTTTCATGCTTTTTAACAAGTCTTAGTACTGATTTATTTATGTAGTAAAACATATAATAATTGCTTTAAGTAACAGAATAACAGGTCATAACTAAATAAAAAGCATAGTTATGGACTTTCAAAAGGTGTCCATCATGTCTCAGGGTATCTCTCCCTCTGTCTCCATTCAGGTCTGAGTCATTTCTTCATCCTGCACAAAACACACAAACACACCCATATTTTTTTTAATATTGAACAAATAATGAAGATTAATAATTGTAATGGTCCTATATTACACAAAATTGACTCTTGTGAGCTTTTAGCCATGTTAGAATGTTGTTGCCTAATTAAAAACATACTTGGATCGGATGGGAGCCAGGTCCTCTCCTCAGGATATTTTTTGCTACCAGCTGTTCAGTCTTCATCATTTTGTCATTTCTTTGGCATGTTGTCTGCTTTAGATAGTATATTGTTACATTACACCTATCTGAAAATCAGTGTATTCATTACAACAATGAAATAATGTGCAGTATTCAGTGTGTAAATACACATTAACTGAGACCCAATGTTTCAAATTTCATTAAAGTTTAGTCTCAAACAGAGACTGAAAAAAGGTAGGAAAAAACATCCTGAGGAGTGGACCTGGCTCCCGGCCTAAGAGTTGTGTTTTGTTTCATTCACACATTTCTGAGTAACCCTTTATTATTAGTCTGTCTATGTATCTAAAGCTCAGAATGCTCTGTTCCACCTTGTGATGTCATCTAGTGGTAGTTTTCAAAGAAACAGCTACTTTTTATCTTTTATTCAGTAGAGACAGGCAATTCTAGGACTGAAATGATCCAAATGATTCTAGTTGGAGTTTAAAAATGCAGTGGAGCACTTCCTGTATTACCACATGACATCACAAGGTGGAACAGAGTGTTTTTTTTGTCTAAATATACAGACACAACTCCAGGTATGTTTGTGATGAGGAAACAACATTATAACATAGATCAGAAGATAGTGTAATATGGGCTATTTAAATACATTTTACTTAGACCAAATCCTACTTGCAAAACGGACTAATATTACTGAATTTTAAGTTAATAAATCAACAAAACACTGTAGACCACTTACCTCATCTCTTGTCATCTTTCAGTCTTAGTAGCTTCCGTCTCTGGAGAAGTAGCAACGTCCTTTTGTGCTTCATGTTGTCTTCTAATTATTATGGCTCTTGCATTCCAGTATTGTGTTCTTGATTTTATGTAGGAGTTTGGATATCCTGGCCTTGCATCATAATAAAATCTTTCATTTTGGTTTTGGAAAACACGCCCAACTACCCAACTTTCTCTTGGTTTGCATGTTTCAAATCCACCATTGTAATGTGTAAAATTTTCGGCGTATGTCTGTCCAATGGCGATAAAACACTTCTCTCGTTTAGAGTATGATGACTCAGATAGTTCTTTGACACAAGCCCATAGCCCCACAGCATGCACATACAATGTAATCTCCAATGTGTTATTTCGACGTGTGAAAGAGAGCATTTGAAAAGACTTGCTTTTCATAGACCGAGAAACATACCCCCACTCCCTGAAAATTAAGTTGGAGTTAGTGTGATGAGTTAAAAACATCGTCATTCTTAGTAGTTCATTGCTACTTTGCCTGTTAGCAGGTAGAGCTTTTATCCATAGCTCAAACCATGAAGAGATGCTTTCCTCTTTTATATTTAGGTCAATTCTTTGATTATTTCTGTCAAACACATGAATCTGTATATCTAAATTTGCAGGATCATTATGTTCACCAAACTGTCCTGCTTTTAGAGGCTTTCGTTCTTGGCTTGAAGTTGCAAGATAGGGCATGCTTGCTGGAGAAAAGTTAGTGTTAGCATTTTGAGATTCTCTTCGCATTCTTGCTAGTCCTCCACATCTTTCGTTTTTCATTCTTTCATGATATCGAGTAGGGCTAAATCTTTTTGAATGCCATTCATTTTGATAAGATCTTGACTTTACATGATCAGGTTTATATAGCTTTTTTGACTCTTGAATTATTTCTGAAGGTTGTGTTGGTTTGTTAGCTTTGCCATAATCATTTCTAGTATCACTTTTTCTTTCTTGGTTTGAAATCTTTGTTATCTCTGCCTCGGTTGATACTTGACTTTCCAAATTTCTTTGGGTTTTTGAACATGGTTTCTCTGTAAACTTTTGACCTGGTAAACTATTGGTTTCTTGAGGTAATTCCGAAGACGATGTACTTGTTTGGGAAGCCTTGTTCTCTTTGATTAAATTGTCAATCATTTCACACTTTACAGTGGCGTGACATATACTTGGGTTAACAGAGCGGCTGAAAATACCTGTCTGGGAAATCTTATCTTCTTTCATTGAGTTTTCTATATGTTTATACATCTCAATATATTCTGAATTTGTAAACTCTATACTGGCGTGATATGCGTTTGGGTCTAGACATCCTTGCTGTTTTTTTCTGTGTGTTTTACGATAGCCTACAACCTTACTGCCATTTTCCAATTTAATAAAATATTGTTTCAGCTTTTTTCTCCTAAAACCTGCATTTCTTGAAACTTTAAAATTAGGTTTGGATCGTCCCTTTAGATCTAGAGGCATCTTGTTTTTGCATTCACTCCTTTCACCTTGGCTTTGCTTGTTTTTTTTATCATCTTTAAGAGAAATTTGTTTTTTGGTGTTCATTCCTTTCTTGTAATCATTTGAGATCACATTGACTGATCTTTCTACATTTTTTGGGTTTACTGAAAGTGCAAAGTTATCTTGGGCAGGGTTTTGAGACCACACATCTTCACACACATCGTGACGCATCTCTGAATCTTTTGAACATTGGGGTAAGCCTTGATGTAGAGGCATTTTGCAGTTTTCATTATCTTGACTCCTTTCATATTTGCTTTTGTTGTCTTGGGTCCTATGCTTCCTTTTATAATCTTTAAGAGAAAAGTGTTTTTTGGAGTTCATTCCTTTCTTGTAATCTTTGTTTGAGAACACGTTTGCTGATGTTTTCGGCATTACTGGCTTTGCTTTTTGGTAAAACATCTCCACATCTTTTGAACAATGGGGTAAGCCTTGATTTAGACGTATTTTGCAGTTTTCATTATCTTGACTCCTTTCATATTTGCTTTTGTTGTCTTGAGTCCTATGCTTCTTTTTATAATCTTTAAGAGAAAAGTGTTTTTTGGAGTTCATTCCTTTCTTGTAATCTTTGTTTAAGATCACGTTTCCTGATGTTTTCGGCTTTACTGGCTTTGCTTTTTGGTAAAACATCTCCACATCTTTTGAACAATGGGGTAAGCCTTGATTTAGACATATTTTGCAGTTTTCATTATCTTGACTTCTTTCATATTTGCTTTTGTTGTCTTGAGTCCTATGCTTCTTTTTATAATCTTTAAGAGAAAAGTGTTTTTTGGAGTTCATTCCTTTCTTGTAATCTTTGTTTGAGATCACGTTTGCTGATGTTTTCGTCTTTACTGGCTTTGCTTTTTGGTAAAACATCTCCACATCTTTTGAACAATGGGGTACATCTTCAAGCTGCATTGTTTCTTCATCATCGTTAGCTATGTCACTGCTTACATAATTAGCTTCATCCAGGTTGTAGTGCCTTGAGGCTTGACTTTCAGTGGAATCTTTACAAGCGGTCATGTAAGTTGGAGTTTTTTCCTTTCTTTCCATTTCAGGTTGACTTTCTTGTTTTGAAATCTCCATTGTCTTCCTAAAGTCTTTTTGTTTTGAGTTAACATTTACATACTTGGAGAAATATTCCCGAAAGCATTTACAGATTTGAAGTGTCCTCTGTCTTTTTGGATCTTGAAGAATCTTGACTGAAAGCTTTGTTCTGTTGGCCTTGCTCTTGTCAAGATTATTGTTCTCTCTTTTCCTTCCTTGTTCTTGACTCCATTTTTTCTTTTTATCAGTTTGATTAGGAACATGAGGGTTAGGGGTCCAATGCTTCTTTGTATAATTTTTGAGAGAAATTTCTTTTTTTGGGTTAATTCCTGTCTTGAAATCCTCATTATTACTGCTTCCTCTTTTGTAATACTTTTTCGAACTTCCCTTTGATGAGCTTTGGGTTTTTGTCTTTAAAGATTTTGCTAAGTTATGTCCTTTTTTCTGGTTATACTGCCTTGGATCTTTACTTTTAGTGTGAGTATTCATTTTTCGAACATGACTAGCGGCCATCTTTTTTGTTTGTTTTCTCTTTCTTTCCATTTTTGTTCGGCTGAAGCCTTTGTGTATTGACTTTCCAGCTTTTCTTGCACATGGATGCTTGCGTACATCTTCTGGAACTGAACTCACACTCATCTGAAGTATTCCAAAATGTTTTTGTGATACCTTCAAAAGAATAGGTGATTTCTGCCCTTGACCTTTGTTTTTTCTGTCTCTGTTCATTTTGCTTTTACTACATTGTTGTTCTTGAGTCCTTCGCTTCTTAGCAACCACTTGATGTTCAAATTCTGTTGCTTGTCTTTTCGATTTCTCTTTAAAGACAGTTTTGATGTTGTCATTTATTGGGCTTGCAGAGGATTGCATTTTATTAAAATTTCTTGTTCTGTAAATATGTTCAACAAACTCTTCTTGATCTTGGTACATTGGCAATGATTCTGAACTCTTGATAAATTTCCCATTCCTTAATACAAGCCTGCGTTCCCTATTTATCTCCAAATTCCAGTCTCTCCAGTCTTCATGTTGCTTTACTAGAAGACCCACGATTTTGGAGCGATGACTTGAATCAGGTTGCGTGGTCTGACTGGTTTTATCAGCTTTTCCCAATGCTTCCTCAAGTATGCTTCCTCCCTCAAGACAAAACACAGTATTGACTAATTCTACTCTTAATTCTTTATAGATTTTCATTGTGTCATTTTGACATAGGTAATCTTGTTTAAGGTTTTCAGTTTTTTCTTTTGGTTGCTCTGGTGACACTTCGACAGTTGGCTCATGAGTGTTTGACTGACTGACTTTCTGAATTATGGCAGCTGGTGCTTCTTTTGCTTTCAACATTTGCTTGCTTACAATTTTTGATTTTTGAAACTCATCTATGCAGTCTATCATGTTTTTCTTGTCTTCTTGATTGTCTCGCCCTGTGTTTCGATTCTTTACTTTGATGTGAGAACTAGGATTGCCTTTTGTATCAGTTTGATCTGTTCCCCTTTGCAATACTGATTGTGGTGATGTTTTAAATTGCTTATCACTATAGGAATGTGATGTATTTAGTGATTTTTCTTCTTTTTGTTGACCTTTAGACATATCCACTTTGTTTTGAGGTATTTCAGTGACTTCTTCTTTGCTTGTTTGACTTTGTTTTCCTCCATAACCAATGTCCACCACTTCTTCTGCACAATATACATTATTTCTTGGTCTTTTTAGCTTTAGCTTTCTTGTTAGCTGTTTACTCACTGCCTTTTGGATATTCTGACTTTCTGTTGTGTACACTCTTGGTCCAATTTGGTCTTTTCCTCCTGTTTTACAATGCACACCACTGTTGGAATTTAGCGATTCATCTTCTTTTTGTTGACTTTTAGACATATTTGCTTTGTTTTGAAGTAGTTCAGTGACTTCTCCTTCATTTGTTTCACTTTGTCTTTCTCCATTACCAATGTCCACCACTTCGTCTGATTGATCTTTTAACATATTTACTTTGCTCTGGGTTGTTTCTGTGTCTTCTTCTGGACAGTCTACATAATTTCTTGCTCTTTTTAGCTTTAGCTTTCTTGTTAGCTGTTTACTCACTGCTTTTTGTATTCTTGGAGTAGTTCCCTTTTCATTGGCAATTTCACATTTAGCTGAGCCTCTTGTGTCATCATCTTGCACCAAGCTTTGTTCACATTGATATACAGTCTCTTTGTTAAGGACTTGTTCTACTACATTCATGTCATATTGGCCAAACTTTGGAGTGAAGTCAGCTGTCTGTTCAGTTTCCTTACTTTGAGGACTTTGGAAATTGGCTGTCCCATTTGAAATTTCTTGCATTGTTAGTTTAGGATTGGATATGTTTAGGAAATGGTGTACTATACAAGGTCCGTCCTCATTCTCATTCCCATTTCCTTTATCTTTTTCCATATTACTTTTGGCATTCGAGGCCTTATTTGGAGTCGCAAACATACCAGCTAGGTATGCTTTCTTGAAGTCTTCCATGGTTTCAAATTCAAGCAAATTGCCCCTGGAAGTGTGTGTAAGTGGGGAGGTATCCATGTTCTTCACCTTGCTTGGTTCCTCTTTGTTCATTTGAGTAAACTTTTGTTGGGATGAAATTTTGTTGTTGCTAGCTTTTGTTGTTGCAAACTGTGGAGTGAAGTCAGCTGTCTGTTCAGTTTCCTTACTTTGAGGACTTTGGAAATTGGCTGTCCCATTTGAAATTTCTTGCATTGTTAGTTTAGGATTGGATATGTTTAGGAAATGGTGTACTATACAAGGTCCGTCCTCATTCTCATTCCCATTTCCTTTATCTTTTTCCATATTACTTTTGGCATTCGAGGCCTTATTTGGAGTCGCAAACATATCAGCTCGGTATGCTTTCTTGAAGTCTTCCATGGTTTCAAATTCAAGGAAATTGCCCCTGGAAGTGCGTGTAAGTGGGGAGGTGTCCATGTTCTTCACCTTGCTTGGTTCCTCTTTGTTCATTTGAGTAAACTTTTGTTGGGATGAAATTTTGTTGTTGCTAGCTTTTGCTTTTTCAACTTGATTGTGATTTTCTAGTTTGACCATTATGTGTGTCTTTTCAATCTTCTTTTCCGTTGGCTTGTTTATAGGAGGAGACTTATCTTGGGAAGTTTTACATGTCATGACAGTTGCTTGCTGTGGTATTTCGACATCAGTGGCTAACATTGCTAGCTGCGGATGCTGTGTGGGGTGCAGTATATCAGCTTTGTTTCTAGCTTTTGCCTTTTCAACTTGATTACAATTTTGTGTGGCTATTTCCTTTGCCCATTTTCTGTCCTTTTCTGGTGGCTTGACTTGCTCTATTGAAGTTGGCAATGCTTTTGTGCTAGGCAAACTGACGATGCTATAGGGGTAGTAGATAGGCACCTGTTGGTTACTCATCTCCTCTGGCTCAATTTGAGTACATTTTTCTTGCATTCCCATCTTGTAATCCATGTTAAGCCCTTCTTCTTGTGGTTTTGCTTGCTCTGTAGAGGTTGGCAATGATTCAGCGATTACACTATCACTATTGAAGATGCTACAGGGGTACAAAACGCTGCTTTCCTGGTTGCTTGCATGTTGACCATGAATTTCTTTCATTACAGATTTGTAGGTCAAGTCAACAGGTTCTTTTTGCAAACTTGCTTGCTCAGTGAAGGTTGCAAGCTGTGGCTCTGTTTGAGGGTTGACAAATTCACTGTAAGAGAAGTCAGTCAGTACACAATTGTCCAGGTTTTTGTTAGCTAGGGTTCGTGTTTCCATTTGATTTTCATGTCTTGTAGTATTGCATGTCCAATTAATTGCATTTGGAATTTGTACTTGTTGTTTATGAATTATGAGTTCAGCTAATGGCATAGGATTAGCCATATTACTGCAAAGTAAGCTTGTTTGGTACCTATTGGCTAACGGTTTTCTGTTTGAAATCTCATCAGTTTGAAGCATATTATTTTGTCCAACTTTGTATGACCAGTTGCTAGCACATTTTGGCGGACTGCTTATGTCTGTTGAAGTTGCTAGCTTGTGCAATGTATTTTGTTTATTCAACTCACAACTAAAGATGCTGTTAGCGTAGCAGCTGCTCAGCTGGTGGCTTAGATTGGACAACTCAGTTTGATAAACACTGTCTTGTGTAATCTTTAATCGCCATTCAATAGCTCCCTCTGGTGGCACGGCATGCTCTGCCCCTCTAACAATGGGCAGCTTTGCATGCTGGGCGTATACTGGCATTCCTTCTCTTTGGATTCTAGCAATATCTTGGTTTGGTGTCCAGTTTGTCTCACTGGCCTGCACACAGCAATTATTTACTGCATCTACTGTGCTATTTTGTGAATGATTTGTCAAAGTACAGCAAAACATGCCCTGGGTTTGCAAATTGTGTATGCTGGAGGTCATTACTGGTTCATATTGTGGGCGAGAAAACTCATGGAATACCCAGTTTCGCTCATGGGCAAGTCTGCTATCATTTGAGCTTACTTTATTAGTTTGCATCACAGAGTTAGCCATCACATTGCTGATTTTGCCTGGGTAAAAATTGTCCTCCTTCGAGATGCTAGGCTGGTCCGCCTCTGTTTGTTTGTATTTTTGTTGTTTTAGACTTTCTGCTGGATTTAATTGAGCTAAAGTTGCTAGCTGCGGATGCTGTATGGGGTACAATATGTCCACTTTGTTGGTAGCTTTTTCCTTTTCAATTTGATTACAAATTTGTTTCTTTTCTAGTGGCTTGACTTGTCCTATTGAAGTTGGCAAACGTCTTGTGCTTGGCCAGTTGAAGCTCGTATAAAGGTAACCATTTTTGCTCATCTTTTCTGGCTCATTTTGAGAACAGTTTTCTTGGGATGAAATGTTGCATGTCAAGATAGCTGCTTGCTGTGGTGTGTTATTTGAGATGTTTGGCAGGTCCACCTCTGTTTGTTTTATTTTTTGTTGTTTTAGGCTTTCTACTGGATTTAACTGAACTAGTGAGGCTGCTTGTTTATAATTAGCATGCAAGCTATTGTTTACATTTATTTCATTATTTTGCTCTGTATAATTAGCCACCGCATTGCCATACACTCTCATGGCAACATTGCTTGATTTTTGTGTTTCGAATTTGTCCATTCCTATTTCATTGACTTTCACTTGCTGTAGGGCCGTGCGTATATTGTTAACTGTGCCCCCTGGTGGCTTGGCATGCTTTTTTGAGACTGCAAGCGGATGAGATTTTGGTGGTTGACCATTCATTAACAATGCGAGAAGTAGTGGGCATGAATGCACTTTTTCTATGCTAGGCCTCTCTACTTGGGTATTACATGAAGGAACATTTGGTATTTGAAATTTCACTTTCCCATTGCGCCTTGGTAACACGTATGCCCTACCTGAGTAATTGTACAAAATTATCAACTCTTTATCTCCATTTAATTGTTCAAACACTGTGTATTTCGGATGCTGTACGATAATCCGACTAGTTCCAATGTTGCCATAAAATTCCTGACCCTTGCTCACCACGACTCCACCTTCTCCCCAGTTCTCTTGTGGGTTGGTCCACGTTGGGTCTATAGCACATTCAATGCAAACTGCTGTTGTTTTCTTCAACCCCAAAATGAGCTGGGCGTGGGCACGACATCTGGGGCAAATGTCCATGTATGGAAGGGTCCTGCGGCACTGGTCCATACTGATCACTGGATTCTGTGGACAAAATATATGGAGAAAAGGGATAAGAGAAGAATATTAAAGGTACTGTACCTGATTTATTTCCATGTACAGTATTTAAGCAAAATCTGTCTTGCCCCCAGTACAGATATATTGCTGAAACCAAATTAGTACATGGTAGATAAACTTGGAAAACTTTAAAGGTGCATTCTGTCACTTTGCTGATGGAGGGTCTGTGCAATGCTTTTCACCATGGAAATGTTCACAGTATGGTATTGTAAGGATGTTTGTTTCTGGTGTATGCGTTAAAGAGGAGCCCGAGTCTGAAACATAAAGTCAGAAGGATTTTAATGAGTATCGCACAGGCAAAGTGGACAAGAAGCTATGGACTCTACAGAAAGGATAGAATGAGAGCCCTGAGTGCGTGTGTTTACAGATTTTCTAGTGTGTGTAAATGTATGTGTGTGTATGTATGGGGGAGGATCTGCTTCTGGTCAGCAGAGCGTTATCTTCATGAGCCTCCACGCAACAGCAGAACTGCAGGGGCTCATAATCCTGTCCTTGACTACGAGCATATGATCTATGTGTCTTTTACCCCTTCTCTGACCCTGAGCAATAACCCACAAATGTCTGCATCTCACTGGGATTCATGGGTTAGTAACAGAAGCATTAATACATCGAGATATAAGTTTTAAGTGGTGCGCATTGCTAAATGTGAATACATCATAGTATTAAACCTTTCTATCTTCATGGAGACCATACCAGACCAAGTTACAGGTCAGGTTTGTGGAGAGGCAACCCCGCTCACAGTCAGAAGAGCCATAAAACTACCTGTAATTGACTAAATGTAAATGTTGTTTCTCACCTGTGGCTGTTTGGGGTTTCCCGCGCAGGTGGGATGTTATGGGAAAAATCCAAAAGACAAAAACTCTGCTAGTGTGAATACTATTTATTACAAAAACAGAGTATAAGCCATTTACAGACAGAGGGTCCGGGCGCCTCGAAGCCAATCAAAGGAGAACACCCCGAACAAAGGATTTGCCCACATATATATAGTTTTCTATAGGACATCCCACTGTAATCTGACTACTTCTATATGTCCGAGATACAGACTTAAACATTTCCAGATGTTTATTAGAGTTAGGGGTCTCTCGGGCCACCATGACAGGTTAGAATGCAGAGGCCCCCCATAACTCACTTAAAGGGGCTGTATGGTTTTCAAGGTTCAAATGATAAAGCAGATACTACATAAGGTAGAGCTGTTTAATGTCATTTGGAACATTCCAGGCAGAGCAATGTGTCAAAGTGGAGCGCCGCGCTCCTGAGGAAATCATCACTTACTGCCGCAGATTTACAGTGACGTAGATGGCAACACAATAATCAGACATGTGTTTCGTTTTACTTGCTACTGCAAGGGAGCCCTGAGACAAGCAACAGCCGCTGTTCTGTCTCCAGAGACACAAAGGACATCCACTTGCTGAAGCTTTTATTTAGTTACAGACAACAAACGTGGCCAGGAAGCTGCGACCTTTAGACTCCCTGTACATACGTTAATCTTGATAGACTCCCTGTACATACGTTAATCTTGATAGACTCCCTGTACATACGTTAATCTTGATAGACTCCCTGTACATACGTTAATCTTGGGTCAAAGTCTCAGTCGCGTAAGCACTTCTTATATAACTCAGCAGCTCACATAAGCATAGATAACTCAGTAGCTCAGTACACTTTGATAACATATTGTTACAATTCTATAACACAATGATACATATATCCATAGAAACAAGCAGGTGACGGAGCCCAGCAGCACAGTGCCCCTTTAAGGACAGCTTTGGAGTTGTCTTGTTTATGGAGCCGTTAACAAATAATTAAATTAAGAAGGTGTGTAGAGTCATTGTTGGAATAATTGATTATTTTATCATTGCTAAATGTTTTAATCATCTGCTCATTGGAATACTGTAACTTCAAGCTTGTTGTTTCATCTCTCTAAAATGCTATTTTGAGTAAGGCTGTGCTGCAGAAAAGGAGAAGTGTCGAAATGAAGGTTGAGCATTTCTTTATCTAAAATCTGACTTCTGAAACTCAGCTGTCGGGGTGACAGGTGAAACAGCTCATGTCTACTCAAGAAGATTATGTAAACTACCTATGCTTACCATGTTCTGTATACGCCCACTTATGTGTGTTTTCACTAAAAAACCAAGCGAGGGATAGCCCAGGTAGAGGCAGAGTGTGGAAGACCCGGGTCCTGTACTCCAGTAAAATTGCATATTCTGTGTTTGCTGTGGCTTCTTCACTTAGTACATTTGTGTTGACAGGTGTCTGACCCTGACAGTCGTCAACAATTGTACTCAAGTAAGAGTAACATTACTTCAGAATAACATTACTCAAAGTAGTAGTCCAAGAAATTACTCAAGTAAAAAAAAAAAAATTAGGGAAAACTACTACTCACGTCAAAAACGTCCTTGACTTAGTGCAGGTCCTCACAATACGAGTCACAAATGGACAGAGGTGGAAAAAGTACTGAAAAATTGTAATTAAGTAAAAGTATCTTTACTTTGCTTAAATCCTACTCAAGTAAAAGTAAAAGTACCCGTCTGAAAATGTACTCGAGTAAAAGTAAAAAATTACTTCATTTCAAATGTACTTTGAGTAAAAGTTACTTAGTTACTTTCAATGAAATAAAAAAAAAAACTACAGTAAAAATGCAGGTTTTTTCATAATGTTGCTGCACATAAATGCAGTCTTAAATAGACATAAACTGCGGTAAACTAAATGTGACGCACTACCATTTAATTCCTCTAGGAGCTGAAGATATATGGGATAATGAATCTAGGACAGGGGTCGGCAACCCGCGGCTCCAGAGCCGCATGTGGCTCTTTCATCGTTCTGTCGTGGCTCCCTGTGACTTTGGAAAATAATAATGAGTATTTAATTACATTGTATTTTTATTTTAGTTTGTTCGTTTTTAAATGTAAATCTAAAATTGTAGATAATGGTAATCTTGTAACATTTAAATAAAACGTTTTTAATATTTTTGTCGCTCAAAACATGCGGCAAAGCCGCCGATGTGCGTCACCCGCACACACTGGAGCCCGGACTTACCGGCATCTACATCAGCGGTATGATTTTCGGCCCAATGATGATAAATCCAAGAAAAGAAAAGTTTCTGAAGAAAACAGAACGCTTAATGCTACGTGGGCAGATTCATTTGCTTTCACGGCTGATGAGACTGGTACACGCGGTACACGCAATAAAATGATGACGGACACAGAAGCAGACGCATTTTTGGTTCGCTGCGGGTGGATAATTAGTTTGGATTTTTATTTCCTACGAGAAGGACTCAAATACTAAAGTGTTTAATGCAGCTTTGCGCACATTTGTTTACGTTTTACAGAAGCGAAACTTAAAACCACGTGGCTCATTTGCATAAACTAGAAGCGCTACTTTTGATGGACCAGCACTGTCCACACGAAACTAGTCCAGGCAATAACCCATGAACTTTCCTATAGCCAACATAAATTAAGATGATTTATTAAGAGACCAATCGCAAACTAAAGTCCTGCATTCTTATTATTTCTGACTGTCCTAAAGCCAATTTTAAACGTGAGGTGATTTTCCAACTCTCGGCTCCTTCACTTGAAACGTTCGTGATCAGGATGGAAAATAATTGAAATCATGAAGCCAGATTGTGTTAACCAAACCATAATAAATATACCGTTTGGGTATAACAGGCAAAACATATAGGCCTATATTTGTAGCCTACTTACCACCACATGCTTTCGTAGATTCGGTTCCGGGGCAGACACATTTTACATTTCATGATTACGTTGCTGCCATTTTTACGTTTAAACGTAAAAATGAGGTTGGCCAAGAAACAATGGAACTGCCGCACACAAACCCGCGCAATGCAGTTTCCTTTCAGTTCCGGCAGATGTTTTTCCCCCGCATTTTATTTTCTGCCACTATCGATATTATTTTACTCAGTAACGTGGGCGGCTTTCAATGTAACGAAGTAAAATACTTGGCTTAAAATGTACTCGAGTAAAAGTAAAATTACCTGTTTGAAAAACTACTTAGAAAATTACAAAGTACTCATAAAAACTACTCAATTACAGTAACGTGAGTAAATGTAATTCGTTACTTTCCACCCCTGCAAATGGATGGCACTGTGCTCATACAACACTCAGGTTTTAACAGTCCTACATGTGTCCAAACTAAGCGCAATCCATCGTCTTTTTACCGAGAAAACAGAAGAGCTGAAGACTCCGCGTCCGGTCTTTATAAGTCTCAAAGTCAAAGTGTTGTGCGTAATAATAAACACATCCACATCCACTCACAGTCTGTAGTGTCCGTGTAAAGATGAAGCCAATCAGAAAACCAGCTGAACCAAACTCCACCAAAATCCTGCTCGTTGGTCCCCGTGAAAACGCAATTCCCAAACAGCTACATGTGGATTATACAGTGTGGAGCGCGTGTGCGTAAAGATCCAACTGACGCCGCGTAAAGTTCTCCGTAATTCTCCTCCACTTCCCAGGTAACCCGCGTAGTAAAAACGTAAAGTTATTCAAGCAAAATAGCTACATACAATGGCTTTATTACAGGTTACTTTCTCAACAGTAGAAGAAGACGTATGCCGCTATAGAAAAAACAGTTAGTCAAGTAAATGTAACTGTGAAACTACTACCCACCTCTGTAGTTGGATCCAAAGCCAAATAAAGTATAAAAATGGCTGCTTTTCTTTAGCAGTACCACGCAGTCCTTTTTGAGTGTTTGGTTAAAGTCCCTCAAGATAAATCACACTGAAAGCATGCAGAGAGCTTCCTGCATGTGGCTCTCTGGACAGTTTTATCTCAGTGGGTTCAGTGGGCGGGCTTTTATGTAAATATGTAGGCCGTCTCGGGTTTTCCTCGCGTGTGTGGCGATGTAATGAAAAGATTCAGACAACTGCTCTGCTAGTGTAAATTTCAGAATATAATACCCAGTTAACAGACAGTGTCTGCGTCCTTCAATCTCCAATTTAAGAGAACCCAGAACAAAGAAAACTTCCCCTATTTATAGCTCTATAGGTGCCATTCCACATAGAAATAAACCCTTACAGATGTTTGAGCTGCATGGCTCCCAAGCTCAAACTGTGGAGCAGATACTACATCTAAACCTTCACTCTTTAAGAATTGAGGAAGGTGTGAGTTAAAGCACCTGGTTGAAACCCCAGATTATTGTCTTGGCAAGGAGAGATAGGAAGACGAGGTAAGAAGGAAGAGGGGGCAGAGGAGCACAGGGGTACAGGAGAGAGAGAGAGATAGAGAGATGAGCAGAGGGAGAAGGGAAGGAGGAGGGAGGGTGAGGAGAGAGAGGGTAAAGAGATAGGAGAAAAGAATGGAGAGAAGAACCCTTTCTTCTGGGTGGAGCTCACACCCACACGCACCCACTCGCACACACATGCAGCAACAAACAAAATTAAGCAACTAACTACTTTTCCTGAAGGACAAAATTTAATCATCTGAAACCCAGTGGCCTGGGCCTAAACAACAACAAAACACGCGTGTAAACTTCAGCTGATAGTCTAAACTCACAACTCTCAGCTTAACTCAGGCCTGACGTCACCATTATGGACACTGACACCGTGTCCCAAAACTTCACAACTCAGAGTACGCGTATTTATCTC
Source organism: Taenioides sp. WSHXM2023 (assembly GCA_029959045.1). Taxonomy (NCBI): domain Eukaryota; kingdom Metazoa; phylum Chordata; class Actinopteri; order Gobiiformes; family Gobiidae; genus Taenioides; species Taenioides sp. WSHXM2023. Next base: position 22,560,702 of record CM057087.1, read on the forward strand.
AGTTACTTCATTTTCCTTTATCTGTGTGCACAATTATTCACTTTTCACTTCAGGGCTCACTTCTTTTCCAGAAGCAAACCACAGTCCTATCTGCATGCTTACAACATTAAACACCAATATACAGTACTGCATAGCCCCAAATTTATCAATTTAGACAAATTTTTAAATAATTCTCAACACCTTCCCCAGCTAATTTACGGAGCACTCAAGAACTGCTACCGATCCTGCCGACAACGCCAAATATTTAATGTAGTTTAAATTCAAATGCACCTGCTGTGTGGTTCTTGGGCCGAGAAGGAGGTGTCAAGAATCATTCAAAAAGACAGACGCTCTGATCTGCAATACTGTTTATTACAAAAACAGAGTATAGCCAATTAACTTTAAGGTCTGGGAGATTACCTCTTGCCAATCTGGTATCGCCCCAAACGGATACTGGCATCACATTATATAGATTTCTATAGGACGTCCCCGTTGCACTCTATGTCCGAAGACTTGAGCATCTCCAAATGTGTCCCTTTACATTACATATAAATATTTGGAAAGTGAACATCTCACTCAGCAACTCAGCACCTCTTAACATTAAGACCTTATAAGGAACTATAGGGTCCCAAGCTTCAGACGATGAACACCAGATACCACAATTGTAGCTGGGGGAACCACGGGGTGTCGCTGCTGGGCCACAGACTAGCAGAATTTACTAACTTTACTAACTAACTAGCGGCACGGTGGCCGAGTGGCTAGCACTCACGCCTCACAGCAAGAAGGTTCCGTTCTGTGTGGAGTTTGCATGTTCTTCCCGTGTCTGTAAGGGTTTCCTCCGGGCACTCTGGTTTCCCCCATCAACCCAAAAATTTACCATAGGTAAAAATCCTCCAGCTGAGGTCCTGACCAAGTCCTGACTAGATCATAGAGATGGGTCCCTGGGTGCCCCATGTGCTGCCCGCTGCTTCTGAAAGGATGGGTGAAAGGCAGAGGATAATTTCCCTACAGGAATAATAAAGGATAATAATAATTAAAAAAAAAAATTAAGGGGAAGTTGGCTGTGTGCCCGGGAGGTGTCAGTTTCTGTGGGAGGCCAGGTGGACTGCTGGACCCACGCGTGTGCATTTGGCCAAGAATATTGGTAGGCTTTTTAAATAGTTTGTGTTGTTAATGTGATGAGGATGTGCATTTTTAATTACCTGTTGTGTGGTAGGGTGACCACGCTGTTTTTAAAAGCTGAGCTGTGCGACGTTGGAGCTGTGTGGGGCTCACAGTGCACAGGTAGCCTATACTTTTAAACATTTTTAAGTTTATTAACATTTATCCAACCTGTTTAAGTGTTTTTTGTAATCTTGAATTTTTGTGTTCACAGTTACGGTCATTGTCCCTGCTGTCCTTTAGTTTGTTTTTGCTTCCGTTTTATTTTTGTTTTGTTTTTGGTCACGTCTCCCCAAAACTACTGATGTCCATTCGTGCTGAATAAATAACCTAAAATGCATCCCCTACGCCCATGGACCACTATGGAACCTACCTGGACCACTGAGGGATCTCATTCAAACTAGGCAGTTTCAGTGACCATGAACGATGCTTGTTATTCTGACTGTTATGATACAAGCTGCAAAAACTGAAGATTCCCAGGGTAAAACTATCAGCTAAAGATAACATTTCTGCTACTATAAATGGACAGTACTACCTTTGGTTAGAATAATAACTCTACTGGAGAGGCAACTCCGCTCACTAATTTAACCGCTTCACAAAAGAAAGATGACCAATGAGCTTGTCTTACACGTTTGCAACTTGATGTCATTGCAGCAACGACCGTGTTGCTCCTGCCATCTTTTTTTCTTATTTTATTTTTCTTATTTTTAACAAAGTTCAAGAACAGCACTTCTTCATGCGTAATGACATGAGAATACAACAGATAGGCAGTAGTCCGCCCCGAAATGTTCAAATCATGTATCAAATTCCTTTCATTTAAATCAAATGTATAAAATCATGCACGTAAATATTTTGACACTTCGTAGATTGAAACATTGGTATCTTTTAATTTATAAATGTCTTGTTGGGCTGGTGCCGTCCTATCTCCAGCAGCTCATAGAGGTGAGGAGCAGCAGCACTTACAGTCTCCGCTCTCAGGAGCTGCTCCTGCTCTCGGTGCCCAGAGCTCGCACAGAACCTGGAAAAAAGGCTTTTCGCTTTGCTACAGCTCATTCCTGGAATGAACTCCAGAAGGAATTTAACCTGAAAAATCTGGTGTCGTTGAACTCTTTTAAGTCACTTTTAACTGAACTTGAAACAAAACTATCAATTTGTAAATGTTTCACATAAGACTCGTTTTATGATGCTTTGGTTTGTGTGAAAATGTGAACATTTTGTGTTATTGTTTTGTGTCTGTGCTGATGCTGCCTCTTGGCCAGGACACTCTTGAAGAAGAGATTTTTAATCTCAATGAGTTTTTATCCTGGTTAAATAAAGGTTAAATTAAAAAAAAATTAAACATTTTTTTTTTTTTTTTTTTTTTTTTTTTACAAAAATACAAATGAATTATTGTTAAAAAAATTCATTTGTATTTTTGTTAAAAAAAAAAAAAAATCATTTGTATTTTAACAAAAATACAAATGAATTTCTAGGCGCAGTCAGGGGCCGGAGGGGATCCGGTTTGGGGACCACAGGATTTCATCTCTGCTGTTTGCAGATGATAAGGGTTGATGGTAGATGATAGTGGAAGAGTTCAAGTATCTCGGGGTCTTGTTCACGAGTGAGCGGAGGATGGAGCGTGAGATTGACAGGCGGATTGGTGCAGCGTCGGCAGTGATGCGGTCGCTGTATCGGACCGTTGTGGCGAAGAGGGAGCTGAGCCAAAAAGCAAAGCTCTCAATTTATGGTCATGAGCTTTGGGTAATGACCGAAAGGACAAGATCGCGGATACAAGCGGCCAAAATGAGTTTCCTCCACAGAGTGGCTGGGTGCTCCCTTAGAGATAGGGTGAGGAGCTCAGTCACACGGGAGGGGCTCGGAGTAGAGCCGCTGCTCCTCCACGTCGAGAGGAGCAGCTGAGGTGGCTCGGGCATCTGTTCCGGATGCCTCCTGGACGTCTCCCTCGGGAGGTGTTCCGGGCATGTCCCACCGGGAGGAGGGCCCGGGGAAGACCCAGGACACGCTGGAGGGACTATGTCTCTTGGCTGGCCTGGGAACGCCTTGGGGTCCCCCCTGGAGGAGCTGGAGGAAGTGTCTGGGGTGAAGGAAGTCTGAGAGTCCCTGCTTAGACTGTTGCCCCCGTGACCCGGCCCCGGATAAGCGGAAGAAAATGAATGGATGGACGGACACAAATGAATTAATATGAATTGTTAATTATTTATGCAAATATGTAAACCTTATGAAATGGTGCTTACAATACTTATGTTGTGATCTCTTTCTGTGTAACTCCTGTTCCAAGACAAATTTCTCCCATAGCAGGTAATAAAGGACTGTCTTAACTGTCATATGTATCACTGTCGTCTTAAACAGGATGCTGATTGTAAAAGGGATCGGGGTCAGATAGTCCTCTTGCAGAACTTTAAATCACAACAGCATTAATCTTAACTTAAAGGTGCATTGTAGGTGTCATCGCTCTGCCTGGAATGTTCCACAGTATGACATTAAACAGTTCTAACTTACATTTATTAAATTACAGGTGGTTTTATAGCTCAAAAATACCTAGAAAAACAGGCATTCTGACTGTGAGCGGGATTGCCTCTCCACAGATCTGACCTGTAACTTGGTCTGGTTTGATCTCCATGAAGATAGAAATGTTTAATACTGTTATAGAATTGTAAATATATGTTATCAAAGTGTGCTGAAAAATACTGTCTCTATCTAAACCACAGCTGCAAGGCCGAGGTACAGCCTGACACAGAAAAACAAGATAAGGGAACTAAGATAAGGTGGACGGGGGTGAGTTAGTTGAATCTGACAGATTTCAGTTGGTGCAACTAAGAACATTTTCTTTGTGTTGTGGCCATTTTCAAACATTTTTTTCTGTATTTTAGCTAAACAAATGTATGCCCCTATTTCCTGTTAGAGAGAATGAAACTGGTTAGAAATAGGGACACCTTGTACAACTACAACTACAACTACTACTACTACTACTACTACTACAACTACTTCAACTGGCACAACTACTACTACTAATACTACAACTACTATAACTGGTACTACTACAATAACTACAACTGGCACAACAACTACTACAAAAACTGCTACAACAAATACTACCACTACCACCACCACTACTACTGCTACTACAAAAACTGTTCTAGTCAAAACAACTGTTCTAGTCAGAGCAGTGTTAGCGTTAGCATGTGTCTTTGGTTTGTTTACTCTTTTTTTTTTTTTTTGGTCTTTCAAAAGTTGAAGCAGTCCGTTTATCTTGGTCCATGTCAATATTTTTGCACATGGTTTGATTCTAGGCTACTACTTCTACTAATAATACTGTCGGAGATGCTCCAGAGAGGAATTGTATCGTATCCCAATTATAAACCCAACCTCAACATGGATAAAATAAAAAGTATTTTACCAATGAAGGTAGGTCTGGCTCTTCTTGAAAAAGAAAAAGTCTGGTTGAAAGAGATCACTTCTATGCTCTTTTCGTTAGTTTGGTTCGACCTTCTTTGGACAGATGTCACCTTCACACAGTTAGGCTGCCTTTTCACACAGTCACACAGTTTGTGGATGGTAAAGCTTTCTTACAGCTGGGACTGCGGCGTTGGCGTGTCAACTTAATAACCTCCAACTCGGGGTCATCTACACTGAACTCAGCAGTGTTGCCACATTGAGTGAGTCAATTTAATGACCGCCAACCAGGACAGCTACACTGAATATGGAAAGCTACCCACTTTCTGCATCTCAGATTAGTGGTGCACTCACTGTCAGGTCAGTGAATTGTTGAAGGCGGCTACTGTGTCCCAAACGCAGCTGGACAGAGCACCAGTGAGGGGCTACCTCACACAAAGCACTACATTACCCAAAACGGTCCTGCAAGAGCTGGAGTTCAAGAGCACACAATGCACAAAACACAGTCAAACACAGTCTTTTATACAATAGTCTGGACCACATCCTCTTCCTGTCGAGCAAAGAGCGAAGATCAGCCTCTCTCCGGATGCTTGTGATCGGGTAGGTGTGCTGCTTTCTTTATCAGATGCATGTACCCCCCTGTCCCTGCACTGCACTAAGCTAATTCCTAATAAGGTAAACTGCCTCAGTTCCACCAATCAAGAGCATCGAAGGGCGCTCAAACTTGTTGCATCATATTTTGAGGAGGGCTTACTGAACTAAACATGTTAAAATATAACATAAACATAAAAACAAAATTCAGGTGTCATAAGCCAGTAAAAATGTAAAAATACAAAGATGTACAAAATAAACCACACCATGTCATGTCGACTGTAGCAAGAACCAACAATGTTGTATGCACAAGATAACACTTTAAATAAAATAAAAACAAATCTGTTGTGTTTGATATTCTGCAATAAAACTTCACGCTCCAAGGATAATAAAATATGAGAACACAAGTACCGCTTAATAATAAATTAAATAAACAAGAGTTTCTGTTTCCGGTTTGAATAAATGGTCAACAATCACACAAAATAAAATATTGCAAAACAAAATAATCAAGTCAATTTACTTGATTATTTTCAATAAACTATAGTTAGATTTTCAATAAACTATAGTTAAACAAATGTTTCAATCTGTTTTAATATAATTTTTATAGAAAGGTTTTATTGTTTTATATATTTTTTCTAGCATCATTAGGCAGAAGTATAAGATGATAGGATATTTCCTCTAAATGACAATTTGTATTTACAAAGTTCAGTAAACTAAATTTAAGTAGATATACCCAATTATAGGATCAGAGATTTAGCTAAAACCCCTGGTTCCATGACAGGTACTACTACTACTACTACTTGTAGTTTAAATTCCAATACAGCTTCTCACCTGCTGTGTGGTTCTTGTGCCGAGGAAGAATCATTCAAAAAGACAGACGCTCTGATAGTGCAATACTATTTATTACAAAAACAGAGTATAGCCAATTAAGGGACATATGGTCTGGGAGATTACCTCTTGCCAATCTGGTATCGCCCTGAACAAAGAATTTGCCCACATATATATAGCTTTCTATGAGACGTCCCACTGTAATCTGACCACTTCTATATGTCCAAGATACAGACTTAAACATTTCCAGATGTTCATTAGAGTTATGGGTCTCTCGGGCCACCATGACAGGTTTGAATGCGGAGGCCTCATAGCTTACTTAAAGGGCTATATAATTCACAGGGTTCAAAAGGTAGAGCAGATACTACATACTACAACTGCTACAACTACTACAACAACTACTAATATTACAACTGCTACTACTGCTACTGCTACTACTACTACTATTACGACTACTACTAATCCAACTAATATACATCTTCACAAAACCACTAGATATTTTTAGTTGAGGTACAATATATAAACCAGTCTATATCTGTCTGTATCTGCAGCCTTTTACCATCTAAAACCATAGCAAAAATCAAAGGTATACTGTCTAAAGCAGAGGACATCGAGAAGGAAATTCAAGCCTGTGATCCCGTCAGTCCTGATGGGGAACGTAAGTGTCAAAGTGGAGCGCCGCGCTCCTGAGGAAATCAATCACCTACTGCCGCAGAATTACGGTGACGTAAATGGCAACACAGAAACACGTGTTAAGTTTTACTTGCTACTGCAAGGGAGCCCTGAGACAAGCAACAGCCGCTGTTCTTGTCTCCAGAGTCACAAAGGACATCCACTTGCTGCAACTTTTATTCAGTTTCAGACAATAACATGTGACCAGGAAGCTGCGACCTTTAGACTCCCTGTACACACGTTAATCTTGGGTCAAAGTCTCAGTCACGTAAGCACTTCTTTTGCACACATAAGCACATATAGCTCAGTAGCTCAGTACACTTTGATAACATATTGTTACAATTCTATAACAATTCCCTCCTGTTTATCAAAGTCACACAATGAAACATCAGTCTTCTTTTACTCCTTGGTGAGGTTTTCAAAAGAGACATCAAACTGGTGACATCTTACACTCAGAGGTTGTTACACAACATCGTCAGATAATAATGAGGTGTTTTCTGGAGTGAGACACTCATCAGCAGCTGCAAGTAACACGTGACCAGGAAGCTGCAACCTTTAGACTCCCTGTACACACGTTAATCTTGGGTCAAAGTCTCAGTCACGTAAGCACTTCTTTTGCACACATAAGCACATATAACTCAGTAGCTCAGTACACTTTGATAACATATTGTTACAATTCTATAACAGTAAGGTCACTGGAAAATAAGAGGGACGAACTGTGTGTGCTTCTTCGGACCCAGAGGGAGTACGCTGTCAGCAGTATCATGTGCTTCACAGAGACCTGGCTTCATACAACTTCCCGGACAACAGTGGATCTGTACCAGGCTTTAAGACTGTGCGTGCGGACAGAGACACTCTCCTTAGCAGTAAGAGGAAGGGCAGTGGGATTGCTGTTTTGGTGAACGAGAGGTGGTGTAATCCTGGCCATATTAATGTGAAGGAGCATATCTGTTTGCTGAACATTGAACTTATGGTTTTGGGAATGTGTCCATATTATTTAACCAAGGGAATTACTTCTGTCCTGTTAGTTTACATCCCTCCCTCAGTGGATGAAGATGCTGCCTGTGACAGGATACACACTATGATCGCTGGGCTGCAGTCAAAACACCCGGAGGCTCTACTTCTGATTTCTGGTGCTCAACCATGCCTCCTTGGACAGTGTTTTACCCATATTTCACCAGTATGTGGGTTGTAAAACTCGAGACAATAGAACTCTGGACTTGTATGCTGTATGCCAATTCTAAGGAGGCATACAGTGCCACTGCCCTGCCCCCACTGGGACGATCAGACCACAATCTTGTCCTGTTAACGCCTCAGTATGTACCTGCAGTAAAGAGGCAGCCAGTGATGGCCTTCAGGACTGCTTTGAGACCATAAACTGGAATGTGCTCTGTCAGCCTCATGGGGACAACATCAACAGCATGATGACGGACTGTATAACGGATTACATCAACTTCTGTGAGGATACAGCGGTCCCCACACGCACTGTCCACTGTTACCTTAATAACAAGCCCTGGATCACCAGCCAGCTGAAGGATCTACTTAATAAGAAGAAGGGGGCCTTCAACTCTGGTGACAAGGACGAGGTGAAGAAGGTGCCCCATCTCAGCTGAAGGTCCCCCATCTCTTCACCTCCCAGACTCCCAATCCACATCTCATCACAGACCAGACAGCCATTCATCAGCCCATCACCTCTGCTCCCACATCTATCCCCACCCCCACGGGGGAACCCACCCCAGTGTCTTTGTCACCTGTTGTCAAGGCGGAGCGCCACACTCCGAGGAAACCCAATCACCTATAAAACTGCCACAGATTTACAGTGATAAAAGAGACAACACAGATCAGACAAGTGAGTTTTACTTGCAGCAAGGGAGAGCTCTGAGATATGCAGCAGACTTCGTGCCGTTCATCAGAGAGTCTGTCTGAACCTCTGTTTGCTTCAATCTTTATTTGCAGTTCCAGACAATGTAACACATGATCAGACCTTGGCCTTTCAGTTCCCCATGCCTCAGAACAGACACAGAACAGACTCATCTCAGCCAGAAGCTTCAGCAGCTTAATCCTAGTTCCTTTTTTCTGTTTGCACAGTTGTTACCTTCCCAGTCACATAGTCACTCTTTTGCACACATACAGCACAACACACTTTGATAAAATATATTTACAATTCTATAACACCTGTGCAGGTGAGAAGACAGCTGGAGAAAGTTCAACAAAGCAAGTCTCCTGGACCAGACCAAGTAAACCCCTGCATGCTGAGGACATGTGCACCACAGCTCACTGGGATCCTGCACTTTCTCTTCACCCTGAGTCTGAAGCTTGAAAGAATACTGGTGCCATTGTGCCAGTGTCCAAGAGGCCTATCCCATCTGGACTTAATGACTCCAGACCAGATGCTTTGACGTCTCATGTCATGAAAGTGACAGACTTCGCTGTGGTTCTACTGGGGGAGCGGCACCAGGAAAAGGGACATCGGGCCGATTGACAAACTGATCCGTAAAGCTGGACACGTGATCGACTGTGAGCTGGAGACATTTGTCACAGTGAGGGACAGGAGGACACTGGACAAACTGCTCTCCATCATGGACACTCCTGCTCACCCACTGCACCAGACTATAGAGGGACAGAGGAGATAATACTCCCTACAACTGTACAACTCACCCACTGCACCAGACTATAGAGGGACCGAGGAGATAATACTCCCTACAACTGTACAACAACTCACCCACTGCACCAGACTATAGAGGGACAGAGGAGATAATACTCCCTACAACTGTACAACAACTCACCCACTGCACCAGACTATAGAGGGACAGAGGAGATAATACTCCCTACAACTATAGAGGGACAGAGGAGCTCATTCTCCAACAGGCTCCTACAGCTCCGCTCAAACAGTGAGAGATACAGGACTACATTCATACTATAATACTCCCTACAACTGCACAACAACTCACCCTTATGTAACAGACAATACTCCCTACAACAACTCACCCTTATGCAACAGATAAGCCTGTGTTTCTGTCAATCATCATATCATCTTTGCACTGTTTCCATACGACCTCTTGTATAACTGAGATATACTGTATTTATGTTACATGGTTAGTTTTTTTACTTACTGTACATACATTTATATAATTTATGTCTTATTGATACCAATCCCTTGCTATTTTTTTATTGCAACTTATTTAGAAGTTCATTACCATTTTTTATATTTTTTTACTCTGTGTTATTGTAATATATTGTCATGTGTGAGCTACTGTGTCCAAGTAATTTCCCTTGTGGATCAATAAAGTCTGTCTAAGTCTGTCCATTCACACATTTAACACACAAACCCTGCACATTTAGGCTGACTTCTTCTCTCCAACAGAAATCACTCTGTTTCCACCTTGTGATGTCATGTGGTAATACAGGAAATGCTCCACCTTGTTTTTAAACTCCACACACCTTCACTAGAATCATTTGGATAACTTCAGCCCTGGAATTGCTGATCTCTACTGAACTAAACATAAAATGCTAACTTGAAAATTACCCTTTCATGACATCACAAGGTGGAACAGAGCGTTTTGAGCTTTGAAGATGTAGATAGACTAATAATAAAGTGTTACTCAAATATGTGTGAATGAAACAAAACACAACTCCAGGTGTGTATTTGATGAGGAAACTACAGTATAACATGACTAAAAGCTCACAATAGTCAATTTTGCATAATATAGGCTGTGTATCTATATCTTTATTTACGCAGGTGTAAAGGAGTTTTATTCCTAAGACAATACTGGTCCTGTGATATCGCCTGCTTGTTTCTATGCAGATAGACAAGTTTATTGCAATACTATAGAATATATATAAGAATCCATGGCAAAAGGAGAAATTTAATTTGTCAACTGGACAGAGTTTATTTGGTCGAATACGTTTCGCAGCTCATCCAAGCTGCTTCTTCAGTTTTGGTCAGATGCTGGTGGACACTGCTGTGTGGGTGTGAAAACACCCATCATGGCCCTGAATGGTTATGCTAACTACACCTCCACTGTAAATACTCCATATTGAATAGACTCACCTAACTAACAGAAACTGTAAACAAATATGTGTTGTCTCAAAGTAATTTCGTTGTAATTAAGCTCCTCCCTTCAGACAGATATAAGGCAGTGTCCGACAGCATCTGACCAGAACTGAAGAAGCAGCTTGGATGAGCTGCGAAACGTATTCGACCAAATAAACTCTGTCCAGTTGACAAATTAAATTTCTCCTTTTGCTATGGATTCTGCCTAAGGAATTCTACAATTCTTCAATGCACCTTTTAAAACAACTTTTTAGTGTTTCATTCGTACCTTAGAGAGGAGAAAAGCATGCGTTCTGTCCAGCTGGCTTTTAGCTGCAGTTGTAAAATACTGAACCATGCTGTTTTTGTCCTCTTTTGCCTCCGTCCCGTCTCTCTCTGTCTGTCTCTTCCTCTACCCTCCCCATAAGTCTCTCTACTCACTCTCCTCCCCTTTTCCCCCCACCCCTCTAGACCCTCCCCATAACTCTCTCTACACGCTCTCTCTCTCCCTCTACCCCCTCCTCTTCTCTTCCTCTCTCTCGCTCTCTCCCTCTCTCTTCCGGTTCCATAAGTCTCTCTCTCGTGCTCTCTCTCCTACATTTTTCTCTCCATCTCCCCCCCCCCCCTTCTCTTTCTCCCTCTCTCTCTCCCACTCTCTCATCTCTCTCTCCCTCGTCTCTCTCTCTCCCTCTCTCCCACTCTCTCTCTCATCTCTCTCTCTCTATCCCTCTCCTCTCTCTCTCCACCTTCTCTCTCTCTCTCCCACTCTCTGTTATAGAATTGTAAATATATGTTATCAAAGTGTGCTGTGCTGTGATGGGAAGTTGTCCTTGAGTGGAAAAATACTGTGTCTGATAAATCATAGCTGCAACTGTGTCTACTCAAACCACAGCTTCAAGGCCACAGCTGCAAGGCCGAGGTACGGCCTGGTACATGAAAACAAGATAAGGGAACTAAGACAAGGTGGGTGGGGGGAACTGAAATACCAAAATATGATGATAGATACTACATACTTTTTGTCAAACTTTTGACAGGTCTGACGTCACATCCGTGTCCCACCTCCGTCCACACGCCCTCCAGGCACACATACACACACATAGGTCTGAGGTCACTTCAGTGTCCCGCCTCCGCCCCCTCCACACACACACACACACACACACACACACACACACACACACACACACACACACTCCTCGGGGGTTAAAGTTCTTTTAAGGGTCAAGCTGCCCCAACACGGACCAAATTATCAAAACTATATGAACAAAGACGCATCTGTCGGCCATGTGTACCTCATGAAACTTTAGAAGCAGACTGAGACAATAGGATCAATGATGGAAGATAGTTGTGCCGGCAGGGGGGTGAGATAACCGGGCAGGTCCGTAAGGTTTCAAAGACCATTCTTGGTGCAAAGCCACAGGAGGAGAACTCTGAACCCGTCGCAGATACACCGTGTTTTTTTCAAGGATGTCTGCGTTACACCGCGATTCTTTTAAAATGGTAACAGCCGTCTCGCTAATAAGTGTCATTCTACAATCGGACGACATGGTAACAACCTACCAATCTCTCTGAAACTAAACGTTGTTTAAAGACTTTTTTTAGACAAAGAAAGAATCCGCCCGGTCATCTCACCCCCTGACCCCCTGCCGGCACAACTATCTTCCATCAGTGATCATATTGTCTCAGTCTGCTTCTATCTATCTATCTATCTATCTATCTATCTATCTATCTATCTATCTATCTATCTATCTATCTATCTCCTTTCATCTCTCTCTCTACACCCCCTTCTCTCTCTGTCTCTCTCCTCTCATCTCTCTCTACCCCTCACTCTCTCCTTCTTCCTGTCTACCCCTCTGTTGTGAGAGTTGAATGAGATTTTTATATTTCTTTCTGACAAATGACAAAAAGGAAATATTATGATTATTTTACTCTGATGAAATGATGGAAACTATGTGTTATGTGCATGATAACAAAGGAAACAATATGATATTTTACTTTGATAAATGATGAACAGGAAACATGTTTTAATATGCTTTATTGTTTTAACAAACAAATGATGGAAACAATACATGTATTTTGTACTTTTACAACTGTATAATAAAGGAAACAATATCTTTTGATATGAGTAGACAAAGAATGTAATAAGGAAACCAAATATGTATTTCTTTACAAACAAACGTTAAAGGAAATGTTTTTATGATAAGGAAACAGTTTAATAAAGCTAAAAGTAGAAAACTTAGTATGCATGAAGTAGCAAAGTATCGCATGCATGAGCTGATGGAAACCAGGACGCGGTGGTGATAAGGTCACCAAGGCGTCTTGTGAAACTAGCAAGCTTAAGCATTAACCTTTAAGAAGCGTGTATTGGAACTTTGTTAAAGTCATACTGAAACTTTGTGATGTAAAAGGAAACTGTTACGTACTAATGTGTCCACCTATGGATCTATGTATGGTAATAAAATGCATTCGAAACTTGTGATTGGTTGAACCTAATGTCCGGGTCTTGTAACCTCCGGCACGGGCTCAATAAATACTGAAGTCAGAGGAGGTAAAATTGCCCTTTGCCATTTGTACCACTGATGTACGGTATTGGGTCAGGTAACGAGGTAGTTTGAGTCTGGTTGAGGTGTCGTTCGAGCAAGTGATCCGGGGAGAGACATTAGATCAATCCTAATCTTCACATAAGCTAACAGGTGACTTTGGCGCCAGCCGTGGAGGGGCAGTAGATCAATCCAAAACTGGACAAAGTCATAAAGCAAATCAACCTTACAGACAAACTCCTTAATGGAAGGTTATACCTCTGATAATAAGGTGATGTTCATGTAAAGGAATTGTAATAAAAATTCATTGTTTGAATATACTGTTCCTTTCGTGAGTCATTGGTCAGTTGGTGAAGTAGGTCACCAGGCCTGTTGCTGAGAAAGCCCATCGTGAAGAGAGATCATCATAAGGTAAAGATCTTCTATCAGCAATAGCGGTTGAGTGTAGAATGAATCTTTATTTAGTAATTGTGGTTGCAACACTGATTTATGTGATGTTAAAAAGAAGAAATTAAGTGAGTAGATTGCATGCGTAGGGTGATAGGGCGTAGTACTTGGTATGATAAATGAGGTCATAGGGCAATATAACTTATCATACAGGTATTTCGAGAACCCACAACTCCATCCCTGCTGATCCTATGATATAGTGACTGGATCAGTCTCAGAGTATAAACTGAGCTCTCACCCCGGGAGCCTTTTAGGTACGTCCATTAGGTGAACCCGTCCGCGAAGCATCGTCACCCTCCCTCCTCCTCATTGCGCTGAACGCCATGTGGGAGAGTCATTCTGTGTCTCTGTTTCCGTTTTGCAAATGTCCCACTAAAGAATGTGAGAAAGATTATTACAGTTATTACAAAGGCCTGAAAAGTGTAAAAAAAGAAAGACAGAGGTTTTAGATGTCATCCATGTATGTCTGAGTAATTTAGCGATCTCTCCCAGGCCATATTCAAACCCTCCTTATGATTAGCTGTGAGATTCATCACCCATGCTCCCACACGACAATTCTGCATAAATATATAAAAACACGATACAAAACTGTAAACTACAACTTCACAAACCTGATGAGATATGCAGTAGTTTCATTATTCATCACTGCACACTGATTGTGTTGTGATGGCGCTCTGAAGGGGGAGTGACTTAGTGCGGAGAGCAAAGAGAGCAGGGACTTAAAGCGTTGACGATGCTTCGCGGACGGGTTCACCTAATGGACATGCCTAAAAGGTTCCCGGGGTGAGAGCTCAGTTTATACTCTGAGACTGGTCCAGTCCTTATACCATAGGACCAGTAGGGATGGAGTTGTGGGTTCTCGAAATACCTATATGATAAATTATGTTTGCCCTATGACCTCATTTATCATACCAAGTATTACGCCCTATCACCCTACGCATACAATCTACTCACTATAAACTCTACACATAATTTCTACACACATTAATGCCAACCATTAATACACGTTAATGCCATAACCATTACTACTTCTCTAATCGCAAGCTTCTACTTTCAGTTCAAAAACTATTATAGTTGACATTTTGAGTGTAGAACTCATACCTTTGGGATGGTTCTATGTGCAGTTTCTCTGGTTCTTTGTGATGTCACGGTGGTATTCCCCTTTAGGCCTGGACTCACGGTGATATCCCCCTTTAGGTCTGGACTCACGGTGATATTCCCCTTTAGGCCTCCTGGATTCTAGTTGCCTCTCCCAAATTGACTCAGTTCAGGAAACAAATAGTCCTTTATAAAACATTTATTTCCTTACACAAAATCATTTGGTTTCCTTTTGAGAGGTTATCTTATGGTCAAGATATCTGTGTATGGTCGATTGATGATGTTATAACCTTATGAGCATGCCGTATAGGGGCGATCTACTGCCTCCCCCACGACTGCACCTGTCCGTTACCTGCTCTGCTTACTGTGCCTTATAGGGTCGATCGAGTGCCTACCCCAAGACCAGCCGCTTGCTAAAGGATCTATTGATAGTACATCAGTGGTACACTCAAAAGTCCAGAAGCATAAGCAACACCACACCAAACCCAGATATCTCAATACCTTGGCCAATCACCGTACATCAGTGGTACATGTGGCGAAAGGCATCACACCCCCTCAAGTCTCTGTATTTATTGAGCCCTGGCCGGAAGTTACAAGACCCGGACATTAGGTTCAACCCATCACACATTTCAAATACATTTTATTACCATACATGGATCCATAGGCGGACACATTAATACGTAACAGTTTTTCTTTTACATCACAAAGTATCAGTATGACTTTAACAAAGTTTCCAAAGTTTCAGTATGACTCTATCAAAGTTTCGATACACGCTTCTCTAAAGGTTATCGGTTAAACCTGTTAGTTTCACAAGACGCCCTGGTGACCTTATCTGACCTGATCTCCACCGCACCCTGGTTTCCATCAGTTCATGCATGCAACACCTTGCTGCTAAGATTTATACTTTTTAGCTTTATTAAACTGTTCCTTTATCATAAAAACATTTCCTTTAACATTTGTTTGTAAAGAAATACATATTTGGTTTTCTTGTTACATTCTATATCTATTCATATTAAAAAGATGTTGTTTCCTTTATCATACAGTTGTAAAGTACAAAATACATGTATTGTTTCCACCATTCATTTGTTAAAACAATAAAGCATATTAAAACATGTTGTCTCTTTGTGTATTCATCAATGCATTACTAAAAGCATATCTTACTGGAGCATAATACTTGTTTCCTTATTATTTCATTCAATAAAACATAGAAAAATGATATAATGTTATTTCCTGTTTGTCATCTGTCAGAAAGAAATATAAAAATCTCATTCAACTTTTACAACAAGCGTCAAAATTGAAAATTAAACTTGTTAAAACATGTAAATACGCAGTTTTTGGGGAATACAGCATTTTCAAAACAGCAAAAGGTAACATGGTGATCTAAAAATGTTATGTGTCTCTTTTGCGATGAAACCTGTACCTAAAGTAAAAGTAAAAATTTATTTTTTGTGAAACTACTGTTCAAGTAACTGTTGGGACGTAACATCTGATTTATAATTTGAAGTTAAAGTAAAATCCTTTCACTTTGGTCTGGGGGTCACAGGCCACAGTTTAACAGTTTAACACAGAACAAAACCCAACTCCAGGTATGTTTTTAATAAGGAAACAACATTATAACATAGATCAGAAAACAGCGTAATATGGGCCCTTTAGTTTCAGTTCTAACTCACTGAAGTTGTGTTTTGTTGTGACTTGTGATCAACCCCAGACCAGAGTGAAAGGACAAGATTAACAGCCTTGCACTGCCACCGTCGAGAAAAAAAACAACAGATCTTCCACAGAGCGTAAGCACAGACAGACTCCACACGTCTTAAAAATGCACTCTGTCACTAATCTGGTGGGAAGTAATCTGCAGTAATATTTAAATTTAAATATTTAAAAATGAGTTAAAGGGTCCATATGACGCTATTTTCTGATTTATGTTATAATGTTGTTTCCTCATCACAAACAGACCTGGAGTTGTATTTTGTTTCATTCACACATCTTTAACACACAAATCCTGCACATTTAGGCTGAGTTCTTCTCACAAACTGAAAAAACTCTGTTCCACCTTGTGATGTCATTTGATAATACAGGAAGTGCTCCACTAGACTCCTTCACTAGAATCATTTGGATAATTTCAGATCTGGAATTGCCAATCTCTGCTGAACAAAAGGTAAAAGGAGCTGTTAACAAGAAAACTACCACTACATGACATCACAAGGTGGAACAGGACATTTTGAGCATTGGAGATGTAGCACAGACTAATAATGCAGGATTACAAACATGTGAACAAAACAAAACACAACTCCCTATGTGTAGAGATACACCATTTTTTAGGTGAGTTCAGACCGGCGCGTCCAGGTTTTCAGTTTACATGCAAAGTCTATGTGGGCGCGCATCTAGAGCGTTCCGTGGACTTGTGGCGCGTCTTCAGGCGTCAGTGCAGCGAGAATCGTCCAGGGCATCTCTGGAGCCTCTAAGCCTCCCAGTGACCTGTCAAATGTTATCAAAATATACCAGAATAAAACGCAATAGTGAGCACCAGACCAGGACCAGAGGTGTGACATCGGCATACTAGGGCCTCAGAGGGGAGTGTTTTGGGTGTTGTAATGGAAATCTTTACATAACTATTTACGTAATCAATTTTATAGGTTGAGTATAAGTCAGCTCTGTGATTTCTAATAAAATGGGGTTGTTAATCAGTCATATAAAGTATCAATGTGGTATTTTTCCACTGGATTAACCTTGTTTTTATTACTTGTTATTCTGCTACGAATGGCCCAGCCTTGTGCTGACCTGTCCTCGTAGAAGTGTTATGTCTTGACTTATGTATTTGCATCACTCTTTCGCCCGATGCCCCCCCAAGGGGTATAAAAACTCTGTATGCTTTGTTTTGATTACCGGTCCAGGGACAGATGCCTCTGTTAGGGACAGTAGGGTGTAATTGTGCACAATTGCTTTAATAAATCAGACTCTTTGATTCAAGACAACTCTCCAGTTTATTCTTTGCAGTTTAGAAATTCCACAACAATTTGGCATCAACGAACAGTCCTTTCGACTGGCTCTTTTTCTGCGAGGGTGATCTGCGGCTGGCCACCCTAGGATGGGGGGACGTCTGACCTTCATCCTGGCCTCTGCTCTTCAATTGAGAGCAAGGGCCCATCCCTCTCGCTGGAAAACAACGGCGCTAAGGGGCAACAACTTGTGCTTCATATGTGGTGAGTTGTCTTCTTTCAAATTGTTCTTTGTGGTTTTTTTACCTGCACTCCTTGGTTCAAAAAAAAAAAAAAAAAAAAAAAGTGGGGAACCTATGCTACGCTAAATTGATTAATGTAATTAGTGCTCCTTTAAAACAAACAGGCAAGAATCTGTGACCTCGAGTGATCACTGCTCTGGGATTTAGCACTGTGTGCGCTGCCTGTGGAGGTGTCCTAGCCTAGGAAAGGCTAAACTAGAAAGGGCCGGTGTGTCCTAGCCAGGGAAAAGCTAAACTAAAAGGGCCGGTGTGTCCTAGCCTACGAGCTAAACAAAAGACGAATAAACGTCTGGTAAAAAATTCGACCCTACGGACGCGTAGTGGTTTTCTTCTTCTCGTCTCTACCCAGATTTGATGGCGGTGACAGCGGACGTGGACCTGGACTCGTGCCTGCCCAGACGTGCGCCACTAAAGCTCGAGACGGACGACGCGGAGATGCCCACACTCGAACCTGACTATGAGATCGCTGCCAAGCCGCGCACCATGAAGCCGGGGAGATCAAAAGCGCACACCACGTGGGGACAACCAGCAGTGCTCACGTGCAATGCAGCTGCAAGTGCCGGGTCAAACACCATGACCGGCGGGAGTGACACAAATGGACAGTATCCTATGGTGGAGGGTGCGGACGGTCCTCTCTGTGTGTACTGCCTGTGGCCTGCTGTGGACATTACTAACAATGCTGCGTCACTACCAGACCCCGCTGTCGATGGTGCCAAGTTTTCTGAGGACTTTCAGACGTCAGAACTGTGCTTGGAGTCCCTGGTTCGGTCAGGATGTGTGCTACAACTGTGGGGCAGCTGGACATTACGCAAGGGACTGTCCTGAGGAGCCGTGGCAAGGATGTGCCCAGGAGGAAGCTGGCCAACAGACGGGCCAGCCAACGGGCCAACAGACGAGGGAAGGGCGCGGCTCTGACTGACTAGGCTCGGGTCCAGGTGCTGGCTCCGAGGTCACCGACATCACTTCTGACTTCACACCGGCGCCACCAGTCTCGGCGGACGGTAACGCGCACCCAACACCACACACGAGCACATTCCTTTTGAGGCATGGGAGACTATTGGCACTTATTCACGAATTCCTAGAGACACGGGATTTTCCCACATACAAATTATTCATTAACTTAGAAGAAGTTGAATTTTTAGTGGATTCCGGCGCAACCAATTCGATTATCAAAAGCACTGATCTCTCCCGTATGCCTAAATTGAGTGGTCGCTACTCTTTAGCACTATCTGCTTCCGGGAACACAACTAAAGAGCAGTTCACATCCCCTTTAAAATGTGCTAACCCAGACGGCATGGTTTTTAAACATTCTTTCTTGTTCTCAAATTTATGCCCAATGAGCTTGCTTGGTCGTGACTTGATGTGTAGACTTAATCTCTGTTTTATCTCTACACCAAATGGGTTGCAAGTACTGCCTTTATTGGGGTTACATGCTGAGACCCCAACCCCAAATTCTGAATTTTATTGGAAATTGTCACCAACTCTTGCAATTGATTTGATTGATCTAACACATGGTAAACTGTGCATGTCTGATGATATTGAGTTTAAACATTTTGGGGACTTGGACTGTTCATTCGAAGTGCCTGCGCACGCTCTTGATACATTTGAAAATTTATGGGCAGAAGGTAGTGAAGATGGGTTAATAACTGACTATTTTCATTGGAGTGACCAGTTTGCTGCATTATCTGTAGTTAGTACTGACAAGAGAAACTTTTACCCAAATTACAAGCACAGTCTTTTAACCCATCTTCTCAAGTGAAAAACCTGGGCGTCATTTTTGACTCTGAGCTGACTTTTATCCCACACATTAAAAACATCACAAAAATCGGTTTCTATCACCTAAAAAACATAGCCAGAGTCCGCCCCATTCTTTCTCGGGCCAACACGGAGACACTGATGCATGCTTTTATCACCAGTCGAATAGACTACTGTAATGCCCTGCTCTCTGGTCTTCCCAAAAAGTGTATTTCAGGTTTACAATTATTACAAAATTCAGCAGCTCGTGTCCTGACTAGGACCAGAGGTCGGGACCACATTACACCGGTTTTAAAATCACTGCATTGGCTCCCTGTGAGTTTCAGGATCGATTTTAAAGTTCTTTTACTGGTCTTTAAATGTCTTAATGGTCTTGGGCCTTCTTATCTTTCAGAACTGCTTTTACCTTATGAACCCTCGCGGACCCTGCGCTCCTCCGGCAGCAGGCTCCTGGTCATTCCCAAAGTCAGGACACACACTCACGGAGAGGCGTCTTTCCAGCACTATGGCCCTCGTCTATGGAACAGCCTGCCGGAGGACCTCAGGGCTGCAGAGAACGTTCATGTTTTTAAGAGTAGGCTCAAGACCCACCTGTTTAGCTTGGCCTTTGATTGAAATTTTATACTTTTACTTGTTTTATTATTCATATTTTATTCATTTATTTTTAGCTTGAACTCATATTCTTTTATCATTTTTAGGTTTTCCAGTGTTTCCTCTGTAGGAGCCCTCTTCACCGGGAGCAGTGGTCGGCCGCGGCTGCCGGGGTCTGTCCCGTGGACTCCTGGTGGAGGGACGGTGCTTGGGCCTCTTCTCTCCGGGGGCCCTGTGGCGGTTCCTGGTGGAGGTGGACGACTCTCTGCTCCTGGTGTAGACGGCTCCTCTGGTGGTGCTTTCTCAGCTGGTTCGCCTGTATTCAGCCTCACATTTTACTATGTGTAGTTTTATGTATTTTAGCATGTTAGAGAGTGTGTATGCGTGTGTGTGTGTGTGTGTGTGTGTGTGTGTGTGTGTGTGCGTGTGTGTGTGTGCGCATGCATGTATGTGTGTCTTACTGTTTGGGTTGCTTGGTTGTGTGGGGTCAGGCAGCTCTGGGGCTGGTTGGGTGGGTGGAAGGAAATTGTGGGGTTGTTTTTAATCACTGTAAAGCACTTTGTGTTACATTTTTGTATGAAAAGCGCTTTATAAATAAAATTTGATTGATTGATTGATTGACAAGTTACATGATTTTGTTTTCTCATCAAACGTTCACCCCTGCATAGTTTTGTCTAAACCGAGAGACTCAGAATGGGGGGAGGGGGGTCTGTTTGTTGAGCATTGTGAAAAAATGACAGATTGGGCACCCACGTGTGACCCCTCAGTGAGTTTCTCTCCAGCCGCAGGAGCCTGGAGGATGGGAGCCTACCCCGCCTCCCTCCGAGCTACTCGAGCTGTTTGTGAAACTCCAGATAACAAGTGCTGTGACTGGGCAGAGTGTTTGGTTTCCCAGGGGGAGACGGACACTCTACCAGATTTGCGGGACGTCCCTGATTCATTGTGGGCAAAAGGCCCAACTGATATAGGCCTAATTCGTGGTTGCCAACCGGTGGTAATCACAACAAAATCTGATGTTCGCCCCTGTCGGCCCCAATATCCATTACGACCAGAGGCTATTGAAGGTATTGACCCCGTGTTTAATGATTTGCGCGAAGCAGGTGTCATTGTGCCATGTGAATCTGGAGGTGTGTGAAGCCCTTTTTTTCCAGTAAAAAAACAATGTAATCCTGGCGAGAATCAGAGATGGCGCTTCACTATTGATCTGAAAGCTGAGGCTGTGGAGCCTGTAGCTGCAGTGGTACCCAACCCATACACCATCTTGTCTCAGGTGCCATCGGACGCTAAATATTTCACTGCAAATGCTTTTTTCTCAGTCCCAGTACATGAGGACTCACAATTTTGGTTTTCTTTCCAGTACAAGGGGAACATGCACAAATTCACTAGGCTGTGTCAAGGCTTTGTGCACGCCCCCACATGGTACAATGCTGCACTGCGCGACTCCCTAGCCCCACTCGAGGTGTCATGAGGTACGTGTATTCTGCAGTATGTTGATGACATCCTCCTATGTGCTCCAAACGAGGAGCAGTGTAAGCGCGACTCACTGGCCCTGTTACAACATTTGCATGCAGAAGGACACAAGGCTAGCCTATCCAAATTACAATTTGTCAAAGAGGAAGTAGTCTTCCTTCATCACGTGATCTCTGCTAAAGGCAAAAGTATTTCTACAAAGCAAGCTGCAGCCATCCAAAACATCCCAAAGCCACAGACTAAAAAACAGCTCATGTCCTTCATAAGCATGTGCTCCTACTATAGACAATTCATTGCAAATTATTCTGTTATGGAGGCTCCTCTCAGTGCACTGATCCATGGTAAAAATCTCAAGTCCAGTGACAAAATCACTTGGACCAAGGAGGCGGACAAATCATTTTGTGAGTTAAAACAGGCCTTACAGTCCCCTCGAACTTTAGGCCTGCCTGACCCGACCTTTTACCCAGACTGTTGACGAACGTGACGGTTGCATGGTGTCTGTCTTGCTACAATCACATGGGGGTGTACTATGACCTGTTGCTTATTTTTCTGCTAAGCTTGATGCTGTCGCTGCTGGGTTACTGCTGGGATGCTGGGATGTTTGCGTGCTGTGGCAGCAGCTGAGAAGGCTGTCCTTACGTCACGTGACCTCGTGGGGTACTCTGACTTGACCTTGCTGGTCCCGCATGCTGTTTCTTTAATTTTACTGGAGCAGAAAACATCACACTTGTCCTCTGCACGTTGGCTCAAGTACAATGCTATTTTGCTTGAATTACCTAATGTTACGTGTAACCCAGGTCTATATTTTAAATTACAATATATTTATGCATTAATAAATTAATTAATAAAGTAATCTATGGGTTCTCCCTCACTACCTTTGAGCTGCCGCTGTCATTCTAATGTCCTCTGAAGTCTCGCGTGAATTGAGTTAGGTCCTGAGATTTTGCGCTGCTCCCATTCACAATATACAGGCCAGACGCTCACTCGGCTGTTAGGTGTGTGGCTAGTAGGACTGCGAGCAGGCTGCAGATGCCTCCGCTGCAAGCGAGACACTGACTGATCCGTGCATGAAAGTAAATGCAGGCCAGGTTTTTGGACTGCTATTGGGTTGTTCTGCTGCTGCTAATCAAAGGGCCAGCAGCCCAACTTAAGACCTGTTTGACCTGGATCAGCCTACACTTCAGTGTGCGGTAGGAGGCTCTGTAGTTTTTTTTGGGTCGCTCGCTCCACCACCTCCAACGCGCTCTGGCTCGATCTCTTTTTGAGACATTGGACAATGGACTCTTAACTAACTGCAAACCAAACTCAACTCTAGCGCTCAGTGGAAACGAGCTATAAGAACTTTTACCGTGCCTAGGATTTACCAACCTTAATTAAGTTGATGAACTTCTACTGTGCTTTTGTCAAAAGTTGCAACTACTTACAAGTGCACTTGTCTCTGTAAATATTGTACATATTCATTCAATAACACTTGGTACATTGGTAGCACCACATATCCTTGTTTTGTTTTTCATTTAGATACTCATTCACCTTCCTCCTAGTGATCGAACTATTCTTCTGATTTTTTCTCAATTCTCTATATCCTTCAAAAGTAACTAATTGCAATCTAAGCAGGTGTTACATACGGTCAAAAGGTGTACTCAACTGAACCCTGCTACACTATTGCCCATTGAAGGAGAGGGCGAGCCTCACTGTTGTGTGTCTGAAATTGATCTTGTGTGCACCGCTCGTTTGGATTTGCAGGAGGTGCCCCTGCCTAACCCTGATTTCGTTTTCTATGTAGATGGATCCGCATCCCGAGACACACACACAGGCACAAACAGAGTGGGGTTTGCTGTGTGTTCTGACTATGCCACAGTGGCCTCAGGGCCACTACCATCCCACTACTCGGCCCAGACTGCTGAACTCATTGCTTTAATCACTACATGTAAACTAGCAGCTGGGAAGTCTGTGAATATTATTACAGATTCCCGGTATGCTTTTGGTGTGTGTCATGACTGGGCTGGGTTGTGGAGACACAGAAAGTTTTTGAAATCTGATGGTAAACCTATTTTGAACGCTTCACAGGTTGCTGATTTACTCGAGGCTATTTTATTACCATCCGAGGTGGCAATTTGTAAATGCCAGGCTCACACTAACCGCACTGACCCCATTTCTCTAGGAAACAGGAGAGCCGATGCTGCGAGGGCTGAGTCTTCTCGCCCTTTGACACACATACACTGCCTTTCTACCTCAGACGCTAATGTTGACATTCTTTCTTCCTTATCAGCTATGCAGACCTTGGCTACTCAGGCTGAGTCCGCACTGTGAGCCAAGTGTGGGGCTGTGAGGCGTGAGGGGGTCTGGTATGGCCCTGATGAAAGGCCATGCCTGCCCTCACACTTTTTCAGAGAAATGGCCATACTATCCCATGGTCGTGACCATGCCTCAAAAGGGGGGATGATTCAGATTGTAACACAAAATAGGTCGCACAAAGGGAGACCTGGATACACGCATCGCACTATTGAGTGATCCCTAGTCTAAAGGAGGGAGCCGAGGAGATCCCGTGCGACCCAGGTGAAGGGTGCAGCACCCCCGCACCCGAGCAACAAGGGGTGGTTTCGCAAACTACCTCGGACGACGCTGTAGCTGGAGCAGGCCGGCAGGACGCCCCTGCCAACTCTGGGAACGAGGGGAGACCTAGCGCTACCTCCAACTCCAATACAACAGAGCCAGACCCACAGGTGGGCTCCTCCAAACACAAGCCACGCGGGAGACCTCCTGGGGCTCGAATGGGGGCCAACCGACCTCCACCTGCTCCTACTGATCGTGTGCTGAGGTCTCATGGTGACAGAGGCTTACTCATCCATTGGGTTTTATTACTTTATTTCCTAGCATTCAGCTTTAGTCATATTCTTGGGTGATATCACCCACAAGAACAGCTGCGTCTATTTCTTAACTGTGTTTATGTAAACTTTGTATTTTGGTTGATTAAGAATAAAATGTGATTTTATTATTATCAAAAGGGGGGAATTGTAATGGAAATCTTTACATAACTATTTATGTAATCAATTTTATGGGTTGAGTATAAGTTAGCTCTGTGATTTCTAATAAAATGGGGTTGTTAATCAGTCATATAATGTATCAATGTGGTATTTTTCCACTGGATTAATCTTGTTTTTATTACTTGTTATTCTGCTATGAATGACCCAGCCTTGTGCTGACTTGTCCTCGTAGAACTTATGACTTATGTATTTGTATCACTCTTTCGTCCAATGCCCCCCCGAGGGGTATAAAAACTCTGTATGCTTTGTTTTGATTAACGATCCAGGGACAGATGCCTCTGTTAGGGACAGTAGGGTGTAATTGTGCACAATTGCTTTAATAAATCAGACTCTTTGATTCAAGACAACTCTCCAGTTTATTCTTTGCAGTTTAGAAATTCCACAACAGTGTGCATTTGAGTCACAGAACTATAATAAAATCTGAAGGTGAACCCAAGATGGCGTCGTGTTGTTTTCAGTGGCCTGTGCCCAAAAATAATTTTCTTTTCCGCATTTACTTCCTCAATACGGATGAGCTCCTCCCACCCGTGTAATGCCTGTGATGTGCACGACCTGGAGCGTTTGGAACGATCAGAGCGAGACAATTGGACGCTTTGAGGATTTAAACATTTTTAAAAGTTTAGGTTGTGAAAATAGAAAAGAATCCCTACAAAAACCAACCTTTGTGAATGATAAGGATGCCCTGTCAGCCGAACACGTGTAGTTTCAATTCCCAAAAAAATGCTAGTGTCTCGAGTCGGAACAGAGAAATGGAGAAGTGAAAATGAGAAAGTTGATGTTTACCTCAGGCCGGGGGTGCAAAACGGCACATTGCAACCTCAGTTAAAATGCTTGCACCTTCATTTCAGGTTTCTAAAATAATTAAACTTTATAGAACTGAATTGTGTTTATACCATTTGAAACTCAAATTCACGCTCAGTCAGTTGGCTCTGCATTCGGACCTGGTTCAACTTCACCTCTTCCTCTTTTTCTTTCTCCAGGGTCATGGGGGCAGCTGTATAAACAAAAACTTCCAGACTTCCCTCACTCCCGACACGTTCCCAGGACACAGAGCCACAGTGTGAGTGTTTTATAAGATATACACTGTCTAGATGTGACCTTTGACCTCACTAGTGTTGTAATGTCCCTGCTCACATTTGAATTGATGACTGAACTGACAAAGAAAAACTAAACTTTCCACTCGAAGATTTGGAGTCAGGACGAGGAGTCAATTATTTATAGAGTTCCCTTTTTATTTTAGTTTGAGAATGAAATATAAGTATACAATAATACAATATACTAAAGTTTGTCTAAGTCTAATACAAATACAGAGGTACTGATACACTACTGTCATGGAACCAGGGGGTTTAGCTAAATCCCTGATCCTGTAATTGGGTTTATTTACTTAAATTTAGTTTACTGAACTTTGTAAATACATTTAATCCCCACAGTCCTAACTGGATTGAAATTTAGAGGAATTATCCCATCATCTTATTCTTACGAATAATGATGCTAGAAAAATATATAAAATAACAAAACCCTTCTATAAAAATATATTAAATAGATTGAAACATTTGTTTAACTATAGTTTATTGAAATCTACAATTTTACTTGATTATTTTAGTTTTGCAGTATTTTATTTAGTGTTAATGTTGACCATTTATTCAAACCAGAAACAAAAATTCTTGTTTATTTCATTTATTATTAAGCGGTACATTTTTCTTATTAACGTTCTCTTATAATAGTGTTTATTACAAGTACTTCTACTGATGCGTTGTTTTCATATTTTATATTCCTTGGCGTTTATAGTTTTTGTGGCATGTCGGGGTGCACCTTACCTGAGAGGTGATTGGTGGGTGTCACCGAGCAGTGCCCATAAAGCCTTGCGGGTGCAGCGCGCGCGACCATATGACTCTGATTTGGTGCGGCGGTGGCAGCGTTTGGCGACCGGCTGCTTCTCCTTGTTTGGGGCGCGTTAGTGTTGGAGAAACTGAAGCCCCGTGAACCACTGAATCACTATGAAACACCTGCTTTGAAATGGCACACTGTTTCGAAGCAGAGAGTGATGTTAGAATAGCGACATCTGCTGGATATTTATATGTATGGCATTTGGGGGTTAACATTAACTAGACAGGCCTTTTGATCTTATCAAAGATATTTAACTTTGTAAATCTATAAGTTCCGTTCACTTGACATAATATTATTATTATTATTATTATTATTATTATTATTATTATTATTATTATTATTAATAATAATAATAATAATAATAATAATAATGAATTGGTGAGTAGAGTAGATTGACAATGTGTAAAATTAACTTTAAGCAAAGTGCAATGAAAAACTGCCATTCTACTGGGGGGATTATTGGGTAAGAATATTGTGAATGAAGTCTGCCTAAGTGCTTATGCAACTTGTAGTCAAAGGGAGAGGTAACATATTGTTTGTCAGTATTTCTCCACAGTGGCTCAACAAAACACATCCTGATCTGACATGGTTTCTAATAAAGCTTGTTCTAATAAGTTTGTGTAAGTGTATGCAGGTGTATGTTACGAATTAATTTGTGTAAATAAAATTAAATAAAGCCATGGAAGCTATGCATTAATCAGATTTCAAGGTTTTAATACCTCCCCTGCTTTTGAAAAGACTCGTTCACATGGAACACTGGTTGCAGGTATGCCCAGAAACTTTTTTGACAGTTTGTATAAATGAGGAAAAATAACTGCCCTCTCTTTCCAATAGAGAAGTGGGTCCGCGGTGCGGGGAATAAACGGGTCTTGCAAATATTTTCCCACTTCAACTGTGGCGTCTGCAGTTATGCTGTTCTACTGTAGCAGTAGTGTAACTTTACAGTCTATCTAATCTGTGGTCTAAACTAGCTGCATAAACTCACTATCTCACTATTAATCAAAGTATCAGTATCTCTGTCAAAATCTCACAAACCCACATTGGGCAGCGCACCAAAATATCTTTTAAACTTTGTGGGAGTAGGTTGAGACAGGTGCGCTGCTTTGTGGTTCGTTGAAATCTCTGTCAGTCAAACTTTGCTTTCGAGACGTGAGCCTCTAGTGAAACGTTTCATGAACCACTTGAGTGACGTCACGCGTTTCAGGAGACGTCTAAGTCACGTGACCAGTGTTTTGACTCGCGTTTCGGAACACTGCTTCGAAGCGCGTGTCGAAAAGCGTGTTTCAAAACTGCCATCACTAGGTTCAGGACGCCTCGCTTTGGGGTAAGTCGCCCGTTGTCCCGCCTCTCATTCTTGGCTTCATGCCAACGCTGACTCCAAACTCTCTGACTCCAAACTCTCTGACTCAGACCCTGAGCTGCAGCAGGAACACGCGGCCAATCCACGTGGCGTTCCCCCTCCTCCTGCTGGCCGTGAGCGCGTGCCTTTCACCGGGAGGCGCGGTCTTTGCGTGCGGTCCAGAGCACGAGCCGACGCCCCAGAAGGGACCCGTTGTTTTTGTCCACTGACTGTCCACTTAAAAAGTTAAAGGTCCCACTCCTTCAAACAATTGAGTCAGCAGCGTTTGGAGCCCGCGAGCTTCTGCCAGAGCGCGCTGCAGCTGTGGGGCGTTCAGGTGCGCTCTGTTCAATCAGTGCTCCTGTTTTACACAGGAATGGACATTTAAATTATTGTGGTCTCAGCAACAAGGACAATTTATGAGCTGTTTAATTTCTCTTATTTTACTTTAATAGGTTAATTTCATTTAAGTTTGGTGAGTTACAATTTATTCATTTTTGCTGCTTTATTAAATTTGAGTTGCTTTTGCTTGCATTTATAATTTGTTGCTGCATGTTTTGCCTGGTTTATTTTGAATTCGCATGGCTTATTATTTTTGAGTTCTATTCATTTGCATGGTTTTGTATTTTTGCATTGTTAATAATTTGCCTGTTTAATTTGGTTCAGTATTATTTAGATAGTGAAAGAATGTATGAGTCAGTGTTAAAATATAATTATGTTTCCATAACTAAGAAGTGCCATAATCAATAAACTAAAGATGAGAACATCTAATCAGAGTAGGGACTGTATGTATTGCAATGTGTGTTTTAAGATAATCTGTGCAGGCTCATCAGGGTGACGTATGCTGGTTGAAGATTGAATAACAACACCACATATTGGAGCGACCCAAGCAGAAGAAAGTACTATCAGGACCTGCCTAGAGATAACTCTGGGTCACGCTGCACTCTCAGGATGTGATATAATATCTGAGCGTAGGGGGAGGCATACTAGAAACACGGGACTGCCCCTGATCTAGGGGGAGTTCTTTGTGTAACAGAGGACCGCGCTCTAATTAGAATTGTAATTTGTTAGGGTAATAAAACGTGTAATTCTCCTCGTTGTCTCTTTGCAAGTTTGTACTCTAGACTTCAGGAAACGAATGCGCTTACAATAGATAGATAGATATGCCTTTATTAGTCCCACAGTGGGGAAATTCCAGTAGAATAAACAAAAAACAGCATCACATGAGGACAGGACAGGGGGAGAAGAAAAAAAAAAAAAGAGAACCACCCCCAGACCATGCTCCTAATGGGGCATCGTATGGAGTGAGTACACAAACACCTCCGAGTATCAGCAACATGGTCATAGTCATCAACATTTACAGCTATTTCATTGCTTAAATTGCCTGCTTGCTGTGAGTTTAATGTTTTTAACATTTTTTATTCATTCCTATAGGCCTATAGTATTTTAAATGACTGTGACAAAATAAAATAATTTCGTACTTTTCTAAACTTTGACTCACATCTCACTCATGTCCAACGACTTGTGCGGCCTTAAAGTGGAATCTGTGTATTGGTCCCGAGGCCATCTCCTCGGGTGGCGTTGTTGCAAACCTAGTCTTTCATCCAAATTATTTCTATCTACACCCCTCACGCCACATTTTGTAGATTACACAGGGGAACACTAAAATTTTAACTTCCTGTTGCATTGGATTTTTTAACTGATTCTGAAGGATTTTTAGGCGCTGATTTCAAATCTGAAATTAGTTTTTCTCCATAAGCTCTAGTTTTCATGCAATTTGAGATAGATGTACTAGTACGTAAGTACGTAGTTACGTAACCCAAATCTAAGCGTTTTGAGATTATATACATAGATAGATTCTAATATTTTTATCATGCTTCTTTTTTCCAGATCAAACATGGCTTCCTCATCGAGACATCACTGTAGAAACAAGCCTGATTGCATAAAATCAATTGCAAAATTGCATAAAAGATTGCATAAAATCTGTAGCTTGCAGAAATAAACTAACGTCAGATTTGAACTCAGCACACTTAAATTGACTAAAAACAAGTCTTTCTTTAAATGCAACATATAGAGTGTTCCCCAGTGTTATTATTCAAACCAGATTTGTTTTTATTCTTCATTTAAGTCCTTCGTTTTAAGTGTTCCCTTATGCATTCAATATTGTTATATTTTGTTAGACCTACGTTACATGGAAAGAAGTTTTGCTAGAAGATTTTGCTACAGATGTTCCAAGTGTTAATTATTTTTGTCTTTGCATTTTTACTGGATTATGATACTTGAATATTATTTTCCTTAAAGTTTTTATTGGGATTTTACCATCCATCCAGCCATTTTCTTCTGCTTATCTGGGGTCGGGTCGCGGGGGCAACAGTCTAAGCAGGGACTCCCAGACTTCCTTCACCCCAGACACTTCCTCCAGCTCCTCCGGGGGGACCCCAAGGTGTTCCCAGGCCAGCCGAGAGACGTAGTCCCTCCAGTGTGTCCTGGGTCTTCCCCGGGGCCTCCTCCCCGGTGGGACATGCCCGGAACACTTCCCGAGGGAGGCGTCCAGGAGGCATCCGGAACAGATGCCCGAGACACCTCAGCTGCTCCTCTCGACGTGGAGGAGCAGCGGCTCAAGGTACAGACAGGCAGTCAGAGCACCTGATGTGAGCCCTGTGTATCAATAGGCGGTGAGGGTTAGACTCTGACCCACAGCTCTGTATTAGCTTACACTGTATCAGGATAATAAACTTGCTTGGATTCAATTTACTGAATACTGATGATTTTTTTCAGAACACGCCTACAATATTAGAAATTTAGTTTACCTAGTTTAGTATGCCTTTTGAGGGGTTTGATCGAGTACATGTCAAGGTTGGGTTTACACTGAATTCCAAATTATTCTGCAAATTGTGTTTAAGTGTCATAAAGGTAAAAAGTTTTGTTTTCCAGTGAAACTCATGGATGGTCTTGTGTCTCAGTGAAATCAATCTCACACACTGTGCCAATGAGTTTGCCCAGTACGTCCAATTAAAGGAAAAATGACTTAAGAAGGACGTTCCACATTATTAAGCAGAGCAACATTTTCAAGCAATATGGGAAAGAAAAAGGATCTCTCTAGTGCCGAAAACCGTGAAATAGTTGCATACCGTGGACAAGGTATGAAAACCTTAGATATTTCACGAAAACTTAAGCGTGATCATCGTACTATTAAGAGATTTGTAGGGTAAGTCCCGTGAACATCAAGGTGTAGGATCCTCCAGAGGCTTACAGTTATGCATAAACCTTCTATTCGACCGCCCTTAAACAAAGCTCACAAGCAGAAACAGCTCCAGTGGGCCCAGAAATACAAGAAGACTCATTTTAAAACACACTTGTTCACTGATGAGTGCCGTGCAGCCCTGGATGGTCCAGATGGATGGAGGTGGATGGTTGGTGGACAGCCACCATGTCCCAACAAGGCTGCGACGTCAGTGAGGAGGTGGCGGAGTCATGTTTTGGGCCAGAATCATGGGGAGATAGCTGGTCGGCCCCTTTAGGGTCCCTGAAGGTGTGAAAATGACCTCTGTAAAGTATGTGGAGTTTCTGACTGACCACTTTCTTCCATGGGATAAAAAGAAGAACTGCGCTTTCTGTAGCAAAATCATCTTCATGCAGGACAATGCTCCATCTCATGCTCTAAGGAACACCTCTGCATCATCGGCTGCTTTGGGCATAAAAGAAGAGAAACTCATGGTGTGGCCTCCATTCTCCCCTGACCTCAGCCCTATTGAGAACCTCTGGAGCTTCTCAAGTGAAAGATTTATGAGGGCTGGAGGCAGTTCACATCCAAACAGCAGCTCTGGGAGGATATTCTGACATCCTGCAAAGAAATTCAAGCAGAAACTATTCACAAACTCACAAGTCCAATGGATGAAAAAATTGTGAAGCTCTCAAATTTGATAGCTCTCAAGCTATTCAAATGTAACTTGACCTGTTAAGATGTTTTGATGGAAATAGCTTTTGATTTCAGCAATATGTTAATGCTTCTAATTGAAAACTAAACAAATGACCATTTTCAGTTCTTTACAACAATAACATGGTTTGAAACTCTGTTGTGCCTAATAATTTTAACAGTGCATTTTAAGTTTTTATTTTTGAAAAAAACAAAACATCATTAGGAGGTTTGTTCAATAACATTCAAATTGTACTCTAAAGGATGATGACTTGAAAATTATGTTGACTGTCATTAATATTGACAATTTGGCAAAATCAGAGAAAAATATCATTTGCATAATAATTTGGAATGCAGTGTATAATTGGGATAGAATACAATTCCACCCCGGAGCACCTCCGGCAACTACTAAATGCAAATAAAAAGTATAAAATCAGATGAAGGTTAGGAAAGGCACAGATGAAAAGTCAGTGTGGATTTACAGTCGGGAACAAACACTGAACACCACACTTAATGAAATAAGTGATAGAGCTTGAACCCATCCAGATGATAATCCTGTTAAAGAAGCAGTGCACAGAGAAAGAGAAAATGACATGGATCGTGCACTGGTCCTGGAGTAGAAGCTCGCCACATCCTGTTGCTTGTTTTTTTTACAGACTCGCCTGCCGTTTGTGAGTGTGTCTGTCTGTCAGTGAACACCTGCACTGTTGTTAAACAACAGATATGAGGTTTGCACTATTTACATTTGCCACACATGTGCTGGGAGGGGAACATGTTTCACTTCTGCCATCTACTGGTAACAAAAGAATCTAGTACATTTACAGATGTAGCTTTAAGTTAACAGTCTTGGTTTTACAGAGCCTGGTTGTAAAGAGGCCTATTTTTGGTTCTAAGAAATAGAGAGTATATTGTGAAAAGGCCTCTTAAGTCTCCATAATCAAAACGTGCGATAAATAACTCATAAATCCTACATAAACAACACACAGGAAACACAAAGCAGCCACTGTCACTAGAGTAGGAAATGTAACTGCACCTAAAGCAATGACATCAAAGCAAAATGCTTTCAGAAACGGTTGCCCTCTTTATTGTCTATATCCTGTCACAACAACAAAT
Source organism: Taenioides sp. WSHXM2023 (assembly GCA_029959045.1). Lineage (NCBI taxonomy): Eukaryota > Metazoa > Chordata > Actinopteri > Gobiiformes > Gobiidae > Taenioides > Taenioides sp. WSHXM2023. Next base: position 22,593,794 of record CM057087.1, read on the forward strand.
TCTGAGTAATAATAATAGTCGTACATTTTATTTATATAAAGCTTTTCTAAACACTCAACTGAACAAAGAATACAGTTAAAAAGAGTACATTTAAAAACAAGTGTGATATATTGCTGAAGAAAATATAGTATATGTATATATAGTTATCATGACAATCTTATCAATATCTGTTATTTTTCCATTGTCAATTTTGATGTAGGCCTATTTATTTTTATAATTGCATGGTGTAGGCAGAGACTGAATCGTTTTAGAATAAGCAGGCTGTATGCAGACCAAATACATTATGTACTGATTATATTTAAGGGGCCCATATTGCCGTATATGTTATAATGTTGTTTCCTCATCACATACTATATCCGGAGTTTGTTTCATTCACACATGTTTTTCAAACCCTGCAAATTTAGGCTGTGTTTTTCTGATGTCATGTAGTGATATGGGAAGTGCTCCATTGTGTTTTTACACCTTCACTAAAATCATTTGGATAATTTCAGCCCTGGAATAGCCAATCTCGACTGAATTAAAAGGTAAAAGGTAGCTCTTGACTTGAAAACTACCGCTTCATGACATCACAAGGTGGAACAGAGTATTTTGAGCTTTGGAGATGTAGACAGACTAATAATAAAGGGTTACTCAAACGTGTGTGAATGAAACAAAACACAACTCAAGCAGTTTTTGATGAGGTAATGACATTATAACATGGCTTAAAGCTCACAAATGATAAAAAGGGAAAATCTTGATATTCTTTTAGTATATTCATTTTAGTTCAGTAGTAATAGCCATGGTAATTTTAATAATAGAAGTAATATTTGTCAATTTTGCGTAATACGGAACCTTTAAATTTCAGCCCCCCCTTCCTTCCCCCTATGTTTTTTTTTCTTCTATTTGTGTATTTATTTTCAAGTGATATAACATGTTTTGCAAGTTACAGAACAACGCTACCTTTCTCAAACTTGCTCCAGACCAAACTTGTTCTGACCATTCACACCCGTCAGCCAATCACGTGTCTCCGTGGCGGGGCGGGAGCTGCGTTCGTCCAATCAGAGCCCGCGCTGAGCCCCTTCGACCCGCCCCCCGGTGCGAGCTGGTTTGAACGGGGCCGTGGTGGTGAAAACTCCGCTCCCGGGTCCAAGTCCCTCCCTCTCTGCCTCTGTCCGCTGGTCAGGCTGCTGCTGCTGCTCTCCCTGCCCGCTGCACACCTCCAAGAACCAACCATGTCCGACAAACTGCAATACAAAGTTGGTAAGTGCTAATTTTGTACGGTTTTCCATAAGCTAGCTACGGCTAAAGTGGCTAAACTATCAGTAAAATGCAGCTTTACGTGTGGTAACAGCTAACGCATGGTGTTACTTTTATTAAAAGTGTAACTTAAATACTACGAATGCAATCAAAACCCTTATTTGAACAAATCCTCCACTTATTTACTTGTCAGTTTCTTGCTCATACTATATAAAAGGCTATTAACTACCGTATTTTCCTGCTTTCACTCATCTTGAACACGTTTTCTTACGTGTTACAAATCGAGCAACGCATTTCTTGCAAAATGGCGTTTAAATTTTAACTTTTATCCGTGCTTTTGTGCAAACTTTGACTCACGTTGTCAATGAATCGACATGTAACAGCCAGACACACACCCGCTGCAAGCATGGGCTGCTGGAGCGATCCAAAATCCACCCTCGGCGTGTCTGGGGGTTGTAGTTTATTAACCAAGGTGAAGTCCATAGGCGTTAATGTGCTGCGTGCTGTTTGCAGACTACATTTCCCGTGAGCCATAGCGTCTCGCGTCTCGTCTCACGCTTGACTGACAGGAGCAGATAAAGCAGTGCTAGTAATCGACACTGTAGTAGTAACATACACGTGGTGGGCTGCCAGAAGAAACTTATGGATAAAATGGTGGATTATATTAAAGTATGAGTAAAATGTGAAATAGTTTTAGCTTGGTTATGGTTAATATTTCTGTAATTACTATCTAGCACAAAATGTTTTTCTTTATAAGCAAAAATAAACAAGTGAATTTCAGAATGTCTTTAGAAAAGACAACAATCAAGCCGTGATTGTTGTCTGTTGAAAGGTCTTAAAAGTCATATGTCAATTTTGTGGAACCAATGCTGAACAAAGTTTAATATTTGCATATCTTAAAGCCACAGTATGTAACTTTTTAGCCAAAAAATAGATTAAAAGATAGGCTTTTTTTTTTTTTTTTTTTTTTTTTTTTTTAAATAATGTTTTGTTTATTGTACTGAAAACACTGGAAAAATATGTGTCCTAACTGTGAGTGGGCTTGCATCTCCACAAACCTGACTGTTATTTGGCCTTGAGGAGGGCACCCTCCTGCTTGTTGTTTTCATAAAAATGTTGTTCTTTTTAGCCACAGTTTTCTGCAGAATGGCATAAAACAAATCTATCTCCATTGATAATGTTCCGAAGTATGGTTTTAACTTTCTATTTCCCTGGCATCTTGCAAGTAACGTGCAATTGCCAGAGTTAGACTATACCTTTTGGAAGTAAGTTTCTATATCCCATTCAGATGCATACGCCTCTGCCCTTCATCTGAAATTATGACATGAACTCAACCGTATTTGGTACAGCTAGAATAAAGCTGACTTACTGTTTGGTCAGTAAATATTGTACATGCATACCCTAAGGCAGATGTATTGGTAATGGAAATGGATGGAACAGGATCGATATTTTTACAGTGCAGAGTTCAGACCAAAAGATTAAAGTCTTGCATGGAGACTTGGGGAGTGGCCATATTTAAACATCCTAAAACCGTATTTCCAGAAGATTGACCTGCTTCAGTGAGTCTTTGTTCTTTCAGTTTTAATCTCATGTATTGGGTCCGGTATGCTTAGGGCTTAGTCTGACAGATAGTTAATTGAACATGGTGTACTCTGCAAACAACTAAATGCCCTGCCATATTATGTGTTTAAAAAAAAAAAAAAAAAGTGGTTTAGACCTACACAAACATGTTTTAAATGAATGGGATTCTCTTGTATCATTTCAGCACCTCATGTTTCAGCCTTCACTCAAATGCTAATGTAGTTTCAGTAGTTTCAGTCGCAGTAACAAATTTTGAGGTATGATATTTATAAATAAATATATAACCGAAAACTATAATATTTAAACAAATGTATGCCATTGACACAATACGCAACCAAGAGCAGATTTAAACCACAAAAACTATTCTAAATGTACATTATTGTTAAACATGAGCTGTAATAAATAAACAGCAGAATCAAAGACTTTAGTAGTTAGTTTGCTTCTATAATGAGTTATAGAAGCCATTAATTCAACCTTTTAGATCTTAAATCTTATCATATAGCCAAAAAATAACCAAAAATTTCTCATTGGTGCAAAGAAAATGTACACACGGTAAATCCTGACCCCAAAAAATATTGTTCCAGATTTTTTTTATTGAAGGATAAGTCAATAGTTCTTATTATACTAGGTAACACAAGTAATTCGAAGTGTTTTACAGAATAAGAATTAAAATCACAATACAAACTAATCAAAACATACATAAGCATCATTAAATAAAAAAGAGACCCTTTAGCGTGTGCCTGTTGTTCAAAGATCAGATAAATGTAATTACTTAAAACAGAACTGCCCCAAAGGCTAAGGCTACACTAAAGCACAAGATGGAGGGGATAAGAGGGTTTCTGGTTTGGACACACTAGATTATTTATATCAGTAGTAAAGGCAATTATTAAAGCAGCTATGTTTAGTGTTTGATTTAAAAATAAGTCTTGTGTTTATTTGTTTTGTCTTTGGAGGTAATGCTTTATTGTATTTTCTCTTGGATACAAATGGGCCTAAGATCGATCTAACTGGTGGCGTCTGTTTACATTGGAAGTTTAGGCCAACTCTATCATGAATATTGAAAAAAAAATACTATAAGAAAGTAACTAAATGGTATCAAAGAACATTTTTTTGTATCTTAAACTGTTTCTGCATCTTAAATACATTTTTACATTCATATAGAGTTAAATCTTTAGAAATGACTGGTAACTCTTAAAAGCAGTCGTATCTGGATTATCTATGTGCAAAAACTTTTTAGCGTGAAATGGACAGAATTAAATGTTTTTGTTTTATATTAATTTATTTTCCCATAACAATATTCAGACAGTAGAATGACATTGTATCAGAAATGTCCTAAAACTGTGAACATGGTTTAGGCTCAAGTATAGAACAAAATGTACAGTGGAAATATCACTTTATATCTTTTAAATTTGAAAGGTTACTTGAAAATGCTGTTGTTTTTCATGAGTTTTGGTATATCTACTATATACTCAATGTTGTAATGTTGCGTCACTTCTCCAAAACTCACTTTTTTTTTTTTTAATAAATGGAGCTCCCACCTTAAAGGGCCCATATTACGCTATTTCTGATCTACGTTATAATGTTGTTTCCTCATTAAAAACACACCTGGAGTTGTGTTTTGTTTCATTCACACATGTTTAACACACAAACCCTGCAGATTTAGGCTGAGTTCTCCTCTCAAACAGAAAACGCCCTGTTCCACCTTGTGATGTCATGTAATACAGAAATGGCTTCACTGTGTTTTTAAAGTCCATACACATTCACTAGAATCATTTGGATAATATCAGCCCTGGAATTGCCAAACAACTGAACAAAAGGTTTTAACTTTTAACGTTTTAACTCATAGCTGTATATTTGGTCAATAAAATGTAACTCGATTGTAATCAATGAATAGTAGTAAACCAGTGATCTGTTATCAGCTGTATTGAGTATTCCTCCTCACGTTCTTCTACTCTGTGCGGTGTCATAAAAGACTGCAGAGTTAATCAGCGGCTGACAGACGATAACTCCAACCAAAGTCCACACTATCCATGCACACGGCTCTTCAGCTCTGCCACAGAAACCTCCCATTCAGACTCAAAGAACGAACCACAACTGAAAGAAACAAATCGAGTCATGCTGACACAAATCAAAGTATTCAACATGATAATCCACAAAATATATTGCTTGAGCTGGATTTTCAAACGCAACTTGGCAATATGGAAAATCATTTTGAGCATTTCCTTACTAATAACTAATCACAAAATCAGTGTAGGCCTGGCAAGATAATGACTATACCAACTTATACAATATAATGTATATACACACAATATAAAAGCAATATTGTGTGAACTTTTTCAGTTATTTTTTGGCTATAAGATTTAAGGTGTAAAAGGTGGAATGACTTCTATGATTCATTACAGATAAAAATTAAGGACTAAAATGCTTCATTCTCCTGTTTATGTATTACAGCTCATGATTTTCTTTAATATTGTAGATTTAGAATATTTTTTGTGGTTTAAATCTGCTTTAGGGTCATCGTTTCAGTTGCATAAATGAATAAAAAGGGATGGGACAAGATCTCGTGAGTCAAAATTGCTACAAGACTGTTCACACATGAGGAAAATGATCTTGTGAGATTTTTTTTCCCCTCATATTTTCACACATGCGTTGGATAAAAAAGGGGTTAACTTTGCTGAATAACTCCCCTTGAGAAGCTATAATACCAAAAAGCAGGGCTACAATGACACCAAAACTATACATTTAAATAAATCAAATACTTGTGAAGCCAAAATTGTGAACTGAAAGGCATTTGTTAAAAATTATTTCAAAATCTTCTTGTCTTGTTCTCGTGGACACAATCTTGTGACATGTCTCGTCCCATCCCTATTTAATTTCAGTATTATTGTTTATCGTCTATATTTACTTCAGATTTTGTTATTGTGATAGGCCTAGATCAGTCTTGGGAAAATATTTATTTACAAATTCTTACACAGTGCACCTTTAAATAAGTATAACTGTTTGGTAGGCGGTCAGTCACCTGCTTATTTCTATGGATATGTCATTGCTCTGCCTGGAATGTTCCACAGTATGACATTAAACAGCTCTACCTAACGTTTACTCAATTACAGGTGGGTTTATATCTCGAAAATACTAAAAATACTAAAACCTAGAAAAACAGGCATTCTGAATTTGAGCGGAGTTGTCTCCACAGATCTGACCTGTAACTTTGTCTGGTTTGGTTTCCACGAAGATAGAAAGGTTTAATGCCATACTGTGAAACATTCCAGACAAAGCAATAACATCTCCATGGAGAAAAGCATTTGACAGACCCTCCACCAGAAGAGTTACACAATGCACCTTTAACACAAAAATGGTGAATGATCAATGCGGGGCGATCTGTTTATGCCAAAAACATTTAACCATCATTCACGCTCATAATTAAAGGGGTATTGCGTAACGTTTCTAGGTAGAAGGTGCGCTACTTGTTTGTCTCCATGGTGAAAATGTTGAATATTGCTTTGCCAGAACGTCCCAGTCTGGCATTCAGCTTTCCTATCTCCATGGAGACAAGCAAGTGATGCCACCAGACCAAGTTACGGGTCAGATTTGTGGAGAGGCAGTCCCACCCTTGACTAAGAATGCATGCATTTGAACCTATATTTCCAATGTATGAAAACTAAAATTGAATAAATGTGGGATGAATTCATTTAATGCCATACCTTGGAACATTCCTGGCAACCCGAACCCAGACAAAGGGATAACAAGCAGTAGAAAACTTGGGTCAGGGACAGAAAAGTTGCACAGTGCACGTTTTAAGGAAAGTCTTATAATATACTGCTCCTTGAGGCGTTGCAGCCCCCCCTTGTGGTGGTGCTGTGTCATTAGGAGCACAGAGAGAAGGTGGAGGTCTGCACTGGGACTCTGTCTGAAGAGAGATCTCAGAGCGAAATCGACACCAACAAAACAACTTTTAATGGAACTGTATGCTAGAAGATGGATATGTTAAAGGTGCATTGTGTAACCTTTCTGGTGCAGGCTCCATCAAATGTTTTTGTTCATGGAGATATTATTGCTTTGTCTGGAATGTTTCACAGTATGGCATTAAACCTATCATCATGGAGACCAAACCAGGCCAAGTTACAGGTCAGATCTGTGGAGAGGCGACCCCGCTCACAGTCAGAATGCCTGTTTTTCTCAGTATTTTTGCGATCCAAAACCACCTGTAAATAAATGAATAAATGTAAGGTAGAGCTGTTTAATGTCATACTGTGGAACATTCTAAGCAGACCAGTGGCATATCCATAGAAACAAGCAGTGCGCGTTTAACATCAAATGTACTTGCTGCAATTGTAAGGCTGATTTATTCTTAATTACAAAAATATTGGATATGATAGACAAGTAGTTTTGTATAATTTGGTGATTTTGTTCTCAAGACAATTATCCAGTCAGAAAGCAGAAAGATCCTCATGAGTCTCATTTGAGTTCCAATTTCAGTACAGACATGCTTTTTTGTTTTGATCCAACTGTATTCTCTGATCTGAACGGTCGCGACATAAACCCCAGCACCTGCAGCCAATCATGAATCGGTGCTAGTGCAGCCTCTGCAGCTCAGTGAGGGAATTCTGGAGGTTCTGAGCTTTCACATGTTCTCTATCTACAGGTTAAGGTTCTGGCAACACAGGCTCAGTTGTGATTCTAGTACATTTTCTAAACTGTAAGAGCAGACTACATACAGTTCCTTTTAACTACTTGATTTTTATCTTAATATTACTGTATGGAACATATTTTGTAAAGGAAATAAGTTGTACATTAAAGATATTGTCTAAAAGTGGACATCATTACATTATTATATCCATACAGAAGGACATTATTACATTACGTTATTATATCCACACACCTGCCTGACCACCCCTCTCTGTCCACCACAGCCGACATCAGCCTGGCTGAATGGGGGCGCAAGGCCATCGACATCGCGGAGAACGAGATGCCCGGCCTGATGAAGATGAGGGAGCTGTACGGAGAGTCTAAGCCTCTGAAGGGAGCTCGTATCGCCGGCTGCCTCCACATGACCCTGCAGACAGCCGTGCTCATCGAGACCCTCACCGCTCTGGGGGCTGAGGTATGAGTGTAATTCAGATGGACTAAATCATCAAAAGTATTTGACTGGAAACTTACAGGGCCTGTATTAAGCCTTTTTCTGATCTATGTTTATATTAGTGTTTCCTCATCACAAACATACCAGGACGAGTGTTTTGTTTCATGCACAAACTCTGCATATTTCAAAACAGAAAACTGTTCCACAAGAGAGTCAGTCAGGTGAAAATAAGATGGCAAAAAGCATATGTAAACTTAAAATAATTTCTCACCAAACGTTGTATTGATCTCGTGATAAACCACAGTATTTCCAGTTAAGACAACTTGAATCTTGAGCCGACACGTGACGCAAAACATCGTTTTGAACAACGTTTAAATTATTTCAATATTTAAATAAATATTTCTAGTACACCCCAGTGCATTACATAAAGAGAGGTTAAAACATGTCACAGAGGCGCAAAGAAGTGAAGTAAATGCAGAAAAAAACTATATAAACCAGAAGAAGTTTTTTCTCTATACATTCTCTCTGTTAAAACATGAATTATGTTTGGGCGATGTCATCACTCACTGGAGAGGGCCACCGCTCCAAACAGACGCAAGCACCTGGGGCCAATGTAAAAAAGGCTAAAGAGACGCGCTGTGGCCCTGACTCGGTGCTTTCACTGAAACAAAAAAGGCGAACAAAAAAAACTGCTTCAGTGCTAGAAAAACTGCGTGCAGTCACTTTGGCGTTTTTACTGACATACAGCTAAGGCAACGAAGGAGTGGCACAAGATAAAGCACATTAAGGTCATGGTCAAAGTCAGAAGGCCAAAATTCCTTCTGGTCATCAACTACAAGAAACGTCTGACCTCTGTGCTGCAAACAATGGTTTTGCCACCAAGTACCAAGTCTTTTTTGGCTACTACTTATTTCACTCAGTGAAATGCAAATCAGTTTATATATTTTCTTTCAAGTTATTTTCTGAATTTTCTTTTTGATATTCCATCTCTCAATGTTAAAATAAACCTACCATTAAAATTATAGACTGTTCATTTCTTTGTCGGTGGGCAAACCTACAAAATCAGCAGCAGGTCAAATACTTATTTCCTCCACTGTTTTGTAAACATGATTGACTGAAGGCCTAGGTTTATCACTAGTAACCTGTATAGAACTTTTTTTTTTTTTTTTTAATTTAAAACGAGGACAGTGCACAGAAAACAGTGACTCAGAGAAACTGTGGCTCAGAGAAAAAACCTCTGAGCCGCATTTAGGCTACAGGCTACTTTCCATTCGCAGTCCTTGGGGAGGGCTACAAAATACATTAAGGAAACTATTTACATTAGACCAACTCTAACAACATTTCATCAATAACAGTGTCTCCTTAAAATAACCACTATCCAATTCATCATTAAACATTTAAAACAATCAAAATTTATTCATTTTAATTTCCATAAATACAAGATTTCAGATTCATCATTATCTGCTAAAAATACTCAAATTCAGTGTCTTCAATATCCCCTAAAATGTACATTTACCAAATTCATCAGTGTTGTTATCCTCCAAAATACAATTCATCAACATTACCATCAAGACAAATGTCATTAGTCAAACACAATACATTTACATCTGCACAGTACATCTATAGAACAATCAGGCTGAATGTTTAAATGTTTGAAGAAGCCTAATGTTGACATGTCTGCCTGCTCAGAAGCCATTGTTTTAGCCCATGAGGGAAAGTATGATAGTAGGTGCGAGTTTTAAGGTCAGCTGGAAGTGTATTCCAGTTTATTTGCTGTGAAGATCGGCAGCCCCATGAAAAATAAATACAGCCTCAATGACGAAAGCGGCCCATGGTAACTTCCAGAATAAGTTGAATAAACTCTGATTCTAGGAGAGAAGCAGGTGACGAGGATCGCTGGTTTGTTTGCCTTGAACTCCTCACACAGGGTCTTATCTGGGTCAGTTTGAGCAGGAACAGACCAGTCCCCTCTACTCTCTAAATACACTTTAAATACACCATATTTACCTGTGGGAGAGTGGGTGAGGGACATGATTTAAATGTCCCGTAACCACTCCAAAACCTATTTAAACAAGGCTACTACTGGTCTGCAAATAGGCTCGTTTTAAAGTAAGTAGCTGTAAGAAAGAACTGTGTATTCCTTGTTGACGCAGGACTCAATGTGTACTTTTTAACTGTTCTATCCATCCATCCATCTTCTCCCGCTTAATCCGGCTGGGTCGCGGGGGCAGAGAGTTAACTGTTCTAAATTTGGCCAAATGTACGACTAAAATTCAACGTTGAGTCATGTGTTTTTATACTACTAAAATTGGTCTTGTGATACTGTTTTCCATTTAGATTACATCTGAACTGGACAAAGAATTAAGGGCTTGTAAATGACATCTCGTGTGGATCTGTGGTTCCAAAAAGGTCTTACTACTACAACAAAAATATTAAATTAGAAAAAGTTAGGCCAAAACTGCCAACAGGATCGGACAATTATTTTATTATAAATTATTTCAAAATCTCGTCTTGTCTTGTTTTTGTGGAAATAATCTCGTGTCTTGTCTTGTGGAAATTGTCTCGTCCCATCCCTAATAGTTAGACATAAGATTTTTAGTATCACTTTAAATATTTATCTTTCTATGGAAACAAGCACCAAGCCAATTTACAGGTCTGATTTGTGGAGAAGTGGGCCCGCTTACAGTAGAATGCGTATTTTTCAAGGTTTTGTTTTATTGTAAATTCACCTATAATTAAATAATAAGCAAGTTTTAATGCCATACTGTGGTACATTCTGGGGAAAAGGAATCTCTCTAGTACATCTCCATGGACACAACCAGGTGCTGGATTTGTCTTATTAGAAAAGTTACAAAGTGCACTTTTAATGGTTTGACACAGGGCTCAGATATGACATACATAGGCAGCGTCTCATTTCTCTTTCCTCGCTTCCTTCTCCTTGATTCCTCTCCTCGATTCTGCAGGAAATGGGTGAGGAAGTCCCGCCCACAGAGGAGACAAAACGAGGAGAGAGGATCTAAACTCCTCACTGAGACCGATAAAGTTTGACACTCTTCTGCCTCCTGAAGCCTCCCTCAGGTTTACTCCTTCCTCCCGTGGTTTTCTTTGGTACACCACTTAACATGACACATTTGATTGACGGCTGAAAAATGGACGATCGAGGAGAGGAATTATTACGGAATTAGTCCTAGTTTCTTTATTTTTGTTTGCCTTGCTTCGACCCGCCCAGATCCGCCCACCAGCTGATCAGCAGCACCTGGCTCGCCGGCAATCAGCTTGGAAGGATAAAAGCCCAGAGTCACCATCAGTGCAGCGACCAGTGGGTCTTCTGCTGCAGCGATCTTAGTTCTTTATTTTTGTGTTATTTAACCATTTGATTTTGTACATGTTTTTCAATATTTTTTGTTAAATAAACCTTATTTCTTTTTGGACACCTCTCCACGCTCCCATTTTTGTTCCACGTCCAGTTTTTTGAACATCTTTTTAGTTACTTTGCCTTTGCCATTCCACGAGACCCTGTGGCATGTAACGGGAATCAAGGAGAAGGAAGCAAGGAAAGAAATGAGACGCGGCCATTGCAATATGAAGTGCTCCTTGAGGCGTTGCAGCCCCCCCTTGTGGTGGTGCTGTGTCATTAGGAGCACAGAGAGAAGGTGGAGGTCTGCACTGGGACTCTGTCTGAAGAGAGATCTCAGAGCGAAATCGACACCAACAAATGAATCTCCATAGAAGATCAATTTTAAGATAATGTAACATAAAACAAGAGTATTAGACTATATTGCTATTTAGAACAGATTAACTACTATTTAAGTCAACGAAAAGTACCTTTTTACTGCCTTTTTAAAATGTGAAAACCTGTTTCATCTCCTTGCAGACAAGCAGGTGACAGACTTGACTCGAAAAGTTGCGCGATGGACCTTTAAACGTGTGAATGATACAAAACACAACTCATGTTTTTTCCTTATCATAAACGTACTAACATCGATCCAAAAATGGCGTAATGTGACCCCTTTAAGAAAAGACCAGAGTTTTGCCATTACAAAGCTAACAATTGGCATGCTAACCACGTACTTCCAGATTCTCGGACAATTCGTGATTCTCGCTCAATAATTGGATGCAGACAGTACACGGCAGACTTGTACTGAGCTTCTTATACAATATATCTGAAAAAAATGAGATGCAAGTCCTTTTAATGCAGTGTTTATTTGGGCCCTGATGATTTAAATGACAAAGTTTCATAATTTGTAAACTGTCTCTTGTGTTGATTCACAGGTGCAGTGGTCGAGCTGTAACATCTTCTCCACTCAGGACCACGCTGCAGCTGCCATCGCCAAAACTGGAGTCCCAGGTAATCTTATCTAACCGGATTAATGCAGCTTTAATCTCACTGCTATAAGAACATACTCCCATGTTTGAATAGGCACTTAGGCGCAGAAAGTGGGTTACAAAAGTCTACATATGAAGTACCAACCAGTTTTAGATTATCTAGTTGTGGCAGTCCTTGTCTAATGAGATGGATTTTTAATTAATTTTAACTATATAGAAAAATATGAATGAACAATGACAACATGTGCCTTTGTAATGTTATATTTACTTTATACAATTTTTACTGGCTATTGTCTGCACAGCCCTAGTGGGTCCCATCATTTTGCATTAGTCAAATTTATAATCATGATTTCAATTATTGCTGTATTCAATTCACAAAATTGTTGTAATCCAAAATACAGTCAAAGGCACTGTACCTGATTTTTACTGTTTTACTGTCTAAAACCACTGGGTCAACTTTTCTGAATATGAAAATGCCAATGTCTTTTCTTGTGGTTTAGCCTAGAAGTCAGTAGATGTCAAAGTGGTATTACTAGTAGCAGTAGATATTGAATACTTAGTACTGCTCCTTGAGGCGTTGCAGCCCCCCCTTGTGGTGGTGCTGTGTCATTAGGAGCACAGAGAGAAGGTGGAGGTCTGCACTGGGACTCTGTCTGAAGAGAGATCTCAGAGCGAAATCGACACCAACAAAATATTCTAACCACAGTGTTTTCCTTATAGCTTTTCCCCTTGACTTTCCTAAACTCCACACTTTGTTGTATGTTGTTGTACATTTGTTGTATGTTGTTGTACATTTGTATGTTGTTATACAGTGTACGCATGGAAAGGAGAGACCGATGAGGAGTACGTGTGGTGCATTGAACAGACCATTTACTTCAGGGATGGGCAGCCCCTCAACATGATCCTGGACGACGGAGGAGACCTCACCAACCTGGTGCACACAAAGTACCCACAACTACTCGCAGGTACTATTACTGCTATTACTAATACTACTATTGCAGCTGATGTTATTACTAGGGCTGTTAATGTGTTAATGCGATTAATCAAAACACATTGTCACATTATCAATTGGCGTTAATTAATCCCCCGGTCTATTTCGCTCAAACACACATAAATCAGGCTGGAAGACTCACCTGAAGGAGTAACTCTGCTCATAAACCTGTTGTTGGTCATGTCTGGAACATGAGGTCACACAAAATCATCAAAAAATATAATTTCTAGACTTGAACAAGATTTATGAAATAAGAATTTCATGAAAAGAAAAAAAAACCAAAAACGCTTTAGATTAGAAAGTTTTTGATAATATGATTAATAGTTTGAGGTACTTTGTGGGTCGCTGTCAAACTAAAACGCTAATGTCATTACAAGTATTACAAACCCAGTACACCTGGAGTACCCCATTACTCTCAAGTATTTTTTTATTTATTTATATTTTTTATAAGAATTAGTGCACATTTTCTACATTATTTTAAAGTTTTAAACCCCCTTATTAAAACTCAGAGCTTTTGTACAGCGACAAACTCGGCATTTCATTTCAAACGTTATTTTCACCATCCCAATACCTTGTCAGCCATATTTTTAGCAAACTTAAAAATGTAAGTATTTTACCACTGGATGGACACATCCAGTCAAACTACCCCATCTAAATGTGGAATTTGGCTGAATTGAGAAGTACAGCTTTATATTTGTTAAATCCACTGAATAATTGTGTACAGGCACATAGACAAAAATGGAAATGTCCAAATGACATTAAATTACATGAATTAGTGCAGCTGGACTCCTGATACAAATCTCCATGTAGCGTTTTTATTGTGTAGAGCTGTTTGTGATTTAACCAAAGTGCTCCTTGAGGCGTTGCAGCCCCCCCTTGTGGTGGTGCTGTGTCATTAGGAGCACAGAGAGAAGGTGGAGGTCTGCACTGGGACTCTGTCTGAAGAGAGATCTCAGAGCGAAATCGACACCAACAAAATGCAAAATTTAAAACTGTATTTGTAACTAAATAGCAGTTCAGATATCGGTCTACTCTTGAATGCACCTCGATGTGTTTGAAAATGCACTGTGGACTGAATCTTCTATTAAAGGTACATTGTGTAACTTTTCTGGTGGACGGTCTGTCAAATGCTTTTCTCAATGGAGATGTCATTGCTTTGTCTGGAATGTTTCACAGTATGGCATTAAACCATTTCTATCTT